>OY770262.1:185708967-186920633 GCA_963669355.1 Chorisops tibialis
TGAAAGTTACATGTACTGAGAAAATTAGTTTAGAATATTTCATGAAAAAGTGCAGTTTGTATGGGAGGTGGTGGAAGAAGTAGGTGGTTTTAAGTGAATTTTTGGGAAACAATTATAATCATTATGCAATTGATATATTTTAAATTTTAGATCTGCATCATACACGCTTTTCAAGAAAATCGAATTTTTGTAAAGTTGTGGAATTGTGTCATATTGTAGAAGGGTAGAAGGAGTGAAGCTACTCGGTTAATTTTTTTCCCGATATTAATAATAATGCAAATTAAGGATAAAGTACAACATTTAAGCTCGATGAAAGTTACACGTACTGAGAAAATTGGTGAATAGCATTTCATGAAAAAGTGCAGTTTGTGTGGGAGGTGGGGGAAGGAGTAGAGGGATTCAAATAATTTGTATACCATAGATCACATTTCTGATAAAAATAGTATGTTCTAAATTTTAGATGATTTGCTCCAATGGTTTTGAAGAAAATTTGATTATTATATATTTTTGAAAATGAGTCATTTTGTATGGGAGGGGGTGGAAGGCGTGGGGGTTTTGAAATAAGACCACACGCAGATTATATCCCGGTGCACATCTAATAAACTGTGAAAGTTTCATTGCAATCGGTTTAGCCGTTTTTGCGTGAAAGCCGGAAAGACAGACAGTCAGACAGAAAGAGAAAATTTTGAAAAACGTGTGTTTCTGCTTAGTTATTGCTAAAAGAAAGCAAAAACTATTTATGGTCATTTATAAACAAATAACAGACAGACACTACAATTATATTTACATATGTATGTATAGATTATTTTTTTTTCCAAACTACAGTGGTTGGACTTCAGCAAGTAGAAAAATTTTACGACAGTCAATTGGATGAAATTTACTTTTGTGGATATGAGCCAAGCAAAAGTTCAGAGAAAGCCTTGTACCTGCCTACATCTAGCTATGGGAATTTAGATTTTCTTCAGGTGGAAAAGATCCAAAATAGGTTGTGCAGAGACGGAATAAAAAGGTACGTGCAGGACTTCAAAAAATCGAAATTATCTTTTTTGATTATTGTTTTTGTTTTTCAGCATCGTACTTTGCATATGTGATGCCAGCTCAACTATTGTGTACTATCGTTTAACTAACGGATTTCAGGAGTTGAAGAAACAAGCTGAAAAGCTTAGTTAACATATTTTTATTTGAGATATGCACTAGCTTAATTAAGAAGGAATAAATACAATAGAAGTGATCATTTTTTAAGAAAAATTAAATTTTTAAGAATTTTTAAGTGATCGTAGTATTAAAAATGAAATGAAAAAAGTGACATACGAATTTTTTAAAAAAAATAAATCAGTATAAAATGTTTGCTTGTATTTTACCCCTTTCAATAAAGTACATTTTACAAATAATAAAATAGCATTGTAACTACAATTCATCAAATTTATTGCGTTTTATTTTAATAGCTAAATTTAATTTAGTATCATTTGCGTTACGATTTGTAAAAGGAGTTCCGTTTGAGCTGTCGTCGGGTTTTTTTTGGTGCTGAATTTCGGCCACGTCTTTCTCGTTTCCGAGGAGCGGGGGGAGTTCCTCGGTGTAATATGTGTGGCTGGAGGCGGAGTGGTGCACGCCTTTTATTTTTATTTTTATTTAATTTGTTTTCTATTTTATTTTATTTTTTACTGAATTAATAAGTTTAAGTTGATTTTGCGGATACATGCATCAAGTGGATGTGCACGGAAGGGGAAATGGTGGTTTGGACCGTGATTGTCTTACGCGGGTGGGGTCCTGACCTGCGCGAAGTTTTTTGTGTGTTGGGTTTCTGATTGGGGTTGTATGTGGGTTGGAGGCTTGACTATTTGTGTTTGCCTTTAATCACTTATTTATATACATTAAGTCAATTTGTTTTTTGTTGTGCCGTCTTCCCTATACCTATACGAACGACTGCAGCGGTGATCGCCGGGTCTAATCTCATCCTCATCCATTTTCCCTAATATCCTTACATCAATATCCATGTGTTTTTCATATTTTAGGAACATAGCTGGACATGACCGTAATCCAGGATAAGCGCAACGTTGGGCTATGTTCCTGGACGAACGAATGATTTGCATTACGATTTGTGAAAGTGATTGAAATGTTCCGTGACACACGTGAAATCCAGAAAATACCATACAGGAGGAGAAATTGCGAATCCTGTTCGTGATCAATTTTCTATTCCTTACGGAAATATACCAAGCCTAACCTTATCTGTATCACTATCAGAATTCCTCAATGCAAGGAATTGCCATAAATCGAAAGTCGATTTATCCTCTGGCTCATCATTTAGTGAAGGGACAAAATAAACATCAACATCCAAACACCAAGTACAGATAATAAAAACAAAAAAAAAAAAAAATCACATATATCGGTGTCAACTAGCGTTAAGGAGACGTCTTAAGCACTGCTTATCAATAGAGAAGTCGAATATATCAGCATTCTTATTAACTTCTCTCGCGAGCACGAAATCGGTTCATTCATACCATAGTTTGTCCGATGTAAATCAATCCGCAGCAATCTAGAATACCTTGGTAAAAATTTACCAAAAAGAAGTGGCCCCAAATGACTTCCTTGAGGAAGACCAGAATGCGCAGCAAATGGCTTAAAAGTACAACCCCGAAAAATAACTTGGAGAATTCTATTAATTAGATATGACTTAATCCAATTGATAAACGAAGTAGGAAAACCCAGCAAGTCCAATTTGAACAATATAATGACGTGGGGTAATTTTTCATAAGCCTTACTAAAATCAGTATGTATAAATCAATCTGCTTTCCCTCCTCAATAGTCAAAATGGACTTATTTGCAAACTCCATCAGATTAGTGACAGTGGATCTATTCCTGACTGTTGAAATATAAACTCCACTGTCATACAATTATGAATGTACGTATAAGTAGTCTTCGACTATGAATGTACTAGGAGTAGGCTTTAACCAAGGAGGATATATAAAAAGGAGTGACTATGAGCATGCTTTGCCTTGTAAGCAAAATGGGAATGAATGTATTTCCCTCCCTTACTACCGAAATGCTCGAAATTTTTCGAAAAAAATCGTTTCGCTATCTTTGTCTGCCACACTTAAAAATATTGCAACTAACTCTTTCCCACGATAAATTGTTCGAAACAGTTGTCAAATTTTCGAAAAAATTGTTTCGCTATCCTCGTTTGACATACTTAAACCCAAAGTAAGTCTCTGTCCCGCGTTAAATTGTCCGTTGCTAAAGTACTTAGCTTAAACACAAACCAAAACTAATAAAAATTGAAAAAATAAAGATTTCTGAAATAAAACAGCAAACTCCGTTGTATTGAAAATTACTTTATTGCTGACTGAATATTAGCAACCAAGAAAGAATACAAATTATTGTATTTTTTTTGTAAAAGTTTGAAGCCAAGTTAAGCTTGGACACAATTTTCGAAAATTTCCGAATCAAAAAATATTCCCACATGAGACAGACTATCAGGTACTCCTTTTATATATCCTCCTTGGCTTTAACTTATAAATAAACATGGCCGATGGTCATTCGTTTTTTTGCAATCATCAGGTATTGGGCCCAGAGCGCTCAGTAAGTGAGTGAAATATTTTTTTTGTGTGTTGTGGCGATTATTTCCGCGGAAATAAACCTAACTTAAGGCAAATCAATTAGTGGATGTATTTAGTTGTCAGGTTAGGCGCATTGTATTGAATTTTTTCGAGCCAAGTGTGAAAAGATAAAGATGGATCAAAACGACAAAAGCGATTTTATGAAAGTGACGAAACTGAATGGTACCGAAAATTACATCTCATGGCGGAGAAGTGCACGGACGGCGGACCCAATGGGAAACACAGCAGCTGCAGCAGCGAGGAAAGCAGCGGAAGAAACTGCGGCGGCATCAAATAAACCGGACGACAATATACTGAAGGTGTTAGCGAAGGCTGCCGAGGTGGCTGCGGTCGCAGCTGCGACAGCTGATGCATCGACTTCAGCGGAACGCATCAAGAAATCCAAGCAAGCCAAGGCTCGATTGATGATGACAATTGAGCCGAGACTGTATGATGAGATCGGAGACCACTCAACAGCGGAGTTGCTTTGGGTGAGATGTGCGACGCTGTACCAAAATGACAGCTGGATGCACAAGGCTCGCATCATCGGAAATCTGGCCACGCCGAAGTTGGCGAATTGCACATCGATGGAAGAGTTCATTCGAGAGCACACTGCAGCGATGTGTCGAGTTCAAGAAACTGGTTTTGTAATCAGTGATGATGTGATCTGCGGATTAATAATTTATGGACTCACACCAGAATACGAATCTTTTGTAGGTGGACTCGATGGCAGCACTTTGGTGAATGGCGCGGGGCAGCGTTTGACGTCAGAGGTTCTCAAACGACGGTTGATCGATTCGGCTCAGGCGAAATCAATGCTGAACGGAGAAAATAATATGGGTGTCGCATTCAAAATGTCACAACAGGAAACGGCATCGAAGCTGAATGCCAACAAGAAGACGAAGGGTGCCGACATCGAATGTTTCATGTGCCATAAAAAGGGGCACAAGACCTATCAGTGCCCAAAAAGGAAGTCCGACGATGGCCATGGCGTTGACGAATTGCGATTCGTCATCCAACTTGTGAGTTATTGATTCTGGTGCTACGCATCATTTGACTGGCAATCGCCAACAGCGGCTCAATCGACTTAAACGCGAATGGAAGGAGAATTCCAGTGAAGAACGTGCTTTTGGCGGAAGGTGCTTCATCGAATTTGCTGTCATTGTATGGCATTCAGAAGACCGGCAGCAGTGTATTGTTCGCGAATGATTGCTGTGTGGTGCGCGACAAAGAAGGTGATGTTATCGTAGACGTGGCAGCGTACAACAGCTCATGGAGAATTGAGAATACAAACGCATGCGGTATGATAGCTCACACAGACGATGGAAGTGAATTGATGATGTGGCACCGCCGCATGGGCCATCTCGGCCACGATGGCTTGATGAAATTGAATGGACTGGTGAATGGTGTCGCGATCAAACGCGATCGCAGTGTTTTGGCGAAGTGTATACCATGTTTGCTCGGCAAACAAAGTCGGTAACCTTTTCGACGAGCAGAGGTTGAAATCAAGTCAAAACAAATCCTGGAGCTAATTCACTCGAACGTCTGCGGACCAATGGAGACGGATTCAGTTGGGGGCGCCAAATACTTTGTAACGTTCATCGATGATCATTCACGGAAGGTGTTTGTGTATTTCATCAAACTCAAGAGCGAGGTGCAGCGAGTTTTTACCGAATTCAAGTCGTTGGTGGAGAATCAAACTGGACTCAAGGTGAAGGTGTTGCGATCAGGCAACGACCGTGAGTATATGGGTGATTTGGCAGAGGAGTGCAAGCGAAGCGGCATTATTCAGCAAACTAGCTGTGCATATACTCCGCAATGGAGTTGCAGAGAGAATGAATCGGACGCTATTGGAATGAGCGAGATGCATGCTGTTTGACGCTGGGCTGGACAAGCAACTGTGGACCGAAGCAATCTATCGGGCAGCCTATGTAATCAATCGGTCGCCGAATCGATCTTTCAAGGACAAGATTCCAGAGCATTTTTGGACTAATTTGTCAATCAACCTGTCAAAGATTCGAATGTTTGGGACGCCGGTCATGGTTCACATCCCGAAGGAAGAAGTTGGACGCAAAGTCTAAGCCAATGGTCTTCATCGGCTACTCAGAAACACAAAAGGTCATGCGTTGTTTCGACCAGGAAAGTCGCACGGTGACGGTCAGTCGTGACGTCACATTCCTCGACATGCCGGGTGCCAAGGTAAATGACAGTTTGTTGATCGATTTGACTATTGACTCCACCGTAGATAAGAAGGCAGAGGTACCTGTAACATCAACTGTCACACCAACGGTCGAAGAATCAGAAGTGGTGTCAGAAGAACCTAGCGAAAGTGAGCTTGACGAATCTACTTTCTTTGACGCCAATGATTCGGATGACGATTATGTACCGGATGAAATGTTATCACCGCCGGTTGGGGAAATTCGACGTTCGAATCGTCCAAGAAAGGCCAAACAGCAACTCACACTATCAGCTGAATTGGCGGGTTACGAGGAACCGGCCACACTTCGTGAAGCAACTGGGGCGGGCGACAAATAGCACTGGGTCACCGCCATGCACGAAGAGTTACGGTCGCATGTCGAAAATGACACTTAGAGTCTGGTCAATTTGCCGGCTGGACGAAAGACTATTAAAACCAAATGGGTCTACAAGTTGAAGCGTGTAGCTTCAGGAGAGATTACTCGCTACAAGGCGAGACTTGTTGCAAAAGGATGCTCGCAGCAGTTTGGACTGGACTATGAATAAACGTTCTCACCTGTTGTGAGGTACGAGTCGATTCGCTTTCTGCTGGCGCTAGCGGCGAAGAATGGATTCAAAGTGAATCAGATGGACGCCGTCACAGCGTTTTTACGAGGAGATCTCGACGAGGAGATATACACTGATCAACCCGAGGGTTTTGATGACAACACAGGACGAGTATGTCGACTCAATCGTGCGATGTACGGGCTGAAACAGGCGGGCCGCCAGTGGAACATAAAACTGAACGCAGCGCTGGTGGATATCGGGCTGACCAGGTCAAAGGAGGACCCGTGCGTGTATCATTCGATCGATATGGGCGTAATTCTGTCTGTTTACGTCGATGATGTGATGATTCTCTGGACGAACGAGAATCAGATGCGTGCACTTAAGTCAGCCTTGAGCATGAAGTTCAAGATGAAGGATCTTGGACAGGCAGTGAACATTGTTGAAATCAGCATCGAGTACGTCAAGGAGGGAATCGCAATTCATCAGAAGCGTAACATCGAGACGGTGTTGAAGCGATTCGGCATGGAGACTGCGAAACCTGCAGTGACACCAAGCGATGCAAGTCTGAAGCTGTCGATCAAGATGGTCGAAGAGGGGTCCGGCGCTTTGGAGAATATCCCTTACCAGCAAGCGGTCGGATGTTTGTTGTACCTAGTTCAGGCGACGCGTCCGGATATCGCATTTGCCGTAAATGATTTAAGTCGATTCAGTTCCAGTCACGCACAGCCACATTGGACGGCAGTGAAGCGCATCATGCGCTATCTCAGCGGGACGCTCGATTACAAAATTTTGTATCGGTATGGCGGTGGTGACTTGGTTGGATACTCAGATTCGGACTGGGCGTCCGACATCGACAAACGGCGCTCATGCACTGGCTATGTGTTCAAAATGAGCGATGGTGCTGTCACTTGGGCAAGCAGGCGCCAACCAACAGGGGCCTTATCCTCGACAGAAGAAATATCTGCAGCAACATGCGAGGCAATCTGGCTGAGGATGCTTGGCCAACCATTGAAGAAGTTCGGCGGGCCAACGACGTTATTCTGTGACAACCAGAGTGCAATAGCGATTGCAAGCATGAGATGTTTCGGGCTCGCAGCAAACACATCGACACGAAATACCATCATGTGCGCGATGTGATTAAATCTGGGGCAATCACACTGGAATACGTCGCATCAAAGCAGAATGCCGCTGATTGTCTGACTAAGGCGCTGGTAGAACCAGCAATGGCTTCGAATGTTCATCAAATGGACATCATTCAAACCAAAGATCTAAAGTAACGTAGAGTTGATTGATTTCTGTGGAAGGTCGAGTTTAAAGTAACGTAATCTCAAGTTTATTTTTTTTTTTGCCGACTTCCACGTTTCTTTTGTTTTTTCTTTTGCTTTGGAATGATGAGTTGAGGTGTTGAAATGTAAACTCCACTGTCATATAATTATGAATGTACGTATAAGTAGGCTTCGACTATGAATGTACTAGGAGTAGGCTTTTACTTATAAATAAACATGGCCGATGGTCATTCGTTTTTTTTTTGCAATCATCACTGACAAAACCATGTTGTTCACTCGAAATTAAGGATTTACAGTGAAACGACATGCACTCATACACTATAGACTCAAAAAGTTTTGGAATAGCTGACAGTTTAGCTATTGGTCGATAGTTTACAATAGCAGATTTTGTTCCACTTTAGTAAGTCGGTATGATAAAGAAAGCCTTCCACATAATGTGATAATGTGTTCACTGTCAGAAAAGCTACAACTTAGTCCCGTTTCAGTTAGAGCAATAACAACATAAGAAGAATTTTGTGTTGAAGCAAATAACATCTGGATTCTAGTGCGCAGTCCATTTACGTTTTGGTAGTAAAGAGACAGTTGTCTGAGTTTTTTGGACCAGTAGCAGGTTATCTACGACTAGAGTCACTGTATAACTGAGCAACTCGGTAAAGGAGTCTGGCAGATGCGTATCAGAGTTGAAACCGTTAAGTTTGAATTTTTTGGTGTGTATACATATTCGGTTAGATATTTCTCAAAATGCAATTAGAATTCGATTATGTGCCCTGAAAAATTAATATCATTGTGCCATTCCATTAGAAACAGCCAAAAATTCAATTTTATTTTGCAATTTTCTGCACCCACACATCTTTACCAAACAGGTTTTTAGTCTAGTTTATGATTCTGTTTGTTGACACATGGCGGAAAAACATCCCAACAGGGATTTTTGCAATCCATTCCCTTTTATTGAAAATCATTCAAATTGAGAAATCATTCAAATCGACCTAAGAAATTTGCAATGCATTCTGAAGTAATGTGAAGGCATTACATAAAGTAGCAGTTTATTTAGGGAATTTGATATGCATTGAAAGGTAATGTGAGGAGATTATATAAAATAAATGATCATCTTCAAAACGTGCCGCGCACAAAACGAAAGATTAATAATAGAAAACATTATTATTATCATAACCCGTTTGCTTTCTAATATTCCCGTAAAATTTTACAAGTTGTTCATTGCGAGAAAAAAAATCTTAAGTCGCATTTTTACCAGCAACAAAATTAGTTAAATTATAGCAACAGAATTTAAAATACTGAATTCATATCAAAAGCAGGATCCAATTTCATCACATTTTTCAATATTAATTCAAAATGAATCGCTCCCTCAATATTAGAATACCTTCTCAAAGATTAATTTGCTTTCTATTCTTTTGTAACCATTCCATCGTAGATTCTATTGCGACGATTATATTGTCGATTTTTTTCCAATCATTACATTATTCATTCGTTTCCCTAGATTCCAATGTCGATACTTTGTAATGCAGAAAGTAGAAAAAAACGAATGCTTGCCTATGACATTGCAATGTTAAAATAATCTATGTTTTACGACAGGAAGTAGCTTAATAGCTTCATGGCAAGAATCATCGGCGCGGTAATGATTCCACTCCCTACTGGGATATGTCAGAATGACTACACAGTCTACACTTATTTTCACCAACACTTTGATCTTTCGAACGTTCGATTTTTAGTACCAAATTTTTTAGCACGTTCGATTTTTGTACTAAAATAGCTATCTGCCAGACTCCTGGACCGAGTAGCTCAGTTATACAGTGACTCTATCTACGACGAGAAATAAATTCTTTAACAAATGCACCAGACGACCATGAATTATTATCCAACAACTGATTAAAAAGTTCATTATTGGCCATAACAATTTTAAGAGGCAACGGAACTAGTATCTTTGCTAATTTTATCACATTTAACAACTGAACCTGCTAAAATACATTTTTTTAACAGCAAATAATTAATGAAATCATCTGGGGATGTTTGGGGATCAAGCCGAGAAACAAATAGGACGAGGTACAATAGTTAGTAGATGTGTAGGTAAGGTTGAAGAAGATTTAGTGAGGTTGGTATTAATTGGAGGCGTTTGAGAACTCGTAGAAACTTGGACAGACTTCGAAACATAAAACAAAGAAAAACTCCAAAAATTAAAGCTTGGGTTCCAAGAAACATATCTCCACCTAAAGATGTATGCAGGTGATTAGAGCATTTCCAAATTTAGAGCGCCTTTATCTAATCTCAACTTTCACGTCTGTTGCTTAGCTGGTTGGTACTAAAATTAGAACTAAAACAGTTTGAAATTTACTTTTAAATACTTTATTGAATCAATTTTATGTATAAAAACGATCAATGTTTTATACAGAGCATTTTTTTCAGTAAACATGAATTTATGATATTTTTCGACAAGAAAAACAAAAATTTATTAAAAATCCTATTTACATAATCGTATAAGTTGCCAAGTTAGCGCAAAGCTACAATGCATATTATTAATTTGGTTTTTAACAGCAATAAAAATAGTTATATGTAATTTTCTCGACTACAAAACATTGAGGACACAATAAATGCCATTTTTTTAACAATCGTTAACATTTCAAATACACTTAGTTACACTGCAGTTAATCATTAGAAAAAAAATTCGAAAATATTTTTTAATATTGAGCAAATGCAAAAATTGTACAGCGCGGTACGTCAATTCGATTTTATTTAGAGGAATATTTTTATTAGAACATTAGCATCCAGAAGGAATAAGTTGGCAATTATCGAAAGTCTTTAAGTTCCAATTAAATTCTCGTTCACTTGATTTCAAGGAATTGTGTAATTTTGTCGAAACGAATACAAGGCACTTCTTATTCTTATTCGGTTCTTTCGCTTTGTTTTTTTTTTTATTTATTTAAATTCGTAATTGAAAATTTGGTGTTGCTTTTTACGTATATGTGATTAGATAACTCACTTAAATGCTAGTGTGTTGTGAGGTTTAAGGCAAACATCGGATAGAACTGATAAGAATAAAATAAATAATTAAATTAAAAAAAATAATAATAAACAAAAAGTAAAAGCAACGTGATACTTACCATGCATGAAAATCATAATGAAATAACAAAGAAATAAAAAGGGAAAACAATCGAATAAGACATGCGAATAATTAGAGTGATCTGCTCTTAATAGTTAACAATTCAAATAATAAAACTTCGAAAAAGTTCATTTAAATATGTTTTTTTTAATAAACGTTTACTTTTTAGTTATAATTTCATTTTTTTCTTTACTTTTTTCTCCCTTTCTCTTAATTTTACTACATCATGTTTTTTTAGGTCATTTTCAATTTTTTTTTATTACGTTTTACTTCTTATAAACTTAATAGGGTTAATAAAATGTGTTTATATAATTTCATTATCATCGTTATTATCATCATCATCATTAAATGCCTAAACAATAATTAAAATTACAATTTATTTTCATTACTAGCTAAAAAAAAAATAACTTTGAAAGTAAAAAGTACAAAGACAGAACAATTAAAACAGTTTTTTTAATAGGGGACTATAATTATTAACAATTTCTTCTTCTTTTTTTTATGTATAATTATAAAATATTTTTGTTTTGCAATTTAAATTAAATAAAGAAAGAAAAATTGAATACGATATCAATGCACTAAAATGAAAAGAAAAGAAAAACAACAAAAATATGGTATAAGAAAAAAAAACAAATTTCGCGAAAAGCAAGACATGCATGTTGCATTATAAATAGTCAAAAAGGAATAACAAACACAATATTTGTAACTTGCAATCGATGTGTATATGTGTGTGTGTATAAAACTGTTCTTTAAAATTACAATAAAAAGGAGGAGTAATAGTTATCGTAAAATAATGCAATGTAAATAATAATTATGAAAATATTAAATTAATTATTTATAGATATTTTTTTTTCCTTAAATATTTATCAACACCAATCGGCCGTGTATGTGAAATCGTGGAAGTACTGTTGCTCGTCGTTTGATAAAAGTCTTGGCTCCTTTGGTGGCGTCAATTGTGGCTTTTCGGAAGTGAATTCTTCATCGAAATTGGAAACATCTTCAAGGTGACGCTGGAATAAATCGAATGGAATTAGTTGTATGTTTAGTTGTAGGTTTTATTTTCAGGGACTTGTCGACGGCTTTAAGGTTTAAAGAAAAGTGTCAATCAATTTTTTTTTTCAAGTCTGTGGCGCAAAAATGCGTCTTTGCCGATACGATCCATTACACTTTTTTAAATCACGAAATCCATCGTCTTCGCTACATTTACGGCTTTTATAATCACAGTTTTCTTTTTTGTACGAGCTTTTGGAAGTTTACCAGTCAAGCGCTAACAGTACGAAACACAAAATACAACCAGACTTAAAGACTGATGGACCAGGCTGGTTCAACGAAGCCAAAATTTGTAAAATGGAACGACTCTAGACTGGTGTAGGAAGACCGTGAGTACTCTCGAAAATACACGGGAGGGAGCGAAACTGGAGATAGTGAGCCGAGCGTACCAGAGACCAAGGTACGTCTGCCCCAGGTAATACCCGCAGATATCGCACTGAAGCTGCTGCAGCGATAGAACGCCGAGATTTCGACGGTCGATTGAGGTCGGCGAACCGCTGGCTGTGGACGGCCACGTATTTTTCAAATAAACCAAAATGCAGCGCTTCGGAAAAACGGCCTGGGGAATCAGAAGTTTTATATATGCCTTAAAAAGCGAATCCTCAAGGACGGAAAAAAACACTCTCAAGGCCAACGAAGTGGAACTGACTTCCGTGGCAGAAAAAATCTCTATCGACATAGATGAACAGGGCAGAAGAGAGACAGCAGATCCAGACGCTACTCCTACCCCGACCACAACACTAAATCCCACTCGAGCCCCTCAGAATGCAAAGAGTGATTCAGATAAACTTGCACCATAGTAACTTAGCTTCGGCTGAACTACTGCTCATCTTCTTCTTCTTCAATGATACTACAGTCCAAATCGGGATTTGGCCTCCTGACCTCCGGGTTTCTTAAAATTTATTTGTTATTGTGGACGAGATATTGGCCCTTCACACAATCCTCTATTTGAGGGAGCCTAGACATACCCGCGTAGACAGCGCGGTAGAATTATATGTCGACCGGGATTGGAGCTTATGACCTTCTCGTTGGAGACTAACACGATGCCCACTAGGCTACATCTAGGATCGCTCTGAAAGATTGCAATGTGGCACTCCGAAAACAGAGAGATCAAGGGCATCACGTCACAAAATTTCAATCAATTTGTTTCTCACAATGAAGGTAAGAAACGTACGACTATTATGACCAAAAAGAACCTTAATGTCTTGCTTAAGTCAAATTAGAGCACAAATGGCTAACGGCTGCACTGCTTGAGGTCGATAACCAACAGCCGCCACTGTTAATCGAAGAATTTAGAGCCTAAACAAAGGAGATGACTGTTGGAGATTTGCGGACAATGGCAAAGATAATGTTCGATAGATTCTTCGTCTTCCTCGCAACATCTGCAAAGGCTGTCGCTCGTGATCCGCATCCTAAATGCATGCATCTTTAGGAAGCAATGACCTGTGGTCAGGCCAACAATAGTTACAACTACGTTGTAACAGCTGAGCTGTAATAATTTTATTCAGTTCTTCCCAGGATTTGACCGTTCTACAGCTGTTCAGCTGCCGCTACCCCGCTAAGAAAGAATCCAAAATAGTTTGTTTGAAGCTAGTCTTCAGCACTGTTGGTGCTACATAGACTGACTTCCTAGTGGAATTGAAGTTTGCAGATCTTTGACGTGCAAGCGTGTCTGCTATTTCGTTACCTAGCAGGTCGCACGGACGAACCACAACCTGCTAATCGGCGGAGACGCAAGCTCTCAGCACACAATATAAGGAGATAAGGAAATCCACGAAAGAGATGAGTCTCTACTATTCTTCTTACTAAATACTAACCTCCTAATTCGTAAGACCTAGTCGTTCATCGAATATTCACAATCTTCTGCTGTCTACTATTCTTCGCATACCTATCATTAACAATTCCCGATCATCAATTACCTGTGATGGAAAGCGGGCGAAAAACAAGCCGAAAGCAGGCGACAAGAATCATATACAAAGGCGAGCGTTTCCAACGTCAGTCCGAAATGCGAAAGCGAAAGAGTCACGATCGGGTCGTCGCGTGGTAAAGTCGACGGAGTCAATTGTGTCTGAATACTCGAGCAGGAGAATTGGCCGGCGAGCGCGATCGATGAGCGGGCCGTGCGGTCGGCACCCGGGATAAGTGAGCGAGTGTGCCGTTTGGTGGGCGCGGAGTTTAGAAACAAGCGACAGTAAGCCAGGCGGAGTTCAGTAGCAAGCGACAGTAAACGGGTAAGCCCTGCGATCGAAAGGCAAGAGTAAATCTTGTGGTCGACAGGCGGAGTTCAAAAAGCGGGTAAGTCTTGTGATCGACAGGCAGAGCACAACAACCGACAGTAAGCGGGTAAGTCCTGTGATCGACAGGTAGGAGTAAGTCCTGTGATCGAAAGGCGAATAAATTCTGTAACCAACAGGCGGAGATAGAAAAGCATTAGCGAATGACAAGCGAATAGCGAACGAATGGCGAACAAATGGCGAGCAGTTAGAGCGAATATTTAAGGCGCAATAGCAAACATAGTTCTCCGCAGGTGGACAGTTGTAGGATGAGGTTTTACTAATTCATGCAACTATTTTTGGAGAATAGCGACTCCACGGACCCGAGCTAACCACCCCTCTGTGAAATGGGGGCAGTAGAATTCACCCAGCCAGTCCTGCTTGCCCTAAAAATGGCAAATGAACACCCACTGGATCATGGGCTTATCACTCGTCATCTTAAAACCTAACTGGTACGAGAAACGGATACAGCGCCTCGGATACGGACGGATTCTACGGTAACGACTTTTGGCTTGATTGGCTTCTAGAACATTCGAACATTGCATGACAGGGGAAGGGCTGGGGTCACTCGGTCCGTGCACCGCCAATCAGTGATCGACCGTCCAAATTTTGGACTTGAGCTAGGTCAGGTGGACAGGATCAAGGGAAGAACGAACCTCGAGCGGAAACACTATTCTGTATGTTGGTCCTGAGAGTGAAGCCAAAATGGCGTGGCAGTCAGAGTTTAGTAGTACTCGAGAAATGTTCATGATTTGGAATACACGGAACTTGGAATAATAATAACCTTTCTAACAAAAACTCTGAAGCATGCAGTCTTTTAAATAATCCGTCAAAAAAGTTTGAACCGCCATGGTGGAACGGGGAGCTTAATGAAACCCGTAAAAAAGTTCATGCGCTATTTAACACCGCGAAGCGTACTGGGCAAACCGAAGCATGGGCTGAATATAGGAGTTCCTGAAAAAAGTATTTAAAAGGGAACTGATGAAATCCCAAAGAGAAAGCTGGAGGAATTTTAGCAACCAGATAGAGCGAACCTCAGAAGCTTCTAGATTTAAGGAGCTTATATCTAAGAGCCTTGCTCCGCCAGCCAGCCTTACTCAGAAACACGGATAGAAGCTGGACAAAGGACAGCTAGGGAACTCTTAAAGCGCTTTTAATCACTTACTTTCCCGGCTGCCTGAACCACGACACCACAAAATCAAAAATAAGTAATACGTGATGTCTCACAATAAACAAGACGCCAGGAACGAGTGGAATAATACCAGCCGTGATACAAAATGTGGAAGGGCTGGTGATTCCGTAAAAATTGATTGAATGACTTGGTCTTAACGCTAAGATCTGTCCCATTACAGATTATTTCAGAGAGTGCCAAAACCACAATTTTGAAGCATGCTCCCACGGCTTTTCGTTTCTGAAGTGGTAAGTGTTAATTGAAGGCTTCCAATATCGAAGTCTTTTGAAGGGAGACGCTATCAGATTAAAATGCATTTGTTCTTTTAAAAACCAATCTAAAAAATGAAAATGTCAAGGTATGTACTTACAATTGTCGGCACAAATGGCGGTTTAACATTTCTTAATAATAATTCATCCCATGGTATCGATCTAAAGAATGCCTGCTTCTTGACATCTTCAGCATCACGTTCGGACGATCCCAATCTTCTTTCAGGGTTCTTACGAAGCAACTGAAATAAGAACAAACAAAAACATTAAAACATACTTACATAATTCCAAGAATTTCTTACCCGACGCATAATTGCAATTGCTTCCAATGATAAAAATCTTGGATATCGAACTTCATCATTAACTATCGAATCGAATACTTCTTCTTCGTCATCGCCAGGAAAAGGAGACTAAAAAAATACATCGTTACGAGATTAAATTTTTTTTTTTTTGTAAAATTTTCCCTACCTCTCCGACCAACATTTCAAATATTAAAACGCCTAGTCCCCACCAATCCACTGCACGCGTATAAGACGTTTCTGTTAAAACTTCAGGTGCTAAAAACTCAGGCGTACCGCAAAACGTTCCTGTCCGATCTCCGAAGCCCATTCCCTCTTTACATAATCCGAAATCGGCAATTTTAACATATCCTGAAAATGAAATCACCAATTTCATTAAAACACGCATTCGAACAAATCCGAAAACAGAAAAAAATACCTTCAGTATCTAAGAGAAGATTATCCAGCTTCAAGTCTCTGTAAATAATTTTATTTTCATGCAAATACTGTAGACCTAATACGACACAGGCTGCATAAAATACAGCTCTGGGCTCTGAGAAAACATCGGTATGAATGTGCATCATAAGATCACCACCGGCTGCATATTCCATTACGAAACAGACATGTTGCTGCAAAGGATAACGAAAATTTATTGTTTTCAAGTCGAATTGGACACAAAAACGGAAAACCCTTTGACCTACCTCGGTTTGGAAACATGCAAATAAATTGACTAAGAACGGATGCCGCATAGCGTTTGCCACCTCGAAAATTCGTTTCTCGCTAAGCAACGATTCGACCTCATCGCGTGATATGATGTCGCCCTTTTTCAAAGCTTTAATGGCATAATATTCTCCATTGTTTTTATGCTGCGACAGAATTACTTTTCCAAAGTGTCCACGTCCCAAGACGCTTAGCAATCGGAACGTTTCTAGCGACAAAAGTCCTGTCGATTGGGATTGTCGTCGCGATTCGTATGCCGAGTCACGATATTGCAGTCCCCGAGCAACTTGCTGTCGTCGATTCGAACCAGCTGCCGGTACCACTTGGGGTGCAGCTACGACACCTACGCCGCCGCCAACAATGTCGTATTGGTTCTGATATATTGGCTGTTGTTGTTGTGGAGCTGATGGTTGTTGTTGCTGCGGTAATTGTACAGGCTGTGGTTGCTGCTGTTGGAATTGTTGATATTGCTGCGTATGATGCTGTCGTTGAGGTGGCTGCGGGAATTGCTGAGGTTGTGGCTGGTATTGAGGTGTTCCTGGCTCCTGAACAATTGGCGATTGTGGCACATACTGATTTTGATTGTTATTCACGACCAAATTACCGAATTGCGAAATGATCTGTGAAAAGAAGACGAATAGAAAAAAAATAATACCAAAATTTATCGCATTTTCCGGTTCTTTTGTTGTTAAGACATTCGTCGAATGGAAAATTATTCAAAAATTTATAGTTAGAACACCGAAATTAAAAACACATAAGACACATTGTTAAATGCATAGAATTATATCGTAAATATTGTTCTGTTAAGGAGTTTCATATCAAGTGTGTGTTTTTTGTTTGCTGTTGTTCAAAGCTATTTTTACGCTAATACAAAGAATGGAAAAAAAATTGAATTTGCGACCAATAAACCGATATAGAGGAAGTTTTTCACCAGTTTATAGTTTTTTCAGTACTCAGTACAATAAATGAAAATGTTTATTTTTTTTTGTACATATTGGTTCAGCATTTGGAAATTTGTTGCCTTGGACCTAAAGGTTCTGCATTCTCCTACCTTCCATATAAAAGTCAAAATTTCTTAAGATCCTTTTGTGCAATACCGATCAGGCGGGAAGAAAGAAGGGTATATAAATTTAGGACAATTACTTGTGTTGCTGTCACATTCAACTTTTGGATTTAATTCAATGAATGGATGGTTGGTTTTCCACAATACGCGGTTCTGTGACTCCAGTCCTGCATGGATTCGAAACAATGTTTCTACCGTTGTGAATACTCGTTTTCTGCACGGAAAATCGAATTTCAATTTTTCTTCTAGTCGATCGATTCTCCTGGCCTCAATAACTTGTATCCACTCCCACTTTAATGCCTTTCTTAAGTATCTAGATTCGTGGTGTTTCCATAATTTTTTCTGTCATCATCAGTTTTTGGAGAATTCAATTTTGCGCTGAATCGAAAATTGAAGACGTGAATATGAAGTTACTCTTTAATGCCGTTGGTTAGTTCCGGTAAAGATCGCCTATAGGAACACAAGATGGGAATAATTTCATTCTATAAAGCGTGATATCCTGAGCTGGCACCATCCACGAGGTCTTGACTTATCCAATATAAGGTGATCTTCACAACACGATCCTTTAAAAATATTCTCAAAGCCAGAGCTTCATTGCTCAATTATTTCTCACCGATCATTTGTAATACAAGACGACGATCTTTAGCTGATAATTTTATTGACGATATTTTCATCAGCACCAGCAATCATTACACGTTTTCGTCGAATCCCCAATCCACCCTAAAAACTAATATTAGTAAAATGACAACACAAAATTAGTAAAAAAAAAATATATCATGCTCAGAAATATGCCAAAAATCCCACACGTTTCGCCAACCAATAGTAAAAGCGTTTTTGAGTCGTTTGTATAGTGTGAAGGACATTGCAATCCCAAAGTAAAAATAAATAAAATAAAGCTCAAAATAAATAAAAAAGAAAAAATTAAAAACGAAAGAAAGAATGAAAACTTGACAAAAAATCTGACCTCGACGCAGCCACTTTCATCATCAGGATACTCAACAATCTGCATGTAGCTAGGCGCTGGCGAAGGAGGCATTTCAATAATCGGGCTGGCCGGTACCGACCCTGTGCCGCCCATTAATATAACCGGCGGCATTGACAGCAATGGCCTATGATAGATGCTATCGCTTGTATTACTAATGTTCGGCATGATCGTATGTCGTTGGGCTTCGTATTGCGTCGGCTGTTCGTCGTGTTGCGTTTGATGTTGCGGTTGCGGTATCAAAATCAACGGATGCGGATACAATAGCGGCTGTTGATCCATTTGATTAAGAAAATCAAATTCTCGCAAGGCATTCTGTAACTGCGGGCAATTAACAAACGAAAAAAAAACAAACGGAAAAGAAAAAAAATAGAGAAAAAAGCGTGCGCTTGAAAGCAATGCGTCTTGTGCCTCTCTTGGGAATTTTGAGTTTCGCTAAAAGATTTCTTTTTTAAGAATATAAGTCAAAAAGTCAATTTTGTATCAGAATTATTGTAAGTTGTCCATAACCGAATATTGTATTGCTTTACTTCCTCCCCAAATAACTAATTATATTCACAAATAACAACAAAATTTTGTACAAAAGACATAAATATAAAATGGTATAATAAGGTATAATGTAGCGCCAAATATTTCGCGCTAGTTTTGCTCACCTCTTGATCGACCTTAGGCGGTGGTGGTGGCGGAGGTGATGGCATCGATTGTTTACGTTGTTGTCGCATACTAGCCAATTGGGCAGAGAGGTCCTGCGGACTGACCACCAAAGGAACTTGATTATTGTTTTGCTTATTTAAGTGAGTCGGAGGTGTATCGGGCGGCAGCACAGCAATGCCTTGAATGCCCAAGGGTCGGGCACCACTGAGTCCAACGATAGACGGATCGGGATTCTCCCCGGGCGTCTCAGTCGGCTCATTTTCCAGTCCGGGTGCATCGAAATCTAAATGCAGCGGTTGGGGCCCACCGGGCGTATACGTTTCCAAGTCACCGCCCAACAATGTGGACGACGGTCGCGATCCCGACGATTGATTCTGATTCTGAATCGATGGCGTATTACGCTTCAACAGTCGGCCCCAAGTCGCTATATTAATATTCATTTGCTTCGCCCGCGGAATATTCTTAACTTGCTGTTTATTGAAGATCATTCGCTGCCGCTGTAATTTCGGCTTTTGCGATATCATTGGATTTAGGAATTTGATTTCAGCAAAGAGGAGTCCTTGCGGTTCGAGTTGTAGCGCCATTCCGTGTCGGACATCATCGATGAACTCTTCTAAACGTAGAAATTTAACGGCACATAACGATCGCCAATCGCGCCAATACACACCGATCTCAAGTTCACGCGATCGATCTAGATCGATAGAAAAACGCTGATCCCAGGCTTGTTGCGAGCATGGCTTCCACGATGTTTGCGCAACCGTAATATTATCCAATTTTATGACGGCCATTATTTCAACGGACGTTTCGTCCTTCACGCTATAGCTTTTCGATGAACTGCGACTAGTCACACCTTTAACGAAACTTCGTAAATCACCGGATGGACTTGAATTATTATCTTTGTCACGTCTTGAGCGGCCGGGGACTTCTTCGAGCAGATCTTGACATCCCATCAGACGGACTTCGAGTTTTCCGGTAACGGCTGCACAACGTCCTAGCGATGATACGGTATGATACGGTTTGCCACCGAGACCGGCCTGAAAGGGTTGCAGTGATGTATAGGTTACTGGAATTGGTGACGATGCCTGAACATTTTGCAGTTCGGTTTTGAGTTGCTGAGCTGCTGGCGAATCGTGTGGAAGTTCTTGTCTTCGTAATTCCAATGATAGTCGAAGAAGATCGAGATTTCTAGACGATTCAGATAGTCGAACTTGAGCCTGAAATGAAAAAAAAACGTTCTTAATAGGACTTCAATTGGATTTTTTCATATTAAAGAGCAAATGAGATGCCAAAAAGGTTAAAGCAATATGAATAACTCTAATTTTTAAAATACACGCTGGGTACTACCCGAAGCAACTTTCGCAATTTTTGATTTCCTTTGGCGATTACACATTCTAAGGGCATTTTTAAATCAACTCAAACGTTTTCCAGATCAAATAAACCTTTTAAAGCTGTTTTTAATTTTGATAAAATTGGTTTGTAATTGTATTTGGTCTATAGGTTTAAATGGTGAATTATTGAGAAAACAAACGGCAGAAACAAATTCCGAACAATGAACTGCAAATATGAAAGAAAATATATAGCCAAACAGCAAAACATCGCAGGAGACTTTTTGGTTTTGTTAAATGTTCGAACCAATGCCTCCGGCGCATTTTAGGAATATTCTGGCCAGAAGTGATCTCCAACGACGAACTTTGGAGTACAACTGGCCAGACTAAAATAGGTAATGAGATTCAACGGCGGAAGTGGCAGTGGATCGGTCATACTTTGAGGAAACCAGAGCAAAATATCGCAAAACAGGCTCTGGATTATAATCCTCAAGGAAGACGTCGGGTTGGTCGACCATGTAACACATGGAAGCGAGCAGTTGAGCAGTAGGCCAGAGGAATAAACAAATCCTGGCAACAGCTTAAGGCTGATGCTCAGGATCGCGCCTTGTGGAAGAGAGTTGTGTCTGTCCTATGCCCCTATAGGGGGTCTTAACAGGAATTTGATTGATTGAAACTAATCGACGACTGTGTACAAATCCTTGCTGCAAAGAAAGCCAAATTCGTAACCCGACCTTTCATTGCCATGTCTGCGAATATTGTTAAGATAGCGATTAACAACTTGATAGAGAAACACTACACTACTATAGAGAAATATCACAAATCTACTGGACGAACAAATGAATGTAGGAGGTGTTCCCAAAATCAGGTTCGATTAGAGTAAATGGGTGCACGGTATTATCGGAAAATGTACAGACCAGCAATCAAGTGACTTCCTCACTAAGTCAGTAAATGGGATGGCACCGCAAGGCTGGCCATGTTCCATAAGGACAATATTCTCCATGTGATTCACGCTAGAGTTCAATCAAATTCCTGTTAAGACGCCCTATAACGGCATAGGACAGAAACAACTCTCTTTCACAAGGCGCGATCCTGAGCTTCGGCTGTTGCGAAGATGTGTTTATTCTCTTGGCCTCCTGCTCAACTGCTCGCTTCCATTGTTACAAGGTCGACCAACCCGACATCTTCCTTGAGGATTACAATCCAGAACCTGCTTGGCGATGTTTCGCTCTGGTTTCCTCAAAGTGCGATCCACTCCCACTTCCGCCTTTGAATCTCAATGCCAATTTTAGTCTGTCCAGTTGTACTCCAAAGTTCGTCGTTGGAGATCACTTCTGGCCAGAATATTCCTAAAATGCGTCGGAGGCATTGGTTCACGAAAGTCTGTAGTTTCTTGGTAAGTCAAACGATCACTATCCACGTAGTACAACCATATAATAACACGGATTTGACGCATGCATCAAAAACTCGCAACTTCTTGCGAAGAGAGATCTCTCTTCACCTCCAGAAAGGGGAAAGGATACCGAAGGCCTGACGAGCGCTTCATTTACACGAGCCTCAATATCCTTTTCGGCCCCACCATCCATGATGACAATGCTTCCGAGACAACAAAAATCTTGCACCTCTTCCACATCTTGTCCGTTAAGAACAATCGGTGTGCTAGCGTTCGAACCCATGTGCATGTACTTGGTTTTACGCACATTCAATCCCGCCTCTTTGCATTTTGAATGCAACGAGCGAACATTTGACTCTAAGTCCGAACGGTTATGTGCGAGCAAACACACGTCATGAGCATAATCAAGGTGACTTAAGATATTAAATAGTCTCCATTGAAGACCTTTACCTTCCCCACCTTCCAGTGCAGCTTTCAAGATGTCATTAATTACCACCAGAAACAGGGCTGGTGATAATATGCAGCCTTGTCTGACACCCGTTCGTACAGAAAAGCTCTCAAACAGCTCTCCTCTATGTAAGACGCGACACCTTGTATCTTCGTAGAATTCTTTAATCATAGCTATGACCTTATTTGGAATACCTCTCTTACGCAATGCATTCCATTTGTTATCTCGTTTAACGCTGTCGAAAGCCTTCTCGAAGCCCACAAAGATGAGATGTAATGGCGAACCCATTTCGACTAATATAATCCGTAGGGTATTTGTGTGATCGGTACAAGACGACCGTTTACGGAATCCAGCCTGATAAACTTCGAGAGTGCTCTCGACAACATCACTAATTCTATTGAGCCACGATTTTCGATACGGCAGTAAGTAGACATATACACAATTCCGAAGATCGCCCTTCTTCGGAATTTTCACAATGACGCCCTCCTTCCATTCTTCACGCTAGAGTTACTATATAGAAACGGACCCTCTCAAATTAGAGTTTAAGCACCAGGTCCCAGCACAAAGCGAAAAATTTCAAAATCGAAAATGGTTTTTTGCTTTATTTTCTGCGGTCAATCTTGTTGTTCATAGAAGTCTTAGGCCAAGTATAAATTTAAACTTCCGAGAATAACATTTCAAGTCATTTTTAGTGAAATAGTGAAATCACAAGCTTTTATCATCTTTTCGTCGGATTAACGGCACTGTGGCCACAGAGAGAGCCGAATAGGGCTCGTTCGTATACAGTGGCTAGAGTTCGCACTAGTGTTGTAGTAAAATACCGGAATAAAGAATCATCGCGGTTCCTCTGAAGTGAATCAACAACCAGAACGAGCTCGATACGATAAACTGAAAGAACCACCAGATGACATGACCCGAAAAAGATGCTAAAGCGGAAATCGGTGTAGACCGAGTCTAAGCACTAGCTATTAGGCGTACGAAAGGTTTAGTGCACTTTGGACTAAACCAAAACGGAGCAAACTCCTGTTACCGCTGCCAAAGGGCTCCCACAAGATGGGATACTTTCACCTATCTTGTGGTGTCTGGTAGTTGATGATCTTTTCTAAGAACTTACAAACTCCGGATTGGAAGTCCAAAGATATGGCGATGACCTGACCATCCAAATTAAGGAATAGTTCGAAGTAACCTAGTGCACAAAAGTAGGATTGGGTATTAATCCAAATGAAGCTTTTTTTAGAGGATCAAAATCAAATTTGAAAATCCCAATCTTTTTGGTGAAACACTGGATTATTCTAGTGGAGTGAAATATCTAGGAGTAATTCTAGATGAGAAAGTCATGTAGAATGTTCATTTAGAGAGAGAACTAAGATGTCCCTCTGAACTTGCAAGAGCCTTCTGGACAAATCATGGGGACTCAATCCACAGCTAACACACCTCTGTTGCTAGGCGTATAGTAACAATTGCAGCATCAGTATGGTAGCGCAAAAAACTACTCAACAAAAGCTGACAAAATACAAAGACTGGGGCAACGAATACCACACTGCAGTAATAGAGGTACTTCTTAATCTGCCTCATCTACATCTGGAAATACAGACGGAAGCCCGTACTACAACATACAGACTACTCACCACTGAATATGGGACAGGATGCAAAATGACGTGCCCTTCTCTGACTTCAGAAATTTAAAAAGAACTAGTTCTTCAAATACCTCTCCTCTTTGATTCTATGGTAGCAAGATATAGTTGCTAGGGTATAGCCTAATAGGTAGTGTGTTGGTCTTGTAATGCGAAGGTCGTGAGTTCAAATCCCGGTCGGCGCAATATATAATTCCGGCACATTGCCTGCTTGGATATACCTTGGTCACCTCAATCTAAGAAAATGAAAAATTCGTAGAAAGAGGGTTGTGCGAAGGGCTAACAACCCTTCCACAATATGTAATGAAAAATGTTAAGGAACCTGAATATCAGGAGGCCAAGGTTCGATTTGGGCTGTAGTGCCATTGTAGAAGATGTAGAAGATATAGTTTCAGCTAGTTTTTAGCCTCCTAGTGTACAATACGCCCAGAAAGAAGAAAACCATCAATCATCTAGTACACAGATGGTTCTAAAACAGAAAAAGGGATAGGTACTGGAGTATTTGGACTATGTCCCAGAATTAGTATCTACTGTACTGTTTTCCAAGCTGAAATACATTCAATAGAACTAAACAGAGCATAGCATTGTCAGGATACTTCAATTTGCTGTGATAATAGTAAGGCGGCAATCCTAGCTTTACAATCATCTCAAATACGATCAAAGCTCGTGTGGGATTGCATTCAGGTACTAATAAAAGTAATAGTGAATAAAAGAGTAACTCTCTGTGGCGGCTTGTACTGCATCACTACTAACCGACCAAGCTGTGGGGTCTAGATAGCTCAGTGGTCAGCACGGCCGCTTTGCAACTCGAAATCCCTAGGTTCTAAACCCACTACCTACACGGTATTCCCTTATCGTCTAAGGCAGGGCCTGCTTACACAAGCCTTACTGACGAGTTCGTCGTAAGCAGTCCTGGGACGAAGCGCAACACAGCGTTGCAGCCGCTCACTCGCTACACTCTCATTTAGATCCCGGAACACAGTGGCTTTGAAGGTAATGAGCATAGTGATTCATTGGCCAGAAAAGGATCTCAGTACTAGAAAAATAAAAAAATATCAGGCCAAGTCGGGCCTTGGCTTCCTGATTGTATCGAATTCACCATGCGCCCTGGTCTCTCACCGCTCCGAGGATTCGTCGTAATATACCTTACTCTCGAAGGCATTAACCATTTTTTCTGATGCCTATATTAATGTCCACGTTTCACTGCCACAGCAGAGTGCAGGTCTTATTACAGTATGATATTAATACAGAGGCGTACAATGGGACCGCTGGTGGCTTACCTGCATTAGTGTCCAACCTCTCCACAAACATAACCTAACTTAACACTGGAGATAGTTGATTGAATGATTAAATCATCCTCCATGTACAAATCTCCACGTTCCGAATTGAATTTCCCAGCATTTAATAGAGTGCCTGGAAATCCTCGGCACCATCGTTGAAAATATGGTCCTTGAATGTGTACAAATAAGGGGATACACAGTATTTTATCCCGCGTCGTGTGATAGGTGTACTGATTCAACCAGCTACTACAAACAAACTGATTAACAGACTGCGCTAATTTTTGGGATAATAATTAAGGACAGTCATACTTAAAAATGCATGGTTAAAAGAAAAAAAAATTTTTAGAATATGATTTCCCAGAGTAATATTAATTACAAAGTCTCGATACTTTATTGTCACAATGTAAAGTATTGCTAGTGCCAATATCGATCACCGAATTGAAGGAAAAGTGTCCTACTAATAATTACCAAAAACCTCAAGCACTTCAATCCAAATGTCTATGATGCACAATTCCAGTACACTACCTGTCAGTTATTATTTTAGCCAACTTCATGACAATGACTAACAAATGTCAGAAGGCTCCGTTTATATACGTTGGTATACCATTTACGTTTTAATTAGAAATAGTGTATAACCTCTGTCAATTATTCAGAAGGTGTATGATATTTCTACAATGAAAAACAAAGCTATCAGCATATATGTATTGCACAATTTGCCCCATTTACGATATAAATACCGTCTGTAGTACCTCATCCTTTTCTATACGCAGAGTTCATAATTAAAAAAGACTTTGGAACGATTTGTCCGCTAGTTTGTTTTCGAACAAGTACAACATGCAGTGCTTCAAGAACAATGTCCACCGTCATTTTCGTCTCTCTCCATTTTAATACCTCCACTTCCTATACCGACATAACTGTGAATTGCATTAAAGGGTAACCCCCTAAGTTATACTCGTAAAAAAAAAACAAAGAGACAATTTAAAAGTGAAAACCAATCACTTTCCTACTAGTGAAAATAATGGTTTGGTGAATGTTTTCACAGTGCATTTTGAATTGAAAGAAAAGATTTCCGGAATCTACACTGTTACGCTTTATTATTTGTGACGTTTCGGTCTCTGCTGAGAGTTTGATAAAGGTCTCAGCAGAGACCGAAACGTCACGAATAATAAAGCGTAACAGTGTAGGATCCGGAAATCTTTTCTTTCAATAGTGAAAATAACAAAAACATTCTCATTCATCCATTTACATAGTTTCAAGGTTTATTGTTAGACATAAAATTACATTTATTATTTTCACAATTTCCTTATTTCACAAAAACAAAGAATAACTTTCAAAACATTACATAATATAATAGGGTGACATCTATGGACTGTATTTCAAATCAAACAATGTTGATTAATTAGCTAAAAAAAATATAATAAATAAACCGAATGTTGTAGTGTGTGACTTTGATAATCGCTAAGCGAAAATTGCAAAAAAAATATAGAAAATAAATACAAAATTCAATAAAAATAATTATAAATGCCAAAAAACGATCCTCATCCAATACTCGGCGTGTTCGCTCGTCTCAGCCAAAAATTGGTGCGCGTAAAAGGTGCATCGCCCATCGAAAAGGCTCGTCCGCGTTTTTCGTTACGCTCGACCATCCACCTTCGGCAATGTTCACACTGACATTCGGGATTCTTTGCCGGTCCGATATGATGTCCTGGTTTCCGAAGTGCCGTTACAACAGCTCCGAATTTCCGAGCCTTCGATAAATACTCCGACGTATAGCCAGACAAATTCGATAGCAAAGTTGATGCTTCACTGCCGCTTTTATTGTAATCCGGTGTGAATACGACTTTGCTATGTCTCTCAGGTGATCGGGCCGGCGCTGCGTGATAAGCAGGATCAATGGTTAAGCGATGCGTACTAGTCGCGGGCGTTTCGATCGGTTCATCACGTTCGGGAATTGTTGGGCGATCGAATGTAGCATAACTATAATCAGTCTCGGATAGGTTATCATATTCCGATGGAAGAGTATCATGGTGATTACGTCGAGGCGGACGATAGCCTTGTAAGAAATCCTGGATTCGTTTCTGTTGATTCGATAGCTTGTAGGTAGTTTCATTCGGATCATCGCCCGGATGTGACCATAATCGTTCCATTTTTTGAATTCGAAAACGATCAATTGAATTATCGTATTCGAAACTGTCCGTTTTTGCCAGACCAGTAACGTTCGTCAGCTCAGGTTCGGTTTCCTTCCACGACGACTCGATATCTTCGTAGATGGCAGAGCTTGATGCCATAGCACTCGAGATACTGCTACAGGTCATATCGCGCATTGTCGATCGCGACGAATTCGCATAGTTCGAACTGAGTGCATCGTCACTCTGATCACGACGAAAATTCCGATTTCGGAAGTTAATTTTACTTCGCTGATCGCCAATGTGCTTGTTGAAAAGTATTTGTTTCGATTCGGAAATTTCATCGGCCGTATTTGATTGAGTGAGTGCATGACCCAGATTTGGTTCTGTTAATTCCGGATGAACATGTGCGCCAGTCTGGTTGTGCTGCTGCTGAGTCATTATACGTCGTGGTAGATCACCTCTTCCGGCACGCTGATGCCGAAGTAACATCTGTTCTGTATCAAGCACTGTTTGAGGCGTTGAATTCGATTCTATCTCATTGGGATTATCGGATGATGTTTGACTCGATTCGTCATTATCGTCTTCGTCATCGTCATCGTCCTCGGCATCCGATCCTGTACAGTAGACATCAATATGAACGGTTCGTGGTGGTTTTTTCGACGAATCGGCGGCACCAGGCTGTTGTAGATTTGATTGCGACGAAAATTGTGGCAGCTGTGCGGAGCTTTTTGTGTAGGAGGGCTGAAATTGTGAAAAATTGTATTAGTAATTACCCCCTGTTCGTACGCTATTTCAAACCAAATAAGAGTCTCCCTCGTCGACTGGTGGCGGCGGTAGTAATGATTCCGTAAGTCGACGATAGTCGTATGGTATTCGTTTCCTACCATCTTTCGAGTCATTATTATTACGTTTTGGACTAGGATGTAGGGTTGTTGGTGATCGCTTCGTTTCCGTATCACTAGTTTGACTAAATGCATCGCGTAATGCCAGAATTTTGGCCGGTCCGAAACTCTGTGATGCATTTGTTTCGTCGCATGGCTATAAGAAATTGAAGGATTAATGATCGACTAAATGAAATTTTACACGATCGCTTACCTGATCGGGCGATAAGTTATAACTGGCGGTTGTATTGAAATAGAATGGATCTGGCTCTTCGGGAATATCAATTTGTGCAGGAAGAAAATCTGCAACAGCTGAGAGCACAATGCTACAAGTACTTTTACATCGAGCACCACCATATGGAGTTTGTTTCCGTGAGGTATTCGAACTGCTATGTCCCGAATCGGAAGGAAGCTTTCCACCTGCTGTCGAATGGAAACTATCACGATGACCCTGAAAAAAAATAGAATGGAGTTAACTACAGTAGAACTTAAAAAATAAAAAGTAACATACTTTGGTTGGTGATTCAGTAGTTTGAGTGAACGATCGTGGCTGATCTTCATTGGTTGCTTTCAAATTATCGGAACTCCATTTATATACAACTCGGACAGGGTTCTGCCGATCATCTGGCTCGCTGTCTTTAGATAAACTATCGGGACGCGATATCGTCAATTGGGCATGAACTGTCCATTCAGCGGTTAATTCCGGTTTGCTATTTTTACTTGCATTCTGTTGTTGCTGCTGCTTTTGATCGCCACTTTCCCTATCACTATGCATCACTATTGCCGACGATTTTACAAGTTTTCTCAAAGAATTTTTCTTAGTTTTTCCGGCACTCACATACCACCAACATATTTTTTTTTATATACAATATATATTTCACACACCGAACATACCGAAAATTTTATTTCCCAGCGAATCTTACGCCATTTGCACCCACTCGATTTTTTTTTTCTTTGCTTTATTGACGCATGAAAATCTTGCTGAGATCTTCCTAGGTGATCGTGATGAAAACGAATCTAATAGAAGCCTTATCGGGCAAATAAATTACACATTTTCTATCCATGATCACCAAAACAATTTGAAATCTTACATTTTCGCGGTGTATTTCAAATCCTAAAATTGTCGAAGATCACTGAGATATGAGTACGATCGCGCAAAATTTTTCGACCAACACCTGGGGCGTGAAAAAAATTCCGATCTTTCGGAAAGTATTGTGTAGTTGAATAGATACAACGATTTTGACGATGCACACGCAAAAACTGAATTTAAATGGACACGTTCCGTTAAATTGAATGATCTATTTCTGTTTTAAAATACAAAATTTTCATCTATTTTCGTATGATCAGAGGCACAGCCGCCGACACTGTTCTCTGCAGATGATGACCGCCGATCTGTAGTTGCTGACGATTGGAAATAAAATTTTAACTAAATAACCGATCGTATTTTTGAATAGGACTCTCGAAAAAGAAAGAGCAAAAATCTTGGACTTGGATCTATAAAAATAAACTTCGCAGCGCAACTATTGTGACGATCAAAACTACTATGCGTATGTGTATCAACCGTGATCGATGATCTTGTGAACCGAAACCAAGAACAAACCGAAAAATTTGCGCAATATACGATGGGCGAGTCCTTAAAACTCTACACGATTCGAACAAAGAATCAAAATTTAGTAAAAATATCAAGAGATGTCGCGCAATATCATCGAAAATCTATTCAAGAAAAACCGATCATCATAGTGCAAATTTTTCGGAAACAAAATTTCCAATCGGCCATTATACAGGAAAAGCTCTCATGAAATTTTTCATTTCTCTCTTTGAAAATGATTCGACTTTTGCGCACTCCATCTGTTTAATGTATGTAAAAGATGAATTGTGCAAGTTATAAACAATTTCCTACCCCGGTGGCGATCGAGAGATGTTCATTTTACTAATCCGACTTGGACGAATTGTTTTCTTGTTTCTTTTCTCGATTTCCGAAATAATTACAAAAATAACAAAAAAAATATTTTTTGGCTGTACGAATGAATTTAAAGCTATGTAGGTCGGAGGTAGAATTACCTGGCGCATTTTTAGTGGAAATTCAATTGCTTAGCTTTTAAAATGTGCGAACTTAGTTGATTGTTTTTCTCGATTTTTTGGCACGATCACTTAACGATCGTCTATTTTGAAAGATTATTAGACAAACAAAGAAATAAACACTTCGATAATCGCATTGAATAGTAAGGTTTATGGTATTATGTGAGTGTAAATATCAAGAAATATCCGTATGTTATGAAATTCAGAGAGGATAATATAAACGATCGTGTGTTCAGATCAGTAAAGATTAAGGAGAAGATGAATCATTGTGAAAAAACCGGAAATGTTAGTCGATATTATTAAGGCTGATTCACAGAAACACGGGTATAGTTTAAGATGATCTAAGGGCAGCAGAGCTCATAATCAAGAAGATATATAGACATTACATACGATCACTGCAAAAACACATCTCTTCTGTTAGCACGCAGCTGGGATTGAGCACCTTTAAAGGACAAAGATCTACAACTTGGCAAAAAGGACATCAGCGTTCTGGTGAATTCATTGAAGTCTGTTTTTTAGTAGTAGATTTTTTGGCTTAGTGGGTTTAATGTTGGCCTACAATGCGAAGACCGTGAGCATAAATCCTGATCGATATATACTACGCTACTCCAAAGGAATAAATGTTTCGAAACTTGAAGAACAGGAAACTTAAGCGAGATTCTGAAAGTAGCGTCATGAAAGACGAAGGAGAAAAGTTTGAAGTGGTTGAAGGAAGAGAGGAACTGGAATGGTAAAATATGAAATTCGGACCAGTAGCAGAAAAGAGATAATCTAAGAAAAGAGCGTGAGAACACAAAATATTGAGGTTTACGATAAATTAGTTTACAGAAAGGATAAAAATACAAAAAGACATACCCACATTTACAGGCCGACATAAATAGTGCGTACCGATCGTCTGGTAAGGACTTATTCAATGTGATGCAGCTCAAATCCCAACTGTTCACAAACCTAGATGCTAAGGTACTAAATTTCAAATGAATAGATCACCGAAAGAGCCATGTGGGCAGCCGTTCTACATCCAAGCTAAAATAGTCAAAGGTCAAAGGTACATCCAAGCTAAAATAGTCAAAGGTCAAAGGCCCTCGAAACCAATAAAAATTCCATGGACGTGCTTGCTAACACTCCTCGTAATGCAGTCTGTCTCGTATATCCACGCATTTTTCGTCCATCTCGCGGCATGGAAGCCATACTGCCAATCTCGGAATCCCCGATTATTGTAAAAACACAAGTTACGTATAGGCCGCTATTTAAGTTTTGAGCCTAACCTATACGCAGTGTTGATAGGCGCCATCTGACGTTTCAAATGAAAAGTATGATCTTTTCAATCATAACGTACTTCAGAGCGTTTTGACATTGGAGCATAACTTCTGTTTTCACAAGTCTGCTCAAAATTTTGTCTCAGCGAAAAAATGGAATTATCTCGGGAACATTTTCGTGCGATGATTTTTTACGATTTTCGACGTGGATTATTACGACGGGAGTGCATTGATCAACTCACTTCGACTTTTGGTGATGAAGCCCCATCCGTGGCCACTGTGAAACGCTGGTACAACGAATTTGATCGTGGCCGTAGTTCGATCAGGGACGAAAATCGTGCAGGTCGTCCAAAATCAGCTGTTGTGCCAGAAAACATTGCTGCTGTTCGCGAACTAATATTGGAAGATCGTCATGTGACCTATCGGGAGATTGAGGCATCCGTGGGCATCAGTATGACGACCATCAACAAGATTTTGCATAAACATTTAGCTGTGAAGAAGATTTGTTCAGGTTGGATCCCACATAAATTGACACAAGATCAAAAAGATGCTCGTGTCAAGTGGTGCAAGGAAATGATCAAAAAATACAATCGCGGTGCGTCAACAGCTGTTTATAACATCTACACAGGTGACGAATCTTGGATCTATGCATATGAGCCTGAAACAAAACGCCAATCCACCGTATGGGTCTTCCACGACGAGCCAAATCCGACAAAAGTTGTTCGTGCGCGGAGCACTTCGAAGCAAATGATCGCCTGTTTCTTCGGAATAACTGGACATGTGGCAACCATACCGTTAGAGGAACGAAGAACGGTTAATTCTGAATGGTACACAACCATTTGTTTGCCAAAAGTATTTGGCGAAATACGAAAAAGGAAGCGGCAACGAAGAGGATCATTCTTCATCATGACAATGCGAGCTCTCACACATCGGCTGCAACAACCGCCTATTTGACTGGTCAAAACGTCGAATTGATGGGTCATCCTCCATATAGCCCTGATTTGTCACCTAATGACTTCTTTTTATTCCCGAATATCAAGAATAAATTGCGCGGTCAACGTTTTTCGAGGCCTGAAGAAGCCGTTGATGCATTCGAAAACCATGTTTTGGAGGTACCTCAATCGGAGTGGAAAAAGTGTTACGAAGATTGGTTTAAGCGAATGCAAAAGTGTATCGATCATCATGGAGACTACTTTGAAAAACAATAAAGTCATTTCCAATAAGAAATTACTGTCGTTTCATTATTAGGCTCAAAACTTAAATAGCGGCTTACGTATTTGGGAATGGCGCACCAGCTGCTTCTACACATCTCGCCCGTAATTCCGTCGATAACACGCGCCTTGCCAGATCTGATTCTACTAAAACTTAGGTCAATCTCCTCAGGCTGGAGCTCGGTGATTTCTCCCTCTGTTGCCATTTCTTCTCTTCTTCTTCTACAATGGCGCTACGTATTTAAGAGTTCCTTAACATTTTTCATTACTTATTGTGGAAGGGTTGTTAGCTCTTCGCAGAACCCTCTTTCTACGAATTTTTCATTTTCGTAGATTGAGGTGACCAATTATTGATTGCGTCCACCGGGATTTTAACTCACGACCTTCGCATTATAAGACCAACACGCTGCCCACTAGGCTACACCCTAGCCTGTTGCCACTTGATCATGAGTAAATTCCTTCCGTTCCAGACCCACACACTTATTCCATGTTGACAAAGTGTTGCTCCAACAGATATTTCAGTCTCCGATAGCTTCCACCTGCAGATCTCATAGAAGGAATAGGAATTCACCTTGTGGATCCAGTCTCGGATAATTGAGATCTGACTATCCAAGCCGAGCAACGCGAATTCGCCAAATGGGACCCTTTCTGCTTGTACCCTTAAGCGTTCGCCATTGTTCTCCCAGTTGATCGCCTTTACACACAGGACTGTTGTATGTAATTTTGACGCAGATCTGGCTCCGCTTTCATGTTTCACCGGTATTCAAAGACCATCGCTCAACAATTAACTAAGGTCCTATCAATCCCATTCCCGCACGAGGATCATCAAAGATGTAGGATTCAATCAGTTCGTGGAACATGAAGACAGAAAGGTTAGCACCAAATGAGATCAGGCCATGTGCAGGAAGGAACGTATCATGGGGTATCGATGAACCCAGCAACTCACAGTCGGCGAATGATAGAGGTAGGTGCTTATTATTATTCTTCGAATTTCAATTTATATCTGTTCGGCGTCATTTCCAAAGAAGAAGGAAGTCTCATTGAAAGGTCGTCTAAATCACCAAATAGGGTGATTTAGCCTTACGTAGGAGTTGCTCTTGAATTGCAAAATCTTCCATTGAAACGGTGCATATCCAAATTTAAAAGGCACAAAACTTGAACAGCTGGAAGAGCGTAACTTAACGGCTTCTAATAATTTGGATGTTATCTCGAAAGCATCATCTATGTACAACATCATAAGAGTTTGCTAATTCTTTTTTAATGCTCTACACAATATTCCAGGTGCAATTTCATATCTCGTGCTGATTTTTGCGGGAGCATAGTAATGTTTAGAAGCAAAGAGTTATGAAAAAAGGAGCTTTAGGAGCGGGCTTGTTTACAGGAATTGATGATGATGAACTAGCAAACTAGAACGATGCATACTAACACACAAGAAACCCTTTAATATGGTTTAGTAAATGTTTTCACAGAGCATTTTCAATTAAAACGAAAGATTTATGGATTTTACACTGTTTGATTTATTATGTGTTACGTTTCGGTCTCTGCTGAGACCTTTATAAAAGTGATTCACAGATAATAAATCAAATAATGTAAAATCCGGAAATCTTTCTTTTTAACATGTTTCTTTTTCTTCACCTGATCTTCAGGTTTCTTAAAATTTTATTTGTTACTGTGAAAGGGTTGTTAGTCCTTCGCACAACTCTCTTTTTACGAATTTTCATTTTCGCCAAGATATACCTAGACAAGTAGTGTGTTAAAATTATACGTCGATCGAGATTTGAACTCCCGACCAGCTTCATCTTTGTTGCGGACATTATTTGAGTAGGGATGACGGAGCGGCGTGAATACTAATAACCAATGGCATGGTAAAGGTTCTGGAAGTACTGTCTGGAAGTACTGCTCCGGTCTTTCAGAAAGGAACTAAGCTGATAGGTTATCTATAACTGAAACTTGTTACCATTCTACAGTCTCGCTTTGGCAAGGGAAATTTCTGTAATGAAGAATATAAATTGAAATAAATCAGTAGGCACGACTCTACTACCGTTTAAGTGTCAGGAAAAGACTCTTCTCACCCAGCTTTTGAGAGTGCGGTAGCTTTCTTATAAGATTAATCTAGCGCTCTAGTAATAGAGCTCTTAACATTATGAGTAAAAAATTTAAAACCAAATAAAACATCCGAAATAATTCTTCTTCCTTCAAGAGTAATAAGAATGCCGAGTTTAAGGCGGTCTGTATATGATGGTAACTCATATCTACTTTCCCAAGACAAGTGACAATGTGTAACCAGTGCCTGCATTTTGCCTTATTAACTGTGTGCGCCTATCGAATAAATTGTTGTAGTTTCGAGTTATTTATTATTTTTTTTTTTATGGCACCAAGTTAAACTTAGGGGTCACGCTTTAATACTGTAGCATACAGTCCAGTAGGTTTAGGAAGGGTTAAAATAAAATGAAAATAAACAAAATATACAGGACGGACAGGATAAAAGAAATCGGTGAATGTTGCTTTTAAATTGCATAATATTATAATCACTAGGAAAAGCGGTCACGGGTAGTGCATTCCACATATTGCTTGTTGGGGTATAGCATATAGGATGGTGATGACAAAGCTGAAGGGTCATAGGTCCCCACAAATAACTTGCCCGATAATGCTAAGATCAATAGTAAAGCACCTGTTCCCCCAAAGGCCATCTACTATGTGTAGCATATCCAGAGAGATCAGCATAGAGTCTATTCCTGCAATTACGTCGGCGGAACTATTTGAGGCATGCGGAAGGATGGGAAACAACAAGGCACCTGGATCCGATGGCATCCCAAATATGGCAATAAAAGTTGCTATTCAAAAGAGGCCCGACATCTTTATAGCAACTATGCAAAAGTATTTCGAGGAAGGAGTCTTTCCTGAGCCATGGAAGCTTTAAGATTTGGTACTTCTACCAAAAGGAAACAAGCCTCCTGGAGAACCATCGTCATATCGCCCAATATGTTTACTTGATACGTTGGGAAAGATCCTTGAGCGAATTATTAACAACAGAATGCTCGTACTAGCAGAGGAGAAAGGAGCACTCTCAGACCACCAGTTCGGATTTAGGAAATCGCGTTCAACTGTTGACGCCATAAAAGTGGTAGTCGATACTGCAGCGGAAGCGATACAAGGAGAAAGATGGCGATGGGGGACAAAAAAATATTGTGCAGTAGTGACACTGGACATTAAAAATGCCTTTAACTCGGTAGATTGGTCACTAATAAACAGATCGTTAGTCAGGATGGATGCACCACACTACATGTTGAGAATAATTGCAAATTACTTCACCAACAGGAAGTTGAGGTACCAAACTGATGAGGGGTTAAGGTACTACAATGTCACCGCGGGAGTCCCACAAGGATCTGTACTAGGCCCTCTCCTGTGGAATATTATGTACGAAGGAGTTCTTCGACTATCGTTGCCACAAGGAGTAAAATTAATCGAGTTCGCTGACGACATCGCTGTTGTTACCGTGGCTAAGCACATCCACAAAATAGAGTCAGCAACAAATGAAGCCGTATCACAAATTAGAGGCTGGCTAGAGTCCGCTGGCTTAGAATTAGCTGATCACAAAACGGAGGCAGTTCTAATAACAAGCCGAAAGAAAATTGAATACGTGAACATTCAGGTCGGCAGTCAAATCATCAGATCCAAGGAGGCAACTAAATATCTAGGAGATATGCTCGATAACAGATTAAAATTTAAAGTTCACGTGGACTTCGCGAGCAAAAAGGCGTCACAAATGCAGGCAGCCCTTTCCCGAATACTGCCAAACATCGGTGGACCAGGATATGCCAGAAGGATACTACTTTCGAGAGTAGTCAGCTCGGTTCTCCTATATGCTGCTCCGATTTGAGCGGCGGCGCTAGCGACAAAGGAAACAAGGAAAAAGATGTCATCAACATATAGGCTCTGTGCGATAAGAGCAATCAGCGGTTTCCGAACAATATCGGACGAGGCAGCCTGTGTCATAGCCGGAATGATCCCCATTGACATTCTCGCGAATGAGATGCTAAGGATCTACGAAAGAAGATCCTCGATCCAACAAGAGGCAGCTGTTGCCAGGAAAATAAAAGAAGAGGAAAAGGCAACATCAATAGCTATGTGGCAAGCCAGGTGGAACAACGCTACAAAAGGCAGATGGACCTATAAGCTAATCCCCGAAATTGAGGTCTGGACAAAGCGGGTGTACGGGGACTGCAACTATCACATCACGCAGCTCCTATCAGGTCATGGCGGCTACCGCAAATACCAACATAGGTTCGGACACGATAATTCGCCTCTTTGTCCAAATTGCCCAGATCAAGAAGAAGACACAGAACACGCAGTTTTCAACTGCAGTCGCTTCGGAGAATGGAGAAATAATATTCCGAGTCCACCATTCATCATTGACTACATGATGGAATCAGAGGAAAATTGGATGGAAGTTGTGAAGATGTGAGTCGTGCATGCCAATGGCACGGGCTATTGGTATCTAACGAAGATTCCACACCTCCCTGGCGTAACCAGAAAAAAAAAACATATTGCTTGTTCGAGGTAGAAACGATATTTCACAGTATACTTATGAGCGCGTTCAGCAGCACGAGTATTACGCGAGAATTTATATAAAGGAGGGATAAGACGACTAATTTTACGACTACAGCGACCATGGAAATATCTTTAGTAGATGGTGAGTACTCCGACATTTCTGCGATGTTCAAGGGAGTCTAAGGATGCTGTTATGACATCATCTCCAATAAGTCGAAACGCAAATCTCTGATCCAGAACCTTTAGATGAGTTTTGAGTGTCCCAGTCCAGATATGCGAACTTTACTTGATTAGGTGCCTAATACGTTACTTGTAGATGGTTGTAAGATCAGGTGGTGTAAAATATTTCTTACTCCTTTAGAGAAAGCCGAAGTATTTGGAGTCAAGTTTTTTATTAATGTGCATACCCAGAACGTGGAAATTCTCCGAATGATCAAGTGTTACACCATCAAAGATTAGGTCAGGCACCGACCTAACGTATTTAAGAGACAATGACAGACTTATGTTTTAGTGGCAATAAACTCTGCTCGATTCGCCATGCCCCATTCCAGGCTTGTGTTGAAGTCAGTATTTAATGAATTAAATAACTCACAGCGCTTAATACTTTTGCGTCTCAGGAATTGAGTCGAAGCTGTAAGTATTTTCAAGTGTACTGTCTGTCATCTGCGAAGCTGTGAATTGGATTGAGAATCGACGACAGAAGGTCGTTAATAAAGATTAAAAATACATTAGGTGATAAAACGGAACCGGAATTGATAGGGAAAGGAGTCGAAGGGACGTTATCTAAAACAACTTGTATAGCGCGCTTCGATAGAAAACTCTCAATCCATAACAAAAAAGAAGCATTAAAGCCAAATGCTTTGAGCTTAGAAAGAAGCAATTTATGCCAAACTCTGTCAAACGCTTTCGCCATGTCGAATTCTAATGCAAGTACTTGGGCTTCGCCAATTTATGTATAAAAGTATTCCAGCGTTCAGTTAGGTAAACCAACAAATCACTAGTGGATCGTCTATAAATTGATTGCTCTCCAAGTATTGCATGGCCTTGTGGTTGAAAGCAGTTTCCATCACTTTTGACAGCACTGAAGTGATGGTTATTGGGCGATAATTTGGTCCGACTTGCTTCCCTTCTTGAATATAGGCTGCACATACGCTTGTTTCCAGCTATTTGGGAATTTTCCTGAAGAGTACGATAGGCGGAAAAGGTTGCGAAGTGGTTAAGCCAAATATGAGAAGCATTTTTGAGGGTTATGGGGAGAATACCATCCGGACCAGAGGATTTATTAATATTGAGATCCTGAAGAATTTTAGCAATGACGCGATTGCGAGATTTTAAGGCACGCAATGTGCTGCCTCTAGGCGATACAGTGGAGGGTAACTGATTACTCAGTGAGAGAGTTGAATTTCTCGCAAAGCTCGCTACAAGTAAATTTGCCTTTTCTTCAACTGAATCAACGACTGAACGTCTGCCGTCAGAAGGAGGAGTGGTGGATGATGAAATAAAATTATTACTGACGGCTTTAGAAAATTACCAAAAAGATTTAAATCCTTTAGAGCATGTCAGGACCTTTCGTCTTAATTTTAAGTCATGGTGTTTTTCCGTAGTAGATTATAGTGTTACAGAATTTTCCTTGCCTTGATATACAGATCTTTGTGGCTGAGGATGAGGTGAGCCCTGAACTGGCTAGGAACAAGTTGTTTTGCGTGAATTGCATTCAGACAATTTTTGGTAAACCATGAGTCCTAAGCTAGGGTGTAGACTAGTGGGTAGCGTGTTGGTTTATAATGCAAAAGTCGTGAGTTAAAATCACTGTCGACTCATGATTCCAGCACACTACTTGCTTGGGTATACCTTGGTTACCTCAATCTACGAAAATGAAAAATTCATAGATAGAGAGTTGTGCGAAGGGCTAAAAACCCTTACGCAATAAATAATGAAAATGTTAAGGAACCTGAAGGTCAGGAGGCCAAGCCCCGATTTGGGCTGTAGTGCCATTGAAGAAGATGAGTCCTAAGATGGTCTAACTCTTTTTGAGGTAGAAAGGAATAAAGGCCGCATTCCTTTGAGAATTGTCTCGGTAATAATATTGCAGGCTAGATTGCAGTCATTGGATATAAAGCACAGTGTCCAATCAAACTTTTTAAAAAATTCGTTTAGTCCGACCCAGTTGTCCTCTTGGAACTTTTATAATCGGCTGTTTTAATACCGACATTGGGAACTGTGCACGAATCAGGAAATGTTTCGTATCACGAATTGGCGATGGTGCAATAACAGATATGTTATATTTCTCAGCCTGGTTTGTGAGAAAAAGATCAAAAAGTAATGCGTAATGGTTTGCACCATCAGGTAGCCGAGTAGGGTCGCACACCAGTCGTTTAAGTCCGTTGATGGAAACAAAAATCTCAGTATTTCGTCCATGTTGGCCCGTACAGTTGTACAGTTGATCGTTGAAATCGCCCGCGATAACGATTCCAGCATCAGGCTTAACAGCATATGTATATCTGTTGGATTGAGTCAAACAACTTATCCAATTCATAGTTGGTGTTGTCTGACGAAAGTCCTGGGTACAGAGAGCAGATGTGTTTGCTACTTTAGTTTCGCCATCCGCTAGCCATCACATATTCAGTTGGTCAATTATAAATGACAAAAAAAAAATTTTGCCGATTGAATACCCACTCCAAATATTTACGGGTCGCCACTGGACAGAGGTGGAACTTGTATACATAACAAATTGTCCAAGGTTTCCTTCACCACTAGTTCTTTACCGTATTATGATACATTTCCTGGTCTTTTCCATCTAATTTCCACATTTATAACTATAATGCGAGGGTAACATACACAATATGGAACAAAACGAAGTCAAAACATCAGACCTATCTCAGATAGCTTTTCAATTTCCCGCCGTCAGAAACAAATTTTTTTTATGCTTTTCAAATGTGAAGTGCACATTACTCGCGATATTATTGAAATTATGCATGGAAAGTGAACTGTTCAATGTTTCGTGCTACAAGGGAAAACGAATCCAAAAAGAAAATCATAAACATTGCGCATTAAATGGAAAGTAATTTAAAGAATGAAAGAAAATTGAATAATTATTGTTTATAGCGTTTTTGCTGTTTATGAATAGTTTTTTTTTTTCTTACCAATCACCCCCATTTTCATTTTCACTTTCAATACGATTTGGGTTAACATCTCGCCAATCGCTAGTACGAGAGGCCGAAATAAGTTCAATAAATAAATAAAAAAAAAAAATGTTGGGGAAAATCTTCATGATTGAAAACATGAGTGATATTATTTTTGTAATTAGTGCACAAGTGGGTTGGAAGTTATTGCGGTGTCATAGATATTGGTTTATTATCTATTATACAAATGAAAAACATTAATTACTGTGCTGTATATTTAGAAAACAATCATTGTATAAACAGTAATAGTTAAAAGATATTTATTAGAATTCTAGTACAAATCTGAAGGCGATCGAATCGACAATAAACAAATAGCATCTGTGAACCAGCAATAATTTTATATGAAGAGAAAACCACACCATCGAGTACGACACGCCCAAACTAATAACTTTAAGATTGGCTAAAAGAACGTTGTGCCATACTCTGTCGAAAGCCTTGGAAATCGATTAAGAACAACAATGAAGGATTCGCCTAACTGGTGAATGGTTTTGTTCCAACGTTCGTTGAAGGTGATTCAAAGGTTCCCTGTGTTTCCACGACTTTCGACAGAAATGATGTTATTGCTATTGGACTATATTTAGCGGGTATTGTAAATGATGTTTATCTTGCATATTGTTATAGATCTGGCAATCACGCAATTCTGATGTTCCCAGAAGAAGCCAGAAAAGTCCCGCAACATGTAAAAAGCCAGAAACAAAGTTCCAGCAACTTCTCGTATACTCCAAAATGTAGGCAATCTAGAATAGTCTAGACACACAGACACACAACGACACCTGTCTGGGAGATTTGGTATAAATATCCGCAACTTTCAGACAGCAGCAGTCAGTTCAGCAACATCTGCGAGAGAGCGTAAACCGATACAAGAACGCGATAACAGTGGTGCCGTATAGTAAGAATTAAATTAAAAGTGCGAATTAAAGTAAAACGTGCGAATAAATAAATTATCCATTATTTTTAAACGAATTGTGTTTTTCTTGAAATCCGGCGAACCCCTAGCTCGCAACAATATAAACATCAATTAGCAGCAGTATTGAATAGTAGCCAATCATTTTCTTCTTATTTCTTAGTCCTACTACTACTAATACAATGGCACTACAGCCCAAATCGGACCTTGGCCTCCTGACATTCAGGTTCCTTAACATTTTTTGTTTTCATTATTTATTGTGGATGGGTTGTTAGTCCTTCGCACAACCCTCTTTCTACGAATTTTTCATTTTCGTACCCACTAGGCTACACCCTAGCTTTTTCTTAATCCTAGTTATGTTCTAAAAATAATAAACAAATTTTCTTCTTACCTCATGCAGCGCCTTTTTATCCGGTACTTTTTTATTTTGTAAAGTTCTTATCACATTTTTTGCGCCATCAACAACAGCCGCCTCGATTCGTAAACGATGCCGTAACTCTTCGATTCGATCTTCGAGCGGCGTTTCTAAACGTTGCGGTCGTATATCGCCATTTTCATCTGTCGATATTTTATGCATCTGATCCTTATTTTGTTTCACTTTTATTATTCTTAAACGTAAAAATTCGATTTTAGCTTTTGAATCGGCCAACATTTGTTGTGCTTCGGCCAATAATTTCTTATCACGACCATGATGACCGCTCGAAATCGATTGAATCATATTTTCTGCGCCATTTTTCACTTTCATTTCGATACTTAATTGTTTCTCGAGCGATGTTAGAATTTTATCGTTGCCGGTCATTTCCGGGCCACTTGTTGGCGTTAGTGATGTGGAAAGGAAATCTAAAAATGAAGAAAAAAGAAAAATAAATAACAGTTTTTTTTAATAGAATTAAAATACGAGAAAATTTATTTAGCCATATTGTTGAAATAGGGAGTAGGTTGTGAGACTTTTACGGAAAATAATGAACAAGAAAAGATCTTGCCTATGTACTGTACAGGAAAAATAACATTGTACAATTTCACATCGGTTGAGAAAATTACGCCTACATGATATGTAGGTCTTCAAGAAATTCACAGTGATAGTCTATAGTAATTGTATAAGAATTAAGACTTGTAAACCTTTCACCGCTAAGTCGATCTTCTTGTCTTAATGATCGTGTGTTTTCATCGAGAAATATGTACAATTAGGGAATGATTAATAACAGTTGCTGAAAATAACAAACTTTTACCACTCTTGACGTGATTTTAATGAGCATAATGATCGTTCTGAGATTACTCGTCATTATCTTAACGATCATTCTAACACTTTTTCTTATTAACGACAATTTAAACAAGTTATTAAAGTTCAGTGTAAAAATGCCACTCTTCTTGGAAGGATTTGAATATTTTTGAGTAAGTAAATCGACTAAGGGCCGGTTTTACAGTCGACGTTTAAGTCCAGCATTTAGTTTAAACTACCGACTTTCGTCGTTTAAATCAAATGTTGGATTTATACTAGACTGTAAAATCGGCTCTAAATGGGAAAGATTTTTGGGATAATTTCAAAACTTTCAGCCTTGATTGTATTGATAATGATAATAGTTTTCACCGAGATTGTAACGATCATTGTATCACTTTATTTATAATTTCAGTATTTCAGTATAAAGTCGAACATTCAAACACTAACAATTGGAACGATAGATTGATCTGACACTTTATGATTTAATTTTGACGATCACTCCGAAAGAAATATATATTGTTACATGCAGACCTGGCAGACCCGCAACTTGATCTCTCTCGAATAGACAAGAATATGTAGAACAGTATACTTAACTATGTAGAGAGCCACAATTAAAGATCTAGAGCTTTCCAGTATAGTTCACACATACACACCGAAGGAAGCTTCGAGAATAGTCATGATCATGGGGAGAGATGTATAAAAGCACGAAAGCTTTCAGCGAGAGAGCCAGTCAGCAAGTAATTTTTATTACGGACGCGAATCAGTGAAAGCGATAGAAAAACACGCGGCGGTATTGTCATATAGTACGAATTAAGCGGAAATCGAATTAAAGTGCGAATAAAAATAAATTATCACTTATTTTTAAACGAATTGTGTTTTTACTTGTAATCCCGGCGAACCCCTAGCTCGCAACAATATTTTTTTTATGGTTATCGAAATAAACTGAGCGGGTCACCCTTTAATGCGCGATGCACAGTTAAGTAGACATGAGTAAGGGAAATAAGCGGATATAGGGAAATTCGCAGGGAAACACAGGATGGAAGAGTTTAAAGTGGCGGTAAACGTTGTTCTTAAACTGGTGGAAGTTGTATTCCGTTGGAAAGAGATTGCCTGGCAATGAACTTCACAGCGCTGTCGTCCGAGGGATGAAAAACTGCCTAAACTTCACTGTTCTCCACGGCAAGGGATTCACAGTGTACTCGTGTGAGTGTGCAGTTTGGCGAATATTTCGGGGTGGTATTGTATAGATGTGGTATTAGGGCTTTCAGTTCCTTGATGCATTTACCATGGAAGTATCTATAATAAATGCAGAGTATTCAGATATTTCGACGATGCTCGAGGGAGGCCGATATAGCCTCATCTCCAATTAATGGGAATGCATACGGTCAAGTAGAGCCATATGTGATTTTGGGCCTAGCCCAAACATGCGAGTTAAACTCAAGACGTAGTCGGATATAAGCTTTATAGACGGTAACTAGTTCGAAGGCAGAAAAGTATTTCTTACACTTCCGCAGAATAGCTAGACGTTTCGAAGAGCCAATTCGTAGATGTGTTGGCTCCAATGAAGGCGATTGTTAAATTTTACACCTAGTAACGTGAAGTAGTTAACGCATTCGATAGAAAGATCCTCCGAAGAATTTTGAGGCCTGTGGAGGAAGGAACGGAATGGCGAAGGTAAACTATGAGTTGTATCAACTCTACGAGAAACCGGAAGCTTCAATGTTCATCAAACTACGTAAACTGCAGTGCGCTGGCCATGTAGACCGAATGGAAGACAGAATAATCCCAAAATGTGTTCTTAAAGGCAAAGCGAGTGGTAACAGGCCAGTCGGCAAGCGATAGGAAGACTCGGTTGATGAAGATTGAAAAGCCATCTTAAAAATTAGCAGCTGGAGGACGCGATCTTTGGATCGAGACGATTGTAGGCGTCGACTTCAGCCCGATTTGGCCTGTCGCGCTATTGATTATGACGTGAAGTCTGCAGAAGGGGAAATCTGTACGCCATTTAAGGACATATTAGCGGCCGACGTCGGAACGTTATGTTTAAGAGATCGATGACAGGACTGCGTTTTTAAGGCATTAAATTCTACTCTGTTTCTCCTGACCTATTCCACGATTAAACTGAGGACAGAGTTCAATGACTGTATTGACTCATTACGGCATGAGGCCACCAATGTTGGACGTGCCTCCGTAGGAGACTAAAATTGGTAGGTGTTATCCAAAATGTTGTCATCTGCGAAACAATGAGTAGACAACAGAAGGTCGTTTATGAAGACTAAAAAGAGGAGACAAAACTGCGCCCTGAGGGACGTCGGAATCAATGAAAAAGGGTGCCGAAGTTACTCCATCTAGCACGACTCTAATAGAGCTCTCGGAGAGAAAATTCTCTATTCATTTAAGAAAAGCTGTGCTAAAACCATAGGCCTTCAGCTTGGCTCGGTTGAACCCTTTGGCAATGTCACGAGCAAGTACATGACCTTCTCCGAATTTTTTGATGCAGGAGTTCCAACGCTTGGTAAAATAGACAAGGAGATCGCCTGTAGAACGTCCCGAGCGAAATCCATATTGGCGAACATGTATGAGATTTTTATCCACAAGAAAGTTGACTAGCTTGCGATTTCAGATTTTATCAATCTAAAACTGATCGTACACTATGACTGTGACTCGTTTTGATATGGTTCGCTTCATAATTCCAAACTAATAAAATTACGACTATCATTCCTTATGCTTTATGTCACGATCGATCCTAACGATCATCCTAATTTTTCTCTCTTCGACCGCAACAATCATTCAAAAATGTTTGGTGAAGTGAAGTTCTAAAATAAAAGGATAAAACAATATAAAATTACCATTAAAATAAGATTACGATCTTGACAATCTTTTAATAAATCTACGCGAATCATTCACACTTTTCGCCATCATCAATTATTCATTACGACATCTTCATTCCAGTAATTTCCCATCTAACTCTTTATCATTGAAGATAAAAGAATGAAAACTCAATCTCAATTTTAATCTTAGGCACTGTTAATCATATTGAGAAGCTTGCATGTAGAAAAGGCGAAACGAGTTTTACTACGAACTATACAATACCGCCAATTACAAAAAGCGTCGTGATTTCTGGGTGTCCCATAGGAGACGAGATAATGATAAAACGGCTGTACAGCACCTTTATAATAATGCCGATAACAGGTAACTGCCATTTTTCAACTTTCTTTCTTTTTGCAGCGAATTATTACTGCTACTGTAAGACCGGCCGACGATCAACATCAACCGCAGCGCGATACGATAGTTCCGATTCGAAACGTAAAACCATAAATTTTATTTGCAATTTTATTCTGTCCACTATCGTGTGTGGGTGATTAAGACTTATCAAGACTATTTATAGTCTTTTGACGATCGAATTTTATAACATAGACCTCATATAGGGTGGTATTGTTTTAAAATATAGCTAGTTGATCTGTAATATCATTTTTTATGTCATTCCTTCGAATGAATAACGAGTTTATGTCTATTATTTAGCAAGCTTTAAGAATTGATTTGGAGTAGGTATACTATATTTTACGATGATTTGTAACTTATTAATGATTAATTATAATTGTCAGAAAATTCAATTCTTAACTGTATTGCCAAAGACTTTTTTCTTATTGAATATATTAATACAGTTTTAATGGTTTGCTAATATTTCTTGCTCGAATAATGGCAATTTTTTAAAATGTTATAATAAATCATTAATTTAATATAACGGCTATCACGAGTAGATCGAGAGGAAAAAAGTCACTCTGGATTTATTATGAATATGCACATTATGCATGATCTCCGATTAACCTTATAATTGTTATGGTCTTAATTGATGGTTTCACTGTTGCTTTGAATATTAAACAAAGCAAGGAGGTTTTTATTAAGATTTATTTCAAAATATGAAAGTCAAGTCTGCGATTCTCGTTTGGAATAATCGGACAGCAATAATTGATAATTGTATAAGGTCATAATGGTAATTTTTTATTTATTTGAACCGAAAATTGGAAACGTGTCTAGATTCTAAACAGAATCCCTTTCTTTCTAAATGGCTTGATTCAAATTTGTTTGTTTTAATTGAACCTGTCGTTCTGCTTTTGAACAAAAAAGAACAATTTTCCGAAATAGTAATTGTATGGATGTTCATCATTGGGTAACACGGGAAAGAAGAGGTAGACAAATTTTAAGCATGCCTCAACTCACACCACGAAAAAATTAAGTTTACCCAGCAAACAAATTAATTCGGTAAAGAATCGTTAATGAATTATATTAACGAGCGATTTGATCGTTAACGAGTCATTAACGATTCATCAAGCGAACTAAATGAAAATTCGTTAATGAATTAGTTCTAGCAATTCATTAATGAATTGTAAAACGCTATTAATGAATATCGTAAACGATTCATAAACGATATTTGTTATGAAGGATTAACGATTAACGAGCTCTTGACACATAAGCACTCGCGGTCTCCTCTGCGAACTCTGGGTTTTTCACCGTTTGCATTTGAGGTATCGGCACGAAATAATTTTTGGCTCTGTTCATGCGCATGGTAAAATGAAAACTGCTAGTATATAACAAGATCGACGTTGAGCGACCCATTTTGTTTGGTTTTCTTAAGATCATTACGTAGTCATAAAATTGCCTGGCTTAAACACTCCTCGACTACGGACCAGGAGGGACGTGATACTGAACTTTTTGCTTCTATAAACTGTTTAACACAGTTGGTAGATGAGCCTACTCGTTTACCGGATGTTGCAGAGCATTTTTCCAACCGTCTTGACCTTTTTTCCCACCAGCCACCCAGAGAAATATTCTGTCTCTGTCATATCACCATCGCCAATTGGAAATACGGATCATTTTTTGATTCGTGCACAATTCCCAGTTGCAGCACAAACACCGCTGACAATCAAGGCACCCCGAAGAAATATTTGGCATTTCAAAAGATCCAATTGGGAGGCGCTAAATGACTTCTTCAATGCCTTTAATTGGAAATTGTGCTTTGATTCCAATGACTGCGATGAAGCTTGTAGACTTGTCACCGAGATTATCCTGAAAGGTATGAAGCTCTACATACCTTCCAGTTATAAAAGAGTTAGGCCGTCGAAGGAGTCTAGGTTCAACAATGAATGTCTCGATGCAATTAAGACCAAGAAACAAGCATTTCAAACCTTTAAAGGTAATAAAACACCTGCCAACAGAGAACTCTTCAATGCGTCAAGAAATGCCTGCAAATCCATCCTCAATCGTGTTAAATTTGAGCATTACCAAAAACTTCGACGGAAGATCCTTCAGTGCCCTAAATGCTCGAGATCTTACTGGTCATTTGTCAAAACGGTCAACAACAATTTCATTTCTTCTTCAATACCACCTCTTGTTGATGGCGACCGTACCGTTATTGATCCTGTCGAAAAAGCTAACTTACTAGCAGCAAGTTTCGCTAGAAACTCACATCTTCCACCTTCAAACCAATCGCCTCCCACTCTAACTGATTCTGGTTTCTCATTGCCTAAACTACATTTTCGCACGAGACTTATTTATAGGATCCTTCAAGAGCTCAATATCCACAAATCTGCCAGTCCGGACGGTATTCCCCCCATTACCCTTAAAATGTGCTCCTCTTCTTTAGCTAAACCTCTTCGCAATCTTTTCTATCTTTCCTACTCTTCTGGGTGCTTTCCACGTATGTGGAAAATTGCGTACGTTCAGCCAATTCCCAAGAAAGGAAGCAAAGCGAACCCCGCTAACTACCGCCCTATAGCCATTACTTCAGTGCTCTCGAAAGTAATGGAAACTGCTGTCAATCGCAAAATCGTTGAATATCTCGAGGATAACCAGCTAATACATGATCGACAGTATGGGTTCCGTTCTGGGGAGACATTCTGGTCTACTTGACAGAACGTTGGAACTCATGCATACATAAACACGGCGAAGGTCAAGTTCTTGCATTTGACATTGCAAAAGCTTTTGACAGAGTTTGGCATGAATGTCTTATAGCAAAGCTTAGGGCCATTGGTCTTAATGCTACCTTTGTTCAATGGATTGAGAGTTTTCTTTCTGAACGCACTCTACGAGTAGTACTAGATGGCGTTACTTCTTCCTCTTTCCCAATAGATTCCGGCGTCCCTCAAGGCTCTGTTTTATCTCCAACTCTGTTTTTAATTTTCATCAACGACCTTCTGTCGTCCACTCTCAATCCAATCCATAGTTTCGCGGATGACAGTACTTTCGATAGCACCTATGAATTTAACTCTGCTGCGGAATCACACAAGTATTCTATTGCTTCCAATCGCATGGAGTTATTCCGTTCGCTGAACTCGGACCTCAGCTTAATCCTGGAATGGGGCAGGAAAAATAGAGTAGAGTTCAACGCTTCTAAAACACAGGCCTGTCATCTATCCCTCAAACGTGATGTTCCAGTATTATCTCAAAATGTGACCTTAGGTGGCACACAACTTTGTACCTCGGATAACTTCACACTTCTTGGCGTTAAAATTAATGACCACCTGAATTGGGCCCAGCACATCTTTGATGTTGCCCTCGACGCCTCTAAACGTCTGGGTGTGCTCCGAAAGTGCAAAAAGTATTTCACGCCGAACGACCTCGCAACCATCTATAAGGCTTACATCAGACCACGTTTAGAGTACAATTCGCATGTTTGGGCTGGGGCACCCAAATCACACCTCGCGTTGCTCGACCGTATTCAAAAACATGCATTCCGACTGATTGGAGACGAGACCATCACATCTTCTATCGATTCTCTTGAGCATCGCAGAATTGTCGGAGTACTCAGCATTTACTATCGCTACTTCCATGGTAAATGCAGTGCGGAACTAAGCACACTATCCCTCCACTCTACAATTTTCCCCGAGATACTCGTCAAGCTGAACGCTCACCCGAGTACACCGTTAAACCCTTGCCTTCTCGTACAGTGAAATATAGGCAGTCATTCATTTCCCGAACATCAAGACTTTGGAACACATTACCATCCAAAGTGTTTCCCAACGAGTTCAACATCCAGTGCTTCAAAGGTAATGTACACCGTCACTTTCGTCTTTCTCCACCTAAATTAAACTAATCTAACTTGAGTTTTTTCTCCAATTCCTATACCGACACAGCTGTGCATAGCATTATAGGGTGACCCCCTAAGTTGTGTTCGGTTCCTTAAAAAAAAAAAAAAAAGAGTATTTGTTTTGTGGCATTTGATGCTCGTTTTAAGATCGTTATTTGCGAGCGCTCGTTAAATTGTTTGCTGGATACCATGGAAATAGAAAGCAACGGGAAACTGCGCCTTTCTTGGATGGACTAGTAGAAAAGAATACGCCCAGTCGGACTTTTTGGAAGCAGTGTAATGATGCCTTCGAGTTTCCTTAAGGGGGTTCAATATTTGCGTTCTTCCACCCCCCTCCCGCCTAGAAACAGGCGTTTTTTAGGAACACAGAACTCGGGAATGCCTCAACCGATTTTTTTCAAATTTGGACAAATGATTCTTGACGATATTGTCTATGCCCTGACGGAAGCTTTTGGCAAAATAGTGCTTTGAGAATTATTAATAAGAGTTTACATTTTTTAGTCATTTTTCGCAACTTTAACACAATATAACATTTTTAATTTTAATTTTTTTTTAAATCGGCTCCGTCAGGGCATAGATAATTTATCGTAGGACATCTGTACCAAATTTCAGCAGTTCAATCGGAGATGAGATCTGTATTCCTAAAAGGTGAAAAACGTGATTTTTCAGGAGAAGTGTTTGAAAGAACCGGGACTGCTCTAATCGACAAACTTCAGCAGGATGATCAGCGAAATGCTGACCTCCTGCAGAAATGAGCCGGCTACAGCCACCGAAACCACGGTTAAGGCTGAGGAAAGAGTGTTATTCCCAATTTTCTGGTAGTAGAGGATCTACTGAATCTTCTTAGCGGCAATGGATTCACGGCACAAGAATTCGCAGACGACTTGGTAATATCAATTAAGGGTAAATTTTGACGAAGACACAATCATAGTGGCAAGAGAACAACATTAAGGTTAATCCACGCAAAAATTATTGCGTATACGGCAGTGGTATGGTGTAGAAAAGGACATAAGTAAGCACAAAAATCAAGCTGGACAAGCTTCAACAGTTAACGTGCGTCATTACGGCAGCTATGAGAGTACAGCAGCAAAGGTTCTCTTGAAACCTACAGCGCTGCACATCTTAATCAAATCAGAGACAAAATGCCCAAGATGAAAGAAGTACTAAATGGGAATACAGAGATAATAGGAAATGGATAAAACGTCATATCCAGGATGACAAACATTACCTAAATAGACTGGACATGTCCATAGACTGCATGGTGAAAAGTTCTCGCCTCAACATCCTATTCAAATGTATACTCTGCGGTATGGGAAAGATGGGCAACTGGCCCACAGAAATTCGAAGAAGAGAATTGCATGGTAGATGGATGTATCGAACACGGAAAAAGGTACTAGAGTTCGTATATGCGGACCACTCGACAGAATACTGAGTTCCCACCCGACTGATTTTCAAGCAGAAATAAATGCCAAATATCCATCTGCACATACACTATCGTCGAAAGACACTACTCAAATTAGAATGTCTGATCCATTCTTGTGGATAATACGGCAATAAGGCCCTGACTGCACACACTGGAACTGGAAACTGATGGGAGAATGCCAAGGAAAATTGTCCAAAACCGGTTCCAAAAACAGACTTTCCCTGTATTACAAGGCTATGGTTATCAAGGCTTAGAAGGAAACGAAACTACTACTACTACTTGCTAGGGAAAGATGTTGAACCTAACGTATTGGCCCCAGAGCTCTTCAACGAAGTCCTAACATGCTCCACCAAAAAGAGCTTTAGTAATAGGACTGCGCTTTCAAAAATTATAAGCAATTCTTACCAAGCCTTCCACGAAATGAGCCCAACAGCTGCTCTATTTTTCGTTGGCCATACCAGCCAGTCTTTCTATCTTTTTACCTTGTCCCGATCGTTTGAGAGTTATAGCGATGGGTTGCTCTCTGATCAATAATTAAAAACAATGACAGGAAATGTTGCAACTTTCTTTGAAGAACAACCCAGACAACTTTATTTGGACAGGAATAAGGTACGAATTATAATCCTGACTTGGGGCTGGAAGGACTCATTAAGATAAAGGGCATTGATACCAATCTACCCTATTCGTCCAGAGCTCTTCAACGATATCTCAATATGCTCCACCAAGCAGAGCATTAGGAATAGGACTGCGCTTCCAAAATTTATAAGCAATCCTACCAATCCTTTCCGAATAAACATAACAGAATTGATACTCTAGATGAAATAGGAAAGAGTTTCTTTCGAATAGTGAATAGTTTTGTATGGGAGGTGGTAAAAGCAGAGGGGGAAGTTTGTAATTTTTGAATATAACACCGACCGTAGAATACAAAATGTTTCATGCTGAATTTAAAGTTTATAGCTTTCAAAATTTTCGAGGAAATCGAACAATTTTTGTCTGGATTTACAGCATTTGTATGGGAGGTGGCAGAGAAAGTGGGAAGTTTTGGACGATTTTAAATCTGCATATAAACATCCTAATCACATTGCTTTGTTATAATTGTAAAGTCGATAGCTTCCATATGTTCGAAGGAGAAATACCTTTATTGAATTTCCAATACAAAAACTTGTATGGGAAGTGGTAGAAAAAATAAACATTTGTTGCAATAAGTAAGGGACTAATTCTGGCAAAATTTTAAGTTTGAACCTTTTCTAGTTTCAATAAAAATCGATTAAATGCATTTACCAAAATTCTGCATTTGTATGGGAGGGAGTAGAAGGAGTATTCGAATCAAAACTAAATTTTCCGACATCAATGGTATTTGTAATTGTTTCTCAAAATTTAAAATTGATAGCTTTGACAGTTTTGGAAAAAACATAATAAATTCCGAAATTTTGTGAAATTTGTATGGGAGGGTGTAAAAAGAGTGAGGTGAAGTTGATAGTTTTTCTAAAATTGGTTGCAATTGTAATAAAATGAGTCATGACGAAAATTGGTTCTTTTAGCGTTACTAGTTGCAATACAAACCGAATAAGAATTGTGCATTTGTATGGGTAGAAGAAGTAAGGGGATCAGATCAATATTTTTTGACGTTAATGATATTTGCATCGTTATACTATGACCTAATTTTCAAGTCAATAGCTGAAATGGTTTCAGAGAAAAATCAATTTCTTTAAATTTCGAAATTTCATGAAATTTGTATGGGAGGGTGTAGAAGGAGTGAGGAGATGTGGCCCGTTCACGAACTTACTTTTTTGCTAAAATGACATACATATGTTGTAAACAGACGGACAGACGGTCACTCGGAATCGAGGCTTTTGGACGACAACAAATATTTCTGTATCCTTGGCAACTTTGTGCGAGCATTATTTCTTAGCGTTACAAACGGTAAGGCAAACACAATATGCTTTCAGATTTCATCTAAATTTATAAATTTTAATAAAAATTTTAATAAATTTAGTATAATGAGCCCAACAGCTGCTCTATTTTTTCCCCATGCCAGGCAGTCTTTCTATCTCTTCACTTTGTCTTGATCGTTCGAGAGTTATAGCCGGGTAAATAGCCGGCTGCCCACTGATCAGTAACTAGAAACAATGAAAGGAAATGTTGGAACCTTCTTTGAAGAGCAGCCTAGACCTAGACAAAATAGCTGCTCTATTTGGACAGCAATAAGGTGCAAATCATAATACTGATTGGACACTCAGGGTTAGAAGGACTTCTTAAGATAATGGACATTGATACCGACGACCAATAAAGATTTTGCATAAATCCAATTGAGACCTCCAAGCTAGGATGTAGCCCAGTGGGTAGCGTGTTGATCTTATAATGCGAAGGTGTGAGTTCAAATCCCGGTCGACGCAATATAAAATTCCAGCACATTGCCTGTTTGGATATACCTTGGTCACCTCAATCTACGAAAATGAAAAATTCGTAGAGGGTTGTGCGAAGGGCTAACAACCCAATTCACAATAAATAATGAAAACAAAAAATGTTAAGGGACCTGAATGGCAGGAGGCAAAGGTCCGATTTGGCCTGTAGCGCCATTGTAGAAGAAGAATTGAAACCTCCGATACTAGGCACCAGCGAGGCAATATTCTACAAACGTCACAAGTACTTTGAGGTACACTTCATAAATACTAGCTCAATTCCAAATTCAGGCCTCGCCCAAATAACTGATTTCTTCAAGGAAATAAAAAAACAGGACGAGAAAGTCTATGCCTCCTCTAGAGCATGTATACAGAATTACAACATAATAGACCCATGGTCGCAGTGCTTGGAGTATTGAACCTTTCATCTCACAATTCCATAATTTTAATTTTGAAACTCCTTAAACTGTTTATCTGACATTTTGAATTTTAAAACGTTAGCTCTTAGAAATAAAAGCTGATTCCAGCATAATTCCAATTTTCAATCTGGAACTTTAAAGTGAATCATCAAAGCATAATAGTCACATTGTAGCTGATGTTTCTATTCAATTTAACTTGGCACAATGATTTTCTCTAGAAGAGCTATTGTTACAGTTTAATAATTTCATTCAACTACCATATACACTCGTTTAAATTAAAGGAAAAGAAAATTAAATGAATTGTGGTGATGAGAAGAATACAATTTTTTTCTTCAATAAAGCACACAATTATGTGTGAATAAATGTTGCAATTTCATACAGATTGCAGAACAAAGTAGAAAGGCAATTCAGACCAGAAACTAAACATTTTTAATTGTTGTCATTCGTATGTTCATTTGAGTCGATTGCTTGTAAAATTCCGTGGCTTTCAGATGTTTTCGAGATAAACGCAAAAAACATTTGGAATTCATTGCAATATTTAATTGGGGGGGGGGAATCAATCCACGGTGCAATCAATTCGTTTTTGAACATGTTGGTCAAATTGACAGCTTTTTAATTATTTGGATATACGCAGATTTATGCCAATGTTTTTAAAAATTTTACAAGATATTAATAGAGTTCAAAGATTCTATCTTTGCAAAACCTAGAGTTTACGTACAAAGCAGACAAATCTATTTTCAACGATCATTTCCAAGCAAGCTATTATTATATTTATTAGCAAAAAAAAAACAATTGACTTTATCGTGGAACTAAATAAAAAACCAAATAAAGTAGTCATCAAATTATTAATTTGAATCTCCCCACTGGTGATCTGCGTTTTGCTTCGCTTGAAAACCATTTTTTTATTGTTAATCTACGATCGTTTCATCATAAGTGAAATATGTAAAGAATCTTATCTTAGGTCCGGGATGCATAAATTCTAGTTTTTCGATGTTTCATTTGAAACTAAATAAAAATAAAAAGTGGCTGAGACTTGTAATTTCCTGGCCGGTAGACCAACAAATAGACAATAAAATGATTTCAACGATTAAGTAAGAAGAAACCTGTTGGCTATAATACATCTACGGAACCGGCTCTACATTTTAAGCATACCGTCATAAACTTATTCTTCGTCTGACTGGGTCGTCAAATTCAAAATTCAAGATAAATAACGGCTGAAACGAACAAAGTTCAATGATTCTGATACCGAGTTCGTATAGTTGCATCCCGATAAGAACCATGATTTTTACAAGGGGGTTAGATATCAGGGTGTAGGCTAGTGAGTAGCGTGTTGGTCTACAATACGAAGAGTGTGAGTTCAAATCCTGATCGACGTATAATTCTAGAACGCTGCCTGCTTGGGTATACTTTGTTTGACCACCTCAATCTAAAAATTAAAAGTTCGTAGATAGATGGTTGTGCGAATGGCTAACAACCAACCCTTCCATAATAAGTAATGAAAATGTCAAGGATCTTCAAATCAGGTGGCCAAGGCCTAAATTGGGCTGTAGTGCCGTTAACTTTTTTGAACCAACCAACTTTTAATAGATTTGAGCTACTCATTCAGATCTGATCATATGTTGGGAAAAGTGTTAGCTAACCAGATCTGAACACATGCTGCCTCGTCTGTCAGTATTAATATTTGAGAAGATGTTATCGCATAATTTCGCCTTAGGTTCGAAGGGAACGTCGCGACAATGAGCCATTTATATGCAACCGAGAAGTGACGAAGTACACCATCGTGGAAAGTTGTGCTGCTTCGAACAGTCAATTCACATATGACTTAATTGAACGATTTCTCTTGTTGCACGACAGATCAATCCACTGTTGATCTTACTTCGCGCTTAGATGCCACCGCTTCTAGGGCATTCTTTTCTCCGGGAACTTTTTCTTTCGTTTTCCATTGTCATCTTACGACTCAAGTGGTATGTTGCTCCTCGGAGGGAGTTCGAGTGCCGTCTCATACGGAGGAGGGCATGATGCTCACTCAAGACGGCAGCTGCACAAAAAAACCAAACAAAATGTTCACTTCTTATATGCGATAGCATCTTGATCTTTTACTCCTTGTGTTTGTTTTCTTGTTTTTTTTTGTTGCGCTTCAATTCTCATCAGATGGGTCGATATTATTGGTGGAGCTGCTGCTGATGATGATGATGATGATGATAATGATGTCGTAAAATGTTTCTAATAATCGAGCTGACATGAATGCAGGTCAATGGAGTTGTCTTTTAGATTTTCTAACTGTTTCGTTGCGTTCGATTTATATAGGAAACGCGGGATTTCTCAACTTTTCGAAGAATGCTCGCTGTCTATTCTACCTAGTCCTGCCATAAGTTCTGTCACATAATTTCTCACATTGGCAACAACTTTATTTTATGAGTGACATTTAAATATCGGCCAGTTTTATAAACGTCATAATGTTGTTGACAGTTGATGGTCATTTAAAGTGTGTTCGTTAACGTGTGAAGATGGAATGGGGTGTAATAGAAAACCGAACTGCAGTGATTGCACTACATAAGTGTGGAAAATCCGCGAGTGAAATTTTCAAGTTGTTGTGCCCGTTAAAAATAACGCAAAGATTTGTGTATCGTGCGATCCAGAGATATAACGCGATCCAGACTATTGAAGATCGACCTCGTTCTGGACGTCCGCGTGATGTACGTTCTTCTGCTGCCATCAAAGCGGTCGAGAGTCGAATTCGTCGAAATCCGCTTCGTAAACAACGAATCATGGCTCGAGAGATGAACATCTCCACCCGAAGTATGTCTCGCATCATAAAATCTGACCTCGGGATGAGTGCCTTTCGACGATCAATGGGACATTTGCTGACTGAGCAGTTGAAGCAAATTAGGAGCACCAGATCGAAAGAGCTCCTTCGGCGGTACGGCAACAACAAACATCGAGAAATTTTATTTACCGATGAAAAAATTTTTACGGTGGAGGAACATTTCAACCGCCAAAATGATAAGGTGTATGCCCACAGCTCCATAGAAGCCCGAGAAGTTGCCACTAGGGTACAGCGAGGACATCATCCAGCATCAGTCATGGTATGGTGGGGTGTCAGCTACGAAGGGGTCACCGAGCTTCATTTTTGCGAAAAAGGCGTAAAAACTGCAGCGAAAAATTATCAAACGGACATCCTGGAGGGATGTGTGAAGCCGCTGAACTCTACGCTATTCAACAATCGACATTGGGTTTTCCAGCAAGATTCTGCGCCAGCCCACAAAGCTCGAACCACACAAGCGTAGTTGGAAACCAATATTCCACAGTTTATAAGGGCGACGGAATGGCCTTCTGGGAGCCCAGATTTGAATCCCCTGGACTACAAACTGTGGGCGGAGTTAGAGTCCATGGTGTGCACGAGACGACACCCAAATATCGAGAGCCTTAAGCGATCTTTGACAGAAGCAGTAGCTAATTTTCCGCTAGAAACAGTGCGTACTGCTATCGATGACTGGCCCAACAGATTAAAGAGCTGTGTTAAGGCTAAAGGCGGCCACTTTGAATAATTTGTTGCTTATTTTACTTCCATTAGTATGCCAAAATAAAATATATTTTCCTTTGTCAAAAACTCTTTTTCATTTATACAAAAATTGCCCATATACATGTGACAGAACTTATGGCACGACTAGGTAGAGGATGCGATATGATGATCATGACGACTTTGATGAAAGATTGAACTGCGTTTATTTTCATATTTCCAGTCAATTGCATCGATAATAACATGTTCTAAGCGGAAACATCGTCTTGTAATGACCGATTTATTTCTTAATTTTAGTTGTTTTTACAAATTGTTAATGTTAAGATCTTCTTTTCTTTTCTGTGTTTAGTTTTATTTCCGACCAAGAGTGCATTAAGATAACGACTTTTTGCTATTTTTGATATGAAAGAGAGAAAAAGATCGAAATTAAGTAGGTCGAACGTTTGGAGGAATTTGTTACAAAATGAGATATTTATATAATTTATAACTTAAATAATTGAGTGAATTTTATACATATAGTTTTGAATTTTATTTTTTTTTTATAATGCAAATTACTTAATAGTCTATGCATACCGTATTTCGTATCACTTTCAATGATTATGTAAACTGTTTTTCCATACAATGAAAGTCGCTACTTTCGACTAAAGTGAACCACTTTGAGTATATTGCAAGACACAAAGTATCAAGTAAGCAGAATGTAGAGCGATCGCTACAGGAGTTTGGTGTGAGCTATTTAGGATAGGCATGCGATAAATCCAGGGTGTAGACTAGTTGGTAGCGTGTTGGTCTACAATGCGAAGGTCGTGAGTTCAAATCCCGGTCGACGCATAATTCCAGTACATTGTCTGCTTGGGTATACCTTGGTCACCTCAATCTGCGAAAAATGAAATATTCGTAGATAGAGGGTTGTGCGAAGGTCAAAAAAACCCTTCCACAATAAATATTTAAAAAAATAATGTTAAGTAACGTGAAGGTCAGAAGGCCAAGGCCAGATTTGAGCTGTAGTGCAATTGTAGATAGATGCGATAAATTCAGATACTTTTGAAAGCCGATGTGCGTACACTTTAATGTGATTTATGTCTCCACAAATACATACAATTCCAAAAATTTGGCGCCAAATGTAAACATTTCAAAATTTTCTGTTTAGTAGGAAATTAAAAAAAAAAACTAACGAGCTATAAGATTCACGATTTCTCGTTCTTAGTAAACTTTAATGGTACAAAATTTTCAAGATAAAGAGTAAAACCTTGTATCTAATATAGCCATAATAAATTTCAAAAAGAAATTGCACTGATTTCAAAAAGTTAATAATTTGAAAATTAATTTAAAATATCGGTTACATTACTTACAATCCTGCTAAGGGAACAGAAATACAGCAACACATAATAAAACCAAATTAATACTTCACATTTTATTAGTTCTTAGCTTGTTTAACCGACACATGAGTTTAATTTGTGAAAGTAAAATATTTTCACAAAATCGTTAATCAATAAGACAGACCGCTTTAGATGCAAGTGAAAACGAAACTAGTTATGTAAACCAAAATTTTATTTTCTTAATATAAAAAATTTGTGTATAAACATGCATAAGCTCTTTTTAGAAGCAGCGAATTTCAAACTTTCTCCCGCCCTCTAAAGTATATGCAATTTTGTTAATCCTGTTTTATTGTTACTTATACCTATGTTCTGATCGTTCTTGGATAAAAATAAATTTTCAATGACTTTGTAGATTAGAACAGAATTTCTCTCATCGAATGAGTGTTTATTAAATTTGAATAAAATATTCGATAAGAATAGCCTTGAAGCTATTTTTGATCAAAAAGTTTACGTAATTAAAACGCGAAATTGAGTTGGAATATAGTGTAACAAAATGTTATATACTATAAAAGAATTGAAGTTAAAATGGCATTCCCAACCAGTGACTGCCACAAATTTGTGGTAGGAAATTTCGCCGATGATGGCATAATAGTTCCAGGCCCATAAAATTGGTTTTCGAATGGAGCCACTGTTGAGATTATTATACCTACTTAATCGCTAATTAATCTTTACACGCAGGTCACTAGAGAATTAAGTGATAATGTATTGCTAGGGCTACGAAACTTATTCTGAAATTTTACTTTGCAAATGTTTAGGTATTAATTTCACAGCTGGTATATATAATGGTTCCAGGGCCATAAAATTGATTTTCCTTTGTTGTTCTGGTAGTGAGGTTTTGTGATCGACATGGAAAAGAAAGAAAAAGCATTTGCTGCCCTAAGTTTTTTCTTTTTGCGTTTCCTGACTGGATTGGCCTGGAAACTCGGGAAGGGAATGGGTCCATCCGACTGAACGCTGTCCGAGATCCTCGAGAATGGGAGGTTCATTTTTGGGTGGATAGTCGACTGGGTGAGCGAGTTCCGTTGCCTTTGTGGAGTACCGGGTAGGGGGAGGCGAGAGATGGATGCAGTCGAGGACTGCTATCGCAGGGAAACGGATTGCTGGCCAAAATTTTAAAATTTGGTGGACCGGAGTATCGGGGACTTTGGGTGATTTTATTTAGGCCCTGGTCGGGGATACAGGGTTCAGGTTTTGCGGGTTCATGTGATTTGATCGTTAACGAGTCATTAATGATTCTTTAAGCGGACTAAATGGACATTCGTTAATGAATTACTTTTAACGATTCATTAATGAATTATAAAACGATTACAAGAAACGAGTATTTAAGAAAGTATACAATCTTTATCAATGAATCATTAATGTGTCGTTAATGATTTTTATTTTTATTCATTAATGAATATCGTTACCGATTCATAAACGATATTATTTACGAAACATTAACGATTTATTAAAGAACTTGACTTTTAAAGCTAAACAAGTGATCTTCGAAGATCGCAATTGCTTCTTGTTCTGTTTCTGTTGTTTATGATTATGAACATTTTACGAACACACACACTCACAAGAACACGCGAATATCCCTGCAAACTATAGATTTTTCACCGCGTGCGTTTACAATATTTTGAGATATCGACACGAAATAATTTTTGGCTCTTCTAATGCGCATTGTGAAATGAAAACTGCTTGTGAATATAACAAGACCGACGTTGTGCGACCCTTTTTGTTTGGTTTCCTTAAGATCATCAGCAGTTTATTTGATATATGTCATTTCATGCTCGTTAAATTGTTTGCTGGGACGCGAATACAAACAAGCCATTCATAGGTTTCCATCAAATACAACCTGCCGCGTGAAATTTAAATTTTGTATAAAGATGATAAGGCATTTCACATATATTGTACAAAAATCGCAGATTTACAATTTTTAATTTTCTGATCTCTAATATTGACGTTCTACTAGATAAAAAAATATTTATTTTAATATTTGTAAAAATTAAATTGTAATACGTCCACTATGTAGAAAATTTCTTAAGGGATTTGTAGTCTTCGTCGATTGAATCCTTCCAGCGTTTTCTTGGCTTCTCGCCTAATTTTTTCACCTTTTTTTTTGTTCACGTTTGAGTATGTTTCTGTCCTCATACATACGTAGCCAGCCCACTGTAGTTTTCGAAGTTAAATAACGACTTCTGGATCCTCAAACATAGTATATAATTTATGATTGTAGCGATTTCGCCGGCAAGAACCCAAAATTTAACCGCTCTGACGTAGTACTTTCCACTCGAAGGCACTAGCCAATAGTTCTCTTGCCTATATCAAGGTTCACGTTTAACTACGTGCAAATCTCAGTTTCATTGTAATAAATTCCAAAAAGAAATCGGTGTAATTTATATTTAACAACTAACTCCAGGAAACTTTGATCAAGAAAGCTGAAATTTTGTATTTTTGTCGCTATATTCCTTTATCTCCACATACAAAATGATACATTCATGTACGCGGATTTTCTTGAAAAGCACAGGAGCTATGAGTCTAAAATTTTTAATACACTGCTTTCATGATGATTGTAGTTTGTAATATAAAAATTAATAGAATTCCCCACACCTTTCACCAACTCCTACACAAACTGCAGAATTTCTCGAAATAGAAAGCACAAATTATCTTACAAGGAACATATTCCAGAAGGAGAACAATTAACAAACATCCAACTGCCAAAATCCTCTATTAGTGACGATCCACTAGATAAGGAAGAAATAGCATCAGTCGGCGGGAAACAAAGCCCCAGGTACACACGGACTCCCAACCGAACTCCGCAAAACGGACCCGGAAATAACAGCCGATATACTCCTTTCACTATCTAATTCTTAACAAGATTTAGGGAGCACTCTCGAAGTTTATCAGGTTGGATTCTGTAAAGGATCGTCTTGTACAGACCATACCCTGCAGATAATATTGGAGCAATCTTCCGAAATATATTCGCCACTACATCTCATTTGTGGACTTTGAGAAGGCTTAACTACATGAAAAGTGACTATTAGGCTGTTTTTATGTGACACCGGAACTAGAGGGGTTGCACTTTTGTACTGAAGCACAACTCCGGTGAGGAAGGAAGCATATTGGTTTTTGCGACTCAAGGAGATAGAGACGGAATTGGCTATAAATATTTCTTTTGAATTGTTGATTGTTTTAGTCATGCGGGAATACTGAGATGGGCAACGAGTTCCATATTCGACCAGTCCGGTTTAAAAACGAGTCACGAAATTTGACAGTGCGACCGAAGATAGGTTCATGAGAATACTTATGAGCGAATGAAGCAGATAAAGTATTACGGGGTAAAGATATACGTGGGGATAAGAGATTAGAGATTTCGTTCGAACAATCTCCATTGTAGTAGCGATACAAAAGTGTTAGTGAGCTTACAATTCGACTATGCTCGAGTGAATCGAGCGATGAAGTGATGTCAAAATTTCCTATAATTTTAATGATCCGAGACTGGATACTATCAAGATAGAAGAGAGAAGTTTTCGCAGATAATTAAATTCAAGACGTGGTCTAATATAGGCCTTTTAAATTGTCAGTAACCCAGAAGCGGTAAAGGGGTTTTTAGAATGTTTTAGGTAACCCAAACATTTACATACTTCCCTAGCGATGTTAAATATATAATCGTTCCAAGATAAGTTAACTATGATTTAGATACCTATCGTCCTAACGCTTGAAGAGTTGGTTAATGGCTGGCCTGGGAAGGTAATCGAATCAAGGTTAGAATCACGTTTATGGGACACAAGACAGCAATGGGTTTTTGAAGTATTAAATTCGACTTGATTTTTATTGCCCCAATTCATAATTTTAGTCAAGTCGCCATTCAATGATTGAACCATATACCTACGTTGTTCTACTAAGCTAAAACATCGAGCTAAGGACGCACAGTGATAGGAGAAGTCTAATGTGCTTTCATCAGCGAAGCTATGTATAGGATTCAAAGTTGAAGATAGCAAGTCATTAATAAATATTAGAGAGAAAGAACCGAGCCCTGAGGGACATCAGCGTTCATTTTATAAGAAGGGAAACCACACGCATTGAACGATTGGCTAAAAAACTTTCAAACCAGGAAATAAGGTGGTCGCCCAAACCAATAGCTTTAAGTTTGATTAAAAGGACGCTGTGCCATACTCTGCCAAAAGCCTTGGAAATATCGAGAGCGATAATAAAAGATTGTGAAGATTGGTGAATGCTCTTGTTCCAACGTTCAGTGAGGGTGGTTAAAAGGGCTCCTGTGGAACGTTTTTTGCGGAATCCATACTGTTTGTTGTCAATAATATCATTGATGTTGAAATATTCTCTGACTATTGTTGATGATTGTTTCCATGACCTTCGACAGAAGTGACGTTATTGCTATTGGGCGATAATTAGTGCGATTGATGCGTTTTCCTTTTTTCGGTCTGGCTGAACATGTGCAAACTTCCATGAAGATGGGGCAGTGGAGGACGATAAGGAGAAACGGTAAAGTTTGAATTACAGTAATTTTTAAGACAAGGGCAGGGATTCCATCTGGACCGGAGGATTTGTTAGCGGCTAGATTCTTAAGATCTCGGTATACACTTACCAAGAAACTGCAAAATTTTCATGAGCCCATGCCCCGACACATTTCGGGGATATTCTGGCCAGATGTGCTCTCCAACGACGAATTTTGGAGAACAAGTGGACAGACTAAAATAGACATTGAGATTTAAAAGCGGAAGCGGCAGTGGATCCGTTAAACTTTGAGGTAACCAGAGTAATACATCGGCAGAGATGCTTAGGATTATAATCAATTTTTGGAGTTTAACTGCATGTTTTTTGATTTGTTTGTCTTGGGCTCGAAGCTGCAATACAAACAAGTTGTGATGAAAGTAATTACAGTGAAAATCAATTAACATGGAATTGTACTAATTCGTAATACCTTTCTATTAATCAAAACGTTTTGCCTCGTATTGGTTTAGTTGGGCAATCTCCTAATTTTTATCCCAGTGGGCGATATGTTCGACTTTTGCACGGATTATTTAAAAACGAAGCTAGCAGCCACCACATTGAAGATGGCAGAAAGGGCAAAGAATTCAATCCAATAACGAATCCGAAAATGTTTGAATTGAAGCCTACTAAGTTGCTGCATATCATGATGCGTTGATATTTCTGTGGAAATTCGTAAATTGGGAGATTTTTTTTTTCTCCTAAGAATTTCTATTAAATTGTGAATCGTGTGCCCGTTGTATCGGAGGTGGTGGAAGGAGTAAGGAAATCGTGTTATAAACATTGTGATGATATGGCAATAATATGGGAGGTGGTAGTAGGATTTGGACGGCAGTGTGTAACCTAGTGGGTAGCGTCTTTGTCTACATTGTAAAAATTTTGAGTCTAATCCCAGCATACTGCCAGCGTAGTTATATCCGGTGGTCATATTAAATTGTTATTAAATTATTAAACATTTGCTTGTTTTATGGGAGGTGGTGCAAGGAGTAAATAAAAGCATCATTTAAACGCTTTCTTTTGTTAACCAAAATAGAGCCTGACCATGGCTGTCAACGTTCAGAGCACCTTACGCCAGCGATACTATATTAAAAAAATAGGCATTTTTAACGACTACGTAAATTATATTCATCAATTTTAGTTCTATCATTTTACGCATTCCAGAAATATCTTTAGCCTTGATGGTGTCTTACATGATCAAGGTGTACAATTCAAATTTTATTAATTACTTCAATATCATTACTGCTTAAATCAATTACACACCCTGCTATAGTCTGTACATAGAATAAAATAAAAATAAAATGTAAACACGAGTTTGATAAAAAAAAATTTATCGCAAAAATTTAGTTTCAAGATTATACGATTAGATTAGATGTCAAATTATGTAATAGATTACAATTCGATATCACTCAATATTATCAATACATTATTATGTTGGTTTAGCGAGGTTAAAAATTTCGAATTAACAGATCGTAAATTACCTGGCAGTCGGACACAAAATTATACAATTTCTGACTAAAACAAAACTCGATCTGAATATTCATTAGAAAAAACGGACCATTCCGCGCGTATATAATTCATTATGAATCTTCGCGAGGAGTTAAAGAGTTCACGCACGTAACTGAACTTATTTTCTTGGCATTATCTTCGCATGCATTGGATTCAAGATTGCAACTTATACATTGGGTATGACTCTGTAATAGAACTGAACGGTTAACTAACGGAAATACAATTTAGATTAATCTTATAATCCGAGTCTTCTTCGATATACATTTTTCATTTTTAATAATGAAGATTTCGGAAGTATAATTATATTGCTCGGAAAGAAAATCAACAAAGTAAGGAAAACACTTGACGACGAGTTTCTAGTAAGAAAATCTCGCACCTGATAGACCGGTCTGGATTGAGCATTTTATCTAAACAAGTTAACTTACGTTTTAATGCCGTCCATTAAGGTAAGTGAATGAGCAAAAAATGCGATAATCAAAAAAGGTATAATTTAGGTTTTGGCCATATTTCATCAGGAATAATGTACAGGCGATTGTTGGGTTGCGTGTTTTTCAAACAAAAATTATGTGAAATTTGGATAAACAAAAGTAAATTGCTGTATTTGGAGCTTAATTGAATTTGTCTTTTTTTTTAATATAAGTGGATTTAATTTTATGCACTTAAAGTAGGCAAAAACGTTACTGATTACTTTCGTGAAGATCATATTGAGAAATAATAAGAATATTTGGTAATATTGCAATTATGGTCTTAATGGCTTTTGTTTTAATCCATTTAAAAAATTTTGCGAAAACAATAGATCTTTTACATTATTTGCCAAAATTACGTTTTTCTTATCCTTATATGAAACTAATTGCGCGTGTTCACTGCATCGAAATTACGTAATTTCGAGCGGGTAATATGCAACTGACGTAGTATTGTTCAAATTACACTTACATAATTTCGTTTGACACTTATCGCTTATTATTTTATTGACAAAAATCAGAAACGTCGACGAAATGCTGTATTAACGTCCATTATTATGTTGCGCGGATTGAATGCATTCAATTTTTTTTTTTCGATGAAATCACATAAAATTTTGTAATTTCGAAATACTTCATCGTATGGAAATTACTTTATTTCCAATGTGATTTCATCGACGAAATTACGTGATTTCGGCGCTGTGAAAAGGCGCCATTAAGGTCAATCGGATAAAATACATTTGTAATTTTCAATTGAATCACTAAATGGGCTTCTGCTGGTTTTTTTTCAAATTTTTCAATAGACATAAAAAAAACTGAATTCCTGTCAAACTGTAGGGAATTTCAAAGCGCAAATTGGTTTGAAAGTGACATCCATCCATCGGAATGCATCATAACATAAGGAAATGTTTTTTTATATATACAAGAGTGCTGAAAAACAGCTGTTACACTTTTTCTAGATGAGTCCTTTTCGAAATTGATCCAAGAACTCAGGTGGTTTTAGTAATAAAATGGTATAATTCAAGAAAGTTTATCACAAAACAATCGGTCTATTTACTAAAAGAAGTTTTTTTTCGTTTATGTTGTTATGTTAAATTAGCTGTATTAAAAGAAGTCAAATATATACGTATATACAAATGAGGCAATGAGAGCAAAAGTGGCCTAACCAACCAGCATACCTATAGGAGATAAATGCAAATTTGTTTTCACAATATTTTATAATATATGTTTCTCAGTAATATGATTTGATATTCAAAAAATTTGTTTTTCTGTCATAAATAAATGCTAATGATGTACTTTTAAGCAACTTAAACCTGCATATTTTGAATAAAATAATAGGGTTAATATGGGTTAGGTCACTGTTGCATTTTCTTGTTAAGTTAAACCACACTTTTATTATAATACGCCACATACTACCAACTACATAGTAAGGAATTTATAGTTAGGTATGGTATATTACATTTATAGGTATGTTTGAAACTGTAACATATATTTTCGAAAATAAAAAAAAAGTTAAATGGATATCGTAGTTTCAGGGATGATTTGGAGCTTTTTAAAAAAGTCGTGATGCATAGGTGGGACATATACCATGAGCTCGAGCACATAATTTTTTTTCCTTTCTAAACTAACAAGATTTTCTGTTCTTCTTCAATGGCGCTACAGCCCAAATCGGGCCTTGGCCTCTTGACCTTCAGGATTCTTAACATTTTCATTATTTATTGCGAAAAAGTTGTTAGCTCTTCGCACAAGCCTCTATCTACGAATTTTTCACTTTCGTAGATTGAGGTAACCAAGGTATATCCATGCAGGCAGTGTGCTTGAATTATGCGTCGACTGGGATTTGAACTCACGACCTTCGCATTGTAGACCAACACGTTCGCATTGTAGACCAACACGCTACCCACTAGGCTACACTCTTGCAAAATTTCCTGTTGTGCATACAATTTGTTACTTGGTCAATACTGGGTTTTTTTTTCTAAGTCAAAAGTCTGGTTTAAATGATATTTAGAAAGGATACTTCTTGTTGGACAAATATTTGTATTTTATAAGAAAAGGCTCAGACCCCTCAAACCTTAGCCACTCGATTTTAAGCCACTCCAACTTTTCCATCGTTTTGGCTACTTTTCTTCTCGTTATGTTCTTCTTTGTAGGAATGTTTTTTCCATAACAACCTTTTATTTTGAACAGCACAAATGTTTCCTTATTCTTACCATTTCCAATTAAGAGAAGGGTCCCGGTTTATCAGGGTTAGCTATCACTTCAGTGCTCTCGAAAGTGATGGAAACTGCTGTCAATCGCAAAATCATTCACTATCTCGAGGATAAACAGCTTATCCACGATTGCCAATACGGTTTCCGTTCTGGAAGGTCGACGGGAGATCTTTTGGTCTACCTGACGGAACGTTGGAACTCTTGCTTGCACAAATACGGCGAAGGTCAAGTTCTTGCTCTTGACATTGAAAAAGCTTTTGACAGAGTTTGGCATGAATGTCTCCTTGTTAAGCTAAAAGGCATTGGTCTCGATGCTACCCTCATTCGATGGATTGAGAGTTTCCTGTCCGAACGCAATATACGAGTCGTATTAGACGGCGTTACTTCTTCTTCTTTCCCAACTAATTCTGGTGTCCCTCAGGGTTCTGTTCTTTCACCTACTCTGTTCTTAGTATTCATTAATGACCTTTTGTCTTCTACTCTCAATCCAATCCATAGTTTTGCAGATGACAGTACTTTAGATAACACCTTTGAATTTAACTCTGCTGCGGACTCTCACAAGCTATCTATTGCTTCCAAACGCAGGGAGCTATTCAGTTCGCTGGACTCCGACCTCGGCTTAATCCTGGATTGGGGCAGGAAAAATAGAGTAGAGTTCAACGCTGCTAAAACACAGTCCTGTCATCTTTCCCTCAAACGTAATGTTCCAGCGTCGTCGACTAATTTAGCCTTTAATGGCGTACCAATTAGCTCTTCAGATGAATTTATCGTATTAGGCGTAAAAGTTAATGACCATCTTGATTGGAGCAAACATATTTTTGATGTTGCCCTGGATACCTCCAAACGCCTAGGTATCCTTTGTAAATGCAAAAAATATTTTATGCCTCACGACTTAGCTACCATCTATAAGGCTTACATTCGACCTCGCCTAGAGTACAATTCGCATTTATGGGCTGGAGCACCCAAAACACACCTTGCGCTGCTCGATCGAATTCAAAAACATGCGTTCCGATTAATTGGAGACGACACCATTACGATTTCTATTGACTCCCTCGAGCATCGTAGGAACGTTGCAGTACTCAGCATTTACTACCGCTACTTTCATGGTAAATGTAGTGCAGAACTTAGATCACTTATTCCTCCACTTTACAGTTTTCCCCGAAATACTCGTCAAGCTAAACGCGCGCACGAGTTTACCATCAACCCTATTCCTACTCGTACAGTGAAATATAGGCAGTCATTCATTCCCCGAACGTCCAGACTTTGGAACGCATTGCCTGCTAGCATATTTACAAGCAAGTATGACCTTCAGCGCTTCAAAAATAATATCCATCGGCACTTCCGTCTCTCTCCCCCAAAATTCCCATAACACTAACCAAGTTTCATCCTCTTCCTATACCGTCATAACTGTGCAATTGCATTAAAGGGTGACCCCCTAAGTTATAATCGGTGCTTTAAAAAAAAAAAAAAAAATCAGGGTTAAAAAAACCGACACTTGAAACAAAACCTTATCCTTTTTATTAACATTTTTTCCGTAGCATCTTTCAGAAAATGGCTTAGCCTAGAAGTTAACTTTTGATAATTTGAACGATCTGCGACTACGCAATTTAAAGAAAGAAACCCTTTCTCTTAAACCGATGTGAGCAGTGATTCTTCAACTAGCTTCGAAAAGGTTTCATTCCTTTGGGAGAGACCTTAAACCATGGAATTCAATTTTTCAGGAGCGACCCGCGAAGCTGTTTTAGACAAAAAAAAAGTTACTACTAGAAAAAAATCTCTTTGAAAAATGACCACCGCTGCACGGAAAAACATAAAGAACATGGATATGAATTTTTAATGCATTCATTTGAATAAATTTCATTCATTATAATTTTGGTTTTTATTACCACTTAAATAGTGAACATCTTCTCAAGACCCTCCTTTTAGTTTATACACCATCCCGCGGTTTATCATTTGAAAAAGACGCGCGCAAATCATATCGCACCAACCCCGGACAAAAATCAGAACCAGCCAGAAATTTTGATTCTCATATGAAGTTCGGCCTGAAATACCAGGCAGCCATAATTCAGCAACGGGCAAAAATCACGAACAATTCGCGATCAGAAAAAATACGGCCGTAAAGTTTCCTGCTTCCCATACAAAATCGGACCTGAAACACCGGTGCGCTTGATTCGGTAGCAAGCAAAAGTCTCGAACAACTCTGCCGCTCGGCAGGAAAAAAGTCAACCAAGTGTTCGGTCCACTCGCTGCGCGTGCGCTCTTTGGACGGGGATCCGCGTTTTTCCGTGCAGAGTCAGGTCAGTGGTGCCGGCCGTGCGGTGCTCAGCGGCGGGCGGGGATGTTCGGAGGATGGCGTAAATTTTGAATTTTTTCCACGCCATGACGAGCGGGGAAAGAAGTATCCTTCGGATATTTTAGTTTGCTGCCGAGTACTGGGTGCCTGGTATTTCAGATTCGGTTCAGTGTGGACGGGTACAGATTTTTCGGCCGGCTGCGGGTGCACGCACGAAACCTTCTCGAATTTACTCCAGAAAGACATGCACTATTTTCCAATTTGGAAAACAGATATGAGTCCCTGTCGCTCATGAGATATGGGTATAAATGTAAAGATAAAAATAGGCGGAAAAGTGAAAAAAAAACCGACATGAGCCCTTTTCAAAATTGGTGATACAATTGAATTTAACATTTTTTTCCTTATTACTAATTTTGAAAAATAGTTAATGAGGTGTGATTTTTTTTTAAATTGTAAAACAGCAATACCGAAATATGTATATCTTCATCTAATTTTTTTTTTTTCAATATTTCTACAACACTTGGATAATTTTTGTGTTATTGTCTGAATAAACGTTTTTTGAATCGGATTCTGCGACAGTTCAAACATCGAAAACAAATTTTATGCAGTGAATGCTTACGTTTGCCTAAAAAAAATTTAAGACGTTGAATCATTGATCTAACTTGCCAAAATTTGACACGAAACCAAATAATTAGTGACGCAACAGATACAAATAATGATGTTCGAATTCACCGAAAATCAGAACATAAAGAAATTCTTAAATTAGTCGAATATCTTCACGACTGCCAAATTTAAAATAAATCGATAGAATTTGTGCGAATTTCAATTAATTGTTAAGAATTAAAAACGCATACATTGGGGTCACATGTGAAACGGGACGCGTACATAAAATCGCATATTTAGATAAAAATGTATCATAGTATTTTGTAGAAGAACAATTTCGCCGAAGCAGTTGAAAAGTCAAAAAAAATTTCGAATATCCTGAAATCGAAACCTTGGGAACTGGTTTAATGGCAATGTGATTGGTTAGGAAATTAGTAACACTTTCGTGAAAGAAATTAAAAAAAAAAATATCAAAATGCAAATTTTATAAACAAAATTTTTTTTATATTTTGTGAAAAAGTTTTTATTCTTTTTCTTTAACCGAAAAATAAACTTTTCCACGGAGGGAACTGGTTAAAAAGTTTTCTAAATTTCAAAGTTTTTATTAATAATATTACGTTCTGAAATGGATCTTGTTTTACTGAAAAACATTGCTTTGATTTTAAATTCTTTACAAGTAAATATTGTTATAGATCTGGCAATGACCTTTCTCGAAAATGCCAGAACTATATAGAACAGTCCCCCAATATGTAACCAAAGATCTAGAACATTCTAGTTGAGACCACACCCACCCGGCGAATACACCACGGAAGGTTCGAGAATTGGAAAAACTAGTATAAATACACGCAACTTTCAGACAGCAGCAGTCATTCAGCGACATCTGTGGAAGAACGCGATAAATAAATCGGTGGTGCCGCATAGGCGAATTAAGTTAAAAGTGCGAATTAAAGTGAAAGTGCGAATAAATAAATTATCACTTATTTTTAAACGAATTTGTGTTTTTACTTGAAATCCAGGCGAACCCCTAGCTCGCAACAATATGATAATTTTGCGACCCTGTTTCTTTATTAGTATGTATAAAAGTTGATTTGTTGTAAGCCGTGAAAAAAAAACAATTAAAATTACACAACCAATTAGATTTTATGATCATTTAAAGGTACAACGAATTTTCATAGCAATTTTTTTAGCTAATCGAATAGCTCTTTTTCCGGTAATTTTTAACTTCTAAAACTATATTTGGAGCAATTTGCATACTTTTTTGATTCGAAATACCCCAGACCGGTTGTTAAACAATTTCGGCAGACTTAGGTCGCAAAGAAGAATTACGAATCATCGGAAAACCCAATATCAATTAATATTTCAAACTGTATCAAAATGATAAAATAAAAATCCTGCAACCTAAACTTTGCAACCACAATTTATGATAACCAATTACAATATAGATAAAGCTCAACGTTTTGAAAATGTTCAAATTAATCATTATGTCGTATGATTCAACACTATCAATTTCTCTATAATCTAAAAAAAAAATGCCTTAAAAATAACAATTAGTTTCTTATAACTGATTTTGAATTAACTGTCGGATTTTTATCCGAAGAAAATAAAACCAACCCGTCTGCCATAAAATACGATTAAAAAAAAAAATCATTACAAAAATATAAAAATTGTAACCAATAGGCGGCTTAATTCATTTCTCCAAATTAATAAATCGAACACACACAATAAAATCGGGACAATCATTTTAGTTAACTGATAAAAATGACGTAGACAATTGTAGAAATCGATTGGCCAAAGAGCTCCAGACACCGAATAAAGCTGTCCTGTATTTATTTTTGTTAATCTCTCCGTCTTATTATATGATTAAATCCCGCCAAGTCAATAGTCCCCAGACAATATGAGATTTCATTCTTAAATTTTTGGTTAAATGATAGAGAGATCTCGTGCAGAGAATTGAATTATTATAGCGTAGGAAATCAGACGAAATTATTTTCTTATTGATCCGCTTAGCTTCATTTTAGATTCGGATTAATGTGTTCGGAAGCAAAAAAATTGAAACGAACTTGCCCGCGTTTTCATTGAATTTGAAGCAGCCAATTGATGCTATGAAATTGTCAAAAAAACCAATGGGTGTGTAGCCGGGTCATTTTTGGAGTTGGATTTTATAGGGGCTATAGTGGTAATTTCGTAAATTTGTTTCGATTTAGATACTACCGAATTGACAGAGACAACAACAAAATTAATAATTACTTGTACAACAGCGAAATATATGTTTATACTCTCTTCTAAATTAAATTTGGAAATTTGTTTTATAAAATTTCAAAATATGGCCAAAATATCTGAGTTAACTATCTCAGCTTTCGACGTGAATTAAATTTCAAATCTTTGGAATGTAAGAACGTTTAAGATCCTCGGTTGCTACAATTGAAAAAGAAACCAAATATCGAGGTAAAATAATTGTGCGGTCTATACAACCTTGATCAAAAAGTTTCAGGAATAAGTTTTTGACTATAACGTATCGAGATTCGCCTGATTTGACTCCCTGCGACTTCTTGCTGTTCGGTCGACTCAAAAAAAAGCTGCGAAGAACGCGTTTCTCAGCCAAGAAGAGAGGAAGGAAAAAAATCGAAGGCGGCTCAGAGGCATAGATGTACTCAAGACGGCGTAACTTTTACCAACAATAAGCTATGACGCTGAAATTTGGTGGGATTTTCAATGACAAATGTGAGAACAGTGGCGTTAATTGTACCCCCGCTAACCCGATCGTGTCCAGAAACATGCGTTTCCATTGATTGGAGATGAAACCATCACGGCTTCTAAATACTAGAGCACCGCAGAGATTTCGCAGTACTCAGAATTTATTATCGCTACTTTCACGGTAAATGCAGTATGAAACTCTGCGAACTAATTCCCCCGCTTCCCACTTACCCGCGTCATCCTCGTCAAGCTGAACGAGCACACAAGTATACCAGCAAACCTTCTTCCTTCCGTACAGTGGGAAATAGGTAATCTTTTTTTTTCGAACTACAAAGCTGTGGAACGCGTTACCAGTTGGTGATTTTTCGCATAGAACATAACCCGCAATGCTTCCTTCCCCGCCCAAGCTCCTTTAGTGTCCATTATCAATCAATCAATCAAATTCCTGTTAAGACCCTCTATAGGGACATAGGACAGAAACAACTCTCTTCCACAAGGCGCAATCCTGAGCATCGGCCTTAAGCTGTTGTCAGGACTTGTTTATTCCTCTGGCCTCCTGCTCAACTGCTCGCTTCCATGTGTTACATGGTCGACCAACCCGACGTCTTCCTTGAGGATTATAATCCAGAGCCTGTTTTGCGATGTTTCGCTCTGGTTTGCTCAAAGTATGACCGATCCACTGCCACTTCCGCCGTTGATTCTCAATACCTATTTTAGTCTGGCGAGTTGTACTAAGTTCGTCGTTGAAGATTACTTCTGGCCAGAATATTCCTAAAATGCGCCGGAGGCATTGGTTTACGAAAGTCTGTAGTTTCTTGGTAAGTCGAAAGGTCACTTTCCACGTAGTACAACCATACAACAACACAGATTTGACGCATGCGTCAAAAACTCGCAGCTTCGTGCGAAAGGAGATCTCTCTTAACCTCCAGAAAGGGGAAAGGATACCGAAGGCCTGACGAGCTTTATTTAGCCGAGCCTCAACATCCTTTTCGGCTCCGCCGTCGATGCTGACAATGCTTCCAAGATAGCAAAAATCTTGCACCTCTCCCACATCCTGTCCGTTAAGAACAGTCGGTGTGCTTGCGTTCGAACCCATGTGCATGTACTTGGTTTTACGCACATTTATTTTCAGTCCCGCCTCTTTGCATTTAGAGTGCAACGAGCGAACATTTGCCTTTAAGTCCGAACGGTTATGTGCAAGCAAACACACGTCATCAGCACAATCAAGGTGACTTAAGATGTTAAATAGTCTCCATTGAAGACCTTTACCTTCCCCACCTTCCAGTGCAGCTTTCAAGATGTCATTTATTACCACCAGAAACAGGGCTGGTGATAATATGAAGCCTTGTCTGACACCCGTTCGCACAGGGAAGCTCTCGGACAGCTCTCCTCTATGCAAGACGCGACACCTTGCATCTTCGTAGGATTCTTTAATCATAGCTATGACCTTATCTGGAATACCTCTTCTACGCAAAGCATTCCATATGTAATCTCGCTTAACGCTGTCGAACGCCTTCTCGAAGTCCACAAACATGAGATGTAGTGGCGAACCCATTTCGGCTGACTGCTCTAATATTATCCGTACGATATTTGTGTGGTCGGTACAAGACGACCCTTTACGGAATCCAGCCTGATAAACTTCGAGAGTGCTCTCGACAACATCACTAATCCTATTGAGAATTACCTTAGCCATAATTTTTGATACGGCAGTAAGTAGACATATACCACGCCAATTGCCACAATCCCGAAGGTCGCCCTTCTTCGGAATTTTCACAATGACGCCCTCCTTCCATTCAGTCGGATATCTTCCTTCATTCCACACCTTAGTGAAGAGTGGGAGGAGTTTGTTTCATGATTTTAAATAGTGAACCCATATCCCCTAGGTAAGCCGCAGATTCTGCCTTGTTTGACAGATCTTCAATGGCCTTTCTCTTGTCGCGTCTAACAGCCTTTTTAAGCTGTATATGAGCATCGCGGTAGTTCTGCTTCAAGTCGGGCGTTCGTTGGTTGACATCGGGTTGAGAGATGATTGCCAATTTGGCTTTTTTCCGATTACCAACCTTGTCCCATGTGTCTTGCGACATCCAAGGTTTCTCACCGCTTTGCACATATCCCACAGATTCTTCAGCACTAGTTAGAAAAGTGTTTCTGGTTGCCTCCCAATTGGCGTCCAGTGTGCGCGTTTCATATTCACCCAATGTGGATGACTTTTCGCGTAGAATGGTGGTGTATTCGCGTTTTTTGTTGGGATCTCTGAGTTTATCCACATTAAGCTTGCGCTTCATTTGAAGAATTTGTGGTCGTCGGATAGCTGCTGTACACAATCTCAAGCAGGCAACCATCAAGTGGTGATCGCTCCCCACGTCAGCTCCACGTTTAGCTCGCACATCGAGGAGACATCTTCTCCATCGGCGACTTATAGCCAAATGGTCGATCTGGTTCTGAGTAACACCATCAGGGTGTTCCCTTCTTCAAACTATCGATTCAAATGTAGCCAGGACTTTTTTATTCTTCTGGCCTCCTGTTCAACTACTTTCTTGATATTTATAATACAGAGCTTGTCTGAAGATGTTTTGCTCTGGTTTCCTTAAAATGTGACCAACGCACTGCTAGATCCGCCTTTGAATCTCAACGTTTGTTTTAGTTTGTCTAGTTGTACTCCAGCTAAAGTTTTTCCTAGTTGGTAGTGTGCTGGTCTACAAAGGTCGGTAGTTCAAATTCCAGTCGAAGCTTAACGACGCCGCTGCTTTTAGTTACGCTATTGTGGAAACCTAACAAAAATAAGAATTCAAATCGGGTGACTGAAAGCACCACACGGTGGTCATTCCTGAAACTTGTAATCAAGGTAGTAACATACCTACTATATCACTTTCTATAGTATGCACGCACCGTATTGATTGAGAAATTTTACGGTCAATAATTATTTTATTATGATACCTATCAGCTGTAATCAAATCTACGGATTCTAGATCCGCTTACGGAAAATAAGCTCAGCTCTAGTTGTGAATGTTGCCGCAGGCGGAGATAGAATAGCAGAGCATGAAAACCCTGCGATTAGTTGCAGATTTTATCAGTGGGCGGTACAATGCTATTTAAAAATCGAACTGGATATCTCCATGTTAATAAAGATATGTGGAAGGAAGAAGCATTGTTCTAGCGCAAAGATTCAAACTTTAGATCAGGAGGCCACGACCCGAAAAAAAGATTCTGTTACGGAGAATATCGCACCCAAGTCAATAAATGTCTATTTCTTTTAAAAGATTTACAATAAATTATCTTTACCCATGGGTTATTGCAGTAATATGCTTCCTCAAAATAGAAATATATTCCGAGCGATAAATTGATTTTAATGTTCCTAAAAACAATTTTAATCCAGCCTTCAACTCTATTCATACATTTCTCTAGATTTAACTGAAAATTTATCGATAGAATCATAAAAAAATAACTATTTTAACATTACCCCAGAATGCGCGTAAATTCTCGTTTATTAAATTCTTTTTTTTTTTATCTTTAACACCTCGCTCATAGATAAGATATGCGGGATTTCATTACCGGAAATAACAATGATAAAAAAAGCAATATTTATTAAATATGATACAAGTTAACAAATACAATGCTATTCATAATTAAATATAGCTACACATGAAAAAAATATTAATTTCCTAACTAAAAACAGAAATTAATTTTTTGATTTAGCCTGGCATAGGATAATGTTAAGAATTTCTGGCATAGTTCCCATAGTCCAAGGAAAATATTCTAAGTCTATTTGAGTCAATAAGTCACCAAAATTGCGGTAATAAATTTCGAAATTTTCAAACATTATAAAAATTGCAGAGAAAAAATGGCTTTTTATTTTGTTAAAATTCTATTTCTAAAGTAGCGGATAAAATTAAACGCTAAGCTCAAAAGTCATGCGTATTAAAAACCAAAAATGTGTAGAAATATCTAAATAGCCACTTGTTAGCTTGTTTTTCCGCGTCAGTTCCCACGGTTATACAAAGTATAGAGATAAAAAAAAATCTAATTTGGTCATAAACTTTAGATATTTATGTTTGAAAAGAATCCAAACAATTCACAGGGGCTTTCTCGAGTATTTACATAAGCAAATTTCTTTCACACACGCCAAGATTCCAATTTAAATGTAAATACTTTAAACATTTCGAATAATGAGATAATTAGCTTTCTTTTACGCGTAAAATTCGTACTGATGCAGTACAAATTGTTTAAAACTAAATACTGACGAAACATTATAAACAAACTTAAAATAAATAAAAACAACTCACCTTGTCCATTATTGCTAACGGTATTGCCCTGTGTCAATAATATTTGACTTTCGAGTTCATGCAATTCCGATTTAAGTTCGGCCAATTTACTATTACTTTTCTTAACAATCGATGCTACGTCCGATAATGATCTTCGATCCGTAGCAACTTCACGCAATTTTTCAGCTCCCTCCTTGATCTTAAGCTCTTTTCGAATTTCACGACGTATCGCCTCTTTAATTTCCTCGAGACGATTCGGTAAAGCACTTTCCGGTAAATTATCCGTGAAACCATATTTGTGACTTAACTCGTAGAGGACTGGATGTTTTATGTAATCGCCCTGTAAATCAAAAGAAAATTGCATCTTATTAATAAGAAAAAAAAAGACAGCTCCTAAATAAAGATTTCACATCAAAACTTATAATCCACATGGTAGTGTTGAAAATAATAATAATACAAAAATTATGTATGGTTAAATGATAAACATCCGTAACGTAATCGATTATTCGCAGATATCTGTGTAATGTTTGGACAACAATAACAACAGAAAAAAAATTGTAATGGTATACAATTCGTAGATTTAGTTTACACAAAAAATTTACATCGAGATATAACTCTAAGTGCGGTTTGACCCAAAAATCTATGAAGATAACTTACGTTTAGCTTAGCGAATCAATTTTTATGAACACAAACACTATAAAAACCTAATGGATAACCAAAAAAAAAAAAAAAAACATTTTTGATTTTATGGCCTTTTGCCATCATGGTCACTCATAGTACGCAATATGTACACAAATAATGTAAATCTAGAAGATAATTTGTGTTTCGAGATTAGTTCATATGATTACAAGATTTTATGCAATACGAGATGCAACGACTTTCATTTTCAGAAATTTTTTTCCAAGATTTCGAAGTAATGTTTAGTCGTTCATTGTTAAATGTTCGGTTCTATTAGACGATAATTTGTTTAAAGTATGTAAAGATATTTAAAAAAAAAAATAATAATAATAATAATAATTACACCGAACCAAATCTTATTCGCGAAAGCTAAATTTTCAATAATGTAACAAATTTAAATAAAAATTCATACAGATTACAGTCGGCATCTTTTAGTTAAGAACATGATTTTAAAAGTTTTACCTTATCTTCAACTTTTCACATTGTTAAGACAGTAGGTATCATCAAAAGATTACTTCATTTCATAATCTATAACAATAAGCAAAAACTGTGCATATATTTCAAGTCATGTGATTCACATTAAAAAAGTTTTGGCGAGATTATTTCGTCGGTATCTGTGGTTCAGTGGAAGAACTCGCCTGCCACGCGTGCGGCCCGGGTTCAATTCCCGGCCGGAATTCTTTTTACGATTTGACTTAATTTGAAATAATTTTGATTCCATGCTTGAGGTGAAAAAAATGCTCTTTCAACGGGTTGCATGCCCTTGTCTATAATAATAAAATACAATATTTGTAAGTCTTTCTTTCTGTACCTATATGTGCGGTCTCGAGACAAATCTAGAGCACGCAGAGGTCTGAATTTGAACCTAGAAGCCCACCAATTCAAACTGAACAAAGTTCGTGAACAGGTCAAATCGCTCCACCCGTTCTACCCCCTCCCATACAAAATGACACGATTTCGGCATTTGACAATAAAAGGATTTTCTCGAAAAGTATAAAAGCTATTGATATGAAATTTGAAAGAGGATGAAATTTGGTAGTGTTATGGGAATTTTGGGGGAGACACACGGAAATGGCGATGGACATTATTTTTGAAGCGCTGAAGGTTATACTTGCTTGGAAGTATCCTAGAAGGCAACGCGTTCCAAAGTCTGGACGGGAGATGAATAACTGTCTATATTTCACTGTACGAGTAGAAATAGGGTTGACGGTAAACTCGTGTGCGCGTTTAGCTTGACGAGTATTTCGGGGAAAAAAGAAAAGTGAAGAAATTAGTGATTTAAGTTCCGCACTACATTTACCATGAAAGTAGCGATAGTAGATGCTGAGTGCTCCAACGTTCCTACGATGTTCGAGGGAGTCAATAGAAACCGTAATGGTATCGTCTCCAATTAGTCGAAACGCATGTTTTTGGATTCGATCGAGCAGCGCAAGGTGTGTTTTGGGTGCTCCAGCCCATAAATGCGAATTGTACTCTAAACGAGGTCGAATGTAAGCCTTGTAGATGGTATTTTTTACATTTGCGAAGGATACCTAGGCGTTTGGAGGTATCAAAGGCAACATCAAAGATATGTTTGCTCCAATCCAGATGGTTATTTAATTTTAAATAAACTCATCTACAGAGCAAATTCGTACGCCATTAAAGGCTAAATTAGACGACGACGCTGGAACATCACGTTTAAGGGAATGATGACAGGCCTGTGTTTTAGCAGCGTTGAACTCTACTCTATTTTTCCTGCCCCATTCCAGGATTAAGCCGAGGTCGGAGTTCAACGAACCGAATAACTCCCTGCGCTTGGAAGCAACAGATTGCTTGTGAGAATCCACAGCAGAGTTAAATTCAAAGGTGTTATCTAAAGTACTGTCATCTGCAAAACTATAGATCGGATTGAAAGTAGAAGACAAAAAGTCGTTGATAAATACTAAGAACAGAGTAGGCGATAGGACAGAACCCTGAGGGACACCAGAATTAGTTGGAAAAGTAACGCCATCTAATACGACTCGTATAGTGCGTTCGGACAGGAAACTCGCAATCCATCGAATGAGGGAACCATCGAGACCAATGGCCGTTAGCTTAACAAGGAGACAATCATGCCAAACTCTGTCAAAAGCTTTTGCAATGTCAAGAGCAAGAGCTTGACCTTCGCCGTAATTGTGCAAGCAAGAGTTCCAACGTTTCGTGTGGTATACCAAGAGATCTCCCGTTGACCTTCCAGAACGGAAACCATATTGGCGATCGTGGATAAGCTGTTTATCCTCAAGATAGTGAACGATTTTACGATTGACAGCAGTTTCCATCACTTTCGAGAGCACTGAAGTAATGGCTATCGGGCGGTAGTTAGCGGGGTTCGATTTGCTTCCTTTCTTGGGAATTGGCTGAACATTCGCGACTTTTCATAATCGTAAAAAGCACCCAGAAGAGTAAGATAGATGAAAAAGATTGCGAAGGGGTTTAGCCAGAGAGGAGGCACACATTTTAAGGGTAATAGGGGAAATGCCATCAGGACCAGCGGACTTGTGGACGATGTTTATAGTTATTTCAAAAAATGGTATTAAGAACTCCCCACTCCATCTACCACCTCCCATACAAACTGCAAAATTTCACTAATTCGAAAAAACAGATTTTCTCAGTACTTATTTTATTTCTGAAGACATTTTGATAGCAACTCTAGCATGATGTGAAAAAATTGGTTCAATGCTGTCCCCACTTCCACCAATCCTCACACAATATTTCATAATAACAAACAAATCTCTTTCATCTGGAGTATCGCCGACTTACGCATAGGAAGAAGTGAACCACAGGGGGGGAGGGGGAGGGGAGGGTGGGAAGGGGGAGGGGATCACGGGCAACGCCGTGCGGGACTGCTAGTAATTACAGAAACTGGCTTACACTGCATATTATTCGAAACTAATATATAGCTCCACTATTATGCACACTGCCGGCCAAAAGTTTGAGACCACTTCAAACACATTTTAGTATCTACAAATACTCAAACAATACATGCAAATTAATTTTCAACCGCGCCTGTATATCTTCTATAATCTATACAGAATGTCCAAAAAGCAAATTCTTTTGTTTAGTTCTCAAGAAAGGATGCAATAAACGCACTGTTTCCAAACTTCAACGAATGCCGAGTATGAGCAAGTCAGGTAGAGTCATTGTTATTTTTTTATGATTCCCACAGGTAGTTTATCAAGATTTGTGATTGTGATAGCGTCCAAAACCAACTGCTTCATATTAAGATGCAATATTTTGACGAAGTTCTTCACGCACTTTCTTGTTTAGTCTGACTTTGTGGTTACTACTGTCAAGACGTCTTATAAATTAAGAAAAAAAACATTAAATCAGCATCAAAATACGGTCTGCCGTCATTGTTCTGCATAATGAAGGCAAAGCTGAACGTGTGATTGCCGCCCAGTTGAAATTATCGAAAACATGTGTTCGTCGTTCAATCGTTGGATACAAGGAAACCGGCAGTGATCAGAATCCTCCACGCCTAGGAAGGCTGAGACCAACCACTCTAGCGTGAATCATTTTATTGCTGCTACCAGCCAGTGGAATAGACGCCTAATAGTGCCAGAAATTGGCGCTGAAGTAAACAAATGTCGATCCAACCTTGTGTCACTTACCACTGTAAAAAGACGATTGAGAAACGCTAATTTGTTTGGTCCGAAAAGCGCTATTAAGGCCGCAGAGCAAAAAGAAACGAATGCAGTGGGCTTTTATCCATCGATATTGAACAGAAGAATTTGAAAATGTTCTTTGGAGTGACGAATCCAAGTTTGAAATATTTGGAATAAAAGGGAGAATTTTTGTTCGACATGTGCCGGAGAAAAGATGCTGTCAGATCGTGTGAGGCCATCTGTGAAGCACTGTGGTAGGTCTATTATGGTCTGGGGTTGTTTCCCTGGGTATGAAACTGGAGATTTGTTACGAATCCAAGGAATCATGAAAAAGAACAATACAAAACGATTTTCGAAACAAATGCAATTCCCTCCGGGCTGAGAACCATTGGCGATGGGTTCATTTTCCTACAAGATAACGACCCTAGACATAATTCGAAATTGTGCAGAGTTATTTAAAACAAAAAGAAGCGTAAGGTGTATTAAAAAATATGGTGTCACGTCCTCAGAGCTCCGATTTCAATCTGATCAAACTTTTATGGGAAAAACAACTTGATAGAAACGTTTGTGATCGGTGCCCCTCATCACATGAAGACATATGGAAGGATTTAAATAAAAGCTAGAACAATATACCACAAAACATAATCGATAAATTGATTTGATTTGCTCGATAAATTGAGTTTTATTTAATTTCTTCGTTTTCCTTAGCGTGATCTCTTGGGCTACTATGGCATCACTATACTACAGCCCAAGTCGGGCCTTGGCCTCCTGAAATCCCCTAATATTTTTTTGAGTTTTGTTTCACTTCTTCGTTTTTCTTAGCATGATCTCAAACTTTTGGCCGGCAGTGAACTACAATGGCACCACTGCACTACAGCCCAAAGCGGGCTTTTACCTTCTGACCTTCAGGTTCCTTAACATTTTCATTTCTTATTGTGGAAGCATTGTTAGCCGCACAATGAATTTTTAGTTTTAATAGATTAAGGTGCCCAAGGTATACCCAAGCAGTCAGTGTGCTGAAATCATACGTCGACCGAGATTTGAACTCACCTCCTTCGCATTGTAGACCAATACACCACCTACCAGGTTACACCTTAGTCTAATAATAGAATAAGTCACTAATAATTATTAATAATATTCCAAAATAGCTAAATTTTACTTCAATAGCGCCGAGTGGAGGTACGGCACTCGAGCAGCTGCATGATCACGTCCTAAGAAATTGTATTAGAATATAAAATGTATGAGCTCGAAAATGTAATTAAAAATAATGAAATTTCTTAGACCAATATAGGATACAATCAATGAAATTCCTATTAATAGTCGGGCATAGTCGTTCTTTGTTGAGATCTGCGCAGAGTATCCCTAAGATGCGTCGGAGGCATTCGTTCAAGAAAGTCGAGACAAAAAATCGCTCTCTTCGCATAGGAGCGTCAAAATGGCATGATATCTCCTCTCTTGTGGGTCCTAACCGTTTATGAACCCCTTTCCATTTTAAATTAGATCTGCTACACCACAAGAGCATATGGCAGACGATAGAATCTTAAGACTATAATACCATTGACACATAGCCGGCCTAATTAGTAATTAACTAATAGTATGTAGTTAGGATCGTCTTCATCGTTATTAGAATGGGACGCATAGCACTTTTCTAATAACTCATCTGTCAAATTTTAAAAGTTAAATTGAATAATCAATGGGCAATAAAATTGTGAAAGGAAAAGAAAAAAAAATCCTTTGTGCTGTATTGCAGTTGTTTACAAGCCTAGGTCAGTGAATCACGTCTCAAAGATTTCATTTAAGTCAGAGCTGTCAGAAAACGACTCTTCTCTTTCTTTCTAGCATGATTTATATGAAATGGCCAGCTCTAGTACACAGTGGCGTGGCGTTCATTGATGCAAGGGAAGCAATGCTTCCCTTATTCAGTTTAGGAAATCTAAACTGAAATCAGCACGGATATGAAAATTCATTTAAAAATTTCTTTCAAAAGAAAGCGCGTATTATTTTCGTCTACCACTGTTTACAGGACAGCTTTTTTCTCGCGCTTTTTCTGACCACTTAAAGTTGAAAGCATTTCCCAGGGAAAACGATGCGATTTTAAAAACGCATTTACAAAACCGCCGGCCAATATGAACGAAATTTTCTACAAGTTCGACTTCAATATGAAGGGGAGATGCGTCGCATTAAAATGCTTCCTCTCATTGGATTTAGCAAGAGAAGGAGACCGCCGGCCAATACCAGTAAGATTTTCGCTTGCAGCGAACGCAAGTTACACTTCTATACGAAGGAGAGATGCGTTAATGCAATTTCAGTCGCAAGCTTTGGCTCTCGATCAAAGTATTGCCAGTATTGAATTTACTGTACTAGCTGAAAAATGTGACGAGGTAGATCTGGCAATATTGCCCATATTTGCCGTGCTTTAAGTGAAAAGAATCCACCACAGCCTTCCGTAAAATTAAATCATTGTTGAAATTCAGATACCAAATGTAGATCGCTTCTGAAGTTTACATGCCACAGTGACTATAGTTCTACTTCAAAAACAGAAAGATTTCTTAAACAATGATTCGCTGCGATTTCGTAAGCATTGGTTGCTGTGATTTTTTTTAGATCGATTTATATTTGAATTAGTACGCACTTAAGGATCCAGTCTAAACAGTATGTAATTTCAGTTTGTGTAAAATCAAGTCTTTCAAGTGTTTATGTCGATTTGAGTCTAAATAATTTCAGTTCACAGTACTATTTTGTAAATTATACAAAGGTCAAAACTTTTTCCACAAATATCAAAGTGGCATTCATTTGTTTCTTTCACAATTGTTTACAACACAAACTATCCGAAAATATTAATCGAATCTAATTTTTTCAATATTACGAATATCATTGTTGAAAAATGTTGCTTATTTGTATGAAAATCACTGAATAATAACATTTTTTACTCTTTATTGTTCGAAATTTTGTGATTAGCATAATAGTAATAGTTACAAGGCAATATATTACATTACAGATTCCACAATAATTGTCTAAACAAGTCAATTAATTTTAAAAAAAAATATCATGTGCTTTAAAGTGATCAATGAAATTGCATTTCTATTCCATCACACGACTATACAACCTACATACGAGTATAAATAAATATGTAAAATTTTATTTTCCATTGAATTATTTCTCTAGCGATTCATTTGGCGGTAGAAAACATCGTTAACAAGAAAACAAACACTGCAAGATTACATGAACTTCTTAGAGGCACTCGAGCAGTTCGTTCCGTTTCGTCGCTGTATATGATGATGGTGCACAATCTCCCTTGTCTCTTGGTTATCTTTTATTAAAGATTTACTTCAATAAATCAATATAGATGCGCCCCTACTCGTACTTTACTATACACGATAATAAAGTACTCTGTACTCGCATATGTCGACAATTCGCTAGGTTTATTATGTATGTAGGTCTTCGAGGGATTGCACCTCATCGATTTTTATTGACAACTTTGTTAAGTGTGTTGGCTGAACGCCTGTTTAACTATACAAGTATTTCTTGATTTATCGGTGAAATTTATTGTAAATAAGTGAAGAAAAAAAAATGTATAAAGAAAACTTTAAATTCAAGTCAGAACTTTACTATATAAATAAAATAACCGTTTATTGAAGCGAAATTTAAATGCTAAGCTGACTTTAATCTGCAAAATACATAATTTCGTGCCATTCTTAATGTCTGAGCTTATGGTTTTATAAATATTTTTTCACATTGATTTTATGGACTTGAATTGAATTTGATTTTCATTTATGGATTTTACGATTGAGAAAAGAATAATTGAAAACAAGGCGAATTGCTTAATTAATTGCGAAATGAAAATTGATATACAAATATTATGTAAATAAAAATCGCCATATTTTTTTACTCTAGATGAAATCTGAGAATATTATAAGTTTAATCTAAAGTAAAGTTTCTAGTAGTAATAATAAGAAATAAGCCTCAGAGAAAAAAATAAATAACACAGAAGTTGATATTATCACTAAGAATCTCAAAACCAGATGTCCGTCAGTCCATGCGCCATCTAGCTTGAGCACGCGTTGAGCTAGAACGTTTAAATTGTGTAAGCATCTTTTTGACGAAAAAGTAAGGTGAAATTCGTGAACGGGCCAAAAGGGTTCACCCCTTCTACCCCCTCCCATACAAAGTGCATCATATTCAAAAATTAACAATATATTATTTTTGTCAAAAATTTGATGTATGGTATACAAATTAACGAATCCACTCACTCCTTCCACCACCTCCCTTACAAACTGAACTTTTTCATGAAATACTATAAACCAATGTTCTCATTATGTATAAAATTTGTTTAGCTCAAATTTTGTATTAAATACTTAATTAGCATTATTATTAAGATCGGAAAAAATTAACTGATTACCTTTAATCCTTCTACAATTTTTGAAGCTTGAATTTTATACAGGGTGTTTAGTACTCCGAGGGCCACCTTGTAAGGGGTTATTCCTAGATATATTTTGAGAAAAAAAATGTTCTACGGAGATGGTCAATTTTCAATTTTCAATATCCGCGGAGATGCAGGGTGACCAAGAAAAGTGTTTCGGACCTGTACCCTCACTCACCCAAAACGCTATATCTTGAAAACTACTAATCGCATTTCAAAGTGTTATAGCTTGTTTTTTAGGGAATCAAATAGCCTTTCATTTGGTGTAATAGTCCGTATTGTACCTGTACCTAATCCTGAGGTATTTGCTTCAGACCACAAATTTTTGATACTTTGACCCTCAAAATTCTGTGATCAATGTAGTTTTTCTCAAAAAAACGCAGTATAAAAATGTCATTTTAATGTTATTTTTGTATGTGCCATATTATTGCCTACAAACAATGTATACGCTTGCATTGCATAAATTTCATAGTTTAGAAAAAAATATCATTCCAATAGTATAGCACTTTTCTCAAAAAACAAGAATATGTTGATCAACACTCTCCGCTTGAACTAAAAGAACTTAAGAATGGTTTTTATGGTTTATTTCAAACTTCCTTAATTACAATAAATGTTCAAAATGGCTACCTTCATTTTGAAAGCACGCTAAAGCTCGTTTTGCCAGTGTTCTCTTTGTGTTCATACTCCTCAACTGCTGCCTTACTTCTGTTGCTGCCGCATCGATTCTGGTGTTTAGATCCTGCAACGTTACTACTTCCGTTGCGTAGACACGGTCCTTCATCCGTCCCCATACAAAGAAATCCATAATAGTTAAATCAGGAGATCTTGCAGGCCAGTGTATCGGTCCATTTCTACCGATCCAGCGATTGCTATAATTGGAATTTAACCAATCTGTGATTTGTCGGCCATAATGAGCTGGAGCACTATCGTGTTGGTAAAACATGGAAGCCAATCGTTGCAGTGGCACATCATCCAATAACTCTTGTAGATCATTTGTCAAAAACTGCAAGTAATTGGAACTATTTAGGGTAGGCGGAAGCCTAATAGGACCAATAAAATCGTTGGCAATCACACCTGCCCATAAACTGACACTGAATCTGTGCTGAAATGATGCCTCTCTTCTTGTATGTGGATTGCTTTCAGCCCATGTGTGTAAGTTGTGGAAGTTTGTGATACCGTCCCTGGTGAATTGGGACTCATCAGTCCAAAGAATGTTGTTCATAAAATTCTCGTCACCTAGTTGTCGTTCAAGGAGCCAATTGCAAAACTCCATCCTTTTGGGCAAATCAATGGGTACCAGCTCCTGCACTGGTGTGTGGTGGTAGGAATGCAACCGCTCTGCTTTGAGGACACTCCAAACTTTCCACGTAGAGACGTTTAACTGCAATGCCAAGCGTCGGACAGCGTCGTTGTGTTGAAACTCATTTTAATTTAATTCATTTCCTCGATAATTTAAATACTACTTAAAGGACATTCATCGATAATTTAAATAGTAATTAAAGGACACAAAGAATATTTCAGTTTAACAACATTTCAGGTAATTTTTTTAGAACGAGGGTTGGTTTATGGCATATTTTATTTTTAAGCCATATGTATTTTCGCTTATTACCTGGAAAACGGGAAAACCTAAGTCATAAGTATGTACGCATCTCTTGTAGGCAATAATATGGCACATAAAACAACAATATTAAAATGACATTTTTATAATGCGTTTTTTTGAGAAAAACTACATTGATCACAGAATTTTGAGGGTCAAAGTATCAAAAATTTGTGGTCTGAAGCAAATACCTCAGGATTGGGTACAGGTACTATACGGACTATTACACCAAATGAAAGGTAATTTGATTCCCTAAAAAACAAGCTATAACACTTTGAAATGCGATTATTAGTTTTCAAGATATATCGTTTTGAGTGAGTGAGGGTACAGGTCCGAAACACTTTTCTTGGTCACCCTGTATCTCCGCGGATATTGAAAATGGACCATCTCCGTAGAACAATTTTTTGCTCAAAATATATCCAGGAATAACCCCTTACAAGGTTATGCACGGAGTACCAAACACCCTGTATAAAACATTTTTATAGCTACTTTAGCATAATTTGGAAAAAAATAGTTCAATGCTTTTAACCCTTTTTACCACTCACCAAACAAAATTTCTTAAGATCACGAAAATTTCTATTTCATCTCAGAATATCGTATGATTGGGCTTTACACGCAATCGTAGTCCTATTATGTTTTAGTCGTATAAACAATTTTCGCAGGTTTCATATTTATTTAAGGTGATGTAATATTTTTATCATATTTATTTGTATAATCGAGAATATTGAGATTTTCTGCACTCATTATTCATTGGTAGAGTAGAACAAGAAACATTTCTTATACGCTAGATGAATTATAACTTCGCCAGAAAGTTTGTGACGCTAAGAATTTAGGTCGACGCAAAATTAAAGTCAAACTCTTAAACGGACGCATTTTCATAATTTTACAAAAATCACCAGAACCTATTGATCTGAGATTTGAAATATATTCTTTCTATGACAGGTGTAATCTACGTTAAAACAATTGTTTTAATATTCCCACTTCTTTTATGGCACCAAGTTGAACATAGGGGTCCCCCATTAATACTGTAGCGGTTTAAGAAGGGATAAAACAAAAGGAAAATAAACATCTATCAATCAAATCAAACAAATTCCTGTTAAGACCCCCTATAGGGGCATAGGACAGAAACAACTCTCTTCCACAAGGCGCGATCCTGAGCATCGGCTTTAAGCTGTTGCCAGGACTTGTTTATTCCTCTGGCCTCCTGCTCAACTGCTCGCTTCCATGTGTTACATGGTCGACCAACCCGACGTATTCCTTGAGGATTATAATCCAGAGCCTGTTTTACGATGTTTCGCTCTGGTTTCCTCAAAGTATGACCGATCCACTGCGACTTCCGCCGTTGTATCTCAATACATATTTTAGTCTGGCCAGTTGTACTCCAAAGTTCGTCGTTGGAGATTACTTCTGGTCAGAATATTCCTAAAATGCGCCGGAGGCATTGGTTTATGAAAGTTTGTAGTTTCTTGGTAAGTCGAACGGTCACTTTCCACGTAGTACAACCATATAACAACACGGATTTGACGCATGCGTCAAAAACTCGCAGCTTCGTGCGAAGGGAGATCTCTCTTAACCTCCAGAAAGGGGAAAGGATACCGAAGGCCTGACGAGCTTTATTTAGCCGAGCCTCAATATCCTTTTCGGCTCCGCCGTCCATGCTGACAATGCTTCCAAGATAGCAAAAATCTTGCACCTCTTCCACATCCTGTCCGTTAAGAACAATCGGTGTGCTTGCGTTCGAACCCATGTGCATGTACTTGGTTTTACGCACATTTATTTTCAGTCCCGCCTCTTTGCATTTAGAATGCAACCAGCGAACATTTGACTCTAAGTCCGAACGGTAATGTGCAAGCAAACACACGTCATCAGCATAATCAAGGTGACTTAAGATGTTAAACAGTCTCCATTGAAGACCTTTACCTTCCCCACCTTCCAGTGCAGCTTTCAAGACGTCATTTATTACCACCAGAAACAGGGTTGGTGATAATATGCAACCTTGTCTGACACCCGTTCGCACAGGGAAGCTCTCGGACAGCTCTCCTCTATGCAAGACGCGACACCTTGTATCTTCGTAGGATCTTTAATCATAGCTATGACCTTATCTGGAATACCTCTCCTACGCAAAGCATTCCATATGTAATCTCGCTTAACGCTGTCGAAAGCCTTCTCGAAGTCCACAAACATGAGATGTAGTGGCGAACCCATTTCGGCTGACTGCTCTAATATTATCCGTAGGGTATTTGTGTGGTCGGTACAAGACGACCCTTTACGGAATCCAGCATGATAAACTTCGAGAGTGCTCTCGACGACATCACTAATCCTATTGAGAATTATCTTACCCATAATTTTTGATACGGCAGTAAGTAGACATATACCACGCCAATTGCCACAATCCCGAAGGTCGCCCTTCTTCGGAATTTTCACAATGACGCCCTCCTTCCATTCAATTGGATATCTTCCTTCATTCCACACCTTAGTGAAGAGTGGGAGGAGTATATCGGCTGTTATTTCCGGGTCCGCTTTGAGGAGTTCGGTTGGTAGTCCATCTATACCTGGAGTTTTCCTTCCCGCCATTGACCGAATGGCGGAAACTATCTCTTCCTTATCTGGGGATCGTCCCTAATAGAGGATTGTTGCAGTTGGATGTTTGGAAGTTGTTCTGTTTCCGGAATATCTTCCTCTGACAAGATGTTTAAAATATCAGAGAAGTATTCCTTCCATCGCCACAACTGGTGTTCACTCATATTAAGGAGAGTTCCGTTGACATCTCTCACCAGGTGGTTGGCGGTGAAATTCCTGTTCGTCAACTGTTTCATGATTTTGAATAGTGAACCCATATCCCCAAGGTAAGCCGCAGATTCTGCCTTGTTTGCCAGATCTTCAATGGCCTTTCTCTTGTCGCGCTTTTTTAAGCTGTATATGAGCATCGCGGTAGTTCTGCCTCAAGCCGGGCGTTCGTTGGTTGACATCGGGTTGAGAGATGATTGCCAATTTCGCTTTTTTCCGATTGCCAACCTTGTCCCATGTATCTTGCGACATCTAGGGTTTCTCACCGCTCTGCACATATCCCACAGATTCTTCAGCACTAGTTAGAAAAGTGTTTCTGGTTGCCTCCCAATTGGCGTCCAGTGTGCGCATTTCATATTCACCCAATGTGGATGACTTTTCGCGTAGAATAGTGGTGTATTCGCGTTTTTTGTTGGGATCGCTGAGTTTATCCACATTAAGCTTGCGCTTCATTTGAAGAATTTGTGGTCGTCGGATAGCTGCTGTACACAATCTCAAGCAGGCAACCATCAAGTGGTGATCGCTTCCCACGTCTGCTCCACGTTTCGCTCGCACATCGAGGAGACATCTTCTCCATCGGCGACTTATAGCCAAATGGTCGATCTGGTTCTGAGTAACACCATCAGGGGAAACCCAAGATGTTTTATGATGACTCTTGTGTGGAAAAAGCGTCCCTCCGATGACCATTTGCCGAGTACTACAAAACTCCACAAATAATTCGCCGTTTTCGGGTCTGTTAATCCAAGGTCGTGACGAGTCGACCCAAGGATCACCTTGCCTCCCCATGACGTGTTCTAGTCCAGTGTTGTCTGGTCTAACCTGGGCGTTCATATCTCCCGAGATGATAATAATATCACCTCTTAGAACACGTTCGAAAGTGGCACTCAATTGGCTATAAAACCCCTCTTTGTCACCAGATGTTGCGGTATTAGTTGATGCGTAGCACTGCAGAATTGTGACGTTTCTGACACTGGTCCTGAGCCTGACGACGATAATCCTATCCGAGATTGGTTCCCAGCTAATGAGATTGTTTCTCGCTCTCGGCGTAAGGACGAACTCCACGCCATTTCTGGCTTCACTTTCAGGGCCAATGTACAAAATAGTGTTTCCGCTAGGGGTTCGTTCTTCTCTTGATCCTGTCCACCTGACCTCGCTCAAGCCCAAGATTTGGATATTATAGTGCTCCATTTCACGGTCGATCACTGATTGGCGGTGCAAGGACCGAGTAACCCCAGCTCTTCCCCCGTCATTCAATGTTCGAACGTTCCAGAAGCCAATCATAGTCCGTTTTCGAATGCCAAAAGTCGTTACCGTAGAATCAGTTCGTATCCGAGGCGCTGTATCCGTTTCTCGTATCATTTAGGTCTTAAGATCACGGGTGATAAGCCCATGATCCAGTGAGTGTCCATTTGCCATTTTTTGGGCAAGCAGGACTGGCTGTGGGTGAATTCTACAGCCCCCATCCCACAGGGGGATAGTTAGCTCAGGTCCGTGGAGTCGCTAGTCTCCAAAGATAGTTGCAGGAATAGGTAAAACCTCACCCTACAACTACCCCCTTGCGGGAAATAATAAACATAATATACAGTTAATGGACTAAGGACGGACAGGATAAAAGAAATCAGTGAATGTTGCATTTAAATTGCTTAATGTCATAATCACTAGGAAAAGCAGCCTCGGGTAGTACATTCCACATTTTGCTTGTTCGAGGTAGAAACGACTGCCTATATTTCACTGTACGTGATTTGGGCTTCACGAAATACAATAAACCAGATTTCTCGATATGTGTACAGTTTATCTAGCACGAATTGAGTACTGAATATTTTATTAACATTATTAGAAGGATCAACAAGAATTAACCGATTACCCTCCCTCCTTCTACCCGCACAAGTCGATTCAATTGAAAAGTATAAAGGATGTTGATTCTGAAATTTAAAATCCACACACGCAACCGCATACGTAATAACTCGCATAAGGCCGACAATGACTGAAACAGGAGAGAAGGCCGACAATGACCGAAACAGGAGAGAAGACCGACAGTAACCGATGGCAACCGAAAAGAACGATATAAAAAGCCGAACTAGTTTTATTTTTACTTGAAATCCAGCGACCTCTGGCGCACTTCATTATTTTTGAAATAAAAAAAAAATCCTCAGTACCAATAAAAATGTTGAATGCCAAATTTCGTGTAAAACATTTCAACGGCAGTCTGTAGTAAGATGTGAAAAAATCGTTCAATGCCATCAACCCATTTACCAACCCCTCTACACTAAATTTCTTGAAGTCACACAATTTCATAATTCTTCGAGAGTATTGTATCGTAATTGTATGAAGTTTTTAAGTTTTGAAATTGTCCTGTTTTCGAGATATTTTATAGTAACGGAAGATCTAAACTGACATAACAACTTTCTTCCCGAATATAATTATCCATTGGGAATATCAAACTAAATTAAAAGTAAATTCGGATATAAAGGCATCGGAGGGACAAACTATGATTAGCAAGTCATATTTATAACAAGTACAACTCGAAAAAAATACAAAATATTCATCTAGATACAGAGATCCATCCATCAACTTACATATGCCCCTCGGCGCCGAAAGAAAAATTCTGTAAAGAATTCAATATACAACTTCTGTCCGACAGCGAAGCAGCATCGCGAACAACAAAGCTTACACCTCGTGCTGGAAATCGAGCTGCTAGATGGTCTAGCACTTAGGCAACAAGAAGACAATCGCTCACAACTTTACGTACCCTCCGAGATGGAAGACAGTGTAATTCAGCTGATCCATGAAAAGATCGGAAACCATAATTCACGAGATAATTCACGAGATACTGTAAAAAAAAGTAAATCGTAGTCGATCAACGGTCAGATTGGCCGAGATGTAGACTTATGATCTACTGAAGATACATTATTGGTTCACTAATATGAAGGGAAAAGTTGGGAGATTCGTAAAAAATGCATCAAATGTATTTTTAATTCGGCTCCTCCTCACTTAAACAAATATCACCTTTATAATATTCCAAAGAAGCCAAGGCCGTTCAACACTCTGCATTTAGATCAATTCGGCCCCTTCCTTCGTTCAACTCAAAGCGGAAAGATATCTTACTGGTGGTAGATCGATTTACAAAATATGTCAAATTGTACCTCGACATTTTGACTAGCGCGAGAGAAGGTACATGCTGTCTTGACAAATACTTTAGTTACTATAGCCGACCTAAGCGCATCAAAGAGAGGCATTGGTTTCACTTCGTTGCAATTCAGCACTTATTTTTATTTATTGGAATTTAATATATCACATGTAAAGTTTGATCTAGGATCTCCTCAGACTAACGGACATGTCGAGCGAGTAAATCGAGTCCTTAAGAGAATGCTGAGCAATAGCGATGGGAAATCAGACTCATTTCGTTGTGTCAACTCATTCCAACTCACTCACTTAAATGAGTCGATCTAAAAGAGTCACTCACAAGATTTCAGCCACACGCATACGTAGCATATATAAAACGAAAAGCGCTCACTTAACTAACTTTCAGTGATGCCTTGTTCTTTTTTCTTCATAGAATAACTTTAGTTTGCTGTGCCTACCTTCACTCCGAACATCAACAGCCCAAAATAAATGCTCAGCAAAAGAAATTAAATTACGTTTGTATGCGCAGCCACTCATCATAGCCCTGTGCTTTTCAAAATTGTGAGAGAAAGAGCCATCATTGCACTGATGAAAAGGAGCACATCATCCGACCACAGCATACTTCGCACAGTTCCCACGTCATCGATGCGCATCAGCGTGTAGTGTGGTGGATAATTTGTTACCGACACAATTGATGCGATCCAACTCTTTTGCAGTGAGTCGCATCAGTCGTCTCAGTGCATTGAATGGCACATTTTCATTGATTCACTTATGAGTTCCACATCTCTACTAAGCAAGCTTAGTGAGCCAGTGAACCACTTTGACTGGTCCAATAATATGCTGTCCAGAGTTGAGTACAGGCCTTACAATACATTCCATAGCAGAACGCGACAAACTAGTAGCCTAGTAGGTTGCTATTCGGTGTTGAGCAGCGAGGAGAACTTGTGGTCGGTCTTATTGAATACCTGGACTGAAGAAACTTGATGAAGATTCATGTCATGCGATAAAAAATCCCAAGAATGTAACCTTGATTACTCCCTAGAACACAGTGTGCCCCTCAAACTTATGGAACCAGCAATTTCGTAGTTATAAAAATTTTTAACATCATTTCTGGCACGAACGAGAAATCCATCCCAAAGTACCGGGGACCGTACGTAATCTTTAAGATAAGTACTTCCTCATGACCGGTATTTCATTCGAGATATTGAAAATTGTCAATTAACTCAACTCCTTTTTGATGGGGTTGTTCAATCTTCTAGGATACGAAAATAGTTGTCATTGGGACAGACGACCATGATCATTAATTGTAAATGAATTATAAAAAAGTAGATCTCGGTGGATCAACGTTACTAAGTGGGGGGAAGGGAAGTGATGCGAGCGCCACCCAGAAAAGTATGTAAAGACCCGAACCTACAAAAAACCGAATTAGGATAAGACAGAAAGAGAAAAAGAAAGAGTTTAATTAAAAAAAGAAACGAATTTTCGACGATAGGACGCATAAAAGCTAGCAGACAAAAAATAAAGAAATTTCAATTCCAAAAATAATAAATGTTCTCTTAAATAAACGACAAGTGATTAAAAAGAAAATTAAACATGAAATTTGCATAAATCAATCTTGAAATATATCAAGTGAGTTGCTTTTTAATCTTGCAAACTCAATGTCGAAAATATTGAGATTATAGTTTTACAAAATGTCTGTGAACTCAAGCCATGAATAAGTTGACCCTTTTTGACAACTTTAATTTTCAATAAAATCTTTGAATTATAAAATAAGAGAATTTTTCACAGTGCTTGTAGAGAAACTGATTTGAAAATTCGAAAGTATTGGTATGGTTGCTTGTTGGTTTCCTTATGGGAGGGTAGTCTACATTCTGACTAGTTCAATCTACTCTAGTTCATTCAAGAGTCCAGAATAATATGGAAACAAATTTACAATATCTTGGTACCTAACAAAACTTCCATTTGACACGATTTTTCCATTAAATAATAACCCCTAACAAAAAAATGTTGCCAATGTATATCTAGCAAAAACGATTGAAACAAAATCTGATAGCGCAATAGTTTCCATATCACCCACTATCTAAAACCTTTATGTTCCATATACAAAAATAACTAAACGCTTATCTAACTTGGCGAGTTTTCTTCAAAGCAGCGTTTGATAAGAACGTCATATACATTTTTTTTTATTTCGAAATGAACAGTCAGGTAGATTTCATTATCACATAACATTCTTGGAAAATCAACACAAACGTTACCTGTATTACAATTGAACTGTGTACACAATTAATACAAACGGTGCCTCGACGTTGAGTTTTAATCGATGTGCCAGAAATTTTTCGCGCACGGATCGATTTCCACGATTTTGTTCGCCGAATTTCCATGATTCAAAACTTATATATTGCACAAAATGATGTGAATTTATGAAGAAAACAATTTGAATTACATATATCGAAGTGACTATTCATTAAGCATTGTAGCACACTATAAGAAAACTATTCAAATTAAGATAAATTTGATATGAGTCACCGAACTCAGGTGTTAAGTTGGTATTGGTATCACACACTACACCTGATCGAACAAAATTTTTTTGGTACCACATACGCGATCACTGATCACCTGGGCCACTCGGAACAAATAGCACGACACTCTCTCCGCCACTGAAATAACCATGAAATCTAGAAATCATATTTTTAAATAACAAATATGGCATGTCATCATTTTAAAATAATTGCTAACATTTGACATTTCTAATTAACTACGCTAGACCACGCACTAATTTCCAGAATAATAAATGCAATTATTATGTAACTAGTAGCGTTCCCACCCCCGCGTAACCTATACGGAAATGTCGGGTCAATTGGCAATTTTGATAGTATCGATCGCGCACGATCTAGCGATAACGATAACGCGATAAAAGGAACAATTTTCTCGCGCATCAACAGAATACAACGTTTTTACGGAACACTTTTAATGAACTGAACTGAATAAAAAAGACGGGAAAGTTGTTATATGGCAAGATCAATTTTCCTCGCACACATGATCTGATATTTTGCTCGTTATCTTATCAGAGAGGTGTCTAACGCTGATAGTGCGCGCGCGGAAAAACCAAAGCGAGAGGAAGGTGCCACCTACTGGCTCCATGTAGGTATGATACGTGTTCGTGACGATTCCGCGATATTAAAATGAGAGCGAGTTAAGCACTAATACGGGATGGTATTGTGTGCTTATGGCTTTACGATCACGAGAAATTACGAATTGGAAGCTTTTCTTATAAGAAAAGAAAACCTATCGATGGACTCAAAATAATATGCTCACCACTACCGCACTCTTATCTTTTCTTGCTAACCCGATGTTATGCTGGTACGACTGAGTCATATACACTTTTTTTTGTTATAAACAAAATTCATTCATGGACCTTAAAAAAAATAAAAAAAAAGATTACCGAATAGAGTGCAGGGTGTGTCTGTTATTCGCAAAGTATATTAAAAAAACTCACTGTTTATATTTGTTATAGATAACGAATATGAAGCGAAAAAATAGGCAGGTGAATTTATTTCAAATTTCACTTTCTTTTCATATTAAGTGCTGCCTCAGCTATCAGAAATTATGTAGTTTATGTCAATATTAAATAAGATGATAAAAAATTAGGTTACAAGATTTTTGATCCTGGGAAAATATAGACTGGGGATATGACTTCATCGTCCTTTTCGATCGCTGGGATCCAGGTTTCTGAAGCAAACACCTCGTTTGATTACGTTTTGGACTATTCTGAGAATTGAAAGGAATTCAATTTATTTTTTGAATGGATGTGACCTATCTCCTGAAGCAAAATTTTCTATTGATGTATAGAAGCGGCCGACAGCGATCAGCCGAAAAGGAAATGATGTATAGATTCAGCCGACAAAGAAATAATTCGAGCGACAAGGAAATGATTTAAAGAAGCAATTGACAGCGAAAGGCCGACACGGGAAATGATTCGGCCGACAGCGTGCGGCCGATAAGGAAATAATTCGGCCGAAAGCGGTCGACAAGAACGATATAAAAAGGGTTGGTGAAGGAGCAGTCAGTTGTGAGTTGATATTTGGAACGAATAGGGGAGTCAGCAGGCGAATGCGACCGATGGCCGGAATGAGTGAGCGAGTAGGTCCTGGCGGAGTTAAACAGTAAGCAGCGATAAGTACGTAAGTGCTGTGATCGATAGGCGGGAGTTAATCCTGTGATCGACTGTGGACATTGATTAGCGAAAAGACTTGTGAACAACAGAGCGATGAATGCGAGCGTTGAGACGTAATATTTTGAGCGAAAAGTGTAAAGCGATTTATTTGAAAGATGAATAAATTCTGCGGTTAAGCTAAAGTGAATTAGTTGTATTATTTTTACTTGAAATCCAGCGCCTCCTAGCGCACTATAATATGTTTACCTATACATTTTGCTCTCTCAGTTCTCAAACCTTGACTGAACGACACACTAAAATAAACTAGAATCCGACTATACCAATAGGTACAGGTTCACTCCATTTTTTTAACGGTCATTCAAATCTCTGAACAAACTCTCTCACTTAAAGGGCATCATCATCATCAATGGCGCGACACCCCCTGGCCTCCTGAAGTCGTCGCCTCCAATCGTCTCGATCCAAAGACCGCATCCTCCAGCTGCTAATTTTTAAGATGGCTTTGCTATCTGCATCAACCGAGTCCTCCCATCGCTTGCGTGTCTTGCCTACTGGCTGGTTATCACTCGCTTTGCCTTTCAGAGCACGTTTGGGGATTCTTCTGTCTTCCATTCGATCTACATGGCCAGCCCACTGCAGTTTACGTAGCTTGATGAACGTCGAAGCTTCTGGCTCGTCGTAGAGTTGATACAACTCATGGTTGTATCTTATTCGCCATTCCGTTCCTTCCTTCACAGGTCCCAAAATTCTTTGGAGGACCTTTCGAATGCGTTAACTGCTTTTTCGGAAGTTCGCGTTAATGTCCACGTTTCGCTGCCATAACAGAGCACAGGTCGTATAATAGTTTTATAAATCCGCACTGTTCCTGTGCACTTTCTTGGATTTTATTATTGGAAGTACCGAATAATACGTCTTATTTGCTAGTATTATCCGTCGTTTGATTTCGTCTGTTTCATTACCGTCCTTTGTTAGATTAGCCCCAAGATATATGAAATTGTCCCCACTCTCCAAATTATATTCCGCAATTGTTATGTTTTGTCTAATAGGCGCTCTCCTTCTTGTTTGCGTCATTACTTTTGTTTTGTTTTCGTTAATGCGCAACCCGACTTCTTTTGCGGCGGAGTCAAGATTGACAAATACCTCCTTAGCACTAGGGAAGGATCTTGCTAGGATGTTAATGTCGTCAGCGTATGCTACTAGTTGGGTGGACTTGAATAGTAGTGTCCCGTTGGTGTCGACTGGGATTTTTCGGACGACATACTCTAGTGCCAAGTTGAAAAGCATGGGAGCTAGACCATCTCCCTGCTTTAAACCACATTCCGTTCGAAAGCTGGTTGTGGAATCGGTTTGTATTTTCAGTTGGGATTCAGTGCTCGTTACTGTGAGTCTTGTTAGTCGGACTAGTTTTGGAGGAATTCCAAAGTCAAGCATGATTTGGTACAGTACGCTCCTGTCGATACTGTCGTATGCTTTTTTTTTAAATCTATAAAGATTTGGTGCACGTCTGTGTTATATTCCTAGCATTTCTCAAGCACCTGTTTCACCGAGAATATCTGGTCTGTTGTAGATCGTCCGGTTCTGAATCCGCCTTGGTATTCGCCAATTATTTGATTAGTATAGGGCTTAAGACGACGTTCAATTATTTTTGTCAGTATTTTATAGGACGTACACAACAATGATATTCCTCTGTAATTCTCAGTGCAGAGTTTGTCTCCTTTCTTGTAAATTGGACATATAATGCTTTTTCGCCAATCGTCGGGTATGATTTCCTCTGTCCAAATTTTGCATATCATGTTGTGCAGTATTTCAGCGACACAATTTCCACCGTTTTTCAGAAGTTCAATTGGTATTTCATCAATTCCCGGCGCTTTATTTAGTTTTTGGTCACATAGGGCTGCTTTGATTTCAGCAAGCGTGGGTAGTGTCGATGATGGTTCATCTTCGTCAGTTGAGGCCCATCTCCTTTTAATTTCTTGTGTGTCGCTGATGATGTTGCCCTCTGCATCTTTGCAGAGACTGGTTTTTGGCTTATATCCCTTTATTAAGTCTTTTACTATTGCGTATGCGTCCCGCATTTTATTTCTTCTCATGTCGTCGTCCATTTTTTGTATTTTATCATTATGGTACTTCCTTTGATTTCGTCTGCAGGTCTTTTTCACATATCGCCTAAGCTCGTCATATCTTTCTTTTTTGGCTCGTGTTGGTCGTTCAGTAAAAACTTTGTAAGCCTCATTCTTTCTGTCTATTGCATCGCGGCATTCTTGGTCGAACCAATCATTATTTTTTCGCCGTGCTTGATATCCTATTACCTCTTCTGCGGAGGATTTGATGCCGTCTCGTATTTTCATCCACGCATTTTCCACTGGAATATTTTCGATATTTTCATAGATTGGCGTCAGGTGTTTATTACATGCTAACATGTAAGCCTGCGCCACCGTTTCGTCGTTAAGCTTGTCGACATTGAATTTGCGAGCTCTACTGGTTTTCGAATATCCACGACAAGCTATTCTGCAGCGATACTTAGCTCTGACTAGATAGTCATCAGAGTCACAATTCGCATCGCGAAGAGTTCGTACATCAAGTATGCTGGAAGCAGCCCTTTTCTCAATTAGAACGTGATCTATTTGGTTGAAAGTATGACCATCTGGTGATGCCCACGTTCGTTTGTGAATATCGCGATGTGGGAAGCACGTAGAGCTTACTATGATATTTCTGCTGCTTGCGAAATCAATAAGACGTTGGCCATTGTCGTTGGTTATGTCATGGAGACTGTGCCCTCCTGTTGTTCCTCTATGAGCCACCTCCTTTCCGACTTTTGCATTAAAATCCCCTAAGACAATTTTTAGGTCATTCGAGGGCAGTGAATCATAGGTTGTCTCTAGAGTGGCATAAAATTCGTCCTTAGTTATATCGTCCTTGTCTTCTGTTGGTGCGTGAACGTTCATCAACCAAGTGTTGACAAATTTAGTCTTTATTCGGATTGCACACAATCTTTCACTTAATGGTCTGAAGCTCGTGACCTGCTGTTACCGAGCCATTTCGTTTCTTGGATGGCAGTTATGTTGATGTTGTGTTTTGCCACTTCTTCGGAAAATTCTTTCAGAGCTCCTGTCCTAAATAAGGATCGAACATTCCAAGATCCAATAGAGTAGTCGAATTTTCACTTGCGGAGTCGTTGCGGTTGAGTCCATCCTTTCCGAGGCTGTTCTTCAGGTTTCTGGACAGTGTTCTTTTTCCGGTGATGCGTTGTCGGCGCCTCGCCCAACCCCCGACCTGGAGGACCGGTCCTACTTATTTATTACACCCTAGTAGAAAAAGGGTGATAGTTTTGAGCTAAATATGACATTCAGCTATGCTGCGAGTCCAACTATGTCATATTTTTGCCTATTTCCTGAGACGCACTGGTGTTACTAGCCATTCAGGTTAACTCCATGTTCCCTCCTCTTTTCTCAAACCGGGCTTGGGACTTAAAGGGCATACGCTGGGAAATTCCCGCATAGACGTCATGTATATTATTTTCCGCAACCACAAGAGTTGTACTGTATCAAATCATGCTTGACTTTGGAATTCCCCCAAAACTAGTCCGACTAACAAGACTCACAATGACGAACACTGAATCCCAAGTGAGAATACAATCCGATTCCACAACCAGCTTTCGAACGGAATGTGATTTAAAGCAGGGAGATGGTCTAGCCCCCATGCTTTTCAACTTGGCACTAGAGTATGTCGTCCGAAAAATCCCAGTCGACACCAACGGGACACTACTATTCAAGTCCACCCAACTAGTAGCATACGCTGACGACATTAACATCCTAGCAAGATCCTTCCCTAGTGCTAAGGAGGTATTTGTCAATCTTGACTCCGCCGCAAAAGAAGTCGGGTTGCGCATTAACGAAAACAAAACAAAAGTAATGCCGCAAACAAGAAGGAGAGCGCCTATTAGACAAAACATAACAATTGCGGAATATAATTTGGAGAGTGGGGACAATTTCTTATATCTTGGGGCTATCTAGCTAATCTAACAAAGGACGGTAATGAAACAGACGAAATCAAACGACGGATAATATTAGCAAATAAGACGTATTATTCGGTACTTCCAATAATGAAATCCAAGAAAGTGCACAGGAACAATAAGCTGCGGATATATAAAACTATTATACGACCTGTGCTCTGTTATGGCAGCGAGACATGGTCATTAACACGAACTTCCGAAAAAGCAGTTAACGCATTTGAAAAAAAGGTCCTCCAAAGAATTTTGGGACCTGTGAAGGGAGGAACGGAATGGCGAATAAGATACAACCATGAGTTGTATCAACTCTACGACGAGCCAGAAGCTTCAACGTTCATCAAGCTACGTAAACTGCAGTGGGCTGGCCATGTAGAGCGAATGGAAGACAGAAGAATCCCCAAACGTGCTTTGAAAGGCAAAGCGAGTGATAACCGGCCAGTAGGCAAGCCACGCAAGCGATGGGAAGACTCGGTTGATGAAGATAGCAAAGCCATCTTAAAAATTAGCAGCTGGAGGACGATTTTGAAAATGCACAACAACATTGTTATCATGCTGTGGTCCAATTTATATGTCGAGAGCTTTCATATGTAAGGAAAATTAATTTGGGTGAATTTCTAATATATAATAATTCTGGCAAAATTTCAAGTTTCGATCTATTTCAGTTTCCACGGAAATCGATATAACGTATTTTTCAAACTGGCATGCATGTTGACATTGCTATATTTTTCTGAAATTTCAAGTCGATTTTCTATGGAAGGTGGTAAAAGGATTTAGGAAATGTAGCCCCTTCACGAATTTAAAAGTTTCTTTTTTGCGAAAAATGCCCAAAAACCAATTTCAGCTTCATAGCTCAAAGCGTTCGAGAGTCATGTTATAGACAAACGGTCAGAAGGTCACTGAGCAATAACTTCTTCGTGCAACTACAAATATTTCTGTGTCATTACCGACAATATACGAGCATTATTTCTTAGCGTTACAAACATTAAAGCAAACACAATATACTCTCAGATTTCATCGAGAATATAATAAAATTAAACATGATCGAAATCCTACAAAGTTTCAACTTTTAACATCCTTGAATACGCCAGTTCTACTAAGTTCAAATGCTCTACCATATAAAAATTGGAGCTTCATATAATATTATATCGATATACGAAACCTTTTAAGTTCAATTTTAATACATCTTATAACAAAATAAGTAATAACTACAATAAAAGAAAAACTAAACGCTAAGAACCTAAGAATAGTGAACCCTAAATGCTCACGTTCTGTGGCCTTAGTGGTTGGCTATGTCAGCAGTTTTACACTATTTAATAGCATTATAATTTTTTTTAAATACTTTTTTCTATTCCTTCACAACTTTAGTCACATGATAGAGAGGAAAAAAAATGTTACGTGACGGAAAAAGACACCTTCCTACAATATAATTAGACTGCTGCTGGCAGGTATAATTAAATTATCTAACAAATAGTTACTTTAATATTAAATAAAGTTGGACAGGATGACAGTGGTGAAATATCAAAGACCTTAATTATAGAGAACAGGGCTATTGTATCTTCCTATGTCTAATCCTAAGGTAGAAGCTATAATTTTCTTTGATATCCAGCTTCAATGACAATATACAATGTTTTATATTTTATGCATGAAATAGTAATAATATTGATTTTCGGTTTGTAGATGTAAGTTCCTGGTAAATCATGTTATTAATATTATTATGGTGTTAAATTGAAAGTTGTTGTTCCGAATGATTTTTCCAATTCTGAGACCTAATAATTATCAATAGTATGTTGTTAATTGTAAGTTTTAGCGGATATTCTGTCAAGGTTCTCTGGATAAGTATCTTGAAATTATATTTTTACTTACTTATTTATTATTATTCATCCATCTATAGAGGTTATCTCAATAGACTAAAACATTGTAATACTGTACATAATAAATTAAAAAAAAAAATAAATAAATAAAAACATAATAGGACTATGAATGGGCGTAAGGCGATACTCTAGATAAAGAGAATTTTTTTTGATCTTAAGAAATTTTGTATGGGGAATGGTAGAAGGGGTGATGCCATTGAACTAATTTTTTCACATCATGCTAGAGTTGCTATCAAATTATTTTATTGAAAATTCAAGCGTCAAAAATTAAACAGGTACTGAGAAAATAGTGTATTGAATTTAGAGAAATTGTGCAAATTATATGGGTGGTGGCAGAAGGAGTGGGGAGTTCTTAATGACTTTTTCAAAAATAACTACAAACATCATTCAATTAACATGTTTCAAATTGCATTCATTCTTTTCAAGAAAATCGACCTTTTGTTAAGTTGTAAAATTGTATTATATTGTATAAGAGGGGGCAGAAGAAGTGCAGCTTTTTTTCGGCCTTACTAATAATTCCAAATAAATATTTCGTGCATAATATCAGTTCGATAAATTTTATACGTACTGAGTAAATTGGTTTATAGTATTTCATGAAAAAGTGCAATTTGTATGGGAGATGGTGGAAGGAGCGGAGGAATTCAAGTAATTATCAATCATCATTAAAATTTTATCTTCCGAATTTCAGATCAAAAGCTTTTATACTTTTCAAGAAAATGCGTTTATTGTCAAAAATAACGTGTACACAATTTAAGCTTCCTAGCTCAACTCGTTCTCAAGATAGAGAGCGAACAGGCGGACAGACATCCGGTTTCGATATTTTTGAGCGACAACAAATATTTTTGTACCCTTAGTAGCTCTGGGTGAGCAGCATTTCTTGGCGTTACCAACTTTACAGAAAACTTATAATACTATGAGATTTCATTTAGAGTATAACTATTAAGCGAAAACAATAATAGAAGATAAAAATAACTACATCGTAAAATTATAGAATTCCAATTAAATTGACTTTGAACTGCGCTCGACTGTCAATAAAGTCAATTTTGTCGCATATCATGTAAGAGATGCATCTAGAAATAGGTTCATGAAGTCCATAATATGAGCTGTGCGCGATGGAATGAAAAATCATCTTCTGCCTCTATGGTCTTTCTGGAGCATAAATCAGGAGATGACTTAGCAATTCTGAGCAATTAATGCTGATAAAAGATATCTTTAATGAACATAACGTTGAACTAAAGATTGTAAGCCAGTTCACTGGCATTTGATTTCATACGCAGGAGTGGCAGCGCTTCAGTTCAACTTACGAAGATCAAATCTTGTGAAGTTATATTGAATCCACTCAATTCACAAGACATGAATAAATAGGATCCCAAATCACACAGCAAAATTCAAAAACCGGTATCACAAGACAAATAAAGAGTGCCTTTACAATATACGGGTCAAAGCAATAGAATTACGCTTTATAAAACCAACATTTGAGTTGTAATCAATATGTGAATTGAAATTAAAATTAGAGTCGATCAACACGCCCAGATTCTTCACCTCCATGGATCTCTGAAGGGATCTGTTGTTCAAATTATAATCAAGTAAAATGGGGAAAAATTTTCTATGCGCAGATAGGGTGTAGCCTAGCAGGTAGCGTGTTGGTCTACAATGCGAAGGTCGTGAGTTCAAATCTCGGTCGATGCATAATTCCAGCACACTGCCTGCTTGGATATACTTTGGTCACCTCAGTCTACGATAATGAAAACATTCGAAGATGGAGGGTTGTGCGAAGGTCTAACAACCCTTCCACAATAAATAATGAAAAATGTTAAGGATCCTGAAGGTCAGGAGACCAAGGCCCGATCTGGGCTGTAGTGCCATTGCAGAGTAGAGAAAACATTTTGCACAAAATTGAGCTCTAATAAGGTAACGTCGCACCAATTACAGAGCTCAGTTCAAGACAATCATCCAAGCTCGAGAACTTAGAAAACAGTTTAACATCATCGGTGTGCAAAAGAGAGCTAGAAAATTTTAATATAGAAAAAATATCTTTAACAAACAAAACAAAAAGTAAAGGCCCTAAATGGCTTCCTTGGGGCACGCCAGATTTAACATCAAAACACACGAAGAAATTCCATTTATTCGCACAACCTGTCTTCTATTCGTTAAGTACGACGGAAACCAATTCAAAAGGTTCGAATGAAACCCTAGAGCCCTCAATTTCTCAATCAAAAGTTTATGATGAACCCGATCAGAAGCCTTTTTGAAATCAGAATAGAACACGTTAGCTTCAAAGCCTTGTTCAATCATATCTACACAGTTTTTAGTATGTTGACAATTAGAAATACCCTCTTTGACATGAAAAAATAGCTTTTTCTTAACTATGCTCTCAAATAATTTACAGATGGAGATTGGTTTGGATATTGGTTTATAATTTTCAACCAAATGCTTGCGACCAAACTTAAATATCGGTAATATGAAAGATAGCCTCCAAGTGTTAAGGTGAAAATTCATATAACAAGCGGATTTCAAAATCCATTACACTACGGTAAATGAGATATAAGTTGCAAAAAGTAAGTAGTACATCGTCTTTTATAAGAGTGAAATTAAAGTTTGAGTCTACTATTGGGGTCGAATTATAAACCAATTTGAAAAAAGATGCAAACAATTTAAAAGACCCTTCAGCAGAGTTCGACACCTCTCCTTGACACTACAATGAATTAGGTAGTGCGTTTGGAGTTCACGAAGACCCAAAACGATTTGTTACTACCTTTATAGAATTTACTGAAAAATTGTTCATCAGCATTCACAATTTATGTTATTTTAGTGCAACAGATGACTAGTAATCAAATAAAACGACAGATATTACATCATCGATTAGTAACTTTTGGAACGAGGGTAGTCTGAAAAATTTCCAGCCTAACTAAAATTCAAACAATAAATTTCCTGTTAAGACTCACTATAGCGGCAAAACACTTCTCTTATATATGGAGTGAGCCGAAGCATCGACTTACAGTTGGCGCCAGGACTTGTTTATTCCTCTCGGTCCCTGTTCAATTGCTCTTTTCCATGTTGAATACAGTCTTCCTTGAAAATTATAAGCTTACCCAAGTGTTAACGATCTACTGCCACTTTTACCTTTGAATCTCAATGCCTATCTTGGATATAGAAATATGACCAGAATATCTCATAAACGCGTCGGAGGCATTGGTTCACAAAAGTTTTCGGTTTCGTGGTAAGCTTATCGGTCACTTTCCATGCAGTGCAACCATATAACAACTGGCATTTAACGTATGCGTCAAACACTTTCAGCTTCGTGCGAAGGGAGATCTCTCATAGAAGAAAAGGGAAAGGATCCAGAAGGCCTGACGTGCTTTAATTATTCGAGCCTTATTATCTCTTTCCTTGCTGACAATGCTAACAAAAAACTTACACCTCTCCACGGCTTCTCTGTTAAGAACAATCGGTGTGCTTGTGTTCAAACCCATGTGCATGTCCTTGGATTTGCACACATTTATTTTCAGTGCTGCCTAATTGAATTTGGAATACAATGTGCGGACATTTAATCACACGTCATCATCATAATCAACAGGTGCATTAAGATATTAAACAGTCCTCACTAAAGATCTACACCATTCCCACCTTCCAATTTATACGAGAGTACTCTGAAAAGTTTCAAGCGTACACATAAAGATGGCGTTATTCGTCAAAAATATTCTGGTAGTAAGGGAAGAATATTCAAATCCATATTTTTGCGGATCACAATACCTTAAACAGAATCCATGAATTTGACTCTCCAGCTAAATCAAACACGCATTCTATTGTTCCAAATCACAGAGAAAGATTGAGTTCACTGAACTCTAATCTCAACTAGATCCAGGAAAAACCGAGTAGAGTTCAACGCCTCCAAAACACAGACCTGTCAATCAGCCCTTAAACGTGATGTTGCAGTGTTATCTCACAACGTGATCTTTTAATTTTCCGAACATTAAGACTTTGGAACGCATTGTCAGCTGAATTGTCTCCAAAACGACTTGTAGTGCTTCAAAAATATTGCCCACAATTACTTCCTCTCCACCCAAATTAGCCTAATTATTTGTCTTTCTATTTATTATAACTCCTATATCGACATAACTGTGTATTGGGACGATTTATATAACGTTGAATGGATTCGAACGGGCTCTCGTTTAAGAACATAGTTCCTAAGTCATTCAATTTGTTTTTCATTAAAATAACCACTCCAATGAAATGAACAGAACGAAAAGATTCGTATTATTTTTGAATATGTTCATCATTTAGAAGCCTAAGATTCAGGCTACAGATTCCGCGTCACGCCTTTGCAGAAGTTACGAAGAAGACGAAGAATCTATAGCACATTATGTCACTGTCCGCAAATCTCCCAACAGTCGTCTCCTTTCTGTAGGCTCTAGATTCTTCTCGACATTATAGGCGTCAAATATTTGACCCTTCTTCGGATCGCACAACTTACCAAGTGGGAAGCACAAAAGGAGTAACATCCATCACAAAATCTTCAATAGGGGAGTACTATCGAATCGACCCAACTAGATGATCCCAGTGCAATGTGATTTTCTTTCCGTGACCACCCTTCTACTAACTAACATAACCTAAGAGAAGATATCTCCTCGATGTGGAAGCGAGACCGTGTAGCTAACGTAAGGAGCGATTACAATTTGGTTGTGCATAGCTGTTGTCCGACGGGCACAAATTCTTTAGATAAAGCGCAAGTTTACTGTAGAAGATCCCAACAAAACACTTAAGTATAACACCGCTCTTCTCGACAAGCCATCAACATTGGATGGAGATGAAATGAACACACTGAACGCCAAGTGGAAGACAGCTAGAAAAACTTTCCTAGCAATGGTTGAAGAAACTGCGGGATATGTGCAAAGCGGTGAGATGTCATATGAACAAATTCCAGAACCAAGGAAATTACCAAACATCCAACTACAACAATCCTCTAACGGATGGACATCCAGATAAGGAAGAAATAGTTTCCGTCATTTCGGTCAATGGTACGAAAAAAGTCCCCAGGTATGGACCGGACTATCAACCGAATTCCTAAAAGTGGACTTGGAAGTAACAGTCGAAATACTGCTCCCACTCTTTGTTGCGCTATGGCATGGAGGAAGATATCCGACTGAATGAAAGGAGGGTGTCATTGTCAAAATTCCGAATTGGAATCTTACTGCCGTATAACACTTCATAGCAACTTTCAATCGGAATTACTTCTAGAGTGCTTTCTAGCACTTTCGAATTCTATCAAGCTCAATTTCGTAAAAGGGCGTCTTGTACCGACCAGTATATTAGATTACACGGTGGCAAAGATGTAGTTCCCTCTATCACTGATGAGCCGATTGTGATGTCCTCCGGTATATGGTTTAAGAGTTCCTCATCGAGTCCCGTACTATTGATACTATCGACCATACAAATCATACCATCAAAGACGCGACAGCCCAAATCGAACCCTGGCCTCCTGAAGTCGTCGCCTTCAATCGTCTCGATCCAAAGATCGCGTCCTCCAGCTGCTAATTTTTAAGATGGCTTTTCTATCTTCATTAACCTCGTCTTCCCATCGCATGCATGGTTTGTCTACTGGTCTGTTACCACTTGGTTCACCTTTAAGTGCACGTTTGGGGAACCTTCTATCTTCCATTCGCTCTGCTTGGCCAGCCAACTGCAGTTTACGTAGCTTGATGATTGTTGAAGCTTCCGGCTCATCATAGAGTTGATACATGGTTGCATCTTATTCGCCATTCCATTACTTCCTTCACAGGTCCCAACATTTTTTGAAGGACCGTTCTTTCGAATGCGTTAACTGCTTGTTCGGAAGTTTGCGTTAATTTCCACGTCTCGCTGCCATAATAGAGCACAGATCGTGTATTAGTTTTATATATTCGCAGCTTATTGTTCCTGTGCTCTTTCTAGGATTTCATTATTCAAAGTACAGAATAATATGTTTTATTGTCTGATTGGCTTTCTCCTTTTAGTTTCCGTCATTACTTTTGTTTTGTTTTCGTTAATGCGCAATCCGACTTCTTTTGCGGCGGAGTTAAGATTGAAAATACCTCCTTAGTACTAGGGAAGGATCTTGGCGAGGATGTTTGTGTCGTTAGCGTATACTACTGATTGCGACCATACAAATACCCTACGGATAATATTGAAGCAATCCGCCGAAATGATTTCGCCATAGCTATGATTAAAGAATATTCCGAAGATACATTATGTCGCGTCTTACATAAAGAGCTGTCCGAAAGCTTACATGTGACTCTGATGGTAATAATTATTGAAAGCTGCACTGGAAGGTGGGAATGGTGTTTGCGGCTTTTTCTGGGTAACTTTACTATGAACACTTATTCTGCTCTAATAAACAAAATACCTTAACATGTCACGGGTAATTTTAATAAATTCAATCAAATTTACACTATCTATTTCAAAGTAATATTGAAGAATCCCAATCATCTATAATATAAATCACCGTGATATTTAAAAGATACTTAACTCCAACTATAACTAAACAATTATTTGAATTTGCATAAAATAACTCATTCTTGACGTATTTATCATTTTCTGATTAAATTAACAATCGATATAGCACTTTCCATATTATTTATAGGTGATCGTTAACCGAAACTCCAATTATCTGGTACGGTACCTTTTACAATCGCCAGAGAAAGTACGTTGGCCGCCGCGCGTTAATAAAAGGAAGAAGCCGACTGTGTACGAAATGTACTGGCACAATTGGTTAAGCATTGCGAATGTGTATAAGAATGTCCGATATGTATGTTTATAGAACGTACAGAAATACACGACGGTGCTGTCTTTGCATGCCTGATTATAGTTTATCGTGATGGTCGATCAATGAAATTGTTTTCATGCTTGACCATACTGGCCTCACTTTTTTTCTCTCTTTCGTGTAGCCCTGTACTTTTTTATACGAGATAGGTATAAGCCCCCACCCCCACCATACGGACACCTACATATATAGTTTTGTTCGGGAAAGTAAACACTTATAAGGCACGTGCCCAAACAAAGTGCTCGTATGGAGCATAGAGCTCATTGGAAAAAGGTGAAATAAGGTTCGATACTTTTCCTATGTAATTTCCGGTGCCTCCGACAAAAAAGAAAATACAAAATGATTTGCTTGTGGTTGAGATAACAGCATAGGTATACCTTAAGGTGCAATTGGAATACCGCCTCATAAATCGAAAAATAGTAACTACGAAAGACGTAATGATCTTTAATGAATGGAATTGAATATAGGAACATGATGCAGATGGTCTGCAGTATAACGGGGTGGAAGGAGAAGGAAGGGGTCTTGTCGACAATTGAAAAATCAATTCCGAGTTTTATTAATGATTGACTTTTCCACTCATATCATTTTCTGATGTTTATGTGATCGATCAAGTCAGGAGTTTTGTTTTTGCTTATGTGGAAAGAAAGTAAAGTAATTATTTTGTTTGTGTTTGTTTTATTCGTTAAATTTGTTTTGTTTGTGTAATTTGTTTTAGCATTTTTTTGTAAATTGCTTGCAAATACATTATCCCAGATACGAACCCTATTAAGGAATTTAACCCTACTCTACATCAGTGTGTATTATAACTGAAAGAAATTCATATGTTTAGAGTACAACTTAGGAGGTCATCTGTTCGTGTAATATACAGTTATGTTCTTTATTAACATTAAGTAGACTGAATTGTGTAGTACTAGATAAAGATATTAGGAATTATGAAAAGTGTGTTAATGTGTATAAGTATATACAAGTACTAGCCATACTGCAACACCGGCCTTCGGCCAGTCTTTTCTTACGTCTACGTAGGCGAACGTATGAAACTCATAAGGGCTTTGTTTAATTACTAATAATTACTGTTTGCCTTGACTCGCAAAGAGACATCTGCTACCATGCTCGCTCAAATTATACCCCGGACCGACCGCACGTTAAGCGAGCATTCTGCCACTAAGCCACCGACGTTGATAAACTTAACTTGCCAAAATGTAGTCATCTACTTAATGTTGACAGTTTTTTTTTATGTGGGGAACTCTTTAAACCCTTTTTCGGAGGTTTAGGATGTAATATTTTTGGGATCTGAACGTTTTTATAGTACTTTCATGATTCAAAGAATTTAATAAAAAAAAACAATCCGGAAGTCTGTAGGTGCTACCGTTTGGTCTGGAAATTTCCATCAGCCACATCAGCCACAATTAGCCTAATCTAATACATGTGCTCGGATATATTAGATTGGGCTAATTCTAAGAGGTGGGTGTTGCTTTTGAAACATTGCAGGTTGTAGCTGTAAGAAAATAAGTTGACAGTGTAGTTTGTTTTTGGCAATTAAAAGAAAATGGGAAATTATGGATTTTGTTCGTGGGAAAAATTCATGTAGCCATTCAAGAATCTCTTGCGTATGATTTTGCACGTACAGTGCCGGAAAAAAGTTTGCAAACATGGTCTCTCAACCCACAATCATAGCTCTGAAACAGAATTCCTGGTACTTACACCTATGAAACTTTGCATAGAATAGCTGTATCCCATTTCTTTTTAATCTTTAAAGGGATATTTAATTATGGCAACTCTAAAAAAAATTGTGACAACAGTTTCGAATATGTCTGGTAATACTTGCGGAAAAAAGTATGGAAACAAAACTGTTTTTGTTGTCAAAAAGTTAATTAGAACCGTTTACTTTGAAATTGAATGTCATTAGTAGTTATTTGTTGTGCGACTGAATTAAATTTAACTCCAATTAAAGTTTTTTTATGAAACATAATTAAAAATGCCGAAGTGTAAGTTGTACTCAATGGATTTGAAGGAGAAAATCGTTTCTATGTACAATAACGGAACAAAACAAATTCAAATTTCACAAAAACTTGATATACCAAGAGGAACAATTTCGAAAATTATTAAAAACTTTCATCAGCGAGGGACAGTCGAGTGTGCTCCAAAGTCAGGGAAGCCTAGAAAAACAACAGCAACCACCGATCGCATAGTTCAAAGGATGTCTAAACAAAAACCAGGACAAACGGCCACTGAGATCAACGCCGAGTTAAAGAACAGAGGTATTTCAGATGTGACAGATCGGACAATTAGAAATAGATTGATGGAAAGTGGCCTTTTTGGAAGATCTCCACTGAAGAAGCCACTCTTATCAAAAGCCAATATTGCAAGAAGACTAACATTTGCAAAAGAACACATTCTTTGGACTCCCAGCAAATGGAATACAGTTCTGTGGAGTGATGAATGTAAATTTCAACTATTTAGAAGCGATGGAAAACATTACGTTAGAAGACCACGGGGTGAAAGGTACAATGCAAGGTATCAATTACCAACAGTTAAACATGGCGGAGGATCGGTAATGGTTTGGGCATGTTTTTCACGTTCTGGAGTTGGCCCAATTTTTCGGATAGATGGGATAATGGATCGGTATCGGTATTTGGAAATATTGCAAAACAATATGCTTCCATATGCTGAAGAAGAAATGCCGTTACGTTGGATTTTCCAACAAGATAACGATCCGAAGCATTCTTCGCGTTTAGTTAAGGATTGGTTCCAACAGGAAAAAGTGAGTGTTATGGAATGGCCTTCACAATCCTCAGATCTGAATCCAATCGAACACCTATGGGAACATGTAAAGCGTAAAATTCGACACACAAAAATTTCTAATAGGAATGCACTGTACGATGAAATCATTAGAGAATGGCAAAATATCCCGGTTTCATTGTGCGAAAAGTTGGTGGACTCAATGGAGAGGAGATGCAAGGCTGTACTAAAAGCAAAAGGGAGAAGCACTAAATACTAAGAAAAACATGTTATTTCCTTTAAATAAACTCGAATTATATGAAAAAGATATGTGTTTCCATACTTTTTCCCACGAATAATACCAGATAAAATCGAAACTGTCGTCACCATTTTTTTAGCGTTTTTATAAACAAATTTCGCTTTGAAGATTTATAAGAAATGCGGCACTGCAATTCTATGCAAAGTTTCATAGGTGTGTGCACAAGGAATTTTGTTTCAGAGCTATGATTGTGGGTTGAGAGACCATGTTTCCAAACTTTTTTCCGGCACTGTATATGCCTTTTATTAAAAACTATTAACAATACAAGATGGTATCCCAAGCCCATGAAATATATTATACCCATTGAGATACGTTCACATTGATCGAAAAGTTTTCAAACATTGTAACGAAATGGGACCACATTGCTGCGACTCCCAAAACGTTAACAGCACAATGGGGCTCCTCCAGGTCTGTGCAGCATAATTTGCCGGTAGGACCGCGGTCGTGGGGAAACAACCCAGAGGAGAAGGTGCTGCAGAAAGATAAGAAGATCGGAAGAACTTCGAAAAAGAGAAATAAGGACAAGATACCAAGAAATACTGAAGAAACTGCAATAGAAAAATTAATAGTAAGAGAAAACAATAAGAACAACGGACGAAACTACAAAAGCAGCCCCTCATCAAAGACGCGGAATAGACCTCAGTAAAGATAGGTTAAGTTCGTACTTTTCTTATATTTTCCACACTTATTTTTTTGAATTGATGACTAAAGGCAACTTGTGTCACTGAAAATACTTCAAAATTCATTTCATTGTAATAAGTAGTTCTCTGCGGGTGATGCATTTTGTCCTCAGTTGTCGTTTTCCTCTAGTAGTTTTTTTCTTGTGTATGATAGAGTACTTTAGACATAAGGAGCATCCCACAACGACTCCTGAAGGTGGAATGAGTCGCACTGCGAGGAAGAAGGAATGTAAGTATCGATTTTTTTATTGACTTATTATTTTTTTGCAGCACCGTCAAGAAAGGTGTGCTCTTCTGGGTTGTTTCCCTACCCCCATGTTCCTGACTGCCGGCAAATTGTGCTGCCCAGACCTGGAGGAGCCCCATTATTCTGTTAACGTTTTATGAGTCGCAGCAGTGTGGCCCCATTTCGTTACAACATCCAAAGCGACGCACAGTGTTAAAAACGCTCTATCTAGGTAGACATTTGAAAAAAAATTCACGTCAACAGATCGACGAATTGAATTTGTACCGTTATCAGGGATGGTTAACGAAATAGAAACAACATTGAGAATGCGATTTGACATAATAATACTTGTTCAAACAAGTCCCTCAAGTCGCAACAGATAGTTCTCAGCTCTGTACAAGTTCAGACCGTGCAAAATATTGCTCTGCTGGCTTTCAAAGTGGCACGTTTTTTAATTTTTCCTTCTGAGTGCAGTTTTATTCAGATCGATCGGTAAGGCTGATTCTTTTGAATTTTTTCTGTGGTGACAGCGGCTGAGGGCGTCCACGTGACACATGGATGCACCACCGCGGTGTTGTATTTTGTAATCATAATTTTCTAATTCCAGGGCCCATCTAGCAATCCTAGTAAGTAGAATACATATAATTAGCCAGTTAACAGGTTCTAAAAGATATTAAATTATTGGGTTCATTAACGACAAGTTACGTTCTAAATTATCATAAAACTTAATTTTTGAAATCATCTAACTTTTTTTCTTCATGTTTCTTCGCCTTCCGGATACATGGCTTTGAAGTATAATATCTACAGAATATATTAAAACTGGAATCACACCCATCCAAATACATAGGACTAAGAAATTTATTTTCTTTCAGGAAAATACCCCTCTTTAAACGAGCTCTTTTTGATGTGTGGGTAGCACACGCTGACAAAAAAGAAAAAAATTTTGAAGTTAACCATTACGTCAGCTAACAGTTAGTTTTAGATGGCATTACTGATGATGTCAGTAAAGAATTAATAATGAAAAAAGTGAACAGTTTTTTGATAAATGTGCGTTCGCGATGGATTCGAAGTCGATGGAGCCGTCATAATTTTTTGAAGAAAAATTCCGTTTGGTTGAAGGGGTATGTAGTAGATATCGGGTCGCTTTCTCGTGGCCCTAGTGGCAGTAAAGCTCGCACTAGCAAACCATTTAGAGATTTGGCGGAAAAACAAAAAAAGCGACGAATCCAATATTTGTTGGACAATTATTCCCATGAAGAGCTATCATATGCTGCAAGGCTCAGCTTATACGCTTCTGAACAGCGAGATGGATCGACTTTGGTAAAAGAAATAACTGAAAATTCCCCAGGTATTGCCACTGCTGTAAAAAAAGCATACACCACTGCAATTTCTTCGCCGAAACGTTATTCTCCTGAAGAAGCACTGGCACTTTTTATTCAGGGACGTTTTAACAAATGTTCATATACATTTACGCAAGTTGGAGCAAAAAATCGCTCAGCCTCCATTTATCCCTCCTACTCCTTAGTTTTGGAGGCAAAAAAGCAGTGTTATCCAACCGATGAGTCAATAATAATAAACGAAACATCAGCACAAGTCAGTTTACAGGGCCTTTTGGTCTATACCAGTAACGGTTGGCATTGTATTTGAAAGACGTTCTGAAAAGCAATGCTGTTCCTGACTTAACATTGTATTGCAAATGGGGCTGCGATGGTAGTTTCGGTCATTCCAACTATAAGCAGTGATATGTATGTGGAAGATGGACAACTACAATCAGACTCTGAAGATGATGGCGAAGACGGGAACCTAGAAGAGAAAGTCTCAAACAAGAGTTTCAATCCCACCGATTCAGCTCTCTATTCGATTTGCGTAGTAAATCTGGAACTAAAAACAAATAATGACAACAAGATAATTTGACACAACAGAAAGTCGTCATCCCAATTAAAATTATTTTTGAAGAAGAGACGACTCTACAGACAAGGAGAGAAATTGCAGCCATTGGATCACAAATAGAGTCTTTACAACCCACAGTTATTTTTGTAGATGGGGAAAACTCAATTCATAGAGTTCACCATGATATGAAGATGACTATGGTTGACGGCAAGACCATTAGTGCGTATGCCGGAAAATCGGTTCAAATCTGCAGCATATGCGGTGCTACCCCCAAGTTAATGAATGATCTTCCGTCAGTATATAGTCGGCCAAAAGATACAACACAGTACAACTTCGGAGTTTCTTCACTTCACGCCTACATTCGCTGCCTCGAGATGTTTTTAAGTATTTCTTATCGGTTACAAATACGGAAATGGCGGATTTACAAAAAATATACAATCAATTTGAAAATTGAAGCTGGCTCTGATAGTAGATTTAAGGATTCATTCGAGATCGTAGAGATGGAAGAGTAAAGTAGGTCATTTTTTTTTTTTTTTCAATATTGTTTTAGGTATTTTTCACTAATCTTTTTTTTTTACTTTATAGTATAGAATCTGATTATTTTCAGTATTTTGATTCTTCTTCTTCTGGTTTGAATTTAAATTATTTTTGGAATATTTTTTTGTAAATAGAGAAAATAAAAATGAGCAAAAAATTGTATATAGAGCTCTGGAAGTAGTTTCATTCGATTTAGCGTAGCAAAAAACATTACAAACGATACCAAACACGCTTTTTTTCGGTGGGTATGAGATGCCGTTGCAAGGCGGCAAACGCGACCGTTGTAACAGCCGCTGCGTCGCATTGGATCTATGCGACAGTTTACACAAGTAGTGCTAAGGATCTTACGAAGGTACTCACAAAATTGCATGTGATTTCTTTAGAAGTTATGAGCGATGTCCACCCAGATTCGCCGTTTTTACCACTGTGCGACGGCCGCCGATTGAGTCGCTGACCCTGACCCTGAAGACACATCCAAAGCGGCAAAAGCAGAGTATTCACAAATTTCGGTAAAAAAAAATCCCATCTTCCAAGAGTACTACATATTAGAATTTATTTTCTCAAAATTATTAAACGTCGATGATGCTAGCTCCCTGAAAATCGTAGAACCTTTGACAAGGTCAATAACATCCCCATGTAAAAGGCTAACATAAATGCACAATTTTCACAAATTTCAGCAAAAAAAGTTATATCGAAAGATTGCAAATTTTAATTTTTTGAAATTGTTTCTAAACATAAAAGGAATACGATTGGGCGATACTCTAAATGACGAGATTTTTTTTAATTTTGAGTAATTTTGTATGGAGAGTGGTTGAAGGGGTAACGGTATTGAACCAATTTTTTCACATCATGTTAGAGTTGCTATTAAAAGTTTTTATTGAAAATTTCACCTTCAAAAATGTAATAGGTACTGAGAGAATCAATATATTGGATTTAGTGAAATTGTACAGTTTGTATGGGATGTGGTAGAAGGAGTAGGGAGTTCTTAGCGAGTTTTTCAGAAATAACTATACACATCATGCATTTGACAGGTTTTCAATCGCAGATCTGTAACATTCAAACTTTTCACGTAAATCGACTTTTTAAAAAGTTGAGAAATTATGTCATATTGTATGGGAGGGGGTAGAAGGAGTGAAGCTAATCATCTGATTTTTTTTGTTCTTACTTTCTTTTGTTCTTCTTAATAATTCTAAATAAATACTTTGCCCCAAATTTCAGCACGATAAATTTTATATGTACTGAGTAAATTGGCTAATAGTATTTTATAAAAAAGTGCAGTTTATAGGAGAGGTGATAGAAGGAGTAGGGGATTCCAATAATTTTTATACCGTAGATTGAAATTGGCATAATAATAATATATTCCAAATTTCGGTTCACTAGCATTTACAATTTTCGAGAAAATCGGTCTACTGTCAAATTTCGAAAATGCGTCACTTTGTATGAGAGGGGTAGAAGGGGTGGAGCGATTTGGCCCTTTCACGAGCTCGACCTTACTTTTTTGTCAAAAACAACGTGCACAAAATATAAACGTTCTAACTCAACATATTCTGAAGCTGGATAGCGAACAGACTGACGGACAGACGGACGGACGGACGAACAGACGGACGGAGGGACAGACGGACGGACGGACAGACGGACAAATGGTTTTGAGATTTTTGAGTGATAATATTAATTTCTGTATCATTCATTTTTATCTCCGTTCTTAGCGTTACAAACCTTAGAGCAAACTTATAATACTCTCAGATTTCATCTAGAATAAAAATCCTTGAAAAAAAAACAGAACCCGTGGTCCGATCTGGGGGTGTTTTCAGGATCAGATGGGGTTGAGATAAGTAGTTCATTTGAACTATTCACATCATTGAACTAAACCAAATATTCATTAAAAATTTTCACATTTAGTTTGAAATGAATTGATAGTGAGCTGAATGTAGAGTTCTAAAGTCTGCGTATTGGATTGACAATTCATTAGCCACATAAAAGCATAACCTCATCGCTCAACACATCCGCAAAAGCAGCATTCAGTTCATGCGATCGTATCTCACCTCTTATGCAGAGAAACTTCGTACGAAGTATTGTGAAACTAAACTGATCAGACTGGTGCACTGATGTATATGTTAATTTATGAGCTCAATACGATCGTACCTCGCAAAGAAATGCAAGCATTCAATTTGAAGACAGACTACAGAATTGTTTGTGGATCAAACTAATCAGGGTTTTTTTTTTGAATTTGATACGTTCAATTCACGAACTTTCAGCTTTTCAGTTTTTTCTTCTTATTTTTTGTGACCCTCCTCTACTCATTTGTATACATTGTACCAAAAAAGTAACAGCAATTTGTAATTAATTTTTTTCTTTTTGTAAGCAGGTAGAACTGTCCTTAATTATTATCGCAAAAATTAACGCCGTCTGTTAATCATTTTATTTACAGCAGCTGATTGAATGGGTATACCTCAGTAGTTTGGGATAATAACTAAGGACAGTGGTTACCAAAAAAAAAATTTTTGAAATATCATTTCCCAGACTAATTTTAATTACAAAGTGCCCTTACTTACTTGTCACAATGTATGTAGTATATATGTATGTATATTTATTGCGTATGTTTTTAACATGCTTAATATAATTAAGAATTTCATTTTCAGAGCTTAGACTAAACATTGTCTCTACAAATTTGTTTTGCAGTGAGTAGCAAATGTGCAGATTAATTATTAACATTTTTAATAAGTTTGGGAAAAAGTGCAAAGTCCAATGTTTAAATTATTAACTCTACTAATATTAAAATTAACTTAAAACTACGACTATTATAATCGAAGATTGATTCGATTGTAGTAATGCCACAATTCAAACATCTATTTTGAAATTTGAATTCTAATTCATTAATGATCATTAATCTGTTGCGTTTTTGCTAATTCGTGCAAAAGACGAGTTGAAAAGTACCACGGTTTATTTAGAATAATTTTAAGGAACTTATTTTGAATAATTTCCAGCTTCTTGCGATGGGTAACTGCACAGATTTTTCAAACAGGAGCTCCGTTTGTTAAGGCTGATTGTACTACGATTTTGTATAAAGCAACTTTTTTTCTTCGGAGATTTGGGGCTTTCTGTTGATCAATGGATACAAAATTTGAACGTTTTTAGCCGTTTTTTGAGATAGTTTGGTCAACATGATTCTGGAAAATTACTTTAGGGTCGAAATAAACTCGATATTGCACAGATTTAGACCATGGTACAGGTTCGCCAAGTATGTTAATTGTAGCTGTAGGTAGGTATCGTGAGAGTCTACGTTTCGTGAAGAATATGGCCTCCGTTTTGCTAATATTAAGCTAGAATTTTTCATTTGCGGAAATACTTTTGAGACTTTTTCGAGTTGATCTTGCTGGTTGTTTATTATTGTTTGAGGATCTGAAGCTGCAGATGAAATGGCGATGTCATCTGTCAATGTAGTAGCTAGTTCGCAGGAATCAAGTTTTGGGATATCTGCTGTAAAGATATTATATAGAATGGGGCTGATTCCAGAGCCTTGTGGCACTCCTGAGTGGATAGCTCTGTGGCGAGATAATTTATCTTTCACTTTAACAGTGAATACCTATCACAATTAATGAAACCTCCAACAAACCTTCAAGGCGGGCAGGATATTTGAGCAGATTTCTTTAGTTTCTTTGAATACGTACTGGCAGCACTGAACTTTCCAATCCATTGTGAAAACTGTTAAATTTCTTTCTTCACGATCCAAAGGTCAAACTCAGAAGACGCAGATAAAATTCATCCAATGCAAAATGTGTAGTGGAAACTGTGCTCGTTAATAAATTTTCTGCTCGGAAGCGAAAACTTTCGTCTTTCCTCAAACACCTATGATGGCTAGAAGGCGGATGATTAACATAAACTTGGAAATGCTACAACAAATATTAGAAAATACACCAAATTCATCTTTCCTAACCTCCAGAAATGGAGAAGGATACCGAAGGCCTAACGAGCTTTATTAAGAGGTTAAGAGGAATCTCCCTTCGCACGAAGCATGCGTCAAATCTGTGTTGTTATATGGTTGTACTACATGGAAAGTGACCGTTCGATTTACCAAGAAACTCCAAGCTCGTTAACTAATGCCTGCGTTACATTTTAGGGATATTTTGGTCAGAAGTGATCTGCAACGACGAACTTTGAAGTGCAACGGGACATACTAAAATAGACATTGAGGTTTAAGGATATAAGCGGCATTGGATCGGTCACACTTTGAGGAAACTAGAGCGAAATATCACCAGACAAGCCCTGGATTATAATCCTCAAGGAAAACGTTGGATTGGTCGAACACGTAAGCGAACAGTTGAAAAGAAGGCCAGAGGAATAAATAAGTCCTAGCGACAACTATGGTAAAGACCGATATTCAGGATCGCGCCTTGCGGAAAAGAGCTGTCTGAACAGGAAATTGATTGATTGATAACAAATTCAGTAAGATTTTCAAATGATAAACATATTCAAAAATAGTACGAATCTTTTCGCTTTGTTTATTTTATTCGGTTGGTTATTAAAGAAAAACGAAGCGAACGAATGACTTAGAAACTATCTCCTTAAACGGGAGCCATATGATGCACACTTGTTTTTAGGCGCTTCAAACTAGAAAGAGTCCTTAAGCTGGTTCGAATATGCCCACAATGTACTCGAATTATTGTTATGAGTTTGTACTCACGTTCTCATCTCTCCAGATATATCTACCCACTTCACTACACTTAGTTATTTCAACCTGTTGTTAGGTATAAACCTATGTTTTACAGAGGACTGTCAAGGAATATATGGCTAAGCATAGAACTTGTTTTTTAATATCACACACAGCTCAAAATAATAACTACCTGAATTTAATAAAAAGGTTGATGATTTCTAAAATTACACTTCTCGAAGATATTGTTTCTAAGCATTTCGTAATTGAATATTTTTTGGAATTATGGATATTTACATGTGAATATTTATTCGTTACATATTTACTTTTTAATTATTATCGTGTTCACCCAAAAATAATTATCAACCAAAATCTAATTCACAAAATCATAAAATTAGCAATCTAATTTTTTTCACCAATTACCACATTTTCGTTGCATAATGAAACAATTTTAATTGGTGTTGTCGAACACTAATCCGGATATTAACATAAAAAAGCTACGAATTACATAGCTATCAATAGGTCTAAAATTAAAATCTGAAAAACTTTCACTATCAACGTCAAATTTAAAAAAAAAAACTCGATAAAGAATCTTAAATTTTTGCTTTAACTTGTCGCCATAAATATTTAAATTAACATAACATAGATCCGGTTTGTGAATAATAATAAAAACATGACTGAATTACTTACGAATTTTTGACCACAAAAATTATAATTTTAAATTTACTATTTTTTTTTTTAACAAAATACCTACATGAAAAATATATCCTTTAATTTTCGATGTTAAATCCTTAAAGAAGACCATGTTCATAGTTGTCGAAGTCATTTGAACGCAGAAAATTTTTTTTAATCCAAGATTAATATCACGATATTTTTTAATCAAAAAATCACTTTTACTTTATTTTAATCAACACAAGGAGACACATCATCTTAATCGAATTACGAAACATTTTCATTTCGTCGTTCACTTCATCACTTTCAGAGATTTAATTAACATAAAAAACAGAACAGATTGAATTTCAATTTTCACTGATCGTGTACGATCGATTTTATTTAAAATTTTCACATATTTAACTTTTTTTTTTTTTTATTTTTAACGATCGATTTATATATACCACTTTTGAATTTTTGATAGTTTTACACTACAAACTGAAAAATTTAAGATCATTAAGAAGAAAAAAATGTCGATCTTGGTAAACCGCGATTTTTGGAGTTTTGCGATTTTGAATTTATTGCGAATGAAATTTGCGTTTTTCGGCGGCTTTTTTCAAGCATGTGCGCGTATTCTTCGAAGTTAGTAGAGTGCTTTATAAGACTATTAATATTTTTTGGGCGATCGTAGAGAAAAACCTAATGCGGATCTTATTCTGTTATTAGATCGTGCTGATCGCGTCAGACATAAATTTCAAAGGTGGGGAAGTCTCTCGAATGAAAATGATGGTAGCAAATTTACCTGTCGGAATCGAGAAAGAGTTCAGTCAACCATCCCGAGTTGCCGTAAAAATCTTCAAGTTTTTCGGAAGATGAAATTGCAATTTTTTTCTATCTCTCTTTATTCGGGTTTTTTTTTAGATCATTGTACGTGGAGATCTTACTAGCGTTTTTTTCCAAGGTATGTGAGAATTAGATTTAGATGATTGGACGAAGTTTTACCTATGCGGCAAGTGTATATCATCGAGAAGTTTTTTTTTTATTATTATTTATTATTATTTTATGTTACTTGAACGATCCAGTGTCTTATTTATTAATTGCGATATTGCTTAAGTGAGTGACCTTTGATTGTTCCAAGTTTAGTAGGTAAAAAAAAAACGGCGATTTGTTTTCGAAGGTAGAAAGTTTGAATCAGAACATTTTAATTTTTCAAGAAGTGATGATGAGAGGTGATGAAGAAAATGATGGTGATAATGTACAATATAATTATAGGAACTAGTTTAGGTGAATGATGATCAGTGGTTTTAAGAAATCCATAATTGAAATATTGAATTAAAAATTTAAGTAAATTGCGGTGCAAGATTTTCGTAGAAAATAAAATCATTTTTAAATCGCGTATTAAGGAAAATATTACCGGTTTGTAGAAGTTGCTGTTAAGCAATTAAAGCAGTCATGGAAATTTAGGTTAAATTGTGAAATTTAATTTATAGTGACTTAAAGAGTGCATTCAGGTCTAAAGGTTGCTTAGTGGTTTTCACCTATATTTACAATGTTTGGGTTTAATTGAAGAATGGACAATTCATGAGTTTGAATTTAGTTTGTTGTCGAGTGTTGATTTTTTTATGAATGCATCATAAAATAACGTCACGTGTAAATAGAAAGAAAACAGTATGAAGAGGAGACACCAAAAACTGAAGTTCAAGCTCTAGGAGTCCATCACTCAAAATCGCAAGAAACATTAGTAAATATAGCAATGTAATTAATTCATGGTTTTGAGCATGATGAAATATCATCGCTTGATTGCTGAATTGTATTAGAGATCTCCCGTCGCGAGTATATGACGCCTGAGCGTTAAGCTTACTATGACCAATACCTTAAATGAATCTTAGCGATATCCTGGCTCGTCTCAAACGACATACTTTGAAGTACAACTGGACAGACTGCCTATCTTCATTGAGATTTTAAGACGGAAGTCGCAATGGATCGGTCAAACTTTAACCCTTTAACAACCAACAGGACAATGCGTCCCACAGATTATACAATCAGCTCCAGTGGAGCAACTGTCGCTTTAAACTGCATTCTTATTTGTCCCAGTGGTAGTGTGTGTCTATACAATAGTGATGACAACTTTCGTTACTATTCGTTACTTTAAGGAAAGTAATCGTTACATTTTACTCGTTTATTTGAAATGACAGTCATATCATGTTGCAGGGATGGGTAAGCCAGTTTTGCAAATCAATGCAGTAACTATATGCAACAAGAAATCGCTCTTGATTTCGTTGGCCTAGCACGTGTATCAACACAATGATGCCAAATCGGATTTTTTAATTATCTTCTAAGTAGAAAATCCTTTTGAGCACTAACGTAAATGAAACGACAATATGAAGGAAACAATTTTTGTTAAATCGAAATTTTCTTCAACAAAAATCCCTCAAATTGATAACAGCGATTCACTTATCACCCCGAATATTAAAAATTCTGCAAATCATTGATCTCACAACTGCCTGCCATGACACAACACCACTCGACGACATTCTTAATGTCGAAAAATCGAAACGAAAAAAACACATCATTTTCTCAGTAGGCTTTACTGTAAATTAGAGTCAGAGTATTCCTTCTTGTTCTTTCTTTCAGATAGTGGTACGGCGTTATCCACAAGTAGGTTTTCCACCTGTGATGTAACGAAAAAACCATCTAAACGTTACTTTCGGTATAGGTACTTTGTTTTTTATGTAGCGCGAATACTCGAGTAACGAAACAGTAACGAAACCTTTTGACAGTTCAGTTACTTTTTCGGAAGCTAATTTCGTTACGAGTACTCGTGCAACGAATTACTTTTTTTCACATCACTACTATACAATGACGTAAAATCAGCTTATAATCTTGAACGGCCATCTTTGTTATTTTGATTTGATAATCTAGATACATCACTTCGACTTCGACAGAAAACCTGCCAAGTGGTGGAAATTTTTTTTTATAACTCTGTACATTATATGCAAATGCCCATATATATTGTGACCATAAAGTATGTGAACATTGTAATTAAAATGAGTCTGGGAAATGATTTTTCAAAAAAAAATCTTTTTTCGTAAGCAGGTAGGACTATTCTTAATTATTATCCCAAAAATTAGCGCGGTCTCTTAATCAGTTTGTTTACAGCAGCTGGTTGAATGGATACACCTCCGTAGTCCATGTCGATTTTAGTTTTATGTCCTCGATCGACTGAAAATGGGTTCCACGGAGCGGTAATTTCAGTTTCGAGAATGGGAAAAAGTCACACGGGGCCAAATCTGGTGAATACGGTGGTTGATTTATGAAATTCCTTGCTTTTTGGCCTCAAATTCGGTCACAATTGAGGCTCAATGCGATAGCGCATTTTCATCGTGGAAAATCCATGAACTCGCATTCCACAATACCGACCGTTTTTTAAAGATTTGCTCACGCAAACGCTTCAATATGGTTAAATAGTACTCCTTATTAACTACTTGTCCCTCCGGAATGAATTCATGATGGATCAAACCTCGAATATCGAAAAAAACATTGAATATCGTCTTGATTTTTGGGCGGCTTTGGCGTTTTTTTTCGGTCTCGGCACATTTTTTCCTCCATTCCGATGATTGTTGACTGGTTTTCATGTCAAACTCGTAGACCCATGCCTAATCACCAGTTTTGATGAATGTGGGATCAGAATTCGCACGATCAAGCAAGTCTAAAGTGACCTGTTCACGGTACTTTTTTTTTTAAGAAAATTCAGATTTATTGGAACGAGTCGAGCAAGGACGCGTTTCATGGCCAAAGTATCCATCAAAATCAAACGAACGGACTTGCAAGAGCTTTCGAGCTCTCCTGCTATCTCCCTAATACTGGTATGAGGACTTTCGAGCACCATTTCCTTCACTTTTTGAATGTTTTCGTCGGTTGAAGAGGTCGGAGGTCGTCCATAACGAGGCATGTCTTCAAGGATCTCTCGACCGTCCTTAAAGGCATTGAACTAATACTGCTATCAGAATGTTTTATTGAAAATTTAAGCTTCAAAGATTTAATAGGTACTGAGAAAATTAGTGTATTGATTTAGTGAAATTGTGCAGTTTGTATGGGAGGTAGTAGAAGGCGTGGGCAGTTCTTATTGAATTTTTCAGAAATAAATATGAACGTCATGCATTTCACATCTTTCAATCGCAGATCAGTAGCATTCAAACTTTTCAGGAAATTCGACGTTTTGAAAAGATGTAAAATTGTGTCATATTGTATGGGAGGGGGTAGAAGGAGTGAAACTTATCATCTAATTTTTTTTGGTCTTACTAATAATTCTAAATAAATATATTGTTCAAAATTCCAGCTCGATAAATTTTATATGTACTCAGTAAATTGGTTTATAATATTTCATGAAAAAGTGCAGTTTATATTAGAGGTGGTAGAAGGAGTAGGGGGACGAAAATAATTTTTAAACCGTAGATTGAATTCGGTATACAAATAATATATTCCAAATTTCAGATCAATAGCTTTTATACTTTTCGAGAAAATCGATGTACTGTCAAATCTCGAAAATGCGTCTTTTTTTATGGAAGGAGGTTGAAGGGGTGGAGTGGTTTGGCCCGTTCACGTACTTAACCTTAATTTTTTGTCAAAAACAACGTGTACAAAATTTGAACGTTCTAGCTCAACGTGTTCTCAAGCTAGGCAGCGAAGAGAAGATCGGACGAACAGACAGATGACCATCCGGTTTTAAGATTTTTGAGTGATAATATTAACTTCTGTATCATTCCAAGCCTTATTTCTTAGCATTACAAACTTTAGAGCAAACTCAGATTTCGTCTAGAGTATAAAACTAAAAACAAATTATTCTAATAAGTACATATGTATATATATCAACTAAGTCCCCGAACTAGTTATGTTCACAATAAATCACCAGATGAAGAAAGTACATTTTATTAATAACTAGCAAACGCCCGCGACTTCGTCCGCATAAAAATAGCAATAATAACCAATTTTTGAGAGTGTCCTTAATAATACATTATGTGGGATATATAATCTGCTTACTTTAATGGCTCTTTGAACACAATGTTTTGTATTTTGTTGGAATCAGAACCATAAATTATTAAGAATGAAACCATGATACTCTCATTTGTATGGGACAGGCTCGTGATCAAATCAATCCCGTGATTTGAGCTCATATCCGTATTGAAGAGCATTAAGGACATGTGAATAATTGTAGCAAATAAGCAAATAAAATAACATTAAGCTTAAAAACATAACAGGACAACGATTGTGCGTAAAGCCCAATCATACGATACTATAGATGATCGAAATTTTTGCGATTTTAAGAAATTCTGTATGGGGAGTGGTAGAAAGAGTGACACCACTGAACTAATTTGCTTACATTATGCTATAATAACTATAAAAATGTTTTGTACCAAATTTAAGCTTCAAAAATTGAGAAGGTACTGAGAAACTTAGTGCATTGAATTCAATGAAATTGTGCAATTTGTATTGGAAGTGGTAGAAGGAGTGGGTTTTTTTGGTGATTTTTCAAGAAACAACTATAATTGTCATGCAATTGCTATACTTTAAATTTCAGCTCTGTATCATTCACACTTTTCAAGAAAATCAAATTGTTACATAGTCGTGGAGTTGTGTCTCATTGTAGGGGGTAGAAGGAGTGAAGCTACTCATTTAATTTTTTCCCCGATATTAATAATAATGCTAATTAAGGATTAATTACAAAATTTTAGCTCGATGAAATACTGAGAAAATTAGTTTAGAATATTTCATCAAAAAATGCGGTTTGTATAGGGGTTGGTGGTAGGAGAAGGGGGTTTTTAGTGATTTTTGAGAAACAACTATAATCATCATGCAATTGATGTATTTTAAATTTCAGATCAGTACCTTTCACACTTTTCAAGAAAATCGAATTCTTGTAAAGTCGTGGAACTGTGCCAGATTGTATGGGAGGGGGTAGAAGCAGCAAAGCTAATCGGTTAATATTTTCCCGATATTAATAATTAAGGATTTAGTAAAACATTTTAGATCGATTAAAGTTACACGTACTCAGAAAATTGGTGTAAAGTGTTTCATGAAAAAATGTAGTTTGTATGGAAGGTGGTGGAAGGAGTGGGGGGGGGGCCTCAAATAATTTGTATACCCAAAGACTGCATTTGTAATAGAAATAATATATTGCAAATTTCAAATTAATAGCTTTTATAGTTTCCAAGAAAATTTGATTGATATATATTTTTGACGGCGTCCAAGAAAATTTGATTGATATATATTTTTGAAGGCGTGAGGGGAGTGAAATAAAACCAAAAGCAGATTACATCTCGAAGGACACCTAACAAACTGTGCAATTTTCATTACAATCGAATGAAAAGCGGCCGGACAGACAGACAAAAATTTCAAAAACGTGTTTTTATGCTTAGTTATTGTTAAAATAAAGCAAAAAAACATAACAGGAGTACGATTGGGCATAAAGCCCAATCGTGCGATACTCTAGATGAAAGAGAAATTTATGTATCTTAAGAAATTTTGTAGGGGAAGTGGTAGAGGGTGTGACGACATTGAACTAATTTTTTCACATGACGGTAAGATTGCTATCAAAATGTTTTATACAAAATTTAGGATTTAAAAATTTAATATGTACTGAGAAAATTAGTGTATTGGATGTAGTTAAGTAGTGCAGTTTGTATGCGAAGTGATAGAAGGAGGGGCGAGTTTTTAATGATTTTTCAGAAATAACTATAAATATCATGCTTTTGACATGTCTTAAATTGCAGATCAGTAGTATTCATACTTTTCATGAAAATCGACTTTTTATAAAGTTGTGAAATTGTGTCATTTTGTATGGGAGGGGGTAGAAGGGGTAAAGCTAATCGCCTAATTTTTTTTTGGTTTTACTAATAGTTCTAAATAAATATTTAGTGCACAATTTCAGCTCGGTCAATTTTATACGCACTGAGTAAATTGGCTTAGAGCATTTCATGAAAAAGTGCAGTTTGTATGGGAGGTGGTGGAAGGAAGGGGAGGACTCAAATAACTTTTGTACAGTAGATTTATATCATCATTTAAGTAATATATTCCAAATTTCAGATCAATAGCATTTATATTTTTCGAGCAATTGTTTATTATGAAATTACGAAATTGTGTCATTTTGTATGGGAGGGGGTAGAAGGGGTACAGGTAATCGTCTCATTTTTTTTGGTCTTGATAATAATTTTAAATAAATATTTCGTGCACAATTTCAGCTCAATAACTATTATACGCAATGAGTAAATTGGTTTAGAGCATTTCATGAAAAAGTGCAGTTTGCATGGGAGGTGGTGGAAGGAGGGGGAAGTCACAAATTATTTTTATAGAGTAGATTGGAATCATCATAAAAGTATTATGTTCCAAATTTCAAATCAATGTCATTTGTACTTTTCGAGCAAATCCGTTTATTGTCAGATTGCGAAATTGTGTCATTTTGTATGGGAGGGGGTAGAAGGGGTGGAGCGATTTGGCTCGTTCACGAACTTGACCTTACTTTTTTGTTAAACACGACGTATATAAAATTTGAACTTTCTAGCTCAACGCGTTCTGAAGCTAGAGAGGACACGGACGGACAGACAGACGGACAGACGGACAGACAGACGGACAGACGGACAGACAGACGGACAGACGGACGGACGGACGGACGGACATCCGGTTTTGAGATTTTTGAGTGATTATATGAACTTCTGTATCATTCATTTTTTTCTCCGAGCCTTATTTCTTGGCGTTACAAACTTTGTGTCAAACTTATAATACTCTCAGATTTCATCTAGAGTATAATTAAGTTATAGCCATTTATAAGCAAATAGCAAACAGACACTACAATTATATTAATATGTATAAATAAGAGGTAGAGACCATCAGCAGCTTCCTTCCGTTCAATACCTAGTAATCAGCCTACACTCAAAACAATACGTATAGTAATGTATAGATAAAAAGGACAAAGTAAAAGGTGCTTAAATCTTTGAAATACAGTCAAACTTGTCAAGGTGGTCGCTCTTCTAAGTTGGTCCCCTCGCAAAATTTGTCAAACATTTTAGATCTATTTTTAGAAAGAAAAAAACAACAGGACTACGGTTTTGGCGTAAAGCCCAATCATGGGATACTCAAGATGAAAGATACATATTTGATTTTAAGAAATTTTGTAGGGGATGTGGTGGCGGGGATGACGACATTGAACTAATTTTTTCACATTACGCTAGAGTTGCTATCAAAATGTCTTATATAAAAACTTAGAATTCAAAAATTTAATAGGCACTGAGAAAATTAGTACATTGGATTTAGTGAAACTGTGCAGTTTGTATGAGAGGTGGTAAAAGAAGGGGCGATTTCTTAATGAATTTTCCTGAAATAACTATAAACATCTTTCAACTGACATGGTTCAAATTTCAGATCAGTGATATTCATACTTTTCTCGAAAATTGACTTTTTGAAAAGTTCTGAAATTATGTCAGATTGTATGGGAGGTGGTAGAAGCAGTGAAACTAATCGTGTAATTTTTTTGGTTTACTAATAATTCTAAATAAATATTTAGTACACACTTTCAGCTCGATAAATTTTATACGTACTGAGTGAATTTGTTAAGAGTATTTCATGCAGTTTGTATGGGAGGTAGTGGAAGGAAGGAGAGGACATAACCAATTTTGCGCAGTAGATTGACATCATCATAAAAGTATTATATTTTAAATTTCATAGCAAATCCGTTTATTGTTAAATTGGGAGGGAGTGGAGCGATTTGACCCGTTCACGAACTTGACCTTACTTTTTTGTCAAAAACGACGTGTATAAAATTTGAACTATCTAGCTCAACACGTTCTCAAGCTAGAGAGGACACATACGGACGGACGGACAGACAGACGGACGGACATCCGGTTTTGAGATTTTTGAGTGATAATATTAACTTCTGTATCATTCACTTTTTTCTCCAAGCCTTATTTCTTAGCGTTACAAACTTTGTGGCAAACTTATAATACTCTCAGATTTCATCAACAGTATAATTATAAGAACTAATAAGGATTTATTTTTAATTTTACTCATACTTTTTAGCTTACTAATTAAAAGTAATTAACGAATTGAATTTTGAAAACAAAGCTTAAGCTAAATAAGCTATAAACCATGGAGGACGCGGTCACTGAACCGAGATAGATGGAGGCAAAGTATTCAGGAGGCCAAAGTCTGATTTGGGCTGTAGCGCCATCGCAACGAACGAACGAATTGGATTTCATATCGTATATAATAAGATGTAAAATTTAAACCAACAATGAAATATGGCGAAATAGATTTTTTTTTTTTAAATTATGATAAAATGTGCGGCTATAGTTAACGAGGGCGCAGAATTTATCATAAGGTAAGTGCATAGAAAAATGAATTACACAGAATTATATTCACTTACTAGCAAACACCCGCGACTTCGTCCGCATAAAAATCGCAATAATAAGCAATTTTTGAGAATGTAGTTAGTAATACATTATGTGGGATATATAATCTGCTTACTTTAATGGCTCTTTGAATACAATGTTTTGTATTTTGTTGGAATCAGAACCATAAATTATTAAGAATGATACCATGATACTCGTATTTGAACGGGAGAGGCTCGTGGTCAAATCAATCCCGTGATTTGAGATCATATACGTATTGAAGAGCATTTAGGACATGTGCATAATTATAGCTTGTGTTAACTAAAAAAAAGGCCCAAATAAAATAACATTAAGCTTGAAAACGTAACAGGACTACGATTGTGCGTAGAGCCCAATCATACGATACTATATGTAAATGAAATCGACATTTTTCTGATATCATGAAATTTTGTATGGGGAGTGGCTGCATTGAACTAATTTGTTTCACATCATGCTAGAGTAGCTATAAAAATGTTTTGTACCAAATTTAAGCTTCAAAAATTGAGTAGGTACAAAGAAACTTAGTGCATAGAATTTAATGAAATTGTGCAAAGGGGGGTTTTTGGTGATATTTCGAGAAACAACTATAATCATCATGCAATTGATGTATTTTAAATTTCAGGTCTGTATCTTTGACGTTTTTTAAGAAAATCATATTTTCGTAAAGCCGTGGAATTGTGTCACATTGTATGGGAGGGGGTAGAAGGAGTGAAGCTACTCGGTTAATTTTTTCCCGATATTAATAATGCTAATTTAGGATAGAGTACGAAATTTGAGCTCAATGAAAGTTATATGTACTGAGAAAATTGGGGAATAGCGTTTCATGAAAAAGTGCAGTTTGTATGGGAGGTGGTGGAAGGAGTAGGGGATTCAAATAATTTGTATACCATAGATCACATTTCTGATAAAAATAGTATGTTTTAAATTTCAAATGATTTGCTCTAATGGTTTTGAAGAAAATTTGATTATATATTTTTGAAAATGAGTCATTTCGTATGGGAGGGGATGGAAGGCGTGCGGGTATTGAAATAAGACCACGCGCAGATTGCATCTCGGTGCATATCTAATAAACTGTGAAAGTTTCATTACAATGGGTTTAGCCGTTTTTACGTGAAAACCGGAAAGACAGACAGAGAAAATTTTTAAAAACGTTCGTTTCTGCTTAGTTATTTCTAAAATAAAGCAAAAAACTTATTTATAGCCATTTATAAACAAATAACAGACAGACACTACAATTATATTTATACAGATTACTAGGTTTCATTTTGTAATTTTTAAATCATTGTCAGTCTGAATCATACCAGGGTAATGTACGTTAAAGTGTGTCGTTTTTATTGGCTACATTAAGATAATTGTTGAAGATAAACAAGAACTGTAAAATGATTTCTGTTTGATCAAACAAAACAGGTCACATAAAGTACTTTATAATAAAAAAAAATCTGAAAAATTAAATATGTATGTAGGGAGACCCGGGGCACCGGGACGGAATAAAGTTTGAGGTTTTTCGGCGTCAAGCGGAAATAAGTAGAACTAGATGAACCTGTTAATAGCTACGGCAGACACAGACACGTGAATTTTTCGTTGTTTTTTTTGCTCCTGTATTAAAACTTTTGATGATTTTATAACAACAGTAAGGTATACATACTTGTGTACATTACAACTATAGTTAGTACATGCTTGAAGTACGTTTATTGTCTTTAGTTCCGAAGAGTTAAATGTTAATTTACCTATATTTTCGAGTCGCCTTATCTCCCCAACCTGAATCGTGAACCTGTGACGGAATGGGTGGGGCAGAATGAGGGGGCGGATTAGAAAAGAACTACATTCTGAGTGTGAATGGCTGTATTGCGGTGAATTTTCCTCGAAATCAGTTGAAGATTGAATTGTTTGTGCCATGTACAAAAAATTGACACATAGTTCCTGTGCGAGAATCGATAGCGGAAATGATGAGGCTGCCCTATTGTGTATTTTGTGAATAGATGAGGAAAAGGATACTATCAATGAAAAGTGTAGTTAAAAAAATAGAACTAAGGCAAATATTTACTAGTTACATTAGAAATTAATAATAAAAACAACCCTGAATTCAATAAAATAGTTGAGTAATATGGTAATACTTAGTGCTAAAGCATTTACCAATTAAAACGGTTGCACAGCCTCGAGGCATAAAATCGACAAAGGATTTGTATCGTTGTGCAAGGATCAAAGCCCACGCCAACTTCACCACAAGCCAAAGTTCATTCACATTGAGCTAGCCACTCTATAGCATACACGCCACTAGATGCAAAACAATCCAACATACAACGTGAAAAATATTTGCACGACCAAAAAATGGGGCAAACAAATTTTAGATGTCCTAAGGCAAAAATCTTTTGTCTCTCGCTCGTTCCATCAGAAGCAGTTCTGCCTTACCAATTTCATTTCTAATCTACAACAATGAGGTTATTATGGATCCTAACATGAAGGCAAACATCTCAGCGCCTCAATTTGCTGTTTCCTTTACCACCCACAAACTCTAGGCTTCCGTGGCGTAGTGGGCAGCGTACTTGTTTCTCAGTCAATAGGTCGAATTTTTCAGTTGCTATTGGTGATAAAAAAATGATTCGCAATAAAATGGGGAAACGGTGTAAAAGTGAAACAGTTCCACTTCAAGAAGGCCTAGATACTCAGTAGATGGTTTCTGTTCGCTTTCTATCATTCAGTCCCCCATAACATCTGCAAATATTTGTCAGTAAGCAGCCAGTACAACTGAGCAATATACCAGCTTCTCCACTCGCTACGGTCGTTCTCACTCCCCTTCCCCAACCTTCCCAATCCCATTCCTTCCCTCCATGACTTTGTTCGTGCATTGCACGTAAAGGCCGAAATTGCCTATAACACAGGTCATTCTGTAAAAAAAAAATACTGCCCTAAATTCCTCCTAAGGACAAATTAAAATTTGTTCGCGTAACCAACAACCGAATTCTTAAGAATCTAGATGCTAACAAATCGTCCGGTCCAGATAGAGTCTATGCTCTTGTCCTTAAAACTTGCTGTGACCTCTATGCAAACTGTATAGTTTGCATAGAAGTTTAGCAAGAAAAGCACAGCACTGTATAGTCTTTCCTTATCATCCTCCACTTTCCTATCTTAATTGAAGCTTGGAAAAATTCAACCAATCCCAAAAAAGGAAAACGCATTAATCGCGCTAATTATCGCTCAATAGTAATAACCTCACTTCTGTCGAAGGTCATGGAAACAATCATCAACAATAGATTTATAGAATATCTCAACATCAATGATATTATTGACGACAAACAGTATGGACCACCTTCACAGAACGTTGGAACAAATGCATTCGCCAGTTTGGTAAATTTTATATTATTGCTCTTGATATTTCCAAGGCTTTAAATAAAGTATGGCAACGTCTTTTTAACCAAACTTAAATCTAATAGTTTGGATGACTTCCTTATTTTCTGGATTGAAAGTTTCCTTAGCCAATCGTTTAATGCAGATGGATGGAGTGGTTTCCACTTCTTACAATATTAACGCTGGTGTCCCACAGGACTTGGTTCTTTGTCCCACCCGTTTTCTAATATTTATTAATGACTTGTTATCTTCAACTTTCAATCCTATACATAGGTTATCTGGTGACGGCACATTACACATCTCCTATTATTTCAATGCTACGTTCTTAGCCCGATCGTCCAATAAGACATTAATATTGGCCTGTGAGTTTATTGAAAATAGTAAACTGTATGTGTAAATTTAAATTTGACGCTACTAAATTAGCGAGATTTTTCATGACAAAAAATAACATTATTCTCACAATACTACTTTTTTTTCGTCAGAGATTTATCTAAATTTTTATGATGGAATACGTTGAATTTTTTGAAGCTAGCGATTTGGATGATAAGTATTTTGTAATGGCTTTCTACTACTCACAGTTACTTATACATATATACAATGTTGTGGAAATCCACATATCCACAGAACAAACTAAAATTTCAAATCTTCACAAATGAAGTGGCTTACCGAAGCAGATCTAATCTAATCTACAATGGCGCTACAGCCCAAAACGGCCTTGGCCTCCTGACCTTCAGGTTCCTTAACATTTTCATTATTTATTGTGGAAGGATTGATAGCCCTTCGCACAACACTCATATACGAATTTTTTATTTTCGTAGATTGAGGTGACCAAGGTAAGCCGAAGCAGGATGCGTGCTGGAATTAAACGTCGATCAGGATTTTAACTCACGACCCTCGCATTGTAGACTAACACGTTAACCACTAGGCTACACCCTAGCTCTCAAGCAGATAGTGTACTAGAATTATGCCCGACCAAGTTTTGAATTCACGACTTCGGCATTGTGAAAAAACATGCTAGCCAGTAACCTACTCCCACATTTAAGATGGTCCTCAAACTTTTCTAACTTCATCTCGCGTACACCATTGATTTTAGTTCAACCTACAGAAAGTTCAAATTAAGGGGACGAAGTTTTAATGTGAAGAGCTCTTTGTGGAGTACTCATGGTAATTTTCCCTTGTAGAAATGGGGTTAACATTATCTTACAGCAGACTTGCTTGTCATAAGAGGCAATTAATGGTTCTGTGGGACGAGGCAATATAATTTACCCACAGTCATACTAGTCGTAAAAGTAGCCAATGGACTAGAGCATGAGCTAAAAAACCGTGTTCCTAAAACGCTAATCTATACAAGAAACGAATACAGTGCCTTTGATGTAGATGGATTCAAAATTAACGATCTTTGGGACTCGAAAACGGACTATAATTAGCTTCTGTAATTTTCGAACATTTGAATAGCAAACCAGAGAAATTAACAAGTCCTGGCGACAAATAAAGGCCGGTGCTCAGGTTCGTGGCTAGTGGAAGAGAATTGTTTCTGTCCTATAAAAAATATGTTTACTTAACATTTTAATGACTATAATTTTCCCAGACTAGCGCTCTGGCGCCGATTGTACGAGTATACATAACTAGTATTGCAATTAAGATAATTTTAGTTGAGTTCTTATCTGTAAAATGGGGAAACCACCACATAACCTTCCGTTTCACTGTTTCTAAGGTCTCATTACTCGACAATGAAAATCTTTAAACTTATTACTTGATTTTCTCTTATCTCAGAATGTTTCTAATGTCAACTTTGTTCACAAATTGCAATAGATAAGCGAAATTATAATTCTCAAAGTTTCAGATTAACATACATTCCGAAACGTTGTAAATAACAACAACTTTTTTTTTCGCAAATGCGATTATAGGAAGAATATAAAGAGCAATTAAAAAAGAAATTATAAGATAATAACATATTTATGTGTTTTTTATAGACAGAAAGAAAAAGTATTAAGGTGTTCCAATTTTGGAATTAAAAGTTGAGTTATTGCGCACAATCTAATGTCCAACAGAGATTGTAATTATTGCATTTAGGTTTGCACAGGGATTGACCACTTCGATCCGTCGGCTTTACGGAAATAAATTTTCTTGGCAATAAAGATTTTGAATTGAATAAATTCTCCAAATGAATTCCAAAAGATAATCAATTTTATGTCTGAGGTACATCAACTTTTTGCAACATAGCCCGACATAGCATAAAATATGTCGAACTAGCTTAAGCCAAATAGAACAAATCACTAATTTTAAATTCAAAACTAGCTGCTTTTATGTCTAATCAATTCTACAGCTCATATTTAAATATGAAATTAACAAATTTTTTTTCAAGCGACTGAACAGGAAAATTACATGTCAAGAGAATAGGGTGCTTGTAGAACGGTATTTGTTGAATTTTTGACCAAAAATTCACGAATAAAGATAACGAATTTTCAAAAATTCATGGCTTTGGAATAAGTTTTGCTGCTAGACGTCTCATACCCAATTCATCGTTCAAAATTTTTCTGATCCTTCCGATGTTGTAGTATCTTCAACTAACTCAGTCAAGCCACGATTTTCCGTGATTTTCAATTTGATTTTTTCAATATTTTTATGGGTTATTGCTATTGATTTACGCTCAGACCGAGGTTCGTCTTCTGCTGACTCGCGATACTCCTTGAACAACTTGTGCCATTGGAAAACTGTTGATCTCGACAAACATTCATCACGAAATGCTTTTTGCATCATTCTCAACCAACTGTTAAATTCATTTTTAACGCAAAATTTAATGCAGTTGTTTTGCTTGATTAATTCAGTTATTATAAGAATCGCCACAATGCAAAAAATTTATGTACACAAAACAGCTGTGACTAATAAACTATTTGAAATATCAAGCTGAAATTCTCACATATGCCCTTATTTTTTTCTCGGGGGAGTACACTACCAAAATTAATACCAAAAAGAGCGTTAACTTACATGGGTAAATACATAAAATATTTAAAATATTGTTGATAAAGGATGGTGTTACAGTTTTGTTCATCACTGTATGTGACCGTCCATATGAAAAGGGAACTTATCTCGCCAGGTATCAAAATTAAGTTAGATGCATTTCCTAATACTAATCGATAAAATTCTGAACAAATAGATCCTTTTTTTTATTAAAAAATTTACTGGCCTCCACCAATATAAAACTTTAAAAAGTTTTGAGATATTGCGGTTTAAAGTTTGGCAACTTTTAAGAATGATTTTTCAAATTCACAGGCCATAATTTTTGTCAGATCGTTATAAATTTTGGCACTTCTGAAATGTGCAGAACATATTATCTGAACAGTAGTAGTCTGTAGGTGGTACCGTTTTGTCTGGGACTTTTCATCAGTCGCTTACAGCCGAGCATATACATTGTGACCATAAAGTAAAGGGAATTTGTAATTAAAATTAGTCTGAAAAATGGTATTTAAAAAATTTTTTTTTTTTTAGTAAGCAAGTAGGACTGTCAATTATTATCCCAAAAATCAGCGCGGTCTGTTAATCAGTTTGTTTACAGCAGCTGGTTGAATCGGTACACCTCAGTAGTCCACGGCGATTTTCACAATCGATAAAAAAATGGAACAAAGAGTTTGTTTCAAATTTTGTGTTTCCAACCAAATTTCGTGTGCGGAATCATTTCGAATGTTGGAAAAGGCTTACGGTGATTCAGTAATATAAAAAAACACGAGCCTTCGAGTAGTCCAATGCCTTTAAGGACAGTCGAGAGATCCTTGAAGACGTCACAATGTATATTCGATTCTTTTTTAATGCTTTGAGGTTTTATACGGATAGAAAAAGTACAAATACAATGGAAGCGCATTTCACATTCTGCGTGATAGAAGAAGAAACGTTTGTCTAAACTTCACTATACGTGATTTTGCTAGTTCCACTGCATAATTGAAAGCCAAAACTGTAACATTGAAAAGCATTTCCAACCGAGATTCTATACACCTCTTAGACTAAAAATTTGTTTGTCAAGTGCGAGTCAAAATATTTTTTAACACGAAACAGAAACTAAGTGATTCCATTTGCAGATTTTTAGCAATTCTATCTTTAAATTATCGTATTTTGGAACGAAAAGGCAAAGATTCGCACGTTTCAATAGTATCTCATTAAAAATCTGAAACTCATTTGAATAATAACTCAAAAATATTGAAGTGCTGTTAACAAAAAAATCCACTAAATTACTTTTAATAAAAACGCTGTACACATATATGTACATTAATTCTGCCAAAACACATCATTTTTTTTAGGTCAATCAAACAAAGACACGTCAAAACCGCAAAAAAAAAAACCAAAATCAACAAACCAAACCACTTAGAATATTTCGTTTATACTTGGTCTGGTAATGCCACCAAAAAATCGTGATTTAAGAAAAAACTAACTAAATCTGCTATGGTCATTCGCTTTTCAGCAAGTGTCCACGAACTTGAGAAGTGCAAAGACCAACAGAACATCACAACAACAAGAAATCTACTCATATATGAAAAACCAGTTTGTAAATTATATACAATAAATAAATTTTACAACAAATCGTAAAAAAAATAATAATTATACGCAAATACACAAAAATGTTAATGCAATTGTGAGTGGAATCAGTTTTATATTTTACTTTTCTTTATTTCATTTTTATTTGTAGTTTTTTGATGTGCCATAACCTACAAGAAATGTTAATTCGAACCGCGAGAAAAAGAAGAAGAGAAAAGGTAGGAATAGAGTACTTTCAAGAAAATGATAAATGCGCACTTAAGACTGGGATGAACATGTATAGCTAGAGCGCACCCACCATATACAGCGCATATGTATTTAAAGTTAGTTTTCCTAAGGGAGGAATACGATAATGTTGTTGTTTGTTTAGGTAGGCTTATGAAAGATTCTAGAAAAATGAAAACCTACTAAGCATCTTAACAATATTGTCGTTTTTGCGAACTTTAAGTGTGTCTGAAGTGACCAGGTTGATAATTTTTCTTTAGTTAACTTCATACGTTTATACGAAATTCATCTATACCTGGATAAAACTCATGAAATTTCGGATAGAATCATTATCCACATCTACAAAGCAGTTAGTAATAGCTACAATATTCGGTTAATTGTAGTGCGGGTATTCTTGAAAAATCTCAGAATTTCAAACAGATTTTATTCTACCGCATTTAAAATGTTCGAAGTAGATTTCATAGGGCGTTCCAGAAGGCTCTATAATTGGACCATTACTTTTCAGTCTCAACATCAAAATGAATATCAAAAAGTTCATACCTGCCATCTTGATCGTTTAGTGAGCAATCTGTATTGGAAAGAGGACGATTTAGGTATCCAACCTAAATCTCAACTATGGTCGAATAAAAATTGAGAAAAATATCGAATTTGCCAAATTTAAATCACACGGTCAATACTCCGAATCGCCAGTGTAAAGACGACATTTTTTTCTAATGCTTAACTTCAATTTCACTTTACTTGAAGGACCAGCGATCCCAATGTGATGGACACATTTTATGGAATTTTAAATGCCTTATTTTTCAATTCTTGTCACGCAGCTTGGCTTTTTTGAAGGCAAAGTCGTTAGATATGTTACTCGGGTGTCACCTTCAAATTGTCACCGATTATATGGATATTTAGGCCAGAACTTTGATATATACTTTCGACTCGACCTGTTTTTTTTGGTTTCGGGGGGCTTGGATGAAACATACACAGCTACGTCTTAGCGTTATTGCATTTTTCCATTTCACTTCACATAGTTGAATTTCAAAATGGGCAATTAATAGTGAATCTTTACACTTTGGTATGTGAAAAAAAAAATACGAAAAATACGAAAAAAAAGAAATGTTTAGAAGATGTGAAAAATAAAAGAATTCCAAATAGTGAGATTCAGTGAGTATTATGAAACTTTCAACCGACATAAGTACTTTGGAATCGGCAATGTTTTCAGGTCAATATTTCGAGTAGAAGAGAGATTGCGGCGTTTTTCTTGCGGGCCCAAATTATACACTTCCGAAAAAAAAAATTTTCTCCATCGTAGAATTCTTGCTACACGGTGAGATTTTATTCCGCAACGTGACTGATTGCTTATCGATAAATATATGGTGATCGGGGCGCTTAAGTGATTGACGTATTAGCATAGTTAATTTCGGAAATTTTTTTTTTCTCCTCCACTTGGATTTCATTCTTAATACTTAGGCTTAGCAAGTGCTTAACTTTTTTTTTTTTTCTTTTTCGTTGAATACTTTTCTGACCATTTGGAATATAACTGTTACTGAAGTATCAAATATAATAAGGAATTAATCTGTAGATTTTTAGATTACGATGGTTCTAGGATTAGACGAATTGGGAACGTTCTTCTTTTTTTTTTCCTCGAGCAATAAAGATGCTATCGACCTGTTCCGTCCAACTGTCCATTGATTGATTTAAGTGTGTTAATACTTACTAGTGATCGAAAGATATACCAGCAGCAGATACGATCGATCGAATCATAGATGCTTTGATCGTTCAAGTGTGCAAAATTTTTCGCCAATAAGATTCGATCATTAATTTAACATTAAGCGAAAGTAATAAAAAAAATTCCTGAATTTTTTATTGATTTTAAATTTTGATTCTTAGCAGCCCAATTTGACCGCACACGGTCCGGCGATTTTTTTCGCGCCACACCAAAGTCAAGTTTAGAAAAGTTAAAGATTATTGAGGTCAATTAGAAGGCATTAAATTGCAAGAATAAATTGTTATTGGCTATCATTAAATCATAGAAAAAAAAAATCACCGGTAGTACCTTATTACTGGCCGTTTAAAATTATTAAATTAATAAGTTTAAATCGATTCCGGTTTGAATTTTTTAGGGCATTCATTTGTTTTATTTAATGTGTCAGTAGAATGAAAGAAATTCCGGTTTTTTTGTAAATTTTAAGGTTGTTTTTAGATGTTTTGAAAGTTTAGATTTAATAAAATTTTGTAAAAAGTAGTAAATTTAAGAACTATTTTTGATATCAAAATTTTGTCAAAAATTGTATCTAAAGTGACTGTCTAATAAAAATATATCGGTTAAGCTCTAGCATGATTTTTGAGCGTATAGTATCGTTTATAGCTTTCATCAAAATCAATCGTCAAAAACCTTATGCTGCTAGAAAAATTCCATCAAAAAGGTTTTACTAAAAAAACAGCGCAAATCGAAAGTCAAAAATTAACAATAAAGTAAAAGTAATAAAGAAAATATTTCCTTTCCTAATTTTACGCATTCCAAATCGGAAAACTGATACAATCAAAATATCATCAAAACACAATCAATTCCCTATATCTCGTTGAAAGCCATAGAGGTTTTTTTTTTCTTTCTAAATTTAATAAATTCAATAATAATAAAAAAAAAATAAGAAAGAAATCAATAATCATTTCATCCAATTTTAATACTTCCCTATACGATCTGATGATGGCAAAATTTACATTTTTTCAAATATCCGGTCGCGTTCAATTGTATAACAGGGAATTGATTAACTTTGATACTTTTTCATTGATTTAAAAGTTGCAAGTTAAGATATTCCCAAATTATCATTTCATAACATTTTAACGAGAATAATTTTTCGATCATGTAAATTGAATTAAAGATATTTTTTTTTTCTTTATGCGATTTTGAGTCTTTTTTAATTTGATTAATTTATTAACCATTTTAATTTTTTATTGGATGAATAAATTAATTAAATTGAAAAGGTTATCTATCGCGGCATGTACTTTAGTAAAAAAAAAATATAAAGATGTTTCCATTTTAAAAATCAAAACTGCACATTGCAAGTCAAGGATTTGATTTATTTTGAATTTCATGACATGAATGAGACTTTGAATATAAAATGATTTTCGAAACATAGGTATTCAATTCAAAGTACGTAGGCGAGGTTAAAAACTTTAAAACTTTTCGGGTTCTACACTGTTATTCGTGACGTTTCGGTCTCTGCTGAGACCTTTATCAAACTGTTTGATCAAGAACATATGTGTTCCCTATGTTTGACCCTTTGGCAGATAGTTAATTAAAAGAATTCGTTTGATATCCCAAAAAACCTTTCCAGCCGAAGCAATTGTCTTTTTCTTCGGTACTCAGCCACCGGCTTCTACCCACTGCTTGGACTATTGTTTTGGCTCAGGTGGGAAGTGGTGAGCCCACGTTTAATCCATCGTAACAAACCTGCGCAGAAAATCGGTTGGATTCCTCTTAAAACAGTACAAACATTGCTGAGAAAATCGATTCCTCACTTGTTTGCGATCAGCATTTAACAAGCAATCTTTCTTCTTCGCGTGAAATGTCCAGTACCTTTTCTGCTGGGATGCCTACAGCCTTAACTATCTCATACACCTTTAATTGTTTACCACCATCATCATCAATGGCGCGACAGCCCTGGCCTCCTGAAGTCGCCGCCTCCAATCGTTTCGATACAAAGACCGCGTCCTCCAGCTGTCAATTTTTAAGATGGCTTTGCTGTCTTCATCAACCGAGTCTTTCCATCGCTTGCATGGTTTGTCTACTGCCCGGTTACCACTCACTCTGCCGTTAAGGATCCTTCTACCTTCCGTTCGCTCTACAAGGCCAGCCCACTGCAGTTTACGTAACCTCATGAACGTTGAAGCTTCTGGCTCGTCGTAGAGTTGACTCAACTCATTGTTGTATCTTATTCGCCATTCCGTTCCTACAGGTCGCGAAATTTTTCGGAAGACCTTTCTTCCGAATGCATTAGCTGCTTTTTCAGAATTTCGCATTAATATCCACGTAACAGAGCATAGATCGTATATTAGTTTTATATAATCGCAGCTTATTGTGCCTGTGAAGTTTCTTTGATTTCATTATTGGAAGTAATTTATTTGCTAGAATTATCCGTCATTTGATTTCGCCAGTTTCATTGCTGCCCTTTGCTAGATTAGCCCCAAGATATGTGAAGTTGTCCACACTTCAAATGATATTCCGCAATTGTTATCTTTTGTCTGATTGGTGTTCTCCTTTTTCTTTGCGTCATTACTTTTGTTTTACTTTCGTTAATGCGCAACCCGACTTCTTTTCCGGCGGAATCAAGATTGACAAATACATCCTGGGCAATAGGGACGGATCTTGTTAGGATGTTTACGTCGTCAGCGTAGTTGGTTGGGCCTGAATAGTAATGTCCCGTTGGTGTCGACTAGGATTTTTCGGACGACATACTCTTGTGCCAAGTTGAAAGCATGGGTGCTAGACCATATCCCTGGTTTAAACCACATTCCGTTCGAAAGCTGGTTGTGGAATCGGTTTGTATTCTCACTTGGAATTCAGTGTTCGTCATTTTGAGTCTCGCTATTAGGATTTGGTTTGGGGAATTTCAAAATCAAGCATGATTTGGTACAGCACTCTCATGTCGATACTGTGGTATGATTGTTTAAAATCTACGAAAATTCGTTGCACGTCTGTGTTTTATTCCCAGCATTTCTCAAGCACCTGTTTCTCTGGGAATATCTGGTATGTTGTAGATCGTCCGGTTCTGAATCCACCTTGGTATTCGCCAATTATTTGATTAGTATAGGGCTTAAGGCGACGTTCAATTATTTCTGTCAGTATTTTATAGGACGCACACAACAATGATATACCTCTGTAATTCACAAAGCAGAGTTTGCCTTTCTTGTAAATTGGACATATGATGCTTTTTCGCCAATCATCGAATATGATTTCCTCTGTCCAAATTTTGCAAATCATGCTGTGTAGTATTTCAGCGACACAGTTTCCACCATTTTGTTTAGATTTTGGTCACATAGGGCTGCTATGATTTCGGCAAGCGTGGGTAGTGTCGATGATTACTCTTCTCCGTCATTGGAAACCTCAATTGAGATGTTCTCTGTCGTGGTCGGTGCTAATAGAGAAGGATTGAGAACATGTTCGAAGTTGGAAGCCCATCTCCTTTTGATTTCTTGCGTGTCGCTGATGATGGTGCCCACTCCGTCTTATATCCCGTTTATCGACCTTTTACTATTGCGCATGCGGATTGTCTATCATCTATAACCATATTACGTATCTATCAATAATTTTTTCGATAGTTACAGTTTTTGGGCGTGGATCATCCTCAATTAATGTACGACCACGCTTAAACTCAGCTGCCCATTTTTTTATTGTCGATACCGAAAGCGCAGACTCCTTGTACACTTTTACCAACTTTGGATGAATTTCTGTTTGCGATAAACCATCCAATACGAATTTTATGACGGAATTTCATTTTGTTAAAAACACACAACACGCTTACTTTAAACAGCCGTATAAAACAAACTATTTGTCTGATCAAACTCACATTTGGAATTTACTTTTGCAACAAGTGTGCCAACATAAAAACAAAAACCGTAATGTCATTTGTAGCAGTGGTATCCAGAGGCTAGGCCGAGAACTTTTCACCTCGCTCACGTATGTCGCTGAACAATAGAGATTTTATAAGCAACAAGAGGTCTAGGGTTGGGAAGGCCTATTATTTGATAGGTGGTCGCTTGACAGTTGTCAAATGTTTGTCATGTGTCATCTAGATCACAGAAAAAATAGAAATTGTTGAATTTTGCATGTTGGGGATTTTAGGAAAAAAACTCATGTTTTCTGATGAAGCTCATTTTCACATTGGCGGTTGCGTTAGTAAGCAAAATTGGTACATGTGGGGATCCAAAAACCCGCGAGGGATTCAAGAAAAGCCAACGCACTTACAACGAGTGATGCGAATTGTGGACCGGAGGCGTCATAGGGCCATACTTTTTCGGAAATGACGACGGAGTACGCTACAGAGACATGATAAAAATTTTTTTGTGGCCGGAAATGGAGTATATGGACTCATCCTCTTCTTTCAACAGGATGATGCTACGTGCCATACATGTTCCGAAACAATCAAGTTATTGCGCACGAACTTCTCTGGCCGCGTAATTTTGCGTTTTGGAGACATTAATTAGCCACCAAGATCTTGCAACTTGACACCGTTAGACTTCTTTCTTTGGGGTTATGTTAAGAGTAAGGTCGACGCTAACCATCCGCGAAATATTCGAACTCTCAAAGCGAACATTCAAGCCGCCATCACCAAAATAGAGCTCCAATTATGCGAAAGTGTGATCGAAAATTTCGAGTAAAGGATGAAGATCGGCAAGCAAAGCCGAGGCGGTCATTTGACAGATATTGTGTTCCATACATAGTCCCCATGTGTCTGCAATAAAAATTACAAAAACATCAGAACAATTCTTCGTTTTATTCAAAAAACGAATCCTACAGCTCTTGCTGAAGCTTTATTACCAAACCAAACCATCTTTCTCTCTATCCCGTCAAAATTCCATATCATAAATAAATAATAGTTTTTATCCATGTAATAACAAAATAACACAAAGCCATTTTTAGCGTTTCTTTCATTGAGACAAAAAAAAACCATTTGTGTACTGAATAGACTTTTCTAAAAAATATTTCAAGAGGCTTCTTACGACAATTTTGCTCTTCGAAAGTATACTTTCTTACTGAACAACGACGTTTGTGTTCTTTTTTAAATGGGTCAACCTCTTTAAGATACCGCTTAAAATATTTAAAGTTCGAAAGAAAAAAATAAACCTCTCTTATTCGTATATGAGTACGAGTATTTTGATGGCTAACTTTTTTGTTTTTGTATATTTAACCCCTATAAATGTTTGTTTTAAGATCAGAAACAATGTTGAAAATATAGCGGGCTGATGACTGAAATCATAATTTCCTATAATGGAGTAATAATGTTTAAGACATTTCTGGCGATGAAGTGCTTTTCTCGGTTTTTTAGAACACTTTTAAGAAGAAGTTATCGTCCTTATAACGTTCGTGCGTGGTGGTCGATTTTCTTGTCAAGTGCTTATATTCTTATCCAATTGAAGTTTTTTTGAAAGATTTTACCAGTTGCAATTTATTTAAGAAAAACAGAGACTTTACAGTTTTTTAAAGTAGAGAAAGTTATTGCAATTAAAAAATTAGGGTTTAATTTAATCTGTGCATTATTTTGTTGATAACGCTGGCGCCAAAAGAGAAATTAGGTAGAAGCAAAACCACTTGACAAGCCTGGGTTTAGCCTAGTTAGTAGCGTGTTAGTCTACAATGCAAGATCGGGAGTCCAAATTCTCATCCAATTGATTGCTTACGTGGGTATATCTGTGTCACCCCATCTGCGGACATGAAAATTCGGAGATAACTCTTTCACAATAACACATAAACATGTCAAGGATGGTGGGATTTGGTATATAGTGTCATTGAAGAAGAATAAAAAAACTATGTCACCCAGGGTTCAGCAGTGTTTTCATATAATCCCAACACCACGTCCTATTACAAAATTTTTAAGGCTTTTTTCCGATATCGTCTAGCATATTATATACTACGACCATTTAAAGGTTCTCTTTAAAATAATCATATAAGTTTACAATACCTGCTATCATCGATACCATCGGTACATTGCCCAATACCATGTACATATGTATGTGATAAAAATCCTAGTATCCACGTGATATCCAATGCTTTCGTGGTATACTGAATTCCCAAATTTTTCATGGTATTTCAATGACAAAAAAGTTGAATACACGGCATAACTAGTACTTAAACCTTCCTTTGTGTCGTGCGCTTGAAGGTGGTAAATAGCCGAACTAAATATTTCCATGTATGAAGAGGGGAAGGCGTTACCATCATTATATAGGCATAACATTGCCATGCAAAATGTCGATTTGATTGATGTGCATAAAATGCGTATAATTTTGCACATTTTTGAAATATGCTATAAAGTTTTAGTCCGATTTTAATTAAAGAAAAGCAAGTGTCATACCATACTACCTATTGGCAGATAATGTCGTTAGGTTAACGTGAGTACGTTGCCTCGAGGACTTAATCCCACGGAGTTGTCTTCAGCAAAACAGATTGTTTTTGTAACGACAATCATTAACGACCCATGCAAACGAACTAAGCTACTATGCAAGCAAGAGACATATACGTTCGAGTATATTGATCGGTTCCAGTCTTCATCGCTTTGTCCAGGAACAATATATACACTGTTTGGTACGCGTGACTCTGCCCATCTCTGGGTCAAGACACCCGTTTGTACTCACGCAATTCAACGTTGAGAATCCGGATACTGAAGCATACCGACCTTCTTCTCTGCCCACGATGTGGCCATCAATTACAATCATCAGAAGTACCCCGAAGGGACCTAATCCATTTCACACCATTCTGCTTCGACGCATATTCTTGTAAAAAGTAACAGGACACGGATCTGCATCGAAGTTTGCCCTCGTGGTACCAGATAGCCTCTGGTATGGCTTCGCAAAATTTGGAAACCCACATGCGGTGTAACATGCGAGTAACCGTCCCCTGCTTTGGCGCAGCTCCAGACAGAATGATACCGATCGAACAACTCAGATCTGTGGAGTCGCTACCCTCCAAAAGCAGTTACTAGATAGCCAAAGCTTTCTAGAGCAGCATTTACTACCCTGCGGGAACCACCTATGGGCAGTACATCAGCCTTCCTAGTATTACATATTACGTTTGCAATACCTGGAATTGTATATCATCAGTGTATGAAATATCGGTAATATAAACGCTGATAAAACAAAATACCTAGGACACAGAGTTAAATTATTGATAAGACATTAAATGACTGTGTATCATGAAAAAATAACGTAATTAATATTCAAATACCAAATACCAGAGCTTGTTTGGCGATGTTTCATTCTGGTTTCCGCAAAGTATGACCGATCCACTGTTTCTTCCGCCTTTGAATCTCAGTGCCTACTTCAGTCTTTCCAGTTGTACTCCAAAGTTCGTCGTTGGAGATCGCATCTCTCTACAGTATCCCTAAAATGCGTCGAAGGCATTGGTTCACGAAAGTTTGCAATTTTTGATAAGCCGAACAGTCACTTTCCATGTAGTACAGCCTGGTAACAACATGGATTTGACGAATGCGTCAAACACAAGTTGCTTAATGCGAAAGGAGATCTCTCTTAACCTCCAAAAAGGGGAGATGATGCTGAAGACCTAACGAGTTTTATTTATATGAGCCTCAATATCCTTTTCAGCTCCGCCATCCATGCTGGCAATGCTCCCGAAGTAACAAAAATCTTACCGATGCGCTTGTGCTCCAACCCATCTGCATGTACTTGGTTTTTCAGTTCAGCCTCTTTGTGACGAGCTAATACTAAGGACACATAGCTGGTATAGTGAACCAAGTATAAGCAAAATACCTGGCATAACGCATGTGTCAACTTGTACCACATTTATATCAAGAAAAATATGTGATATAAACCTGATGTAAAGAGTGTTCATAGTATGGAAAATGTAATATAATAAATATGGTACAAGGAATATTTGTGCCAACCCTGACCACAAATTTAAGGGCAATTCACATAGAAACTGTCAGAATTAATAACACATGTTATTTAAATTTGTCATTTTTTAATTGTGACAGCGAAAAATGATCTAAACTGTCAGAAATAAATAAAGCGAAGAGTTCTAAATTTTCCAAATGAATGAAGAAAACAGTAGATGTATCATTAATAACGATGAAAGTAGTGTGTCAACCTTACTTGGTTTAGTTTACAGCGTTATTATACCAGGTATAGTGTACCTGATATAAATCTTTGTGTTTCCCCACTGTTACTCGGCAAATACTATATGCTGTAAATGATCTTCGCGGTATGATTGGTTCTAATGTAAATTTCAGTTCTCACATGAACTAACATAATTTCCTTAAATTCTGATTTTATAAAACGTTATTCTAATGATTTTGATAATACATATGTATACAGCAAAATCATTGTTTCGGTTGTATCTTAAAATATTTAGGCATAATTTGATATCCTGTTCAATGTAACTTATCTAGACTTGCTCTTTGTAAATTCAACGAAAACTTAGTCATTCCCGCTATAAAAATTGAATAAATTAAAATTTGTGGTTAAACGAAAAAAGTTCTAATGCGTTATGCCCATGAAGAATGTTATCTTCTATCATATTAAAAGCCCTGAATTGATTAGTTTCCTTCAAGTTTTGCTTCAGAAAAGCTATATAGGCGAAGGACAATTTTTCATCCGATTGCCCCCGCACCAATTATGGATTTAATAAACCTTTTTCGTGAAAATTACCCTAATTTAAAATTGTAAATTAATTACTTTACTTTAGTATGGTATGTTGGATCATGGGCTTATCACCCGTGATCTTAAGACCTAAATGATACGAGAAACGGATACATCGCCTCGGATACGGACTGATTCTACGGTAACGACTTTTGGCATTCGAAAACGGACTATGATTGGCTTCTGGAACGTTTGAACATTGAATGACGAGGGAAGAGCTGGGGTTACTCGGTCCTTGCACCGCCAATCAGTGATCGACCGTGAAATGGAGCACTATAACATCCAAATCTTGGGCTTGAGCGAGGTCAGGTGGACAGGATCAGGAGAAGAACGAACCCCTAGCGGAAACACTATTCTGTACATTGGCCCTGAAAGTGAAGCCAGAAATGGCGTGGCGTTCGTCCTTACGCTGAGAGCAAGAAACAGTCTCATTAGCTGGGAACCAATCTCGGATAGGATTATCGTCGTCAGGCTCAGGACCAGTGTCAGAAACGTCACAATTCTGAAGTGCTACGCACCAACTAATACCGCAACATCTGGTGACAAAGAGGAGTTTTATAGCCAACTGAGTGCCACCTTCGAACGTGTTCCAAGAGGTGATATTATTATCATCTCGGGAGATATGAACGCCCAGGTTGGATCACACAACACTGGACTAGAACACGTCATGGGGAGGCATGGTGACCCTTGGGTCGACGCTTCACGACCTTGGATTAAGAGACCCGAAAACGGCGAATTATTTGTGGAGTTCTGTAGTACTCGGCAAATGGTCATCGGAGGGACCCTTTTTCCACACAAGAGTCATCATAAAACATCTTGGGTTTCCCCTGATGGTGTTACTCAGAACCAGATCGACCATTTGGCTATAAGTCGCCGATGGAGAAGATGTCTTCTCGATGTGCGAGCGAAACGTGGAGCTGACGTGGGGAGCGATCACCACTTGATGGTTGCCTGCTTGAGATTGTGTACAGCAGCTATCCGACGACCACAAATTCTTCTTCAAATGAAGCGCAAGCTTAATGTGGATAAATTCAGAGATCCCAACAAAAAACGCGAATACACCACTATTCTACGCGAAAAGTCATCCACATTGGGTGAATATGAAATGCGCACACTGGACGCCAATTGGGAGGCAACCAGAAACACTTTTCTAACTAGTGCTGAAGAATCTGTGGGATATGTGCAAAGCGGTGAGAAACCTTGAATGTCGCAAGACACATGGGGCAAGGTTTGCGATCGGAAGAAAGCCAATTTGGCAATCATCTCTCAACCCGATGTCAACCAACGAACGCCCGACCTGAGGCAGAACTACCGCGATGCTCATATACAGCTTAAAAAGGCTGTTAGACGCGACAAGAGAAAGGCCATTGAAGATCTGGCCAACAAGGCAGAATCTGCGGCTTACCTTGGGGATATGGGTTCACTATTTAAAATCATGAAACAGTTGACGAACAGGAATTTCACCGCCAACCACCTGCTGAGAGATGTCAACGGAACTCTCCTTAATATGAGTGAACACCAGTTGCGACGATGGAAGGAATACTTCTCTGATATTTTAAACATCTTGTCAGATGAAGATATTCCGGAAACAGAACAACTTCAAAACATCCAACCGCAACAATCCTCTATTAGGGACGATCGCCCAGATAAGGAAGAGATAGTTTCCGCCATTCGGTCAATGGCGGGAAGGAAAGCTCCAGGTATAGACGGACTACCAACCGAACTCCTCAAAGCGGACCCGGAAGTAACAGCCGATATACTCCTCCCACTCTTCACTAAGGTGTGGAATGATGGAAGATATCCGACTGAATGGAAGGAGGGCGTCATTGTGAAAATTCCGAAGAAGGGCGACCTTCGGGATTGTGGCAATTGGCGTGGTATATGTCTACTTACTGCCGTATCAAAAATTATGGCTAAGGTAATTCTCAATAGGATTAGTGATGTCGTCGAGAGCACTCTCGAAGTTTATCAGGCTGGATTCCGTAAAGGGTCGTCTTGTACCGACCACACAAATACCCTAGGGATAATATTAGAGCAGTCAGCCGAAATGGGTTCGCCACTACATCTCATGTTTGTGGACTTCGAGAAGGCTTTCGACAGCGTTAAGCGAGATTACATATGGAATGCTTTGCGTAGGAGAGGTATTCCAGATAAGGTCATAGCTATAATTAAAGAATCCTACGAAGATGCAAGGTGTCGCGTCTTGCATAGAGGAGAGCTGTCCGAGAGCTTTCCTGTGCGAACGGGTGTCAGACAAGGCTGCATATTATCACCAGCCCTGTTTCTGGTGGTAATAAATGACATCTTGAAAGCTGCACTGGAAGGTGGGGAAGGTAAAGGTCTTCAATGGAGACTATTTAACATCTTAAGTCACCTTGATTATGCTGATGACGTGTGTTTGCTTGCACATACCCGTTCGGACTTAGAGTCAAATGTTCGCTCGTTGCATTCTAAATGCAAAGAGGCGGGACTGAAAATAAATGTGCGTAAAACCAAGTACATGCACATGGGTTCGAACGCAAGCACACCGATTGTTCTTAATGGACAGGATGTGGAAGAGGTGCAAGATTTTTGCTATCTCGGAAGCATTGTCAGCATGGACGGCGGAGCCGAAAAGGATGTTGAGGCTCGGCTAAATAAAGCTCGTTAGGCCTTCGGTATTCTTTCCCCTTTCTGGATGTTGCACGAAGCTGCGAGTTTTTGACGCATGCGTCAAATCCGTGTTGTTATATGGATGTACTACGTGGAAAGTGACCGTTCGACTTACCAAGAAACTACAGACTTTCGTAAACCAATGCCTCCGGCGCATTGTAGGAATATTCTGGCCAGAAGTAATCTCCAACGACGAACTTTGGAGTACAACTCGCCAGACTAAAATAGGTATTGAGATTCAACGGCGAAAGTGGCGGTCATACTTTGAGGAAACCAGAGCGAAACATCGCAAAACAGGCTCTGGACTATAACCCTCAAGGAAGACGTCGGGTTGGTCGACCATGTAACACATGGAAGCGAGCAGTGAGCAGGAGGCCAGAGGAATAAACAAGTCCTGGCAACAGCTTAAAGCCGATGCTCAGGATCGCGCCTTGTGGAAGAGAGTTGTTTCTGTCCTATGCCCCTATAGGGGGTCTTAACAGGAATTTGATTGATTGATTGAGTATGGTATGCGTGTCAAAATAGACTTTAGTAATAGTTGATACATAGTGAAACGTTCAGTAACGGATATATGTCAGTATATGGGTAAGTATTTTAATTCCCGAGCTCGGTATATAAAATTTACTCTGTAACACGAATCTTGGCAACGGACTTACTCTTAGGCGAAAACGGGTAACCTAAGGTAATACTGTTTGTTTCATAAGAAAAATTCCCACGAACAAAATTCTGATGCACACGAAACGGATGATTATTCATTTCCATCGGTGCTTCCCCTTACCACGTTCCATTGAGTGGGGGGAAATCTCATATGAGATTTAGATTTAGCGCTTTCTGTACCATGATTTCTTATATCTATTTTTTTTTTTTTTTTATCGCACCAAGTTGAACTTAGGGGTCACCCTTTAATACTGTAGCGTACAGTCCAGTCGGTTTAGGAATGGATGAAACAAAATGAAAATTAACAAAGTAAACAATTATTTCAATAAGGACGGACAGGATAAAAGGAATCGGTGAATGTTGCCTTTAAATTGCGCGATGTTATAATCTCTAGGAAAAGTGGCCGCGAGTAGTGCATTCCACATTTTGGATGTTCGAGGTATGAATGACTGCCTAAATATCACCGTACGTGATTTGGGTGGCTCAACCGTATACTCATGAGCTGGTTCAGCAGCACGAGTATTGCGCGTGAACTTATATAAGGGAGGGATAAGACGACTAATTTCATGGCTACAGCGGCCATGGAAATATCTGTAGAAAAGGGTGAGTACACCGATATTTCTGCGATGTTCGAGGGAGTCAAAGGATGCCGTTATGGCATCATCTCCAATAAGTCGAAGCGCAAAACGTTGAATGCGATCCAATATCTTTAGATGAGTTTTGGGTGCTCCAGCCCAGATATGCGAATTGTACTCGAGTCGGGGCCTGATGTATGATTTGTAGATGGTTGCAAGATCGGATGGTGTAAAATATTTCTTGCACCTTCGGAGAAAGCCTAAGCACTTGGAGGCGTCTAGAGCTACATTGTGGATGTGCTGGCTCCAGTCAAGTTTCTTATTAATGTGCATACCCAGGAGGTGGAAATTCTCCAAATGGTCAAGTGCTACACCATCAAAGATTAAGTCAGGTATCGACATGTCGTATTTAAGAGAGAGATGGCAGGCTTGTGTTTTAGTGGTATTAAACTCTACCATTGCAGGATTGTGTTGAGGTCAATATTTAGTGAATTAAATAACTCTCGGCGCATAGTAGGCACAGAAGACTGGTGCGCCTCAGCAATTGAGTTGAAGCTGTAAGTGTTTTCTAGTGTACTGTCATCTGCAAAGCTGTGAATTGGGTTGAGAGTCGACGACAGAAGGTCGTTAATAAAGATTAGAAATAAAGTAGGTGATAAAACGGAGCCTTGGGGAACGCCGTAATCGATAGGAAAGGGAGACGAGGAGACGCCATCTAAAACTACTTGAATGGCTCGGTTCGACAGGAAACTCTCAATCCATAACAAAAAAGAAGCATCAAAGCCAAATGCTTTGAGCTTAGAAAGTAGGGATTTGTGCCAACTCTATCAAACGCTTTCGCAATGTCTAATGCAAGTACTTGGCCTTCGCCAAATTTATGTATGCAAGTGTTCCAGCGTTCGGTTAGGTAAACCAATAGATCACCTGTGGATCTTCCCGACCGTATTGACGATCATGTAAAAGTTGATTGCTCTCCAAATATTGCATGACCTTGCGGTTGACAGCAGTTTCCATAACTTTTGACAGCACGGAAGTGATGGCTATTGGGCGATAATTTGCCGGATCCGACTTGCTTCCCTTCTTGGGTATAGGCTGCACATTCGCTTGTTTCCAGTTGGGAATTTTCCTGAAGAGTAGGATAAATGGAAAAGGTCACGAAGAGGTTTAGCCAAAGATGAGAAGCATTTTTTAAGGATTAAGGGGGAATACCGTCCGGACCAGAGGATTTATTGATATTGAGATCCTGAAGAATTTTAGCAATGACGCGAGTGCGAAACTTTATGGCACGCAATATGGTGCCTGTAGCCGATACAGTTGGGGGTGACTGATTACTAGGTGGCAGGGTTGAATTTCTCGCGAAACTCGCTGCTAATAAATTTGCCAACTGGATCTACGACTGAGCGGCTGCCGTCAGAAAGAGGTGGTGTGGATGACGAAATAAAATTATTACTGACGGCCTTAGCAAATGACCAAAAGGACTTAGATCCTTTAGCGCATGCAAGGACCTTTCGTCTCAACTTTAAGTCATGCTGTTTTTTGCGTGGTAAATTATGGCGTTGCAGGAATTCCTTGCTTTTATATATAGATCTTTGTGGCTGAAGGTGGGGTGTGCCCTGAATTTACTAAATGCAAGTTTCTTTGCGTGGATTGCATCGAGACAATCTTTGGTAAGCCAAGAGTCCTTAGATGGTCTCTTAGTTCTTCAAGTATTTATGGTCCATTGGGTTTCTGGTAATAAGCCCTGAGGTTTTACACACGGTTTTACTTGCAAAATACACTTATGAAGGCACTATGACCATTCAAATTTCACTGCAGCTACTCGACAAGAGGACAATACAAAAATTAAAAGAAAAAAATCAAAAAAAAAAATAAATGAAAAAAAAAATATTGAAAAAGAAATACATAAAACTCCCTGCAAAAGTAAGGGTCAAAGCAGGCTTGTGGAAATAAAAGATTTCATAAAGTTATGTTATAACCTTTACACAGTGGAGTATTTCGTGCCGTTTTCGATGCAAGTGTACTGAAAGTAAGCCAAAATTCTGATTTCACATACATATGCACAAAAAGTATCATTGAAAGTCGCGTCCTTAACGAAAGGCTAATATTTCTGAGGAGAAACATGCGACAAAATTTCAACCAACTTCATTGTGATTAAACATATTTGTATTATTTCCAAACGATTTTCATAGTGACGGTTAGTATTTTTATTATTTCACAACGGTTGTCATGATGACAGTTGAAAATAATGGCAAGAAAACTTAAAATAAATGCCAACAAAAGGCCTAGTGTGATCAACCAACATTTTGAGGTGGTTTTCATTAATTTTAGGTACTTTCGATAGCTGGTGTAAGCATATAATAGTGCATTCACTGCGGCTTTCGAAAGTATCTGAATATATGAAAGCCGTTTCGAAATTTACACCAACCTCCTGTTTTACGAATATTTGAAAATGAATTGAAAAACGATGAATGAATTTAGTTGATCGGACTGAGTTCTGTGCAACTGATATTTTATTGCTTAAAATATATGCAAATTAACGGATGGATGACGGGAGAAATCCCAAACGCACCACGGAATCGCGGGGAGGATTCGATTGACGCAAACAGCAAATCACTGCTAAGAGTTTCAAACTGGAGGACGCAGTCACTGAACCGAGATGGATGGAGGCGAAGTATTCAAGGGGCCAAAGTCCAATTTGGGCCATACCGCCATCGTAAGTAAGTCCTATGCAAATTAGTCACTTTTTCTACATATGAAAAATCAGCTGACTTTCGTCATGCTTTCAGTACATTTGCATCGAAAGTAATGGGTAATCTTCGTTTGATGTTTTTCGTATATTGCTTTATACATATATCTTAAAGTGGGGCCCACTTTATATTTTTTTTAACACCATTTTTAATATGCATAATTCGAAAAACAACAATGTACCATTATTTTAGTGAAAAAACCTCTGGCATGCTTCAAGTTTGTTACATTTGGTGTCTTGATTGGACTATAATTGAAATGAAAAAAAAACTCAATGTATTAGCTTCTAATTTGTATTTCAAACCTTTTCGCAATTAAAAAAAGTTTGATATGTATAAAATTTAAGTTTAGAAAAAAAAATTAATTAAACAACCGCTTTTCGCAATCATTACAGGTGAGGAGCGATTATTCAATTAACGTAATGTTAATAGAATTTCTTTAGCCTTTCTTCCCTACGATTTGTATAATATAATAGCCTGTAGCTTTAATACTATATTTTGCGAAGGATCCACAGATTGTTTCGAAAAATTCAAAGATAGAATTTTCGACCTAACTAGTTATCCAACAGTGATCATTGTAACGATCGTGTCAAAATTCACTGTAGTGAATTTTTTTTTTTTTGATCGAGTATGATGTATGTATGAAAAAAAAGAAAATTATTTTTTTTTCTGAGTCAGTTTAGAATTTGATTTTGGAGGAAATTCATGTAGATAAAAAATTAATGTGCTTAAATTATAAAGTTAAATAAACTTAAAAAAAAATCGTTTTCAAAACTAGATATCGGTTTTTTTACTGGAAATAAAAAATGCAGTCAAAATTATCGAACATATTTTTGGAGTACGCGTGCATAAAATCTTTTTGAGGAACGTTTTCTCGAATTCGTTAGTAGAGAATTTTTATTGCTGAAACTCGGAAATGAAGACTGTTAGCGAGAGAAAGATTTTGCAGATTACGTCAATTGCGCACAGAATTACGATCAACCAGCATACGTTACCATATCGTCGATGGGAATATCTATGATGGCTGGTTTGCAACAATTTCGCCATATCTAGCTCCAATGCGACAAATGACGATGCCAACTGTGAAGATTCAACAGCAGCCGCAACAGTATTCGAATCTATCGATGCAATTAATTCAGATGCCGCGGTCGATGCAAGCTATTTCCAATATGCAACTATATCGACCGACACTTACGTGACTTGGCACATCAGGATAAACACCTCATCAATATGCAACGTATTCGAAGGGTTCTAGCGTTGCTGGCCAAACTGTTTCCTTGGCTTCCGTAGTATCAGTATGCTTCCATGAACGCCCACATTAGCATCCACATCTCGTCAGTATGCAGCGTATTCGAAGGGTCGGTCCTAGCGCGGCTGGCCAAGCTGTTTCCTGGCTGCCGCAGCAACAGTTTTCTACCATAAACGCCGCCGCTATAAGCAGCTATATCATGCAGGGAAGAACGCAAGGAGTTATGTCAACTTACGCCACTAATCTAGGCCAGGCCTGCAGCGATGTTAATAATTTTTAGATCATATTTCTTAAGAGTCGTGTTGCTTGATAGTGCAACACTAATTGCTTGGTAAATTGGTTATCTATTTCGTTCCCCTCTCCATCTCCAATCCGGAGAAAATTTTCTTCAAATTTACGAGGTGTGACGACACGACCCAACTTCGACTGAGCTAGCTAGAGTTGGGTTGCCACGGACAATTGTCTCGTAAATTTTGGAGGATTTATAAATTAACCACCTTGTATGAGGTGGTTACATTTATATGGCGCCCAACTAAGGACGATGAACGAAAATTGTCAAATGATAATTTTTTTTTTTTTTTTTTTTTACTTTGATTGCCTGATAATGGAATTTATCTGAGCAGTAAGAGATAGATATCTCTTATCATAAATTTTACAAATATTTTCCTCATCCTTTCTTTAACTTGTATTTATAGATGGAAAATAGATCTTACATTTGGTAAGAATGGGATGAAGAGGTTGCTATGATTGTACGTTTATTTCAATCATTGATATTCGTTTATTTAATGAATTTTCACTGTTGATTGAAATATTCGTTTCTGCTTGATTATTGGGAATTCGAACTTATTCACTGATCTTTGATGACATGAGTATGTAAGATACTTCATCTTAGCTGAATAAGATTCGGTTCTTTTTATCATAGTAGGATTCGAACTTATCCATTGTTCTTTGATGTCATGAGTATGTAAGATACTTCATCTAGGCTGGATAAGATTATTGGGAATTCGAACTTGTTCATTGATCTTTGATGACATGAGTATGTAAGATACTTCATCATTGCTGAGTAAGATTCGGTTCTCTTTATCATGGTAGGATTCGAACTTATTAATTCAGATTCCTTGATGTCATGAGTATGTAAGATACTTCATCATTGCTGAATACAATTCGGTTCTCTATCATGGTAGAATTTTAAACCATGGAATGGTGGTTTAAGCAAATTGAAAATTATTTTGTTTTCATGGAGAGGGGAGAAGATAGACCAAGGCCAACCAATTATTTGTAATTCAAGAATTACCTAGTATATAACTGTAGAGTTTATATTTTATAAAAAATGTGAAATATGTATATCATATGTTAAAATTAATTTAATGCAATTGAGCGGATTGAAAGTAGCTCGCGACCGCGATAAACTAATTAATAACGAGAGGAAGTTAGATTTGTATAAAATTGAAAGTCGGAAGAAAAGTCGAGGACGTAAATGAACAAAAACGCGACAAAGGTGCCCCATCAGCTAAAGATTTAAAATTTTATTGCCCGGCTAACTCTTTTCTTTTTTGTGGTGAACCCCACATTGGGCGCTGTTGATTAATAAACGATCGTTTTATTTTTGTTGTTGTTTCATATACATCTTTTGGTAGATGTATCTGAAATCTTGGTGGGGGGCTTTGTAACGATCGTGTCAAAATTCACTGTAGTGAATTTTTTTTTTTTTGATCGAGTATGATGTATGTATGAAAAAAAAGAAAATTATTTTTTTTTCTGAGTCAGTTTAGAATTTGATTTTGGAGGAAATTCATGTAGATAAAAAATTAATGTGCTTAAATTATAAAGTTAAATAAACTTAAAAAAAAATCGTTTTCAAAACTAGATATCGGTTTTTTTACTGGAAATAAAAAATGCAGTCAAAATTATCGAACATATTTTTGGAGTACGCGTGCATAAAATCTTTTTGAGGAACGTTTTCTCGAATTCGTTAGTAGAGAATTTTTATTGCTGAAACTCGGAAATGAAGACTGTTAGCGAGAGAAAGATTTTGCAGATTACGTCAATTGCGCACAGAATTACGATCAACCAGCATACGTTACCATATCGTCGATGGGAATATCTATGATGGCTGGTTTGCAACAATTTCGCCATATCTAGCTCCAATGCGACAAATGACGATGCCAACTGTGAAGATTCAACAGCAGCCGCAACAGTATTCGAATCTATCGATGCAATTAATTCAGATGCCGCGGTCGATGCAAGCTATTTCCAATATGCAACTATATCGACCGACACTTACGTGACTTGGCACATCAGGATAAACACCTCATCAATATGCAACGTATTCGAAGGGTTCTAGCGTTGCTGGCCAAACTGTTTCCTTGGCTTCCGTAGTATCAGTATGCTTCCATGAACGCCCACATTAGCATCCACATCTCGTCAGTATGCAGCGTATTCGAAGGGTCGGTCCTAGCGCGGCTGGCCAAGCTGTTTCCTGGCTGCCGCAGCAACAGTTTTCTACCATAAACGCCGCCGCTATAAGCAGCTATATCATGCAGGGAAGAACGCAAGGAGTTATGTCAACTTACGCCACTAATCTAGGCCAGGCCTGCAGCGATGTTAATAATTTTTAGATCATATTTCTTAAGAGTCGTGTTGCTTGATAGTGCAACACTAATTGCTTGGTAAATTGGTTATCTATTTCGTTCCCCTCTCCATCTCCAATCCGGAGAAAATTTTCTTCAAATTTACGAGGTGTGACGACACGACCCAACTTCGACTGAGCTAGCTAGAGTTGGGTTGTCACGGACAATTGTCTCGTAAATTTTGGAGGATTTATAAATTAACCACCTTGTATGAGGTGGTTACATCATTTGAAAGCAATAGTCTTCTCGTGAATTACCTTCGCCAGTAACATTTCGACATTTTCGTGAATCTTTAGAGGAGCCTCCAACTTCAAGTACTAGTTCCCAAAAAACTTCTAGCTTCAAAGCTTCTGCTATTGCGAATACGAGTACGAGTGCTTCATTTTCGAACTTGAGTGTTATAGTGCAAGGGCAAACGAGACAAACATATTCTACTAAATATACAATCGATCATGTGTCATGTTCTACAACGAGGATGAACTAAACGAACTAAGATAAATAACTATTCCTTTTGGTGAAATAGTACTAATGAACTAGTTCACCAAATTGAGCTATTTTACCCATCTATAGTTCGAATTACTTCCCAACCCACCGTATTCTCCGGATCTGGCTCCCAGCGACTACTACATATTTAGAGACTTAAAAAGAATGCTGCCTCCAATGAAGATGTGATTGACGAAACTGAAGCATATCTTAAGGCCAAAAATAAATCGTTCTACAAAAAAGTCATCGAAGTGTTAGAGGAAAATTGGAATAAATGTATGTATTACTCCTGACGGAGACTATATTGAAGAATAAAGTCAAATTTTGCCTAAATGTTGATGTTTTATTTGTCATCCTATGAACTTATTGAACGATGCGTTACAATGCAAGGTGTAAACTTTTTTTTTGCTCAAAAGAAATTAAGAAGAAAACCAAACAATAATAATAATAAACTATCAGAAAATTGGACAATAAGCTTTCATAAAAAAATAAAATAAAAGCCCAATGCCTTTCTCCAAGAATCGCGAAAAAAACCACAACCAAAAACATCAACAACGCAAAGCAACAAAACATCCGTTTTTAAACACTGCGACAAGAATAGCATTTTTCTCACATTCTGAATATTTCACATGTCACGAATAATTCCGTCGTAATATCCGACGTGCAAATACGCGCCACACATAAATCAGCGAGAGGTGAGAAGCTCTCTAGCTAGAAAATTTCTGAATAAATTTAGCGCACTAAACAACAACCACCGAACAATTGTTAGGATTTGGGATCACACAGAAAACCCAAAACGCACAGAAAACTTGTGTGGTTATTTACACATAGGGAACAACAATTTTTATCACTTTCGCTCCGCATTCGGCGCAAAACATTACACTCACTTTATTTTTGACGTCACACTATACTTGAAATTACGTCGGAAAACAAACAAGAAATGAAATAAGGATATTCGCTTGGTTTGCTTCCAAAGTTAAATTTTCGTGAAATTTAAGATCCGTATAGAAACACCGCACGCGGCTCTTGAACAGAAGCCGTCCGGTCGGTAACTGTCTTACACTCGAGTATAACTTCCAGCAAAAATGTTGTCGGGCTTCTAAAGCTGGGCCGTACACACTAGTCATAAGATGTACTTGGGCTACTCCACTTGCCCGCCTGTGCACTTAGTTAAACGCGCGGGGAATACCCCCAATTATGGTCGTCTATGGGTACCGCGGTACCACCGTCCGATAGACCCCAACAAATCGCAAAAAAAAAAAATCTTAGTTCAATCGCGCTAAATTTCAAATATGCTGCAGACGGACGGAAAAACAAACAAGACAAGGCAACAATATTTCTTGAAGAAATCGCGCGACGACGAACGACCTAGTGTGATTGTCGCGATTGCCACTTGAATAGTGAACAGCCGTCCGGCCAAAACTGTTTGACGCGACACAACACCAGAACTTGGGGAACGCGTCGGCTAGTTGCAGCGAGAAAACGCTTTACGATTGCTCCACAACTTTCTGTCCATATGCCTTCTTCGAAGCAACACGCCTTTTCTTCGGTGCCTTCGCGCCGTATGTGCCTCTTAAGCATAAGAAAAAAATAATTTTTCAAATATTTCGCGCGCCTTGTTACTACTACTCTTCGGTGATAGTGTGGCTCCGCAGCCCCACTATGTTGAGACCCATCAGGCCTCAGACAAGCAGCTAAGACTCCAAGACGACTCTGAGACGTGCGCTTTGCGCCAACTTCTTCTTGCCTTTTCGTTTTTTATTCGATAAGGCGTCTTAGATTTTTTCGGACATGTTTAGATTCAGGGTTACAGTTTCTCCGCATATGGAAATTATTTGAAAATGTCGCCCAGGTACAATAGTAATTATGTTTATTTTTTTTATGGAACCTGTCGGTCACCATCTAGAGTGAGATTCTTCTAGAGACGTACGAGGAGAGATTGGGGCTGGTTAAGTACCACTTAGAAAAGTTCGAGAAGGTGAAATTAACGAGAGAATTTGGTCGAGTGCGTGAGGTGAACTAGTGTGATGCTTAACCTAAAACTTGTTATGAACTAATTGTGACTAGAACTTACTTAATAACTTGCTAATTGTTGCGGAACATTGACACTGTTTGTGTGCAACCTTGTGAAAAAATAGTAATAATATGAAAAAAAAAAAAAAAAAACATAAGATTTTTATGATTTATTGCATTACTAGCCTAAAGAATAAATCTTTGATTGATGGTTAAAAGAAAACAGGTGGTGCTTATGCATTTTCAAGCAGATGAGATCACTACTAGATCATTTATTAATAAATGAGAGTACCCGCACATTAAATATAAAGTAATTTTTTTTTTTCAATAAGTATAATCGAGAGAAATACGTGACTATATTGTGAAATTATCAGCTGCCTAAGACGTCGAAGACTTCGACTTCATAGTTAATTATGAATCATGTCATACAAAATATTTATATAGCTGCTTAAATATTAATAGGCGTTTGGTTAATAATGTCGATTTTGCTAAAAGATAGCGTAGTGCGGCAACACCTAAGTTCAGCGTTGAACAATGAATTGTGCCATAGTCGCTCAAGTGAACATTTTCTTGCGAACAACCTTCTTAAGTTTCCGCCTCCTGACAAGTTAAGACGAATATAAAATAGCAAAATAGCGTGAACTAGTTCTAGTTCACTAATGGGAATAGTAAATAATCTTAGTTCGTTTAGTTCACCCTCGTTGTAGAACATGACACATGATCAATTGTATATTTAATGGAATATGTTTGTCTCCTTTGTACTTGCACTATAATACTATCGTTCGAAAATGAAGCACTCGTACTCGTATTTGCAGCTTCGAAGCTTCAAAGTTGTGGTCAAATTAATACCTACATTCAGTCAAATAATCTCTTATGTTAGATAGTCGACAATCTGGGTTTCGATCCCAACACAGCACTGAAACATTAATTAACATTGTCTGTCAAAGCCTGCGAATTTATCGAAAAATTAGCGCACTTGTGTTACTTGACTGTTCTAAGCCTTTTAATTCCATAAATCATAATAAACTATTATCAAAACTTGGTAGCGAGTATAATTTTTCAAGTGCTGGAATAAAAATGATATGGTCCTATCTTCGTGATAGAAAGCAGCTAGTAAGTATAGGCAATGTTAATTCAGACGTGATTGTTTTGAAGGCAGGAGTCCCGCAAGGATTCATACTCTATCTTAATGATATAGTGAACTGTATTGAATTCAGCAACATATTCTTATATGCAGATAATATTCAATTACTAATAGAGATGAACACCAACGAATTAGCAGATGTTATCGGTAAACTAAATAAAGACTTGGAAAATATTTCTAAATGGGCTAATGAAAATGATATGCGAATAAATCCTCGGAAGTCACAGGCTCTTGTCGTTGGTTCTAGTTGTGTTAATACTGATCTTTTCCTAAAATAGATATTCAACTACAATGGCGCTACAGCCCAAATCGGACCTTGGCCTCCTGACATGCAGGTTTCTTAACATTTTTTCGTTACTTATTGTGGAAAGGTTGTTAGCCCTCCGCACTACCCTCTTTCTACGAATTTTTCATTTTCGTAGAACGAGGTGACCAAGGTATATCCAAGCAGGTAATGTGTTAGAATTATATATTGCGCCGACCGGGATTTGAACTCACGACCTTCGCATTACAAGACCAACACGCCACCCACCAGGCTACACCCTAGCTTATATATATTCAGCAAATCGTAATTTCATACGAAAAAAAAGTTAAAAAACCCGGCGCTGCGCGCCTCGGTCCTGGACGGCTGGGCTTCGCCCCCCACGTGATGGTTTTGCGCATTATACACCAGCAAACACTAGAAAACTTTTGGTAAAATCACCAATTATTCCTATACTTGCTTATGGTGTATGTGTTATTGGACATACGGATAGTAAATCTAGTCATAAAATTAAAGTAGCTTATAATTCATGTGCTAGATATATATTTAATATTCGAAGAGGGGAACATATATCATATAGCAATGCGATTTTAAACGTAACAATTTTCAACTATCTAAAATATCGACTTGCTTTGATGATGTATAAAATGGTAAATGAAATGGTTCCGGAATATCTTTTTTCGAAGCTTCAATTTGCCACTTCCACTAGAACCCAGCATCTTATTCAACCCCGCTACAGATATAGGCCAAGCTATGGTTTGTTTTCTGTGCATGGTGTTATACCATACTTTGGAATAGTATTCCAAGATCAATTAGAGATCAGAGAACAGTTGGTGGTTTCAGAGACTTGGGTTTTAAATATTTTTTTGCCTTGGCATGAATGAGCATAAAATTTTTTTTCACTCTTTTGTTTTCATTATTATATTATTATTTGTTTTTAGATTGTTATTATTCTACAAATACTTTTCCTTGTAGTTTATAATTTACTTATTTGTATGTATTTTATTTTATTAATATTTTTTTTTTAATTTTGCTGTTTTTTCTTTAAGTTTTATGATTAATGTTATTGATGTATATATGCATGTATAAACGAGGTAATTGGTCCTCGACATACTAATAATGATAAATAAATTGAAATTGAAGCTAGAAGGTTTTTGGGAACTAGTCCTTGAAGTTGGAGGCTCCTCTAAAGTTTCACGAAAATGTCAAGAGAACTGTTGGATGCTTAGACTTCATATGTGTTCTTAGATTCACCAAGAAGCCAGCAACAAAGCTAAGGATATTTCGGCATTATCTGCATTTAAAAAGCTTAACGTAACTCTCTAGCACTTCATTAAAATGATTACAAATTGGACTTCATTTCCTTGAGGCTATACGCACAGATTTTTAGCAATTAAATATTAAATAAATAATATTTTTGTGTTAACAAAATGAAATTTACAGAAATAGTGTTTGCTATTCCCACCTGTTATATTCGAAAAACGCTTCTAATAATAAACGTACGTTTAATAGAATACAATTTTATTTTTAGCTATTAGCGTGCCATTTATTGCTTATCCTTTCATACTATGAAATTTGCAAAAAGAAAAAAACCTGCGAAGCACGCAGCAATTTTCATATTCAAAACATAGAATAAAAAAAAAATCCGTCAACTAAAAACTGATATTTCGAAAAGTCCTCTTTCCGTTCGTGAACAATGCGTAAATTCGTTCCTAAACTAAATACCTAGAAAGCCTACATATCTTCTCTTCATGGAAATGGAATCGTTTTAGTTTCAAAAGCAATGTAATTCGTATTCATCGTTCCTGAACTAAACACCTACGTTTCTTTCGAGATCGAATAGGATAAGGAATATGGATAGGAACATGAAGAGGAATATGAATAGGAATAGGAATCATGCTCGCCGTAGCTCGCTCTCGTTCTGGAACACTGCTATGTATTGCGAATTCGCAATTCGTCCCAACAAACGATCTGAGGCAGCAAAAACACCATATATTCAAAATATGTGCATGTGCAGAATGAGAATCTTGAAGTCGTCCTTACTGATATGACGATTGACAAACGATGAAGTTTTGCCTGCATGTGAATGTGAATACTAAATTGAATTGCGAACCGCTCACTACCAGTTCAGTTCGAACTAAATGTAAAAATTTTAATGAATAGTGCGATTGGCTTAATGAAGTGAATAGTTCGTATGTACTAGTTAGTTCGTGAATTAAACATCTCTAGATCACAGTACTCACTATTATTGCACATCTATATTGTTACATATCAGCTCTACTAGCTTATCATCTACCACTGAACACTAATACAAATTAATGTGCGCGTACGAACACTACAATGAACTCCTGCGTGAACTCGATCGGAATGTTGAAGGTCTCAACAAACACGTGCACTCTAGAACGCACGATCATTGAATGTTCAAGGTCTGAAGACCTTAAACATTCAACTAAACAACAACAAATTACACGGGCAATGTAGAGAAGTAACAACAACCACACGTATGGGCTCATACGACAGGGAAAAGACTCGGAGGATGACGAGGAAATACTTTATAGAAAGCAACAAAAACTGCACGTAGAAACTCGTACGACAGGAAAAAGACTCGAACGACGAGGAAATATTTTATAGAAAGCAACAACAACTAGACGTAGAAACTCGTACAACAGGGAAAAGACTCGGTCGACGAGGCAATGCTTTATAGAAGCAATTAAAAGCGGTCGCCCGAGAAGGAAAAGATTCACACGACAAGAGGAATGATTCGACCAAAAAGAGCAATATAAAAAGACTCGCGTTTTTAATGAACAGTCAATCTGGTTTGGAGCAGTCGAAGAGTCAGTCGATATTTAGAAAGCAAAAGAATTAAGATTGGCAAGCAAGCGAAAAGTCTGAAGTGAAAACAAACAAAACAAAAATGAAGAGTTGTGAATGTTTGTGATTTTTTAAAATGTCTTCCATGTCTAAACAAAAATCCAATACCTCAGCCAGCCTTAGTGATCAAAGAAGAGATATGAATATTAAATAGTAATTTCGTATTAAATATTACACCAATGTCACGCTGTGAATTAACACGGGTAAGCTGTACATTATGTAATAAATGATCAAACATTTTAATCTACCTTATATGACATGGTGTCACTTCCAAGATACCGACCAACATTTCTTGGACTGCATGCTATCGACAAGCAGCACGACTATTAACCATTGTATTGCTCACTACTGCCAAAATCTGCACTTCATCCTGCGCTTAACGCAATTTTTCATTTGGATTCAAGTGCAAAAAGCAACGTAGCTGATCTTACTGTTTTGAACCAGGACATATTATCATGCGATTGGTCGCGCTTTCTAAATGAACAAGATGCCGAGATAGCCACTTTAAATTTTTACAATACGCTTTTTACTTGCTTTACACGGTGTGTACCGGCCACCCACGACAAGCAGGTAAAAAGGTTTCCATGGTTCGATGATGATTTGACTCATTTGAAAAATTTTAAAATGAAGGCATGGAAGTCATACTGTCTCTCGAGAACCGATGCGGACTATGTTTTTTACTCTGAGTTACCTGATTTGTTCGTTAGTCAGTCTACTGCGGCATATAATAATTACGTCAGTAAAGTCAAGCGATCAATCAAGGATAAGCCTGAGCAGTTCTGGAATTTTGTGAATTACAAAAGACACACCGACGGTTATCCCGGTTCAATGTCCTTTGTCAGTAATGACCCTTTAGCTATAAGCAACTTTTTTGCCCACCATTTCCGTACTGCTTTCGCTAGGTATTGTTATTATTAGTCCTGAGGATTTCCATTGCACATCAAAGTTTCCTTCTACCTCATTAGACATGCAAGATCTTCATATTGAGGAAGCGACCGTTTTGAAGTTTATTTCAAGCATCGCGGATAGTTTCCCTAGAGGTCCATATGGCATCCCTGCTGTGGAAATACTCCACTATCAGACCATTGCTCAAAAAAGGAAAAATAATTGATGTGTGTAACTATCGTCCTATTGCTAATCTTTCTTGCATTTATAAGTTGTTCGAGGCGGTTGTTTGTGAAATAATGAATTTTCATTGTAAATCGATCATTAGTCTAGTCCAACACGGGTTTAACAAAGGTAGGTTGACCACAACAAATCTAATGGAAATTTCCAATTTCACTATTCCAGTGACTGAATACGGTAAGCAGGTTGACTACATATATATCGACTTTCTCTAAGCTTTTGATAAAGTGGACCATGCAATTCTTGCTTACAAGCCATACGCATTTGGATTTCCTTTTACTTTCATAGATTGGATCAGGTCTTACCTATCTAATCGTACCCAAAAAGTGATTTTTCGTAGAGTTCATTCCTTTGCTATATCCAGCATATCTAGTGTGCCAAAGGGAAGCCATCTAGAACCACTGTTATTTATTTTATTTATTAACGACATGAGTTCGGTTATTTCCCACTCAAAAATTCACATTCGTATGCCTTTGAATATTAGTAAATGTGCAAGCGCTTCATACCTTAAAAACGAAATTCCATTATTTCGATTATGTTCTAGACGGTAGCATACTACAACAGACAGACAAGGTACTAGATCTCGGTGTATATGTTATAACCGCATTTTCGTTTGACGATCATATTGACTACGTAATCAGCAAGGCCAAGTCCATTTGGGTTTTCGTTAAAAGATGGTGCAAGGACTTCAATGATCCTTATGTAACTAAAACTTTATACTGTGCTTTTGTACGCTCTATCCTCGAGTATGCTTGTCAGGTGTGGGCTCCGTATTACGAAGAATATAAGAGTAGGATCGAGTCTGTACAGCGAAGGTTCTTAAGGTCTGATACGTTGCGTCTTCTTCCTTACGAACATCGCCTTAAACTCCTTTCTCTAGAGTCACTTGAGAATAGACGGATTATTCCTAGAGCTGCTGTTGCATTTAAATTATTTTTAGAAATTGATTCTCCATATTTGCTCAAATATGTAGTATTTCGCGTCGATCCTTGAGAAACTATGTGCCACTCCACATTCCTCATCATGGCACCAACTATAGACAAAACGAACCAATCGCATCTCTTTCGCGTGTTTTCAACAATAATTACTGCCGAATTGACTATAATTTATCTAGCATGCAGTTAAAGTCAGCCTTACGCGATAAATAATTTATGATTGTTAATTGTTTTAAATGTTAAATTTGATACTCGTATGATATATTTTATGTGTACTTTTTTTAACAATATTTTGTAAGTAATCATTATTTGGATAAGTTTTTAGAAATTTTTTAAATTAATAAACAAGATTGTATTATATTTCCATAAGAATTATGATACTGTGCATTAACTAGGATTAAGTTCGATTTGATTATTATCGCACCGAACTTGAATCTTTTCAATAGCTTTTTGCAGCTCAATACAATTTTTTATGTTTTTGCTGGTTCTCAATCATTGGTTCTCAATCATTTCATATCGTCAGGATGGGAAGAGGAAAGGTTTTTTGTTATATCGTTGATGTAAATACTAAAAATCAAAGGACCTACAATTGAACCTTGCGGAACGCCTTAAGTTGACACTATATCGCGCGAAATGGAACAACTTGCTTTCGTTAGATATAACTGAATGACATTAAAAGAAAATAATTTGCTTAATATTGTATTACTCTTAGTGATATTTACAAAAAGTTTTGCGGGACTCAGTGCAAATAGTATCAACTTGTGTCGATTTACCCATAGCTGTCGCCACAAAATCGGTGACCACAGCCAGATTAATAATAGTTGATTTGCGGGTTAAAGTTAGTTGTAGTACTTAAACGAACCAAGGTCCATAACAACTCTTCCACAACAGAGTCTGTTAAATCTGAGAAATCATAATTATTAAAAATCTAAAATGCAAACGAAAACGAAAAGGACGCATGACTATAAATTATAGAATTCACCTTGAATAACAACATGTCCTTGACATGTTCGCCAAAATTTTCGTAATAAATTATAAATATGTTTGCTTTCCTGATCGAAACCAACACAAGAACTTATCATCCAGAAACTTGCAACCTCATTGTTATTCTCTATCAGGTGATACGTGTCGATAAAACCCTCAGCCATATAATAAATCATTTCATAGCTAATAAAATTAATAATACAGCTAGTGCTCGTTCTGAACTTAATTCAATTTTGCATTATAGCAACAATATAATATGAAAAAAGTAATTAAATTTCGCATAACAACGAAAGAAATCGTTTATGTTCAGTCGAAATGAATGAATGGAAAAATTAATTAAATGTGTTGTAAATAATAAAACAATAATTTATCAATCGTTCTTAAGGGAAAAAATTGAAAAAATGCCAAAATAAATTAATAATAAAACATAACAGGACTACGATGGGGTTTCATTGGGCTTTAAGTGCGATACTCTAGATGAAAGAGAAATTTTTTGTTTTCAAGAAATTTTGTAGGGGAAGTGGTAGAGGGGGTGACGACATTGAACTAATTTTTTCATATCACGCTACAGTTGCTATCAAAATGTTTTATACAAAATTTAAAATTCAAAAATTTAAAAGATACTGAGAAAATTAGTGTAATGGATTTAGCGAAATTGTACAGTTTGTATGGGAGGTGGTAGAAGGAAGGGCGAGTTCTTAATGACTGTTTCAGAAATAACTATAAACATCATGCTTTTTGATATGTCTTAAATTGTAGATTAGTAGCACTCGTACTTTTGAGGAAAATCGATTTTGTTGTAAAATTGTTTCATATTATACAGGGTGTTTGGTACTCCGTGCATAACCTTGTAAGGTGTTATTCCTGGATATATTTTGAGGAAAAAATTGTTCTACGGAGATGGTCAATTTTCAATATCCGCGGAGATACAGGGTGACCAAGAAAAGTGTTTCGGACCTGTACCCTCACTCACTCAAAACGATATATCTTGAAAACTAATAATCGCATTTCAAAGTGTTATAGCTTGTTTTATAGGGAATCAAATTACCTTTCATTTGGTGTAATAGTCCGTATTGTACCTGTACCCAATCCTGAGGTATTCGCTTCAGACCACAAATTTTTGATACTTTGACCCTCAAAATTCTGTGATCAATGTAGTTTTTCTCAAAAAAACGCATTATAAAAATGTCATTTTAATGTTGTTGTTTTATGTGCCATATTATTGCCTACAAAAGATGCATACATACTTATGACTTAGGTTTTCCCGTTTTCCAGGTAATAAGCGAAAATACCTATGGCTTAAAAATAAAATATGCCATAAACCAACCCTCGTTCTAAAAAAACTACCTGAAATGTTGTTAAACTGAAATATTCTTTGTGTCCTTTAATTACTATTTAAATTATCGATGAATGTCCTTTAAGTAGTATTTAAATTATCGAGGAAATGAATTAAATTAAAATGAGTTTCAACACAACGACGCTGTTCGACGCTTGGCATTGCAGTTAAACGTCTCTACGTGGAAAGTTTGGAGTGTCCTCAAAGCAGAGCGGTTGCATTCCTACCACCACACACCAGTGCAGGAGCTGGTACCCATTGATTTGCCCAAAAGGATGGAGTTTTGCAATTGGCTCCTTGAACGACAACTAAGTAACGAGAATTTTATGAACAACATTCTTTGGACTGATGAGTCCCAATTCACCAGGGACGGTATCACAAACTTCCACAACTTACACACATGGGCTGAGAGCAATCCACATACAAGAAAAGAGGCATCATTTCAGCACAGATTCAGTGTCAATTTATGGGCAGGTGTGATTGGCAACGATTTTATTGGTCCTATTAGGCTTCCGCCTACCCTAAATAGTTCCAATTACTTGCAGTTTTTGACAAATGATCTACAAGAGTTATTGGATGATGTGCCACTGCAACGATTGGCTTCCATGTTTTACCAACACGATGGTGCTCCAGCTCATTACGGCCGACAAATCAGAAATTGGTTAAATTCCAATTATAGCAATCGCTGGATCGGTAGAAATGGACCGATACACTGGCCTGCAAGATCTCCTGATTTAACTATTATGGATTTCTTTGTATGGGGACGGATGAAGGACCTTGTCTACGCAACGGAAGTAGTAACGTTGCAGGATCTAAACACCAGAATCGATGCGGCAGCAACAGAAGTAAGGCAGCAGTTGAGGAGTATGAACACAAAGGGAACACTGGCAAAACGAGCTTTAGCGTGCATTCAAAATGAAGGGAGCCATTTTGAACATTTATTGTAATTAAGGAAATTTGAAATAAACCATAAAAACCATTCTTAAGTTCTTTTAGTTCAAGCGGAGAGTGTTGATCAACCTATTCTTGCTTTTTTGACAAAAGTGCTAAATTATTGGAAGATAATTTCTTCTAAACTATAAAACTTATGCAATGCAAGTGTATGCGTCTTTTGTAGGCAATAATATGGCACATAAGAAAACAACATTAAAATGACATTTTTATAATGGGTTTTTTAGAGAAAAACTACATTGATCCTAGAATTTTGAGGGTCAAAGTGTCAAAAATTTGTGTTCTGAAGCAAATATCTCAGAATTGGATACAGTTACAATGCGGACTATTACAGCAAATGAAAGGTAATTTGATTCCCTAAAAAACATGCTATAACACTTTGAATTGTGATTATTAGTTTTCAAGATATAGCGTTTTGAGTGAGTGAGGGTACAGGTCCGAAGGACTTTTCTTGATCACCCTGTATCTCCGTGGATATTGAAAATTGACCATCTCCGTAAAACAATTTTTTGCTCAAAATATATCCAGGAATAACCCCTTACAAGGTTATGCACGGAGTACCAAACACCCTGTATAGGAGGGGGTAGAAGCTTGCAATATTTTGAGAAAATAAAAATGAGATAATAATACAAGAAAAATCGTATGATGTAACATAGTTGGTGGGCAACTTGCATGAAAGTTTATTCGAAAATATTATTCTTTTCTTATCGCTAAGCGAATGAATACTATTTTGACAATAGGTCATGTTGAAAAACGCAGTATAACTGCCAATAAATGTACATATCTGCAAAGTGCAGTCACGACATTGTATTTAAAACTCCTTTTCTACAAAAGTAAAAAACTATGCAGTGCAATAGATTATTTGGAGTTTCTGATTTTGGAATATTATGGAAATGTATTGTACAAGAAAACCCAAAATTCATTACAGCGATAGGTTTCAAACTCCTGGTCCCACTTAATGGAATCTGTAAATTGTTACATTATTTCAAGGGGAGTTAACACTAGATAGATTCGAAGAAAATGTTCGCCTGCTTTAAATTAGAGTAACTTTTAACCATAATTTCGTATGTTTTTGAGCGAAAATTGAAAAATTATTATAAGAGAAACATTTTACCGAAGAGCTTGCTGAGCGCCACAAAGTGGACTCAGGTAATAATCAAAGCTTTGAAAACGTTTTTCTCGAAATGGAATTTTCAAATCTCAAAACATGAAATACTGAATCTAGAACATTGAAATCTACGGAAATAGCTTTTGGCGATCGATTCAAAACTCTTCATTGAATTAACATTTTTTCATCCAAACTTTTAGTAAAAATTGAATTTTAAAACCAGCGCAGTTTCTTCAAAAAAGCATATTTTGTTGAACCACCAGGAGCTCCAAGATTCAACTATTATACTTAGTCCTGCCATAGATATTAATACAATTGTAAACGCGACTTTAGCGACTGATAACCTAAACGCAGCAAAATGTTATGTTGCAAGTTTTGACAGTTGATATGTGTGCTCTACAAACGCACCAAACCATTTCAGTATAGCTTAAGCCGTCATGATGTAATGGCCCGACAATGAGAACCGTATCGCTGTTATTGCTCTTCATAAGTGTGGATTACAAAGATCTCGTATTTTTGATTTATTGAAACCGTTGAAAATTACGTGTGTTTTTGTGTATCGTACTGTTAAGTCTTTTGCTGATAGTGGAAATGTAAACGACCGTAAATGATTCGGCCGGCCTCGCAAGGCTCGTACGCCGCATGCCATCAACGCTGTGAGGTCGCGAATCAAAATCCTGTCCGCAGACAAATCATGACTCGTGAAATGGATATAGCGCGGAGAACCATGAGCCGCATCGTTAAAGAAGACTTGAGACTTTCAAACGACAAACAGGACAGCGCCTTACCGTTAAATTAAAAAACTAAAACGGTGGTACGGTAAAGAGAAATCCCGTTTACTGACGAAAAAATCTTTACCGTAGAGGAAACTTTTAGTAAGCAGAATGATAGGGTGTCTGCATGAACCTCCAAGGAAACCAGTAAACTAGTGCCAAGGATTGAACGAGGTCATTATCCCGCATCAATGATGGTTTGGTGGGGAGTTTCCTATGACGGCGTCACTTCCTTACATTTTTGTGAAAAGGGTGTTAAAACAGCGGCAAAAAACTATCAGCGAGCCATTTTAAGGAATGTAGTAGAGCCCTTTTAGAAGACATGGTCTGTAAAAGACGCCACCACAACCTCGAATCATTGAAGCAGGTGTTGGTAGCAGTTGTGGACCATTTTCTCATGGATATCGTACGTACAGCGAACGATGAGTGGCCTCACAGACTTCGGCGCTGTATTAAGACAAATGGAAGCCATTTTTATTTTTTTTTATACTCTAGATGAAATCTGAGAGTATATTGTGTTTGCCTTACCGTTTGTAACGCTACGAAATAATGCTCGCACAGAGCCGCCAAGGGTACAGAAATATTTGTTGTCGCTCAAAAACTTCGATTCCGAGTTGCTGTCTGTCCGTCTGTCCACAGCATAACTCTCGAACGCTTTGAGCTATCGTGCTGAAATTTGTTGTGCGTCATTTTTAGCAAAAAAGAAACTTTAAGTTCGTGAATGGGCCACATCCCCCCACTCCTTCTACCCCCTCCCATACAAATTTCATGAAATTCCGAAATTTTTAGAAATTGATTTTTTTTTGAAACTATTTAAGCTATCGATTTGAAGCTTGGGTCAAAGTATTATAATACAGATGTCATTAGTATGACTGAATATTGATCCGATCCCGTCACTCCTTCTACCCCCTCCCATACAAATGCATAATTTTGAAAAGTGCAGTTTTTCGATTTTCATTGAAACTAGCAAAGTTATAAAAACGAATTTTTGCCAAAATTAATTTTATTTTAATTCCAATCAGAATTAAAAAAATTATCAACTTCACCTCACTCCTTCTACCCCCTCCCATACAAATTTCACGAAATTTTGAAATTTAAATTAAATTATTTTTCTTCGAAACTGTTAAAGCTATCAACTTGATATTTTGTATAAAGTATAAAAATAAAAATATCAATAACGAGACAAAAATGTGTTTTGATCCGTACACTCCTTCTACCCCCTCCCATACAAATGTATAATTTTTGTTAAGTGCATTATATCGATTTCCATTAAAACTAGAAAAAGTATAAACTTAAAATTCTGCCAGAATTTGTTTTTTAACAATTGCAATAAATGCTAAAAAAAATTATCAGCTCCTCTTCAATCCTTCTACCCCCTCCCATACAAATATCTGTATTATAAATTCAAGAAAAGCATTTCTCCTTCGAATATATTAGAACTATCGAATTTGAAATTGAATCAAAGCGTGGTGATAAGGATGATGATAAGCAGTTTCAAAATCATCTTAAACGCTCCACTTCCTCTGCCACCTCCCATACAAATGCCTCAATTTCAGGAAAACTATGTCCAATTGAAAATAATGAAAGCTACAAACCGTAAATTCAGCACGAAATATTTTGCATACCACATTAGGTGTCATATCCAAAAATTAGAAACCTTCCTCCTCTCCTTCTACCACCTCCCATACAAAAGTCACGATTAATTATTTAAAAGAATTGGAGGTGACATATTTTCCGGTACATTGAACTCTTTCTCATTTCATCTAGAGTATCATATGATTGGGCTTTACGCTCAATCATAATTCTTTTATGTTTTATTTTAATTTTGTAGTTTACGATAGATAAAACACTGGATCATGGGCTTATCACCCGTGATCTTAAATCCTAACTGATACGAGAAACGGATACAGCGCATCGGATACGGACGGATTCTACGCTAACGATTTGGCATTCGAAAACGGACAGGATCACGAGAAGAACGAACCACGAGCGAAAACACCATTCTGTACATTGGTTCTGAGAGTGAAGCCAAAAATGGCGTGGCGGTCGTCCTTACACCGAGAACGAGAAACAGTCTCATCCTAGCTGATGAGACTGACCAGTCTCATCCTAGCTGATGAGACTGACCAGTCTCATCCTAGCTGATGAGACTGACCAGTCTTGGATAGGATTATCGTCGTCAGGCTCAGGATCACTATCAAAACCGTCACAATTCTGCAGTGCTACGCAATAACTAGTACCGCAACACCTGGTGCCAAAGGGGAGATGTATAGCCAACTGAGTGCCATCTTCGAGCGTGTTCCAAGAGGTGATATTATTATCATCTCAGGAGATATGAACTCCCAGGTTGGTTCTGACAACACTTGACTAGAACACGTCATAGGGAGGCATGGTGACCCTTGGGTCGACGCGTCACGACCTTGGAGTAAGAGACCCGAAAACGGCGAATTATTTGTGGAGTTTTGTAGTACTCGGCAAATGGTCATCGGAGAGACCCTTTATCCACGCAAAAGTCATCATAAAACATCTTGGGTTTCCTCTGATGGTGTTACTCAGAACCAGATCGACCATTTGGCTATAAGTCGCCGATGGAGAAGATGTCTCCTCGATGTGCGAGCGAAACGTGGAGCTGACGTGGGGAGCTATCACAACTTGATGGTTGCCTGATTGAGATTGTGTACAGCAGCTATCCATTGAAGCGCAAGCTTAATGTGAATAAACTTAGAGACCCCAACAAAAAGCGCGAGTACACCACCATTCTACGCGAAAAATTATCTACATTGCGCGAATATGAAATGCGCACACTGGACTTCCATTGTAAGGCAACCAGAAACACGTTTTTAACTAGTGCTGAAAAATCTGTGGGATATGTGCAAAGCGATAAGAAACCCTGAATGTCGCGAGACACATGAGACAAGGTTGGCAATCGGAAAAAAAGCCAAATTGGCAATCATCTCTCAACCCGATGTTAACCAACGAACACACGACTTGAGGCAGAACTACCGTAATGCTCATATGCAGCCTAAAAAGGCTGTTAGACGTGACAAGAGAAAGGCCATTGAAGGTCTGGCCAACAAGGCAGAATCTGCAGCTTACCTTGGGGATATGGGTTCACTATTGAAGATCATGAAATAGTTGACGAACAGGAATTTCACCTTAATATGAGTGAACATCAGTTGCGGCGATAGAAGAAACACTTCTCTGATACTTTAAACATCTTGTCAGAGGAAGATATTCTAGAAACAGAACAACTATACCAAACATCCAGCCGCAACAGTCCTTTATAAGAGATGATCTCCCAGAAAGAAGATATAGTTTCCACCATTCGGTCAATAGCGGGAAGGAAAGCCCCAGGTATAGCCGGACTACCAATATTATCACCAGCCCTGTTTCTCGTGATAATAGATGACATCTTGAAAGCTGCACTGAAAAGTGGGGAAGGTAAAGGTCTTCAATGGAGATTATTTAAAATTTTAAGTCACCTGGATTATGCTGATGGCTTGTGTTTGATCGCACATAACCATTCTGACTTAGAGTCAAATGTTCGCTCGTTGCACTCTAAATGCAAAGAGGCGGACTGAAAATAAATGTACGTAAGACCAAGTACATGCACATGGGTTCGAACGCAAGCACACCGGTTGTTCTTAACGGACAAGATGTGGAAAAGATGGAAGATTTTCGTTATCTCGGAAGCATTGTCAGCATGGACGGCGGAGCCGAAAAGGATGTTGAGGCTCGTCTAAATAAAGTTCGTCAGGCCTTCGGTATCCTCTCCCCTTCCTGGAAGTTAAGAGAGATCTCCCTTCGCACGAAGCCGCGAGTTTTTTACGCATACGTCAAATCTGTGTTGTTATATGATTGTACTACGTGGAAAGTGACCGTTCTTTCTTACCAAGAAACTACAAACTTTCGTGAGCCGATGACTCTCCCGCATTTTAGGAATATTCTGGCCAGAAGTGATCTCTAACGACCAACTTTGGAGTACAACTGGACAGACTAAAGTAGGCATTGAAAATCAAAGGCGGAACTGGCAGTGGATCGGTCACACTTTGAGAAAACTAGAGCGGATGTTTCGCCAAACAAGCTCTAGATTATAGTCATCAAGGAACACGTCGGGTTGGTCGACCATATAGCACATGGAAGAGAGCAGTTGAGCAGGAGGCCAGAGGAATAAACAAGTCCTGGCAACAGGATTGCGCCTTGTAGAAGAGAGTTAATTCTGTCAGGGGTCTTAACAGGAATTTGATTTGATGCCAAAATAAAAAGTGCACAGAAAAGATTATTCTATAGAGTAATTTCATAAAGATAACAGTTTTCGAAGAGCTTGGATGTAGACTTGTGGGTAGCGTGTTGATTTATAATCCCGGTCGATATATAATTTCAGCACACTGCTTACGAAGCTATATCCTGACTACCTGAATCTACGAAAATAACAATTCGCAGAGAGAGGGATGTGGGAAGGGCTAACAAACCTTTCTCAATAAAAAATACAATGTTAAGGAACCTGAAGGTCAGGAGGGCCAAGGCCCGATTTGGGCTGTAATGCCATTGAATGAGGAACAGTTTTCCAAGCAAACTTAACTCATAAACTGTCGCCGGCATTTATATGAGAGGTGATAGTAGAAGTGGAAGCATTTCCTTAAAAATTTGATGCGCAAGTTTACGGATTTGGTTCGAAAAATTTTTCTCAATTTCTAATAAAAGTTGTGATTGATAGATGTCAGAAGTTTTGTGCAGTAGTTTCCAATTTCCAGGTCGATGAATTTTTTCGAATTCCTTCATTTTCTAATACAATAAATTCGGGTTACTTAAAACTAACAATAAATTTAAGGGATTCTAAATTTGTTAAGCCTCAACTTGTGCGCCTTAAATACTCAACTTATTAAATTAATTTTCATCCATGAACGAATTCTTAACCATAACTAGCTGTCTCGCAAGTTCTAAGAAGCCAAGAAAATGTTTTGAAATTCCATAATCCCATACAGAAAACAAAATAGAAATTTTCCCGTGAAAACATGAAAATGTAATGTGGAAAATCGCCTCCGATTAAGCTCTTCTTCACAGCTGTTTTTATTTTTTGTTTGTTTTTCTATTCCTCAAGACCATTTTACTAGCTTTATTTCAACTTATTTCATGTCAGTCGAGGTCGTTACTACCAAAGGAGTACTTTTACATGTTATACACACATTTTTCCCTATCTTTATACCTCAACGACGTGCATAGTGTTATTATAGTTTTACACTCACTGTAAAAACACAAGTATCTAAGTATCTTGCAGGGTGTTTTTACGGTCCGCTTACTTTGGTCGCTCAACTAATTTGAAATCGAAACTACCATCGTTTTAGTGTTACCGTGATACAGCAAAATTTTTATTGAAAATCGTCAAAACAATTCATAAAAGACCTCATTTCCTGTTTCGCATTTCATTACCTTCAAAATATAAAATCGCTTGGATTTTTTTTCCTCGAATAAATAATTAGATTTTTACAATAATTTTATTCATAATATTCGTTGGACTTTTCGGCCAGATTGGCCAAGCGAGAAGCAAAAATCGCATCGCACAAAACCGTGAAATTGTTGTATTTTTTCTAATTTATAGCATTACTAAGTCGTTTTGCGGGCGTTAAAAAAAAATTACAAAATACAAAATTAAACTTTATGTAGTCCTAGTCGATAAAATCAACAAACAAAACAAAACGATTATTATTATTTTTTGCGGAAACATTTTCATACCGATAAATATCAGAAATTGTTTTTTACGTTTATTTATAAAATTTATTTTTGGTATATGTCTTTAAAAATTAATAATGATGATTATCGTCAGTTGGAACACATATGAGAAGAAGTTTTTGACATCGAGCTCGCAAATTGTACACCATCAATCCGCTGCAGAGAGATCTAATGTCGTAGGGAAAATTGGACCGATGCCAACGTTAATAACCTGTCGGTATGGAAATTACATAGACACGTTTTGCAATTCGAGCAAATATCCGAATTGAGAAGAGCAGCCATCATTCTTTAATAATGAAATCGGGATTTATAAACACATGGCCTTTCGAAGGTTTGCGATGAAAACTCGAAGAAAATCACTCGGATAAGTGTAAACGGTCAAGACCAGAATCATAAACAAACTGACAAGGCAGATTATGTGTTGGTAAATTTTCAATTATTTACAGTGATCTTTGGAAAATTGTGTAATTAAATTGAAAGCCGATATAGGATAAGAGTTAAATGTGTGTTTAATTAAGAGCTCTATGCGATTCGTGCAATTTGAATTTCGTTATACAATGTAAGAATATAAGAAGCTTCTGTGTTTGTGATCTTATCATTTTTGATCAAATTGGGTGCGGTAATACTGTCTATCAAAACGTATCGTAATTCAACTGCACATTCAATTGATGAGACAAAATATTTCAGCGTTGGTTCTATCGGAAATATTGTTACCAAATTTAAGTTCTTTATGGATATAATTGCCTCATTGCTTTAACCATATCACATAAACATTGCATAAAGTTTAAAATCAACAAAAAATAATAATAAATGTCGCCTGTGGTCGAAATTCGACCAATTGTGTTTTTAAACACACGAAATTCAGCGCCCAGATCAAGAAGAAGACACAGAAACCGGGGTTTTCAACTGCAGTCGCTTCGCAGAATGGAGAAATAATATGTCGAGTCCACCATTCAACATAGATTATATGATGGAATCAGAGGAAAATTGGATGGAAATTTGCACACTCGTAACGAATGTCCAAAAAGATGTTCGGAGAATCGAGAGAGAAAGGAGAGCAGAAGCATTATAAGGAGCACAGCATGAAATGCTAGCCAGTCCCGCGAAATAATATCTAACGGCCGTCCCGCGGGGAGAGTGGAGTGAAGTCTGTGTGCGGGGGTGTAGTTTATTGCACAGACACATATCGACTGACAGTTCTCTGTCAGGATCAGATATGTGAATCGTGCATACCAATGGCACGAGCTATTGGTATCTTATGAAGATTCCACACCTCCCTGGCGTAACCAGAAAAAACACACACTTATTCATCTTGTATTTACATAATTAAATGGAATTCAGTTGCAAGCAAATTCTTAATTCTTACATATAAGTTTTATTCTCCTCCGTTATATACTAAAATTTATCACAATTTTTGATGTTCATGTTGTAAGTCAAGTAACATTGGACGCGAACGGAATTTCGGAAGCTTTGGATATTTGTGTTGTTGGTTTTTGCCTTCGCCTAACATTGGGCATTTTTTAACTAGACACTTTTTTCATTTCCACATTTCCTGACTAAAAGCGCAGTGCCGTGCACTGGACCTACCAGTTCTCGTCCGATCACCGAAGTCCAGCAGCATAGGACGAGTGTAGTACTAAGATATGAACCCGTTTGTATGTTCCCACTTTAATTTACCTGCCTTAACGGGAACATGCACACATGATTTTTGGTTTGTGCACATCTATGGCTCTGCAGGTTTTTATTGACATAAGTTTCTTTCCCCTTTTTTTATAATAAATAAAAAAAAGTCAATGTTCGATGCTCACGTTGTAGAAGAGATAAAGAAATTCGGTTAATTTTTCAACAAAAATAACGTATACAAAATATGAACGTTCTTAAGCTAGAGAGCGAACGGACATTCGGTTTCAATTTTTCTGAGTTTTGTTTTTCTCCGAGTTTTGGGGCTAAATCTAGATCCAAGCGAATCCTCCAACTTTCTTAGTGCAATCGTCAAGTGTCCTTAAGGATGTATCGAATTCCCACAAACCTAGATGAAAACAAATCTTCCGATGCTACTGTTTCTCTCTTGCTAAACCTCTGTGTAAGCTCTTTTGTCAATCTCTTTCTCTCTCTCTTTCGGATTTGTCCCTAAATCCTTGTAGCTTGCAAACGTTCAGACAATTTCAAAGAAAGGTGCCAGTAATAATCCCGTCAACTATCGTCTAATTGCAATCACTTCACTTCTATCAAAGGTCATGGAAATTGTTATCAACCAAAGAGTGACTAAGTAAAAATGAGTATCTTGAACAACACGATATCAAAAACATAACAGGACGATTGGGCGTAAAGCCCAATTTTTTCACATCGCGGTAGAAATGTTTTATTCAAAATTTAGGATTCAACAACTTAATAGGTTCTGAAAAATTTCATGTATTGGATTTAGTTAAATTGTGCAGATTGTATGGGAGGTAGTAGAGGATGAGGCGAGTTCTTAATGACTTTTTCAGAAATAACTATAAACATTATGGTTTCGACATAATTTAAATTGTCGATCAGTAGAGTTCATACTTTTCAGGAAAATCGACTTTTCGTAAAGTTGTGAAATTGTGTCAGATTGGGAGGTGGTAGAAGGACTGAAGGTAATCGTTTAATTTTTTTTGATCTTAGTAATAATTCTAAATAAATATTTAGTGCACAATTTCAGCTCGATAAATCTTATACGTACTGTGTAAATTGATTTAGAGCATTTCATGAAAAGTGCAGTTTGTATGGGAGATGGTGGAAGAAGGGGGAGGACACAATATTAATATTTTAGTGACGTTGGAACATAAGCATCACTTTAGTGAATCTTGCATTCTCGCCCAAGACGTTTGATAACATATGGCATTCCGACCTTTTAAGAGAGTCTTTAATATGATAGATTTGAAGTGTTCTCACCAATTGTTTAATGCTTATTGGATGGTGTGATATCATCATTCGACCTTGTAAACGCTGGTGCCCTCAGGGTTCAGTTCTTAATTACTCTTTTTTTTTGTATCAACGATCTACTTTCGTTCACATTTAAGACACAGACCAAAAAACCTCCACTGCTCGGATTTTTTTTTTTTGCAATTTTAATAATGCTACCAAACCAAATTTAATTTAAAAAACATAAAAGAATTATGAATTATATATGATACTCTAGATGAAATGAGAAAGAGTTCAATGTACCGGAAAATATGTCACCTCCAATTCTTTTAAATAATTAATAGTGACTTTTATATGGGAGGTGGTAGGAGCAGAGGAGGAAGGTTTGTAATTTTTGGATATGGCACCTAATGTGGTATGCAAAATATTTCGTATTGAATTTAAGATTTGCAGCTTTCATTATTTTCAGTTGGACATAGTTTTCCTGAAATTGAGGCATTTGTATGGGAAGTGACAAAGTGAAGTGGAGCGTTTAAGATGATTTTGAAACTGCTTATCATCATCCTTGTCACCACGCTTTGATTCAATTTTAAATTCGCTAGTTCTAATATATTCGAAGAAAAAATGCGTTTCTTGAATTTATAATACAGATATTTGTATGGGAGGGGGTAGAAGGAGTGAAGACAAGCTGAAATTTTTTTTTAGTATTTATTGCAATTATTAAAAAACAAATTCTGGCAGAATTTTAAGTCGATACTTTTTCTAGTTTTAATGGAAATCGATATAATGCACTTAACAAAAATTATACATTTGTATGGGAGGGGGTAGAAGGAGTGTACGGATCAAAACAAATTTTTTACTCGCTATTGATATTTCTGTTTTTATACTTTATGCAAAATATCAAGTTGATAGCTTTAATATTTTCGAAGAAAAATAATTTAATTTAAATTTCAAAATTTCGTGAAATTCGTATGGGAGGGGGTAGAAGGAGTGGGGTGAAGTTGATAATTTTTTCAATACTGATTGCAATTATAATAAAATTAATTCTGACAAAAATTCGTTTTTATAACTTTGCTAGTTTCAATGAAAATCGAAAAACTGCATTTTTCAAAATTATGCATTTGTGATGGGAGGGGGTAGAAGGAGTGACGGGATCGGATCAATATTCAGTCATATTAATGACATCTATACCATAATACTTTTACCCAAATTTCAAATCGATAGCTTAAATAGTTTCAAAGAAAAATCAATTTCTGAAAATTTCGGATTTTCGTGAAATTTGTATGGGAGGGGGTAGAAGGAGTGGGGGGATGTGGCCCGTTCACGAACTTAAAGTTACTTTTTTGCTAAAAATGACACACAACAAATTTCAGCACGATAGCTCAAAGCGTTCGAGAGTTATACTGTAGACAGACGGACAGACGGACAGACAGACGGATAGACGGACGGACAGCAACTCAAAATCGAAGTTTTTGAGCGACAACAAATATTTCTGTACCCTTGGCGGCTCTGTGCGAGCATTATTTCTTAGCGTTACAAACGGTAAGGCAAACACAATATACTCTCAGATTTCATCTAGAGTATAAAAACGAGGTTTGATTGCGAACATTTAGAGCTTACATTTAAACAGTAACATTTGACACATTTCAATCAGAGATAGAGACAGTATGACGAAGTTCGTCCGCGTAAAAAACGCAAAAAGCACTTTTTGAAAATGTAGTTAGTGACGCATTATGTGGGATATATAATCTGCTTAGTTTAATGGCTTTTTGAACACAATGTTTTGTATTTTGGTCGGGATCAGAACCATAAATTATTTAGAATGAAATCATGATATTCGTACGTGTGTGGGACAGACCCGTGATCAAATCACCCCCGTGAGTTGAGATCATATACGGTGTTGATGCTAGAATAGCGTTAAGGAAATGTAAATAGTTGTAGCTTGTGTTAAGAAAAGTTCAAATAAAATAACTTTAAGTTCAAAAACATTACAGGACTATGATTGTGCGTATACATGAAATCGAAATTTGATTGATCTTAAGAAATTTTGTGCGGAGAAGGGGTGACAGCATTGAACTAATTTGTTTCACATCGTGCTATAAAAATGTTTTGTACAAAATTTAAGCTTCGAAAATTGAAAAGATACCGAGAAAATTAGTACATTGGATTTAGTGAAATTGCACAGTTTGTATGGGAGGTGGTAGAAGTAATGGGGGTTTTTAGTGATTTTTTGAGAAACAAGTATAATCATCATGGAATTGATAATATATATTTGAAATTTCAGATCAGTAATATTCATACTTTTCAAGAAAATCGAATTTTCGTAAAGTTGAGAAATTGTATATCATTGTATGGGCAAGATGTTATAACAATTTAAAGAAAATATTTTCGGATTCTACACTGTTACGCTTTATTATTCTCTGCTCCTCTCCTTTATCAAATTTTTTCTTTCAATTCGAAATGCACTGTGAAAACATTTACCATACCATTTTATAACAACGTAAATTCAATACCACCAGCCAGTGTGGAGTCAGAACGAGTTTTCTTTTGATATGGACGAATTGCTACAAAAATATAATAAGATCATCCTTGGACGATGAAAATTTAGATTTGTTATGATTTGTAAGATCCGAGTTCAAGTCCAAACAAAAAACATAACAGGGCTACGATTGCGCGTAAAGCGCAATCTTACGATATTCTAGATGAAATAGAATTTCTTATGATCCCAAGAAATTTTGTATGGGGAGTGTTAGAAGGGGTGATAGTATTGCACTAGTTTTTTCCCCATCATGCTATAGTAGCTATAAAAATGTTTTACACAAAATGGTTACTCCAAAAATTGAATAGGAACTGAGAAAAAGCAGTGAAGCTAATCAATTATTTTTTTCTAATCTTAGTAATAAAGCTAATTAAGTATTTATTACAAAATATGAGCTCGATAAATGTTATATGTTCTGAGAAAATCGGCTTAGAGCATTTCATGAAAAAATGTAGTTTGTTTGGGTGGGGGTGGAAGGAGAGGGAAGACGCGAATAATTTTTATACTGTAGATTGAAATCATTATGAAAGTAATATATCCCAAAATTCAGACTAATAACTTTTATACTTTTCGAGCAAATCCATTTATTGTCGAATTGCGAAATTATGTCATTTTGTATGGGAGGGGGTAGAAGGGGTGAAGCTAATCGTCTAATTTTTTTTGGCGCACTGAGTAAATTGGCTTAGAGTAATTCATGACAAGTGCAGTTTGTATGGGAGGTGGTAGAAGGAGGAGGAGGACACGCATAATTTTTATACGGTAGATTGATATTATCATAAAAGTAACATATTCCAAATTTCAGACCAATAGCTTTTATACTTTTCGAGCAAATCCGTTTATTGTCAAATTGCGTAATTGTGTCGGCGCGATCTTTGTATCATCAGAGATTTCCTAATCGTCGGATACCTTACAGAAGAGTATTCCAAGAAGTTTACAGAAGGATGCGGGAAACAGGCAGCGTTAGCACAAGCAGAGTAAATGCAAATCCTGCGCCGATAATCGTTGTTCCAACCGATGAAGAAATACTACATGCAGTTCAAAATGATCCGTCAATCAGTATCCGACGCTTGGCATTGTAGTTAAACGTCTCTACGTGGAAAGTTTGGAGTGCCCTAAAAGCAGAGCGCTTGCATCCCTACCACCACACTAGTGCAGGATCTGTTACCCATTGATTTGCCCAAAAGGATGGAGTTTTGCAATTGGCTCCTTGAACGACGACTAAATGACGAGAATTTTATGAACAACATTCTTTGGACGGATGAGTCCCAATTCACCAGGGACGGTATCACAAACTTCCACAACTTACACACCTGGGCATCCACATACAAGAAGAGAGGCATCATTTCAGCACAGATTCAGTGTCAATTTATGGGCAGGTGTGATTGGTGACGATTCCATTGGTCCTATTAGGATTCCGCCTACCTTAAGTAGTTCCAATTACTTGCATTTTTTGACAAATGATCTACAGGAGTTATTGGATGATATGCCACTGCAACGATTAGCTTCCATGTCTTACCAACACGATGGTGCTCCAGCTCATTACGGCCGACAAATCACAGATTGGTTAAATTCCAATTATAGCAATCGCTGGATCGGTATAAATGGACCGATACACTGGCCTGCAAGATCTCCTGATTGAACTATTACGGATTTCTTTGTATGGGGACGGATGAAGGACCTTGTCTACGCAACGGAAGTAGTAACGTTGCAGGATCTAAACACCAGAATCGATGCGGCAGCAACAGAAGTTAGGCAGCAGTTGAGGAGTATGAACACAAAGAGAACACTGGCAAAACGAGCTTTAGCGTGCATTTAAAATGAAGGTGGCCATTTTGAACATTTATTGTAATTAAGGAAATTTGAAATAAACCATAAAAACCATTCTTAAGTTCTTTTAGTTCAAGCAGAGAGTGTTGATCAACATATTCTTGTTTTTTGATAAAAGTGCTATACTATTGGAATGATATTTTTTTCTAAACTATGAAATTTATGCAATGCAAGCGTACACATCGTTTGTAGGCAATAATATGGCACATAAAAAAATAACATTAAAATGACATTTTTATAATGCGTTTTTTTGAGAAAAACTACATTGACCCCAGAATTTTGAGGGTCAAAGTGTCAAAAATTTGTGTTCTGAATCAAATACCTCAGGATTGGGTACAGTTACAATGCGGACTATTACACCAAGTGAAAGGTAATTTGATTCCCTAAAAAACAAGCTATAACACTTTGAATTGCGATTATTAGTTTTCAAGATATAGCGTTTTGAGTGAGTTAGGGTACAGGTCCGAAACACTTTCTTGGTCACCCTGTATCTCCGCGGATATTGAAAATTGACCATCTCCGTAGAACTCGGAGTACCAAACACCCTGTATATCAATTTTTCAAGCGAAATTTTAATATTCACTAAGCATGTTGTCAATATTTGTAGTTAATCTCGCCTACTTATGGAAATTTCGCACTGTTATTTTTCGTTATATTTTTCGCAGCCTTTTTTTCTTGCATTCGTATCGTTTTTAATCAGAACTTTTCCAAACAATTGCCTGTTTTTCGCTGATCTACAATTTTGCTTGCCGATTTTTAAAAAATTTGGTAACTCACCAATTAAACCCTTCAAATGTTGAATATTCAAAAAGTTTAGTATTATGTGAAAATTTCTAAAAAGTTAGGTTATTCGAAACAAAAACAATTTGCCATAAATTTGAACTTATTTATGAAATGTCCATCATAAAACCGGTTATGTTAAATAGAAAGGTATTATAAGATTAATTTACGTAATTTCGAAGAACACTGAAATATAACGGCTAAAACTTTATAAGGAGGCGCCACTTTGGATTTATATATTCCAGTATTCGATTCTTTTCTGAATATTTCAATAAATCGATAGTTTTTATTTATTCGTTACATAAAATATGGAATAAATTTATGTATTTTTACCGATACTATGTTAATTTATTGAATTAAAATCGTTTTAAAAACTCTAAAACATGGCTTAATTAATGTTTACCTGAATCATCTTTCCAAAAAAATAGAATTTACTGACCTGCAAAGAAATAAAAAAACATAAAACGTTTAGATAAAGAAAATACAAAATATTTATAAATGAGAAAAAGAATTTATTTTATTTTAGAAAAGAAAAAAGGTTAAAATTATTTAAAAATTCAGACATCTGGTCAAATAGATATTTTGTTTGGATTTTGGTTTTTTTCCCAGAAATTTATTAACAATTTTAAATAATTTTATTCATAACTAGAATTTCCAATCGAGTCATCAAAATTGTTCGAGGCAGTATAGGTGCCAAATTCCTTGATTTATACTCTTTTACAAACAAAAAATGTTATCGATATCGAAAATATGCCTAAATCAAATGCTAGGTAAGGGAACTAGTTAATGTAGTTGGTTGATCTGTGTTAAAGTTATTAATACATTTTCACAGGTAGTTTAAGAAAAAAAATTCCTTTTTCGTAAGCATATTTTCTTTTTAATATTTGTTAGAAACTATTGTGTTTTTCACAACCAACAAATAATTTTTTTTTTTACAGAATGACCTGAGTTATAGGCAATTTCAGCCTTTATGTGCAATGCACAAACACAGTCATGGAGGGAAGGAATGGAATGAGGAAGGGAGGGGAAGGGAAGTGAGAACGACCGTAACGAGTGGAGAAGCTGGCAATTTTTCAGTTTTACTGGCTGCTACTGACAAATATTTGGAGATGTTATAGGGGACTGAATGATAGAAAGCGAACAGTAACCATCTACTGAGTATCAAGACCTTCTTGAAGTGGAACTGTTTCACTTTTACATCGTTTTGCCCATTTTATTTCAAATACTTTTTCATTGCAGTAGCAACTGAAAATTTGTGCTTAAAAAATCCCACTGTCTGGAGTGGGAATCGAACCTACGACCTATTGACTGTGAAGCAAGCACGCTGCCCACTACGCCACGGAAGCCTCATTCAATAAATTCAATAAATTTCGTGGAGGGAACTGGTTAAAATAAATTGTGAATGCCTAGAGTTGCCGCTTGGTTAGATTATTATAAAGTTACTGATATTTTATGCCTAATTTTTGTACAGAGAATTCTTCGCGGCAAGCATTAAAATTACAATTTGACGGAAGTAAGGTGAATAACTTTTTTTTAAGATACCGAACTAGAGGAGATCTTTTTACTGTTCTCACTAAGCCTTGGAATAAAAGCATTCACCAATATTGCGATAAGCAAGCGTGTAGCTTAGTGGGTAGCGTGTTGATCTATCTACAATGCGAAGATCGGGAGTTCAAATCCCGACCGACGTATAATTTCAGCACACTACTTGCGTGGGTATATCTTAGCCACCTTAATCTGCGAAAATAAAAATTCGTAGATAGAGGGATGTGCGAAAGGCTAACAACCATTTCATAAAAACAAATAAATGTTAAGGAATCTGAAGGTCAGAAGGCCAAATCAGACTGTAGGGCCATTAAAGGAGAAGAAGATATTACAGTCGAACGCGACTGACACAACTTTTCGTATTCAAGATTCAATTTTAGAATGAAAACCTCCAGAATTTGCGATTCGTAAATTCAAAACAATAAAATTATTTTGAATTTATGCAAAGATATGATTTGAAACTTACAAGTGGAATATAATAACTTTTTGACTTGTCACGTGATTAATCTAATCTTATTTAAAATTCGTTTCATACTCTTAGAAATAAGTAAGGTTAAAAACCCGTAGCACTAGTTACTCTTATTTCTTAAAATACAATTTTTTTCACTATATTATCATTTTACATTAAACAAAACAAATCATAACCATTTCCACAACATTTAAGAGCGATTTCAACTAAGATTGTTATTAATAGTAAGTTGTGTCATTATCAATCATTAATTAAAAATAATTTAATTGCATTGGACTGTAAGTATTGAAGGTTATGAAAAAAAATAACCACAAAGATCTTTTAATTCCGTAACCACAAAGATCTGTTTTACATTTTTCATCTCAATCAATCACAGAGAAGGCAAATGTCGTGACATATGATCGTTTTTAGCTTAGCGAATATATTCAAAAATAAAAGAAATCAATCTGTTGAAATCACCCAACCTACGTATTGTACCGAGATTCTTGTTGTACAAAAGATTTACAAAATAGAGATCTTCTGTTTTGACGGTGTCCATCAAAACAATAGCAATATGAATTTGTATGAAATTATGATATCGGAAAATTCTTAAAATAGAAAACTAGAATATCATTTCCGAAAAAAAATCTCGGCTCAGTGGGTGAAAGATTCCTGAAAGTCTACCATCGAAAATCCATTAAGGAAAAAGTCCCTCTAATAAAAATAAGTCTCAACATCGAGGAAAAACCTATTAGGGAAAAAATGCCTGCCGGAAAATTCGACGGAAAAGACATAATTGGAATATAACTTATTTTTTTCTTTAGATAACACCGGAACTAGAGGGGTTACTGTTCAGAACCACAGTACTGGCAAAGAGGAAAGGAAGAAGGAAATTAAGGATTAGGAGGGCTAAGTCTATTCGCCTTGAATTTCTAAATGTTGTATTTAGTGCGTCGAGTTTTGAACGAACATCAAAACTTTACTGTATGACCAAAAACAGGTTTCAGAATATATTACTACAAGCAGACAGCTGTACAAGTGTCAGCTGGGTAAAAGACGAGAAAAGACAAGAGATTGGAATATCTCCATTAAAATATCGGTAAAAGACAGCTAACGTTTGTGTCCGAGCGAATCCAGAGTTAAGGTGACTTCGGAGTTTTCTCCCTTTCAATTTTATAGCCCGAGGTGATCTAGGTAGGAGTGTAATTTCCGCAACACCTCTAGAAAGTGGGAGTCGTACAAATCTCAGCACTATGAAGGACTTATAAATTTCCGGAAACTTGGGAGATCGAGAAATTTACCTGGATCGGCGGACCAACACAAATTTTTTCCGTAACAAAATTACAAAAAATCTCTAAGTCCGAATCCAAATCACTTTTGAGAGATGTGAGACAGCTGCATGCTTTAGACGCATTCAACTCAACCATATTCTTATCACCCCATTCGAGAAAATCTTAAACTACGTCCGCACGATGCATCATTTTCGTGCGTTAAGCGCATGCGTTCTAGAATAAAAGCGCATGTATTAAGTTGAATGACGCACATGCAAAATTCGCGGACACGCATGTATTATAAAACTACGTCCTCACGATACGCTTTTTCGTTCAAGTTTGAGAATGCGTCAAGCACATGCAACAACGCAAAAGAGAATAGTGCTTCAAAGACATGTGCTTTTTCTTGAAATTTTAGAACGCAAGGCTACCCGATTAATATGATTATCAACTACGCTATTTAGAGCGATTTGCTTGTACGCCTCAACAGAAAAACTAAAAATTTCAGATTGAAATTTTTAACTAAGATCTTCAAAATTTGAGAAATTCATTTCAAAAAATTCATAAAAGTTCAAGTTGGCTACGCACAAGTTTCGTGTCATTTTCATCCGCTAAGCGCATCCGTTCTAGAACATAAACGCATGCAATAAGTTGTGTGTCGTTCAGCTTAATGCATTCACTTTTCTTCTAGAAGGCATGCGCTTAGCGCACGAAAATGACGTAACGTGTCTACGTAGCAAAATCGAATAAATATCGCGTACGAGCGAATCGCTCTCCAAAGCGCACCTGGTCCTCATCAGTTGAATAGCCTGCCGCTATTGCATGCGTCCTAAGATTTCAAAAAAAAGCTCATGCGCTTGAGGCACCATTTTCTTGCGTTACTTGCACTTGACGCATATGCAAAATTAAACGAAAAAACGCATCTTGTGGACGTAGCTTTACAGGTCTTTGTTCCGTGATCGATTCATATTCCTACGTTGTATATCAGAGTTGCTAAAACGGGCTAATATATCATTATATATCTTGTTGAAGAGGTAGGAGAAATTGATGGTGTTATCATCAGCAAAACTGTGATATGGATTCGATTTTAATGAAAGCAAGCCATTTATGAAAATTAAGACGGATCCTTGAGGGAACCAAGTGTCAATTACATAAGAAGAAAAAAACACTCCATGCAATATAGCGGAAATTGAACAGTTGGTCAAAAAACTATCAGACCATCGAAATAGAGAATCATTCACACCAATTGCTTTGAGTTTAGCTAAAAGAGCGAGATGCCATACTCTATCGAACACTTTATTAATGTCCAGTTGGCGTGCAATCACTCCCATACCCTTTCAAAATTGCAAATCGAATTTCAATTCAATGCTTCCAAAACTTAAGTCTGTCATCTGTCTATTAAACAAGAAACGTTTACTCTATCTACGTTAATTAAAATATATCAGAAAATTGTCAACTGCTTAGCATGACTTTCAATGAACATTTTAAGGCCATTGATAGCTACACGAACAGCGCGTTTAGAAAGATAATCCTCAATCCAACGGATAAGGGAGTCATCGAAACCTGTAGCCTTAAAATTGGCAAAGAGAGATTTGTACCACACTCTGTCGAATGCTTTACCTATATCCAAAGCGAGCACTTGTTCCTAGCCGAAGCGTTGCAGAGATGAATTCCAACGTTCTGTTAGATAAATCTATTTAATCGTCCTGATCAAAATCCGTATTGGCGGTCTTGCATTATGTTTAGTATAGTTATGACACTACAATAGGAGATCAATCTAGAAAACGTAAACAACTTTGTATATCTAGGGGAAAACTTATCGAAAAATGGAAGCGAGGCCATCGAAATTAAAAGAAGAATAATGATGGCAAATAAGACTTATTATTCAGTACTTCTATTAATTAAGAACAAAAACGTGCACAGGAACACGAAACTTAAGCTACATAAAACGATTATAAGACTTATGCTATGCTATGGTAACAAAATGTGAACATTAACTCAGTCATCCTAAAAATTACTTAACGCATTTGAAAGAAAGTTTCTCAGAAGAATCCTCGAACCTGTGAGAGAAGACTCGATCTGAAGAATACAATAAAATAGAAAATTGTATGCCGTCTTCGACAATCCAGAAGTTTCAACCCTCATGAAGAAGCTACAATGTCCTGGTCCTACGGAGTGGATGGATGACGGAAGAATTCCCAAACGCACCCTAAAGCGAAAAGCCAATGGGCGAAGACCAGTTGGAAAACCACGGAGGCACTGAGAGGATTCTATATATTAACCACAGACAGCAAATCACTGCCAAAATTTTCATACTAGAGGACCGAGAAGGATGAAGGCGGAGTATACATGAGACCAAGGTCCGATTTGGACTGAAGCGCCATCGTACCTAAGTAAAGAATAACCCATTGCAAAAGAGAAACCACAAAAAACAACTAACATTTAAAAACAGGTAGCTAAATTGAATAAAAATTCATCGAATTCAAAAAGATTTCGCATTACTTTCAATGTAAATTTACTGAAAGCAAGTCGAAAGTCACTACTTTCAGCGAAAAGACAAATTGCATAGCATATTTCAAAACCCACTTCCACTTTCTTACTATAGTGCTCTTCATACAAGAAATATCAATTATCCTTTATGAAAATTTTTTTTCGTTTCATTTTCTTCATTATCTTTTCCAACACCTGAAATACCTGAAGACAGTAACCGAGTAAGAACCGTCAACATTTAAAAACTTTCATTTAACGATCAGTTTCAAATGATTACATGACGAGATGTAATTAACATTGCCATTAAGGTCGATGATTCACATGGCAGTGTGTGTGTTTCTTGAAGAGATGCTGACCGTTTCCTAAAAACGTGATAGGACAGTCTCGTCAGTCTTCGAAATGGCTCCCATGTTCCCTCGTTTCTTATGATGCTATTAAAAATGCTTATGTTGGCGATTAGTAGTTGATCTTCCTGGTATTACTTTTTTTTTAATTGCTTTAAGATGGCAGTGCTTATACTCTACGTATGCTAACATACGAACATATCGTCCAATTGCAGCAATTTTCTTTCCAAGTTCGGTTTTCTTCGTTGCAATTTCTTTTCGTTTAGCCGTTTTTTTTTATTTTTCATCATCTACCGCGCACTAGGTGCATGTCATGAAAGATGCTTCCGGTGAAACTTTCCAATGTCTATGTTTTGAGACGGTTTTATGAAATGATAAAGTAAAGTGATGAATGGGTGGAACGTTAATTATGAAAAAAAAATACAATAATAAAAATTTCCTCATTTCACTTGTTTAGAGATAAACGTTAAGCTTTTCCGTAGATGTTAAATTATGAACTTAACAAAGAATTTTGTTCTTGTTGTTATATTGAGATAATATTTTAAGCGATCAGGTCCTCACACAAAATACTCGTTTTGTCCAGAAATCCTCCTCCAGAAAGAGGAAAGGATACCGAAAGCCAGACGACCTTTATTTAGACGAGCCTCAATAGTCTTTTCGGCTCCGCCGTCCATGCTGACAAAGCTTCCGAGATAACGAAAATCTTGCACCTCTTTCACATCTTGTCCGTTAAGAACAATCGGTGTGCCTTAATCTGCGAACATGAAAATTCGTAGATAGAGTTTGTGCGAAGGACTAACGACCCTTCTAAAAATAAAAATGTTGAGGAACCCGGAGTTCAGGAGGCCAAGGCCTGATTTGCCATTGAAGAAGAAGAAAAGTGTAGATCATCGAACATATCTCTTCCCAAATTCCCCGTTTTTTGAAGAAATTCACTTATTAATCTGTTAGCGAAATTCACTATTTCTCAAATCTCTCAGAAGATAAATCTACGTGTAGCCATACGTTTTGAAATGGTAAATTTTTAAGGTTTCAAAAGTCAGTGAAAATTGACCAAGGATTCATGGTTACTGTGGGTCCCTCTGAGCCCATGCTCTTCTGAAACTTGGTTTTCAGTACGTACTTATACCCCTCGCCCCTTACAGTTAGGTCAAGTGTTTGAATCATTGACGAATGCTCAGAAATTTTCTCATCCCAACTTGTAGTTTCTGATGGACTGGATAAATTGATGGGTCGGTTATGAAGCTCCAGGAATGTGTGACCATTAATGGTTAAGACGACTAGTCGTCACAATTTTGAAACAACACATTCAATTGCTGGCGAAGATGGTGAAAAGTATCCCAGCTTGAATACGTTAAGAAACATATAAAAAACGTTTGTTCTACTCATCCAAACGTCCTTGCTTTAAAATCAATAATCTCCAGGTATTTTTCTGTCATACATACACATCTCTACAAAAACACCCCAACAGTTTTTACGTCAGAATTAACCAAGCGGAACAAGTTCTACGCGAGTTATTGGATTTTGAAACCTGAAAAATGCTGCGAGTTCAAATGTCTGACCTCTGTGCATTTTAGCGCATAACTGAAGTCTATCAAATGTTGCGAACAAAAAAAACAAAATTTGTGCAAAAAAAAAATCTCAGAAATTTTAAGCAAAGGTGCAAGTGATGTTAAATCGTGAAGTGAAAAAAATTTAATTTTATCGAATCGGACGTGTAATATGACCTTACAAACCTTACAATAAATTGTCCTGAAAAATGTGCATTAGCTTTACCTGGCTGAAGGTTGAAGACAACAAAGAAATTGCCAATGCCAGATGTTCAGTATTCATTTGTGCAGTGTTTGTATTAAGTTCTTCAATTAGGCTTTAGAGGGTGGCTGCAGCTAGCTGCCATTACCTGAAGTGTGTTAAGGTTTGATTGGATTTTCATGTCATCATAATGAATCATTTAGCCTTGAAATTATGAATAATATTGAGTAGAAACTAGAAATGTTGCAGTTATCATCGAAACATGCTTGTCACGAAGCATTTCAGATGATTTAGGACATCACTCACTTAAATCATGGTTCGTTAATCCAGAACTCGTTAGAAGATGTTTTACGCTGGCTTCTTCGAAACGTGACCACGTACACCTTTCAATCTCAATGCCTATCTAAGTCTGTACAGTTGTAGTCCAAAGTCTATCGTTGGAGATAACGTCTGGTCAGAGTATTCTTAAAAGGTTTCTGAAACACAGATTGACGTTTCAATTAGTACAATACGGATTTAATGCATGCGTCAAACACTTGCAGCTACAAAGACAGATTGCTCTCAACCTCCAGAAAAGTAACCGCACGCCTGGCAAGCTAACATACACTTATGCATTCTTATCGGCTCCGCCATCCCTACTGACTATGCTTCCAAGACCACACTAATCACCTTTTCCACATTTCAATCGCTCAATACAATCTTCTTCTCTTCTACAATGGCACTACAGCCCAAATCAGGCCTTGGACTCCTGACCTTCTGCTTCCCTAACATTTTATTCATTACTTATTGTGGAAGGGTTGTTAGCCTTTAACACAACCCTCTATATTTACGAATTTTTCATTTTTATTGAAGTGACTAAGGCACACCCAAGCAGGCAGTGGTGTAAGAATTGTGTAAGCTTACTATAACAAAACTAGTCAAAGAATTTCATATAAAAACATAATTCAAAAACCCCCTGTAGCCAACTTAGGGGCACATCCCGAATACAAGCACACCGATTGTACGAAGTGGGAAGCGTGGTGGTCTACAAATCGAAGGCCGTGAGTTGAAATCCCGACCGACATACAATTCCAGCATACTGCTTGCTTGGATGTATCTTGATCCCCTCAATTAACGAAAATGAAAAATTCGTAGAAAGAGGATTGTGCGAGGGGCTAAAAACCTTTCCACAATAAATAATAAGGAAGGTTGAGGAACCTAAAGATGGAGATCAACGCCCAATTCAGGCTGTAGTGCCATTGTAGAAAAAGAAGAATGTGATGGATCTTCTTATTAGCTTCTTAGCAAACAACCAAATTAAAATCAAATAGAATTACAAAAAAAAACATGCACAACGAATCTATGAACAGGTGTGAAATTATGTAACTCGAAACGAGTTTCTAGTTTCGACTTATTTTAAGCTCGTTTCGAGATTGTTCTACCAATTATTACCAACCCGGAACAAATTTAAAAATCAACTAGATGCTCTGGATAATGGTTTTGCAAATTCCAATCCTGTTATTGATTATACTCTAGATGAAATCTGAGAGTATTATAAGTTTGCTCTAAAGTTTGTAACGCTAAGAAATAAGGCTCGGAGAAAAAAATGAATGATACAGAAGTTAATATTATCACTCAAAAATCTCAAAACCGGATGTCCGTCCGTCCGTTCGCTCTCTAGCTTGAGAACGTGTTGAGCTAGATAGTTCAAATTTTGTACACGTCATTTTTAACAAAAAAGTAAGGCCAAGTTCGTGAACGGGCCAAATCGCTCCACTCCTTCTACCCCCTCCCATACAAAATGACACAATTGCGCAATTTGACAATAAACGGATTTGCTCGAAAAGTATAAAAGCTATTGGTCTCAAGTTTGGAACATATTACTTTTATGATGATGCTCTCCCTCCTTCCACCACCTCCTAAAAAAACTGTATTTTTTCATGAAATACTCTAAACCAATTTACTCAGTGCGTATAAAATTTAGTGAACTGGAATTGTGCACTGAATACTTATTTGGAACTATTAGTAAGACAAAAAAAAATAGACAATTAGTTTCACCCCTTCTACCCCCTCCCATACAGAATGACACAATTTCGAAATTCTACAATAAACGGATTTGCTCAAAAAGTATAAAAGCTATTAGTCTGAAATTTGGAATATATTACTTTTATGATAATTTCAATCTACTGTATACTCTCCTTTCACCCCCTCCCATATAAACTGCACTTTTTCATGAAATGCTCAAAACAAATTTACTCAGTACGTATACAATTTACCACGCTCAAATTATGCACTAATAACTTATTTAGATTTAGTAGTAAGATCAAAAAAAATTAGACGATTAGCCTTATCTCTTTTACCCCTCCCACACAAAATTACGCAATTTTGCTATTCGACAGTAAACCAATTTGCTCGAAAAGCATAGATGCTATTGAACTGAAATTTGGAATATATTACATTTACGATGATTTCAATATACTATATAAAAATTATTTAAGTCCTCCCCTTCCTTCCACCACCTCCCGTACAAACTGTACTTTTTCATGAAATACTCTAAACCAATTAACTCAGTGCGTATAAAATTTATCGAGCTGAAATTGTGCACTTAATATTTATTTGGAATTATTAGTAAGACCAAAAACAATTAGACTATTAGCTTTACTCCTTCTACCCCCTCTCATACAATCTGACACAATTTCACAACTTTACAAAAAGTCGATTTTTCTGAAAAGTATGAATGCTACTGATCTACAATTTAAAACTTGTCAAAAGCACGATGTTTATAGTTATTTCTGAAAAAGTTTTTAAGAAATCGCGCCTCCTTCTACCACCTCCCATATAAACTGCACAATTTCACTAAATATAATACACTAATTTTCTCAGTACCCATTAAATTTTTGAATCCTAAATTTTGTATAAAACATTTTGATAACGACCTCAGCGTGATGAGAAAAAATTACTTCAATGTCGTCAACCCCTGTACTACTTTCCCTACAAAATTCCTTTAAATCAAAAAAATTTCTCCTTCATCCAGAATATCACACGATTGAGCTTTACGCCCAATCGTAGTCCTGTTATTTTTTTTTTACGTCCAAGTGGGTGTTTGAGACAGCAACCTTTATCACAGAGTAGTCAATCGCAAGTGACCAGAAGAATATCACAAGGCCTGTTGGCCGGAGTTGACAGGAAAATTTCCTCTGGTACTATGCACTGCCTCAACCTCTCACATACCTTCGATATTAGTAATTGGTTCAATAACGGTGGTACAGTTACAAATATTTTCACGGCTGATATACTTTAAGGAAACTCTAACTGGGGAAATGGTGGACAGCACAGAGAAAAATTACAAGGGGATAATCTCTACCCAAGTGTTGGCAGGTATAGCGGTTGCCACTACCGGCGAGGAATCGGGAAATGTAAAAGCTTTCCTAATCATGTTTGAACCAAATCAATTAAATAATTAATTAATTAAATCAGGAAAGTTCCTCAAAATTTCAACAAAAGTGAAAAAGAAGTGGCAGTTACGATCAGCCAAGATGCGCGAGAATACCAGGCTGTGCTCAACTCATGGGTTCAGACTTTTTGGCCTTTTTCAGATACAAGACCCCACTTAGGTATAATGCGGACCTTGGCAACAGGACCGAATTCACTCCTAATGAGATTGATGATCTATCTCGTGCTAGGAAAACCATCGCGGACAAAAAAGTCCAATCAGAAACTTCGATCCTCCAGAGTCCAAAAGGCTCAAGATCTTTCTGGTCTTTTGTAAAAACGGTAAACAATAATTTCATCTCTTCATCAACACCGCCACTCGTAGATGTTGACCGTACCGTAGTCGATCCTGTTGAGAAAGCTAACCTATTGGCAGCAAGCTTTGCGATAAACTCCACACTACCACCTTCAAACCAAAGCCCTCCTATCGCAACACCTTCTGGTTTTTCGCTGCCTTCGTTACATTTTCGCACTCGTCTCATTTCCAGGATTCTGCAACAGCTCAAAATTCATAAGTCCGCTGGCCCTGATGGCATTCCCCCCATTACCCTTAAAATGTGCTCCTCTTCTCTGGCTAAGCAACTTCGCAATCTTTTTCATCTATCTTACTCTTCCGGGTGCTTCCCACAATTGTGGAAAGTTGCGAATGTTCAGCCAATTCCCAAGAAAGGAAGCAAAGCGAACCCCGCTAACTACCGCCCAATAGCCATTACTTCAGTGCTCTCGAAAGTAATGCAAACTGCTTTCAATCACAAAATCGTTCATTATCTCGGGGATAATCAGCTCATCCACGATCGCCAATACGGTTTCCGTTCTGGAAGGTCGACGGGAGATCTCTTGGTCTACCTGACGGAACGATGGAACTCTTGCTTGCACAAATACGGCAAAGATCAAGTTCTTGCTCTTGACATTGCAAAAGCTTTTGACAGAGTTTGGCACGAATGTTGTTAAGCTCAAGGCTATTGGCCTCGATGCTTCCCTTACTCATTGGATTGAGAGTTTCTTGTCCAACCGCACTATACGAGTCTTATTAGATGGCGTTACTTCCGCCTCCTTCCCAATACACTCCGGTGTCCCTCAGGGCTCTGTTCTATCGCCTACTCTGTTCTTAGTATTTATCAACGACCTTTTGTCTTCTACTCTCAATCCAATCCATAGTTTTGCTGATGACAGTACCTTAAATAACACCTTTGAATTTAACTCTGCTGCGGATTCTCACAAGCAATCAATTGCTTCCAAACGCAGGGAGTTATTCAGTTCGCTGGACTCCGACCTCGGCTTAATCCTGGAATGGGGCAGGAAAAATAGAGTAGAGTTCAACGCTGCTAAAACACAGGCCTGTCATCATTCCCTTAAACATGATGTTCCAGCGTCGTTGTCTAATTTAGCTTTTAATGGCATACCAATTAGCCCTTTAGAGGAATTTGTCGTTTTGGGCGTAAAGTTAAATAACCATCTGGATTGGAGCAAACATATCTATGATGTTGCCCTTGATACCTCCAAACGCCTACGTATTCTTCGAAATGTAAAAAATATCTTACGCCTCGCGACTTAGCTACCATCTACAAGGCTTACATTCGACCTCGTGTAGAGTACAATTCGCATTTATGGGCTGGAGCTCCCAAAACTCACCTTGCCCTGCTCGATCGAATTTAAAAATATGCGTTCCGACTAATTGGAGATGAAACTATTACGGTTTCTATTGACTCCTTCGAGCATCGCAGAAACGTCGAAGTACTCAGCATTTATTATCGCTACTTTCATGGTAAATGTAGTGCGGAACTTAGATCACTCATTTCTTCACTTTACACCTTTGCCCGAAATACTCGTCAAGCTAAACGCGCACACGAGTATACCGTCAACCCTATTCCTACTCGTACGGTGAAATATAGACAATCATTCATCTCCCGAACGTCCAGACTTTGGAATGCATTGCCGGCTAACGTTTTTCCAAGTAGGTATAACCTCCAGTCTTTCAAGAATAATCTTCACCGTCACTTCCGTCTCTCTCCACCCTAATTTCCAAAGTACACCCAGATTTTATCCACTTCCTTTACCGAATTAAATGTGCAATGTATTAAAGGGTGACCCCCTAAATTAAACTCGGTGCCTTAAAAAAAAACATAATCTTGAAGAACATAATCTATGAGCAATTACTAATGAATAAGATCCTGTTATCCCCCAATAAGTTATTGTTATTAAGCCCCCAAAAACAATTCCCATATGAGCTACTGAAGAATAAGCAATTAAAGCTTTTAAATCTGTCTGATAAACAAATTAAACTTGGCTTTTTAGCAGAAATTAAAAAAGTTGCTTAATGCACTCTTAATGGTGGAGGAACAGACCCAATCTATGATCCAAAAGCCTCCAGTTGCCCAAAAGACCAAAGCAAAGCTATCCCCATTCGGCGCTAGCAAAAAGTTAAGGGCTGAAATTTTTAAAAGACATCTGATAGTCGCACTCGTCGACCATAATGACCCATCTGGAAGAATGAATCTGAAAAAGTGGAAGTTTATAGAGATAACGCTGCTGGACAAAATGGAGTTTTTTTTTTAACCTGGACCAACTCATGCCCTCATTTGATAGAGCTCATAATGATGACTTCACCCTTGACTGCTGTCAAAAGTGACATAAGTAATTTACTGCGATCAGATCAGATTTCCTTTCGTGAGTCGAACCAATCAGCACCAATGAACTTTAGGAAATTCGTGCGGACACAGGTCTTACGTTCCATCACTACTCTTATTTCGTTTCCTACAGACAAACATTCTTCGGTGGATTGTGGGTCGTCTCTAAATATCAAAATATTTCGAAAAATATCTCTGGTGAGCCGATGGCTCCAACCTACTTTTCATCGAACACCTGTGAGAATCACCATAATTTGACGTCACAAGAAAATTCTTGAAAATTTTACTCGAACGTGTACGTGAACAGCCAGCTATTGAACCGTTCTAATCGCCACCAGCCTCCCGTCGTGTGGAATAATTAAATGGATAAATTGGGGAAAATATTACATATTGTAGTATCAATAAGAGGTGTAAAATTTATTTCCAGACCCAATCGGAGAACGTACGGCGTTGATGGTGGTCCGCCGGCTCCAGTTTTCGAGTCAATTGGACCTTGTAAGCGTGCAGGACCAAATCTTTTGTCAATATTCGCTGCTGTGTGGACGTGGAAAGATCAAGTTCTTGAGCACTGTGACGAATGAAGGTGTTTGGGTCATTTTCAATACTGTCCATCTGTCCACTGCGGCGATATTTTTGGCCGAACGTCCGGGACGAAGTCGGTTCGGTGTCTGCACATCATGCACTGAGCCAGTCTCTTAGAATTTTTTGAGTAGGTTGTACATACACGTCTCAGAAGGCACATGGTTGCGATCAAACTTTGCTCGAATTTTACGCATCATAACTGCGATTGAACACGAATTTTCGTAGTTTAAATTCAACGACTATGTAGAGTTTCATGGTAAATTTCCGCCATTTATAGCTGACAAATGTCAACATTTCGCAACACTCAAGCGACCAGCTGTCCCTTTCCCACCCTACACCATTTGCTCAAACACTCTATAATATAAGAGCACTTTCTAGTATGGTATATCACATTTGCACCAGGTAGATTGTACAAGGACAATGTATCCTCATGGGATACGACCAATTTACGAATCTATTTTACGTGCTAAATATCAAGTCTGAATTTTCAAGAAGAGCTAGAACATAATTTTGAAAGTAGCAATTCTTGTTTACGGATAAGATTTTAAAAGCTTTCTTAAAAGCCATTCATCACAGGACATTGTTCAATTCAAGACAAAAATTCACGTAATTCCTTTTAACGAATAGTAGTTTCGTTTCTTATAATATTTCGAAGATATTTTAACATGGACGATAGCGCAGTATTTCGCTATTGCAGTGAAATCTTTTTCTTTGTTAGGAAGGCACAGAAATATAACAATGCAAAAAACAGCAATAATAAAAAGATTTTATCTTTGCCATTATTTCACTAAAATATCTCGTGATTTAATGCTCCAGGATTCTAGGTATTAAGACAAACTCCTTGTTCGTAAAAGAACAAAAAGTGTAGAATTATCAACTCACTCCAGGAAAATTGCTCGATAATTTTATGGTGTACAAGTTGTACACAGAAGTATAGCTACTGTTCCCAATGATCAAATTTAAGTCTTCCAGGCAACGGAGAAAACAAAGCAACACTCCTGAACAACATAAATGATATAGAACCGATCATTTTTTAGATTTATCTACCTTTCAGAAAAAAATGAAATTTTTCATCTTTTTCAATTAAACTTAGTTCCAAATAAACACGATAACAAGCATGTTTGAAACAGAGACAAGGTTCCTAATAACTTGTAAAGAGATCAAAATGTTTTCACTTCAATGGCGGAAACTATCTATGCAGCAGACAAGGACATCCACTTTATAACATCAACTCAAATTGAAGTAGATGAGAGATGAATCTAATCTAATCTAATCTCAGTATTCTCAGTAACCAAAAGTCTTGGAAGATGATTTCTCCCATAACTCTAACTTGATTCAACCATCCAATTGGGTTAATTATCGGAGAGTATCATCGGTTGGGTGCGAGTGTACACCCAATGTTTTTATTGATTCGGGATTGCTTCCATCTGTTTCTGATGAGCCTGTTTCTATAAAAGATAGCGATATTCTCTGCAGAAGTACCGGACAATGTCAATCAAATCAATCGAATTCCTGTTCAGACCCCTATAGGGGCATAGGACAGAAACAACTCTCTTCCACAAGGCGCGATCCTGAGCATCGACCTTAAGCTGTTGCCAGGACTTGTTTATTCCTCTGGCCTCCTGCTCAACTGCTCGCTTCCATGTGTTACATGGTCGACCAACCCGACGTCTTCCTCGAGGATTATAATTCAGAGCCTGTTTGGCGATGTTTCGCTCTGGTTTCCTCAAAGTATGACCGATCCACTGGCACTTCAGCCTTTGAATCTCAATACCTATTTTAGTCTGGCCAGTTGTACTCCAAAGTTCGTCGTTGGAGATCACTTCTGGCCAGGATATTCCTAAAATGCGTCGGAGACATTGGTTCACGAAAGTCTGTAGTTTCTTGGTAAGTCGAACAGTCACTTTCCACGTAGTACAACCATATAACACGGATTTGACGCATACATCAAAAACTCGCAGCTTCGTGCGAAGCGAGATCTCTCTTAACCTCCAGGAAGGGGAAAGGATACCGAAGGCCTGACGATTTAGTCGAGCCTCAACATCTTTTTCGGCTCCGCCGTCCATGCTGACAATGCTTCCGAGATAGCAAAAATCTTGCACCTCTTCCACATCTTGTCCGTTAAGAACAATCGGTGTGCTTGCGTTCGAACCCATGTGCATGTACTTGGTTTTAGGCACATTTATTTTCAGTCCCGCCTCTTTGCATTTAGAATGCAACGAGCAAACATTTGACTCTACGTCCGAACAGTTATGTGCAAGCAAACACACGTCATCAGCATAATCAAGGTGACTTAAGATGTTAAATAGTCTCCATTGGAGACCTTTACCTTCCCAACCTTCTAGTTCAGCTTTCAAGATGTCATTTATTACCACCAGAAACAGGGCTGCTGATAATATGCCTTGTCTCACACCCGTTCGCACAGGGAAGCTCTCCTCTATGCAAGACGCGACACCTTGCATCTTCGTAGGATTCTTTAATCATAGCTATGACCTTATCTGGAATACCTCTCCTACGCAAAGCATTCCATATGTAATCTCGCTTAACGCTGTCGAAAGCCTTCTCGAAGTCCACAAACATGAAATGTAGTGGTGAACCCATTTCGGCTGACTGCTCTAATATTATCCGTAGGGTATTTGTGCGGTCGGTACAAGACGACCCTTTACGGAATCCAGTCTGATAAACTTCGAGAGTGCTCTCGATGACATCACTAATCCTATTGAGAATTACCTTAGCCACCGGACAATGTAGTAAATAGTAATTTCAACGCTTTACGTTGTACCGCCAAATTGAAGTTCGCAAAAAAAAAATCAAAAACTGCAACGCATAGTTTGGTGGAACTCTCCTCAAGTACTAATTAAAAAAACATAACAGGACTACGATTGGGCATAAAGCCTCATCATGCGATACTCTAGATGAAAGAGAATATTTTTTTTATTAAGAAATTTTGTGTAGGGAGTGGTAGAAGGAGCGACGGCATTGGACAATTTTTTTCACATCATGCTAGAGTTGCAATGACAATGTTTTATTGAAAATTTAAGATTCAAAAATTAAATAGTTGCTGATAAAATTAGTGTATTGGACTTAGTGAAATTGTGCAGTTTGTATGGGAGGTGGTTGAAGTATTGGGGAGTTCTTAATGATTTCTTTTTTCAGAAATAACTATTAACATAATTTAATTGACATGTTTTAAATTGCAGATCAGTAGCATTCATACTTTTGAAGAAAATCGAATTTTTGTAAAGTTCTGAAATGTTAGAGAGAGGGTAGAAGGAGTGCAACTAATCGTCCAATTTTTTTTTCTGTTTTACTAATAATTCTAAATAAATTTTTCGTGCACAATTTCAGCTTGATTAATTTTATACGTACTGAGTAAAGTAATTAATAGTATTTCTTGAAAAAGTGCAGTTTGTATGGGAGGTGGTCAAAAGAGTAGGGAGGCTCAAATAATTTTTATATAATTGGTTTAAACCGTTAAAAAACTGTATGTTTCAAATTTCAAATCAATATCTCTCACACTTTTCGAAAAAATCCGTTCATTGTCAAATTCCGAAATTGAGACACTTTGTATGGGAGGTGGTAGAAGGGATGGAGAGATTTGGCCCGTTCTCGAACTTGACTTTACTTTTTCACCAAAAATAACGGTTACAAAGTTTGGGCTTCCTATCTCAACGCGTTCTCAAGCTAGAGAGCAAACAGACGGACAGACGGACATCCGGTTTCGAGATTTTCGAGCGACAACAAATAGTTTTGTACCCTTGGCGATTTTGTGCGAGCAGTATTTCTTGGCGTTACAAACCTTAGAGCAAACTTATAATACTCTCAGATTTCAACTAGAGTATAATGACAACTAACGACAATGACATATTTTATTTGACGAAAGCTTTTAAATATCCGATGGAAACAGATATCACAATCAATGATTTCTACGTAGACGACCTTGCCTGGTGTCTGAAGGTGATACGAAAGGTGAGGCTATTCAAGCAAAGACCAAAATACTGAAATTACTAAAGAATAAAGATTTTAACCTTCGCAAATGGTCCAACCATTGTCTATCTGCCTTAAAAAAATAGAATCAACATATATAGATGGAAGCAGCCCCGAACCAATAAAAGCATTAGGCCACAACTGATGATACTTTCGGATTTCAAGTAAATTGGCAAAAATCGGTAGCCAGCCTACGAAACGATCATTACAATCTGAAGCTACTAAATTATTTGACATAACTCGATGGCTAATCCCATTTATGCCGTACTTATAGGTAAAATCATCCTCCAAGACTTGTTACTGGGACTAGGGTTGTAGGAGGGTGGTTCCATAGAACCACAATGCACTGGGGCCATCTAGTTGGGCCCATTGCACTCCCCCTATTTATTATAAGATGGAAGTCACTCCTCTTATTCTTACCACTTGGCTCAGTTTGCGAACCGTATCAGGTTCGAATGTTGAACGCCTCTGAGGTCGTCTAGCTCTGAAGAGAATCTAGAGCCGAAACAAAGGAGACGACTGTTGAAGATTTGCGGCCAGTTCCAAAGATAATGTGCGATAGATTCTTCGTCTTCCTCGACATCTCTGCAAAGGCTCTCGCTCGCGATCCACATCCTAAATGCATGCAGCTTTAGCAAGCAATGACCTGTGTTGGGACAAACCAGAGATCATTCCAAAATAACGCAAGAAAATGGACTCATTTTAAAAAATATTTGAACATGGCTGAACAACTCAAGACACCTAGTTGGTGGAGTCTGCAATGAATCAAAAAATGATATGCAGCCTGAACTATTTCTTTTGAATGACCAAACGAAGGTTTCTTTCTTTCCTTCTATTCAAGAACCCTACAGCCTAAATCGGTATATTGCTCGACTGTCACCCTTGTGCGACCGACGGATCCTTTTGGACACCAGGCCGGATTTTAGAGTTCCGGGGCGTTCTGAGACCCGCTAACACACAGCAACAACTAGGGCGACCATTACGAGCAATTTTGGGATTTTTCACTCTTATGCGACATGGGTGCCCTTTGTAATTAATTGTACCAAATAGCCTTTGGGACTTACAGGAATCATTTGGAAGTTGAAATTAACCCCTTATCGACCCAGGGACCTTTTGGTACCATTTCATGGAATGTAATTTGGTATCAGGCGTAAGCAAGCTAGGGAACATAGATTTTGAGAAGAAAAAAAAACCTACATGAACCCTTTTCGAATTGGGTGATTCAATTGAGGTGAAAGTTTCACTATGTTTCCGGATATATTAATTGTTAACATAATTTTACAAAAAAAGCTCCCTCCACCACCTCCCACAATGAACATGCGGCATTTCCCCTATTACCCAAAATTAAATTTTGCTTTGACGAGATAAGGTCCATTTTCTCACGGCGTATCACAAATGTTAAAAAAATTATCAAGTTCGCTCTACTTCTCCTGTAATTTAAGAAAATAATTTTCCTTCAAACATAACTTGTTACAGGGCGTGGTGTTGAAAAGCAATTTCAAAACTTCCGCTCCTTCTACCACCTCCCATTCAAATACCATAATATTAGATTTATAATGCATCATTTTCTTGAAAAAAAAAGCAAGCTAAGGATATTAAATTCAGCGAGAAACGTTTGCATACCAATTTCAAATTTTCAAAAATTTTAAAGTCTTCCCCTTCACTCCTTCTACCACTTCGAATACAGAAGTCATTATTCATCTATCGTATGATTGAACATTAAGTCACATCATAATCCGAGAACAGCCCCTAAGTTAGTTACCATTTAATGAAATGCACAGTTATGTCGGTGATGGAATTGGGATGAGGCTAAGGTGAAGAGAAACGAAAGCGACGGTGGACATTCTTTTTGAAGCACTGCAGATTGTTGTGTCACGATTGTGAGCTCTTCGCACAACTTTTTCCCTACGAATTTTCATTTGCGCAGATTGCGGTGGTCCAGAAATAATCACACAGGAACTGCGCTGGAATTGCACGTGGACCGGGATTTGAACTTACGACCGTGGCATTGTTGAATAACATGCTACTTATTAGGCTACACCTTTCTTATTGTAAAAACAATTTTGGTTCATATTAACCGATTATTCTTAACGCACAAGATGTGGAAGAAATGCGAAATTTTTGTTACCACGGAAGCATTGTCAGCATGGGCGACGGAACTAAAAAGGATATTGAGGCTCGTATAAATAAAGCTCGTCAGGGCTTCGGTATCCTTTCCCTTTTCTGGAGATTAAGCAAGGACTGGGTTCCCACGAAGCTGCGAGTATTTGACGCATGCGTTAAAAACGTGTTGTATATGGTTAAAAAATCATGACGTATCCTGTATTTATTTTTTTTTAAAACAAAATAATATTTTACATCATAATTTCTGAAAAGAAAAGTTCATTTTAATGACGCACTAAGACAATAATTCCAATCTATATATCTATCAACACTACACTACAGAGCACTATTCAATTAGATCATCACCTTGGAATTCGTTTCAATCTTCAATTCGAAATTCCTGTGGGATTTTGCTTAACGAGCAAAAAAAAAACAACAACAACGGCCCAAGTATCTTTTAACTGATTACTTCCTCATCTCTCACTTAGAAGGAAAACTTGGCACTCGTTCGTTCATCTTGTTTATCTTTTCTATAGAGAGAGTACAAAACAATCTTAATCTTGAATCTTATGCGCAGCAATGAGTTCTCCGCCCATACCGCTACCGATTTAATTCTGAGTTGTACTTGTAATAAAAGAGTTTTGTAATCTCGACAAGTTTGTTTACAAAGATCGTTGCTAATCAGGGGCATCCCAAACATGAGCGAAATAAAATACCCGTGAAGCAGTACGACAGCTTAGAAACAGGATGTACCTATAAATCATAGTGATTTGTCCAATTGCTTAGCGCGACGGAGACAAGAAGCTCGAAGTGGTGTGTTGGTCAAATGTCCGAGAGTTATGACGCGAGCTAGAAGCACAGGTTTTGCTCGTTGCTCCGAATTGGAATCACTTGATTGCCATTACGAGTCCCAATTACATCGCCAAGATATCAGACACAGTCTGGCTGGAATGCCTCCGCTACTCCAGACATTTGGAGTTATGGCCTTAGCGCTGTCGTCCATTCGTCCAGCCCAGGTCGGGCCTGGCCAGCAAGTGGGTCAGACTGCTATGCATAAGAAACCTGCAGAGCCTGACGTGGCCTTCTAGCGTGCGTGATATGTGGCTCGGGTTCGCTTTATTGCAAAGCCATACGTTCAAGGCTCGGAACTTGCGATAATGCAGAGCTGGCCAATTCGATTTATCGTCGTCTCCAACGAAAATTGAATTCGCAAACTCCAATGCAATGCATCGGTTAACTGTACAAAATAAAACTACTCTACAGTATTTCGCTGCTGCCGTTTGCAATTGCAATTGTGCTGCAATGTGCATCACGTTTGGATAGGTGCGCTGTTTCTTATGGCATAGCGACGACGGCTTTTTATTTTCCACACAATTTTGCGGTTGCATTTCAATTCGCATATGGGCTGCGGTGGGTAGCCGAGCCGAAGAAGCTAACAAGAAGCCAGGCCAAGACAATTCCCTGAAAATGGCCACCACTATTCAGTTTTAAGTTTTTCAGAAGAAATCGCTCGTCACTATACACATGCGTTCGAATCGACTACGAACTTATTTATTGGACCGAAGTGACTTAGGCGACTCGATTTATCAATATTTTTGGAGAAATATCTCCGATTTACATTGCTATTAGTTTCCTTTGGGATTCTGTCAGACTTGTTAGATACTATAGTGTTGCATTTTCAATTAATAATGATAATGATAATGTTGACAATAAATGATAATGTTGGCATTTCACATATTTTGCAATAATCAGAAATACGTACTTTTTAATGGTGCAAAAAAGAATTCGCAGTCTCTAGGTCATAGATGGCATGGTACAGTAAAATGTTGCGATGTGTGAACAGACCTGCAACTTTATGGGTCAATTCACATCAGTTTGACAGCGATTATGATAACAATAGATATATCGCAACATTGAAATGTTATTATCGCAATCGCCACTACGCATTGGTATGAATTGACTTTAAAATGGCCATTTTGGAAGTAGGTAGCGAAGCTTTGATATTTCCAAACTATTTTTTACTCGTATGTCTACATGGCTTATAGAGAAAATGGACATTAAAAGTGTTGGAGCTGGGACAATCATTCCACATTTAATTTCTATGACGATCCTACCTATTCCCTGATAATATTCATTCAATTTATACCCTAAACAACTGCAAGTCAAAAACGTCGAAATTTTAAAAAATCCGAAATATCATTCCGATAAACTTGTTAAAACTTTTGCGTATACTTCGCCGCCATTTATCTTTTTTTTTGCTATGAAAATTTATAAATTACAGTAACAGCATGTCATTTAAACTTGAAAATTACTTATTTTCTCGATTTGATATTCTTCATGTTTATTTTTTTGTGCGTTTTAAATGCGAAAACTCGCAGCCACCGTTTCTTGTCAGCCAAAAATTCAAAAATTAACGACAAATTACCAGAACATCATCATACGAACAAAAAAAAAACAACCATCCCAAAAGTTACTGACCTAACGATCACACCTGTTGATGAAACATCTTCTTCACAAAATAAAGTATCTTTTCGCTCAAGTATTTTTAGATAGTTCTTTCTTGCTATTTCGGTACTCCCAATCAGTTTAAAGATCACTGTGAACTTCGTAAAAGAAAGCGCGTACAAAGCGTCGAGATCAATCGATCACTTGAGGCGATAAGTTTTCTTCGTCATGCTTTTTGGGTTTATTTCAATTAAAATCCTCATGCTTGCGCAGAAGCGATAAGTTCATGGCCATTTTATTCGTTTTAAGTGAAAAAAAACCACAAAACAAGATCAATTATTTCGATAAAAAAAGAAAATTATTTCACACGCTTAAAATGATAAATAAGATCAGAAAAAAAATTATCGAAAAAGTTGAGGAAAAACGACAAAAATTTTGTTAATTGACCGCAAATCCTTGCTTCGAATAAATCGTATTTTATACATTTGGAAAATTTTTAAGACGATGCGGTTTTATTGCGAAAATCATTAGCAAATCCGCCCAATATTTTAAATTTTATTTTTATTTTTTTAATAGAATTAATTTTCATTCAACGATGAAAAAGAATGAAAATATTATAAAACCATTTGATCGTTGAAAAAGTTGAATGAATGCCAAAATTTACGATATGTCACAGCTATAAAAATCACCCTCCTACGCTAAGATATATTTCATAGAACTTAATATTTTTTTTTTATAAATTATAAAATACAATTTTTGGCGGGTACAGTAAAAGATGAAGGTTAAATTGTTGTTTGAAGTTTATTGGGAAAAAAACAAAACAGAATTAAAGGCCTGCAATACTCTATATGAAATGGGAAAGAGTAACAAAAGATTTGAATTTATATATTAGATAAATAACTCTAGATTAATTTTTAAGGTTTTAATTTCCTCTTTGTTGTATTTTTTCATGTTGGCCCCCTATAGTGAAACAGGACAGAAACAGTTCTCATCCACAAGACGCGATCCTAAGCCTCGGGCCTTAGTTGTCGCCAGGAATTGTTTAAGCCGATCATAGTCCGTTTTCGAATGCCAAAAGTCATTACCGTCAGTAACCTAGGCGCTGCATCTGTTTCTTCTATCAGTTAGTAACATCTAGGATGATAGATACGCCCATGAGTCTGCACTGCCGATCCATTATATGAATCGGACTAAATTATGATTTTGTACAATTTAACTGCATTCCTGGTTCTTGTATTGCATATAATTTAATAAAATAATGATTCTTCAAAACTACATATTCATCATTATTTTAATCTGTCCACATTGAAAACCTAGCAATTTCACTGGAACAGCGCCGTACGATGACCCAACAACGAAGCTCTGAGGATCATCGCAACCACTCCAGGCTTCATTTCTTCTCATGTTTACAGTCCAGTGAGTCAATGACGCGACACGGCAAACGAGTTTCTGCCGAGTTTTCTTTACAGTTTTTGTATAGGGATTGTGAATTTTGTCAACTGATGGATTTGAATCCAGGATGCGAAATTCCATAGAGGCCAATTGACAAGCCGCATCCGATTTTTTTTTTCTTACAACAGCTTCTTTCTAAGATGATCGATTTAGTGTAACCAAACGAAGGAACCTGAAGGTCAGAAAGCCAAGGCCCGGTTTGGGCTGTAGTGTCATTGTAGAAAAAAATACGAATGTTTATCCTCTTAATGAAATCTAAGGGTATTGTTATAGATCTGGCAACCACGTAATTGATCTTTCTGGAATATACAAGAACAGTATCCCCTAATGTGTAAAACGCCATCTAGAACCTTCAAGTAAACACCCGACGGAACTGTATACTCCAAAATGTAGGCAATTAAAGATCTAGAATAGTCGAGACACAACCAACGACACCTGACGGAAGCTTCGAAAACTGGGGCAAATTAGTATAAAAGCACGAAGCTGTCAGACGGCAAGCAGTTATTCAGCGACATCTGTGAAAGAACGCGAACCGGTATAAGAAAGCGAAAGTACAATATCGGTGGCGCCATATAGTGCGAATTAAGTTAAAAGTGCGAATTAAAGTGAAAGTGCGAATAAATAAATTATCACTTATTTTTAAACGAATTTGTATTTTTACTTGAAATCCAGGCGAACCCCTAGCTCGTAACAGTATATTGTGTTTCCTTACCGTTCGTAACGCTAAGAAATAATGCTGCCAAAGAGTCGCCAAGGATACAGAAAAATTTGTTGTCGCTCAAAAACTTCGATGCCGAAGATCGTGATAGGACCACATCACCCTCGTCCCACACAAATTTCACGAAATTTCGACATTAACAAATAAACTTTACTACGAAACTATCAAAGCCAACTGGAGAATTTGGCCAAAGTATGTACAGTGCCGGAAAAAAGTTTGGAAACATGGTCTCTCAACCCACAATCATAGCTCTGAAACAAAATTCCTTGTGCACACACCTATGAAACTTTGCATAGAAATGCAGTGCCGCATTTCTTATAAATCTTCAAAGCGAAATTTGTTTATAACAACGCTAAAAAAATTGTGACGACACTTTCGATTTTATCTGGTATTATTCGTGGAAAAAAGTATGGAAACACATATCTTTTTCATATAATTCGAGTTTATTTAAAGGAAATAACATGTTTTTCTTAGTATTTAGTGCTTCTCCCTTTTGCTTTTAGTACAGCCTTGCATCTCCTCTCCATTGAGTCCACCAACTTTTCGCAAAATGAAACCGGGATATTTTGCCATTCTCTAATGATTTCATCGTACAGTGCATTCCTATTAGAAATTTTTATGTGTCGAATTTTACGCTTTACATGTTCCCATAGGTGTTCGATTGGATTCAGATCTGGGGATTGTGAAGGCCATTCCATAACACTCACTTTTTCCTCTTGGAACCAATCCTTAACTAAACGCGAAGAATGCTTCGGATCGTTATCTTGTTGGAAAATCCAACGTAACGGCATTTCTTCTTCAGCATATGGAAGCATATTGTTTTGCAATATTTCCAAATACCGATACCGATCCATTATCCCATCTATCCGAAAAATTGGGCCAACTCCAGAACGTGAAAAACATGCCCAAACCATTACCGATCCTCCGTCATGTTTAACTGTTGGTAATTGATACCTTGCATTGTACCTTTCACCCCGTGGTCTTCTAACGTAATGTTTTCCATCGCTTCTAAATAGTTGAAATTTACATTCATCACTCCACAGAACTGTATTCCATTTGCTGGGAGTCCAAAGAATGTGTTCTTTTGCAAATGTTAGTCTTCTTGCAATATTGGCTTTTGATAAGAGTGGCTTCTTCAGTGGAGATCTTCCAAAAAGGCCACTTTCCATCAATCTATTTCTAATTGTCCGATCTGTCACATCTGAAATACCTCTGTTCTTTAACTCGGCGTTGATCTCAGTGGCCGCTTGTCCTGGTTTTTGTTTAGACATCCTTTGAACTATGCGATCGGTGGTTGCTGTTGTTTTTCTAGGGCTCCCTGACTTTGGAGCACACTCGACTGTCCCTCGCTGATGAAAGTTTTTAATAATTTTCGAAATTGTTCCTCTTGGTATATCAAGTTTTTGTGAAATTTGAATTTGTTTTGTTCCGTTATTGTACATAGAAACGATTTTCTCCTTCAAATCCATTGAGTACAACTTACACTTCGGCATTTTTAATTATGTTTCATAAAAAAAATTTAATTGGAGTTAAATTTAATTCAGTCGCACAACAAATAACTACTAATGACATTCAATTTCAGAGTAAACGGTTCTAATTAACTTTTTGACAACAAAAACCGTTTTGTTTCCATACTTTTTTCCGCAAGTATTACCAGACATATTCGAAACTGTTGTCACTATTTTTTTAGAGTTGCCATAATTAAATATCCCTTTAAAGATTAAAAAGAAATGGGATACAGCTATTCTATGCAAAGTTTCATAGGTGTAAGTACCAGGAATTCTGTTTCAGAGCTATGATTGTGGGTTGAGAGACCATGTTTCCAAACTTTTTTCCGGCACTGTATATTGATATGAATACCATAAAACATAATAATACTGTTTCAATCCGTTCACTCCTTCTTCCACCTCCCATACAAATGAACAATTTTAAAAATGCATCTTATAAATTTGCATTAAAACTAGAAAAGATATAAATACGAATTTTTGTCACTCAAAAATCTCAAAACCGGATGTCAGTCTGTCCGTCCGTCTGTTCGCTCTCTAGCTTGAGAACGCGTTGAGCTAGATTGTTCAAATTTTTTACACGTCGTTTTTCACAAAAAAGTAAGGTCAAGTTCGTGAACGGGCCAAATCGCTCCACCCCTTCTACCCCCTCCCATACAAAATGACACAATTGCGCAACTTGACAATTAAAGGATTTGCTCAAAAAGTATAAAAGCTATTGGCCTGAAATTTGGAATATATTACTTTTATGATAATATCAATCTACCATATAAAAATTATTCGTGTCCTCCCTCTCCTTCTACCACCTCCCATACAAACTGTACTTGTCATGAATTACTCTAAGCCAATTTACTCAGTGCGTATAAAATTTAGCGAGCTGAAATTGTGCACCAAATATTTATTTAAAATTGTTAGTAAGGCGAAAAAAAATTGGACGATTACCTTCACTCCTTCTACCCCCTCCCATACAAAATGACGCAAATTCGCAATTTACCAATAAATTAATTTACTCGAAAAGTATAAAAGCTATTAGTCTGAATTTTGGGATATATTACTTTCATAATGATTTCAATCTACAGTATAAAAATTATTCGCGTCCTCCCTCTCCTTCCACCCCCTCCCATACAAACTACACTTTTTCGTGAAATGCTCTAAGACGATTTTCTCAGAACATATAACATTTATAGAGCTCACATTTTGTAATAAATACTTAATTAGTATTGTCACTAAGATCAGAAAAAAATATTTGATTAGCTTCACTGCTTCTACCCCCTCCCATACAATATGACACAGTTTCACAACTTCACAAAAAATCGATTTTCTTGAAAAGTATGAATGGTACTAATCTGAAATTTAAGGGTTGTAAATTTTATAATATCACTAAAATCCCCCCACTCTTTCTACCACCTCCCATACAAAATGCACATTTTCACTAAATCTAACAGACTAATTTTCTCAGCTCCTATTCAATTTTTGGAGTAAGCATTTTGTATAAAACATTTTTATAGCTACTTTAGCATGATGGGGAAAAAATTATTTCAATGCTATCACCCCTTCTAACACTCCCCATCCAAAATTTCTTGTGATAACATCTAGAGTATCGTAAGATTGCGCTTTATGCGCAATCGTAGCCCTGTTATGTTTTTTATAATAATTGCAATCAATTATGAAACAACTACTACAAACATATCAGAGCTATCGTCTTTAAGATTGGAACAAATAATAGTGATAATAATGTTAATTAGCAGTTTCCAAATCGTCCAAGAACCTTCTACTCCTTCTACCACCACCTCTCGCACAAATGTCATAATTTCTTTGAAAATTATGAAAGCAACAAAGATTAAATTCACCACGAAACGTTTGCATACCTAGATCAGTGTGATATTCGAAAATTACTAACCTCCCTCCACTATTCACTATTCCGGAGTATTTTAAACGACATATTTTCCTGACACAAAAAGGGTGACAAACTCTGCTGCGAAAGCTACAGAGGGATTTCATTGCTTGTACAAAATGTGCATAAAAACTTAAAAAGAAAGCATAGAGTCCCGGATTGAGCCATATGCCAAAAACATAATTGGAGAATATCAAGGTAGATTCTGAGCCGCAAGATCAACTACGGAACAAATATTCTCATTGAAACTGGTGCTACAAAAATGCTGAGAATATACCATCGACGTGCACCAGATATTCGTAGACTTTAAGCAAGATTACAGAAGTATTGGATAGGAACATACTGAACAACATAATGCAGGAACTAGGAATACCTGCGAAACTCGTCTGAATGGCAAGGCTTATAATGAGGAACTCAGCATGTCAAGTAAGTTATCCAGAACGACCTGACCCTCTGAACAAGGAGATGGCCCTGCACCTACACTTTTTAATCTGGCTTTAGAATATGTTGTAAGTAAACTCCCAGTTGACACCAGAGGCACGCTACTGTTTAAATCATCGCAGATATGTAGTAGCTTACATAGACGACATAAACATAATGACGCGATCACAGCTGGACGCCAAGGCAGTCTTCGTTAATCTTAAGACTTCGCATAAACGAAAATAAAACGAAAGTTATGGTGCAATGGTTTCTATCAACTACTGAAAAGTTATTTAAGTTTGAAAATGGAAGTCTATACCGAAGAAATCCACGCAATTTTGAAGTTTTACTTCCTGCAAAAGCAAGAATTTGTCGCAGGCGTCATCAGAGATGCACCTTGCTCTAACCATCCAATCACGGAAAAAGTGGGCGGAATTTTTCAAAAAGTCGATGAAAACCCATATGCGACCACTTATGGGATCAGTCCGGACCTTAACGTTGCTCATTTGCATGCGGCTGAATTTGTCGATGAGTGGGTGCCTCATGAATTGAGTTCAAAAAATTTACTCGATCGATTTTGCGCATGCAATCAGTTTCTGAAACGGTTCCAAAACAGGGAACTTCTAAAACGAGTGTTCACTGGCGATGAGAAATGGATCACAGCGAAAACCGTCGTGGAAGAAGCGACTGGAAGCAACAGAAACAGTTGCAAGGCCAGGATTGACGAATATGAAGGTGATGCTCTGTTGGTAGGACTACGAGGAATTCACTTACTATGAGCTGTTCCATTTATCTCAAACGATTGATTTTGAGCTCTACTGTCAATAACAATGAGATTAAGTGAAGCAATCAAGAAAAAGCGACCAGAACTGACCAAATCCCGAGGTGTCACTTTCCCGCAAGACAACGCGATGCCACACACATCTTCGGTGAGCCGGGGAAAACTGGAGGAGCTTGGTTGGGAGATTTTAATTCATCCACCTTATAGCCCAGACCTTGTACCTTCAGACTACCATGTATTCCTTCTTCTTCTTCAATGGCACTACAGCTCAAATCGGGCGTTGGCCTCCTGATCTTCAGGTTTCTTAACATTTTTTATTGTGGAAGAATTGTTAGCCCTTCGCACAACCCTCTATCTACGAAATTTCATATTCGCAGATTGAGGTGACCCAGATATACCCACGTAAGCAGTGTGCGGGAATTATACGTCGAACGGAATTTGAACTCCAGACCTTCGCGTTGTAGACCAACACGCTACTCACTAGGCTACACCCAGGTCGTGTATTCCGGTCTCTTCAAAACTCCCTACAAAAACCACTTGTCGGCGTTTCTTAGCCAGAAACCTCAGAAGTCCCACGACAATGGAATCATAGCTCTATCAGGAATATGACGAAAGGTCCTTATCGATGACCTTTCGTCATATTCCTGATAGTGGACAATATTTCGATTAATTATATTAACTTTTCTACAAAATCATTATAAACTCGTACTACTGAATTAAGACATTTTCATACAATATTCTGACCACCCGAAAAATAGTGGGTCGCCTTTTCGAATTTTTAGTCATCTGTTCAATAAATTGTGAGATCTTCTCGCTCGCTGCAATCTATTTCTCAATGGACCAAAGCCTGCTTAGTTGAATTCTTCTTCTTCAATGGCACTACATTCAAAACCTGGCTTTGGACTCCTAGCCTACAGGTTCCATAACATTTATTTGTTATTGTGAAAGGGTTATTAGCCCTCACACAACCCTCTATCGAATTTTCATTTTCGTAGATTCATATGGCCAAGATATACCCACGCAAGTAGTGTGCTGAAATTATACGTCAACCAGGATTTGAACTTCCGACCTTGCATTGTAGACAAAAACGCTATCCATTACGCTATCGTTTTCCTAATAGTTTCTAGAAGTATGGATTGATGATTAGTCAATTTCCCGTTAAGATACCCTATAGGGGCATAGGGCAGAAACAGTACTCTTCCACAAGAAGAATTCCTGAACGTCGGCCTTTAATTGCCGCCAGTACTTGTTTATTCTAATGGCCTCCTGCTCAACTGCTCGCTTCTATGTGCTAAATGGTCGATCACCTCAACGTCTTTTAGTCTGCCCAGTTATACTCCAAATTTCGTCGTTGGAAATCACGTTGGTCAGAATATCCCTAAAATACGTCGGAGCCATTGGTTCGCGAAGGTTTGCAGTTTCGATCACTTTTCACGTAGTACAACCATATAACAACACATATTTGAGCTTCGATATCCTTTTCGGGTACGCCGTCCATGCTGACAATTCTTCCGATACAAAAAAAAACAACAGAATTATGATAGGCTTAAATCCATCCCAATCATATGATACTCTAGATTAGAGATACTCGATACACACTAACACTTCTGTCCTAATAGAGTTTGGACAATGCCCTTATACCAACAGTTAAGACTGCGTTTAGAAGCACAAGAAGGCAACATAAGAAATACGAAATTCGGCCAAACTTGAGTTTGGCCGATTTCAAATTTACGGATACGAGCGAAAACTTGCGTTAAACTACAAGTTTTTGAATGGAATTCTCATTAAAACCGAAAATGAATATGACTTTCATAAATAACAATTCAATTTGATTGTGTTTACTTGATAAAAGAAAAAGAATTGAGAAAATTCAAATTTCGGACGAAATTTCCCGCGCAATCGGGGTACACCCCATGTCCAAACTCTATTAGAACAGAAGTGTTAGTGTGTATCGAGTATCTCTACTCTAGATGAGATGGAAATTACTTTAATATACCGGAAAATATGTCATCTCAAATTCTTTCGGATAGTGAATAGAGACTTTTGTATGGGAGGTGGTAGAAGTAGAGGGGGAGGTTTGTATTTTTCGTGTATGACACCGAACATGGCATGCAAAATGTTTTTTGCTGAATTTTAAGTTTTCATTATTTTTAAAGAAATTGATCATAGTTTTTCTGAAATTGGGGCATTTGTATGGGAGGTGGCAGAAGAAGTGGAGCGTTTAAGATGATTTTGAAACTGCTTATCATCATACTTATCATTATGCTTTGATTCAATTTCAAAGTCGATAGCTCTCATATACTTGAAGGGGAAATGTTTTTCTTGAATTTATAATATAGATATTTGCATGGGAGGTGGTAGAAGGCGAGAAGCAGAGCTGATAATTTGTTCTAACACTTATTTCAATTATTAAGAAATAAATTCTGGCAAAATTTGAAGTTGGTACTTTTTCTAGTTTAAACGGAAATCGATAAAATGCATTTAACAAAAATTATACATTTGTAGGGGAGGGGGTAGAAGGTGTGTACGGATCAAAACAAATTTTTTTCACATTATTAATAATGCTATTTGTATACTTTATACAAAATATCAAGTTGATAGCTTTAACAGTTTCGAAGAAAAATAATTTAATTTAAATTTCAAAATTTCGTGAAATTTGTATGGGAGGGGGTAGAAGGAGTGAGGTGAAGTTGATAATTATTTTTAAAATAAATTGCAATTACTCAATTAATTCTGACAAAATTTCGTCTTTTCAGCTTTACTAGTTTCAATGAAAATCGAAAATATGTATTTTCCAAAATTGTCCATTTGTATGGGAGGGATTAGAAGGAGTAAGGGGATCGGGTCAATATTCCGTGATATTAATGACATCTATACCATAATACTTTGGCCTAAATTTCAAGTCGATAGCTTAAATAGTTTCAAAGAAAAATCAATTTCTTAATATTTCGAAATTTCATGAAATTTGTATGGGAGGGGGTAGAAGGAGTGGGGGGATGTAGCCCATTCACGAACTTAAAGTTACTTTTTTGCTAAAAATGACACACAAAATTTTTTAGCACTATAGCTCGAAGCTTTCGAGAGTTATGCTGTAGACAGACGCACAGACAAAAAGACGGTCACTCGGAATCGAGGTTTTTGAGCGATAACAAATGTTTCTGTACTCTTGGCGGCTCTGTGCGAGCGTTATTTCTTAGCGTTACAAACGGTAAGGCACAATATACTCTCAGATTTCATCTAGAGTATAAATATTACACCTCTTTCACATCGGTGTGCTTGGGTTCGCACCCATGTGCATGTACTTGAATTGATGATACATCATCCATAATCACAGAAATTATACGACGAATTAAAACAAGGAAACTAAAAGTTTTCTCAATTTATCGTAATTGCATTTAAAATAATTTTCCCTTCGAACATCATTTATTTTTAATTTCAACAAATTACCATATAGGAAAATAAAGATGAAAAAAAAAAATTAAAAAAAAAATTATAGAAATCATGCAAGATGCAAGTGTGCCTTAGAACATTTTCTCGGAGTCAGCTTGACCTCTCTCTTGTGCCGTCCGTCAGTTCTTGAGCCGCAATAACACGTGAGGCCACGATCTATGCTCGAAGTCTCAAAGTATTAGCACTAACAAACTTACTTATGCACATTTGCACCTTGTATTTTCTTCTCAGCCATACGGGAATTCCATCCCATTATAATCATCTCATCACAATGCAACATGCAATTTGCAGCGCAATGTATTACCCACAGTCGCGCGAAAGTCTTCAAAGTGTAATTACAAGTTTCGCGAAGATTAGGAATCGAGCTAAAGCTCTTGGCTCTAGTCTCGAACGACAAGTGCAGAGTTTTCGACATATTCGATGCAAATTTACAAAAGACACGAAATTTTTCTTTAACTTTATAGGATAATCCTCCGTTCTTCTTTTCTACGATGAAGAACGTAATTAATGGGGAGAGAAGTCTGAGGAGAATGTGGCGACATCAAATTAAAATTACATCGCGCAAATTCTTAACTCCTTCATACTTGTACGTTATGGCATTCATGTACGCGAATATGCAGTATAAAACTGTGTAACAAAAAATAAGAAAAAAAACACTTGTTGCCTCAACCATGAGATAATTGACTACAAAATTGTATAAATGATGCAATTTAAGCCCGGCAGCAGATGATTTTCTAAGCATAAACGAATCTTCATCAATGAGAAAACTGTAGTTTTAGTAGAAACAGAGCTTTTTTTTTTGTTAATTATGACATCGTTTTTATCTTTCATCTTTTGTGGGTTGAAGAAAAAAGATAAATTTCCTTATTAAATTTATTAGGTAGCTGATGGGCAGGCGTTATTGTTGTACTTTTCTTTGTGCAATTAAACAAGAAATTCACGTAAGACTTTGGTGTAATTATGAATGCTGCTGGCAAAAGGGTTACCTCATCAAATCCAGACCCTGTGGTGCGTTATGCGAAACCATGGAGAACAACGTAGAATTTGTCAGTCAGTGATGAAATGCATCATTTAACGTTATTAATGAGCAAAGTTAGATGTACATAAACTGATTGTTTTGGAGCAATCTATCTGCAAGATTCGTTGTAGACATATAATAATGTTTTATAAAACTTTACTGTGCCTAGGTGTAATCTTAGGTGTTCTCACAAAATAAATTCAAGGCAGGAATGATAACAATTTACAACATCTCGAAATCAGTTCATGTCCCAAATTTTCTAGCACTTTTTACCACCTCACATACAAACGTCACAATTTATATGTTAAAATGGACGATAACTTTCGACTCCTTCTACAACCTTCTATATCAACACAAACATTTCACATTTTCGTTGGCTTGGACCCAAACGTCCAGGAGTTCAACAATAAAGAACATTTCCTTACTCCTACTACCACCTCCCATACAAAAAAAAAATTAAAAACGAATTTCTTCCATGTAATTTGCTTCACTTACATAAAAATGTCGTAGCCAATCGTGAGGATTTAGAGACAATAATTTATTATATTAAGCACTCAAGACAAAGGTCTTTATACCGGAGATAGGCGAAAAATCGGGATCGGTTCCGAAATCCTACAGACCCATTTGCCTCGCATCGTTGTTAAAAAAAAAATTAGAAAGTACTAAATCACTTCTTGAGACAAACATTACTTAGTTCTATGTCACTACATATGAACCAATGTCTCTATCAAGCCAGCAAATCAACGAAAACGAAACTTTTCAATACAGCAGAAGATCTAGCAACACTGGATCCACAGTACCAGGATGCGCGGACGACTTGCTCATAACAATTAAGGACAAATTGCTAGCGAAGCTCCGAAAAATACAATCATAGTGTTAAGAGAGAGATGTAAGAGTCACTCCCGGAAAAATCGTGATTCTACCTTTTACCAGAAAAAGAAACTTAAATAGGACTCAAGATGTATAAAACCGAAATTGAGTTCTTGGCGGAAGAAAAATAATCTAGGAGTAATATTGGACTAACAACTCTATGAAATAAACATTTCGAGAAAAGTTCAAAGAAACCAAACACAGCTCAATTTTGTATGTAGGCAAACCGTGAGAAAACCCTGAGTCAAAACGTACAATATATCCCTATGGATACACAACGTCCGCCCCAAAAGTTCCCCGAACTTTTCAAAAATAAATACAGCAGGATCAAAATAATCCCCTTCAGACTCAATACAGCGATTTGCACGTACAAAAAGTATTTCGAATGAGCGTTTTAGCTCGGTCACCGATATGTCCGTCAGGATGCCGGTACAAGCCTTCTGGATGGCTTCTACATCCATAAAACTTTCATAGCCAAATTAAGTTTTCCGAATAAGAGATAAATCAGGCGAATACGGTGAATGATTGATGTTCATGACGTCTCTCGAAGTTGAATCCGGCGCGATTTTTCTGCGTCAGTGAGTTTGTGTGGAACAAACCGTGCGCACACCTCTCTGAAATCCACTCAGTCAAAATGCGATGGATCGAAGTCTTGGGGTTATTTCATTTCAATATATACTGTCATTTCAGACGCAATAACTCCGTATCCAGTAGCTCGAAGGAAACGACACGAAGAAGTCCCAAAATCAAATTGGATAGGCTACAACGGTTAGCGTTAACGTTACAGGAGGTATCAGTCCAGCAGAGCCTCCATTACATCTGTAATGGAGGCTTTGCTGTACTTTACACTACTGAAAACCTTCATCAAATCAAAGGCAAAAGTGTCCATGATGAGAGAGTTCCTAAATGGGAATGGTGCTATAGTAGGAAACGGGCAAATCGATATATCCAGGGCAAGAAACATCACCCATAAAAATTTTCTGAACATGCCCACAGCCTACATAGTGAAAAGGTAGTGCGACAACATCCCATTCGAACCCATTTTCTGTGATAGGGCAAGATGGGCCAATAGCCCACCGTAATTTGAAGCAGACCACATTGTATACACCGATTGATCGAAGACGGGTGAAGGTACCACGCGCCAGGATATCGAGCTTGCTGGATTTCCATCCGATCGTGATTCAAGCGGAAATAAATACGAGATCCACTTGTCTTCGATGGCACTGCAGCCCAAACCGAACCTTGGCCGACTGTCCTTCAGTTTTCTTAACATTTTTATTCGTTATTGTAGAAGGGTTGTTAACCCTTCGCACAACCCTCGATTTACGAATTTTCATGCTCGCAGATTGAGGTGACCCAGATATACCTTCGTAGGTAGTGTGGTAGAATTATACGTCGACAGGGATTTGAAGTCACACCTTTGCTTTGCAGACCAACACGCTAACCACTAGACTACACCCTAAAAACATTTACTCAATTTCCTGTTAAGAGCCCCGATAGGGACATAGGGAAGATATAGTTCTCTTCCACAAGGTACAATCCTGAGCGTCGGCCCTTAGTTGTCGCCAGAACTTCTTTATTCCTCTGGCCTCCTACTTAACTGCTCGCTTCCATGTGCTACATGGTCAATCAACCCGACGTCTTCCTTGAGGATTATAACACCAACAATGAACTCGAAACTGGCGGAAGAATTTCAAGAAAAATTAAGTAACATGAAGAAGAACCATCAACGAACCATAAAGAACCATCAACGTATCTCATACCTCCGGAATCAGAATGCTCCATCTACAAGAGCATTAGGAAATGATCAGATCAACAGAGCAGCCACTATTGGACTACACTTCCAAAACTTAATCAGGCAAATCAATTCTTACTAAGCCTTTCTGCCAAACAAGCCCCCTCCACTTGGACCGAAATAAAACTGAAGGAGGATATCTCGGTATTACTCTAGAGAAAGTATCCTGATATAAAGTATAATAGAGCCAGGCTCCGAGCATAACTTAGAAGGTAATCCTTGCATACTTAAATCGGTAAAGAAAGTGAATAAAGCTCAGGTATTTTAGAGAAATTTGAGGGGATGAGATGAAAATGGCGGCACACCTGTTCGGAAATACGTTAGCGGGTAATGCTTTCCAAAGTGTGGACGTTTTGAAAATAATTGACGGCCTAAATACCATTGTACGGGTAGTTTCGAAATTGTACTCGAGCGACCATTCAGTTGAAGTGTATTACGAGAAAAATTATAGAGCGCTTAGTCCCAAGCTGCATTTACATTCGCCATTTCCGGATTCTGGTGAAAGCCGTAATGGTTACATCTTTACTTAGTTAGAACGTATGTTGTTGTATTTTATTGAGCAATGCAAGGTATGTTGTAGGCCTTGTAAATGGTAAGCAAGTCGTGAAGCGTAAACCATTTTTCGTAATTGCAAAGAATACGTAGGCATTTGAAAGTGTTATGGACAATATGAAAGATGTACCGGCACCAATTAAGTTGGTTATTTAATTTTACGCGTAAAAGGATAAAATCTTCTGAGAAACAAAGTTGTACGCAAAGTACGGGCTAGATTAAAAAAACAACGCTTAATCATCAACTGTAAGGGATAGACGACAAGCCTGTGTTTTAGCGCCTTTCATCTTGAACTTGAAAGTAGACATCGGAAGTTCGTTGATAAACACTAAGAACAGAGTAGGCAATAAAACAGAACCATGAGGGATACCAGAATCGTTTGGAAAGGAGTAAGAAGTAATGCCATTTACTAATACTGCTCGTATAGTGCGCTCAATCAGGAAACTCTCAATCTCTGTCAAAATCTTTTGCAATGTCAATGGGAAGAAATTCACATTCGCATTTTTCATGGAAGCAGGTACATAGGTTAAACATGACATATCCCGTCGACATTCCAGAACAAAACTCGTATTGACGATTGTGGATAAGCTGTGATCCTCGAACTTTTTTCCGATTGACAGCAGTTTCTATTACTTTCAAGAGCATTGAAATAATGGCCATCGCAAGATAATTAGCAGTTTTCGCTTTACTTACTTTCTCGGAATCGCCTGAGCAGTTGCAACTTTCTCCATCGTGGAAAACACCCAGTTGAATAAGATAGATGGAAAATTTTACGAAGAAATTTAGCCAGAAAAGAAGAGCATGTTTTAAGGGTAATGGAGGAATGGTTTGAAGGTGGTAGTATAGACCTGCTCGCGAAACTTTTTTATTTATTTATTTGAGCTCTTGAACAAAAAGATTACAATTACAATTAAACAAAAGCGGGAAATAAAAGAGTAGCAAAGAGAAAAAATTAAACATTAAATAAGATAGTTTTAACTCTATTTTTAAATAAAGGCCTAAAGAACCAAGATGGAGTCGATCATGGTTCCCTTGCATTCTTAGCATCGGAGAGTAATGGTATACATCGAGAGAGGCTCGAGGAGGATTGAAGACGTCTGAATTCCTGGTTGCGACTATTCCTGGTCTAAAATTCAGGTCGTTCCAGAGGTAGGTATTGAGCAGGTGGTTCCAAAGCTTGAAGAGGACGCAAGCATCGAAGATGGTCCGCCTTAAATGCAGTGGCTGTAGGTGAGGTACTTCAAGTCTGCCATTGTAGTCGATATGAGGCTTTCTTAATTTGAAGAAAAGGGTTCGAGTTCGATGGCCCTTACATGGCAAGAATGGTGCGGGTTCCAGACGATGGAACAGTATTCTAAAATACTACGGACGAGAGTGGAAAATAGGAGAGCAGCTGTTCCTGGACGGTCAAACTGAACTGTCGTACGGAGGACGAAACCAGCAAGTCTGTATGCCAATCTCGGAGAAATGATTGACGAGATCAAAGACCACGCCTAGATCGTTTATTGTGGTTACTGTCGTAAGGTCATGAATCAAAGAATAGAAGATTGCGACAGTCGGCCCAGAAAATGGTAAAACTTCTGCGCATGACGTCACTCAGCACTCAAATAATGAGTTTCGTTTCGTATTGACAGATGCGCGTGTCGGCCCAGAAAATGGTAAAACTTCTGCGCATGACGTCACTCAGCACTCAAATGAGTTTCGTTTCGTATTGACAGATGCGCGTGTCGCAATCTGTTATTCTTTGATTCATGTCGTAAGGTTGGATCCATTAATAGAGTGAGAGAGAACAGAGGAGGTAGCCTTATACGAGTAGTCCATACTAACACACTTCTCTATGTTCAAAGAGATATCGATGTTTGAACACCAGCGAGAGACAGCAGACAAATCAGCCATCAGAGATGGAGGAAATTCCACGGAACATTTAGAATAAGAGACAGTTCGAAGATACAAATTGGGGCAAATCATTTATGAAGAGAGTAAATAATAGAGGACCAAGGATCGATCCCTGCGGACACCAGAGTTAGCAAGAAACTCAGTAGAGGAGTATCCGTTGAACGTAATTCGGAGACGAAGGTACGAACTAGAGACACCGTACCATTAAACGGAAGGCCAAGCTCCTGAGCATATCTCCCTATCAGGCAGCGCCCTGTTACGACTACTACTACGGAGCTCATCATTTGCATGCTTAGTGATATCAGTCTATTATAGCGAGATCCAGCGCAGGCCAAATCTGTGTGGTAGTATTGCATGTAACACCGACTAAATAAAAATTTCGCAAAAAACACTAAAGAAGAAGATGACAGGTATAAAAGAGGTTTGGCGTAGTTAGCTTTTAAAAAAATATTAGTTACGGTACGACCAATGAAAGCTAGTGTTGATGAAGAACGAAATTATTGTTGACTGTTTGTTATTTTTAATATTTTGAAACGACTGTTCCTGGAATTGAATTGCAGTTAAACATTCATTTGTAAACCAGGAGTTGTACGACGACCGGACTGGAAGGAATGTATAGCTTCAAACCTTCAAATCAATGGATTCGAAGCATAATTTCTAATTAAAGGTTTTGAAGAACTCGTTTATTTTAGTGCCTCCCAATTGGCTATTTTTTCAAAAATCAATTAGTTCTTCGGTGTGCCTTAACTGGCAGCTGTTTTAGTACTGCAACCGGTAATTATGCACGAATCAGAAAGTGTTTTGCAATTGACGAAGAATATATTACAGAGAGGGAGTATTTCTCAAGTTAGTTGATGAGATATAAATCAAGTTGGTTGAAGAATTGCAGTGCAATTTAATATTCCTTTCAATTCAATAGGTAAACTCGAGAGGAATTTTGTCACAAGATCTTGTAAATTTCCGTTTCATACAGAGCACAATGAACAATCTAACAATACTTTCAGATTATTCAAATTAATGACTTACACGTAGTTATACTTAAAATTTTTTTTTCTTATTCATCTAAGAAGCCGTAGTACAACCAAAATGCACGTGTACCATTTCACAACAAAGTTGTGTGCCTCTTTCAAGCCAGATAATATATTGCAATGTATTTCATTTTTTTCTTTTGAGAGAGAGAAAAAAAGAAAATACTCCTATTTAGCTTTGAATAGCCCTGCTAAACAGGTGCATACAGACTTAGCGTCATAATTTTAGAATAAACGTCGTTTGAATTTCATGCATCCATGCATATGCATTTGAAAAGATTTTTACTCTCGTATTTCTATCGTAAAAGACGACCTGCTCAGATATGCAATGTGGGTTGATAATTTGTTATGCAAATTAGTTAATGAGTTCATTGAGAAGATCGTTAGCCACTGATTGGACTAATATTAAAATGTATTATTCAAATTATTGTATGGTATGATGTTCTTTAAATGTTTAATAATTTATTTGCTCAAAGAATTTACGTATATACAAAATGGAAATTTCTTAAAGAATTCCAATCGTGTGTTTATGTATTTTTTTTATAATTGTATAATTAATTCCAACTCCTTTAATCGTAGAACATACTGTTAACTTGCCAAATTGCGGAAATAGTTTATAATTTTACATATACCTGAGTTTGCATCATCACTTGTCTCATTTTATGTAATGACTGGACAAATTATAGAGTGCAATCATTCACTGTTTTTGAGATTATCGCATCTTTTGATGGTTTACTTCAAATGTGAACTGCATATGGACCCAATTTCCGAAGAAAAGCAGAATTCATTCTTGTCTAACGTGAGTATGTATCCACTGGATGTTTTGACACGAACTAAGAGAATTGTTCCAAAATACACCAAGTTATAAGATTCATCGGTCAACATGCTTAGACCTGGATGATCCATTATTTCTCTAACTCTTGCCGTACAATCGATATTTTGACTTCATTTTCAATATGTATGCCCCATTTTTAATTATCTCAGTCCAGACTGAGTGCTGCAGGTCAAAAATTTCAATTGAATCTTCCCTGCGTTTTTTTCGGATTATTACGATTGGCCTTTTCCTTGCACGTTTGCTGTGAGTTTAGGTATTCTTCTATTCACCCATCGTCGTCCATGACCAAACCACAGTAATTTTTGAAATTTGATGAAAGCAGAGACTTCGTCAAAGTTCCACAAATCAATCAATCAATCAATTTCCTGTTAAGACGTCTTCCTTGAGGATTAAAAGCCAGAGCTTGTTTGGCGATATCTCGCTTTGGTTTCCTCAAAGTGTGACTAATCCACTGCCACTTCTGCCTTTGAGTCTCAATGCCTATTTTAGTCTGTCTAGTTGTACACCAGAATTAGTCGTTGGATCAGTTCTGGCGAAAATATCCACAAAATTCGTTGGAGACATTGGTTCACGAAATTTTGAAGTTTCTAGGCGACATGTAACAACACGGATTTGGCGCATGCGTCAAATACACGCAGCTTCGTGCAAAGGGAGATCTCTCTTAATCTCTAGAAAAGGGAAAGGATACTGAAAGCCTAACCAGCTTTATTTAAACGAGCCTCAATATCCTTGTCATGCTGACAAAGCTTCTGAGGCAACTGTCTGTCACTCCAATTTTCCAAGACCATGTCGATGATGTCGGGCTGTAGCTCACGGATTGCTTGGATGATATTGACCGTAAGTGCTTGAATCGTTTCTGGATTGTTGGCATAACATCGGTCCTTCACGGTTCCCAGCCTCATTTTCGAAGAAAAATGGTCCAATGATGCCACCACTCCACAATCTGCACCAAACTGTCACTCTCTGCGGATGCATTGGCTTCTCGTCAATAACGTGCGCGTTTTCCGAGCCCCAGATGCGGCAATTTTGTTTGTTAACGTAGCCTCCGAGATGAAAATGCGCCTCGTCAGAAAAGATGATTTTTCGCCCAAAATCGTTGTCCAATTCAAGCTGCTCTAAGGCCCAAACTGCGAAGCGATAACGAAGCGGATATTCGTGAGCCTTCAATTGCTGAGTCAATTGGACCTTGTAAGCGAATAATCCGAGATCTTTGTGCAGAATTCTCCTCAGGCTAGTGCGTGAAATGTTGAGCTGTTGAGATCGATGGCGAGTTGATGTTCGTGGAGTGAGTCTTCCACTCTCGGCTACAGCAGCCACATTCTCGTCTGTGCGCACCGTACGACGACGGGGACCATGAGTGTTGTCCACTAGCATGCCAGTCTCACAACTTTTTGCAAAAAAAGTTGCGTACAGCAGACGCGGTGGGTGCTTTATTTCGGCCAAAACCTCTTTTCAAAAAACGCACTGTTTGGGATACACAGCACTCACTTTGGAAATAAGTTTTCAATATTTCCCAATGTTGTTCAAGTGTAAAGCGACTCGTTTCGTGATTTAAAAAGAAACCACTGGATGTCCCACCCTGCATATCGTTTGCGCTAGTTACTAAAGAGTGTTTTCTTAGAGGCGGTATTGGCGTTTGAAATCCACAATGCGAAAGACGACGTCCGTTCGATCCTATCAATAGACCATGCATTAAACAACCCATATAGCTGTTCGCATCAGATTTAGGTCAATGCACGCGCCAGCTGAGAGGATGAACTGAAAATGGGTCATCGGTCGCGATTACATATATAGAAAGCCGTTTGTTTTGAATATTTTGCGAGTTTTGCCGGTTGATTTTGATGTATTAAATTTTGTTAGAGCCACTTACAATCTAGCCTTTATTCATCCGACAACTTTAAATAAAATAAAATGCCAACAAGTCGGGCGAAACTTTATTATTTTTGGGACAAAATGCGCATGGGTGGAAAGTCAATATGCAGGTTAGAGTGGTTAGGGAAGACTAAGTGAAAGGGGCTTCTTAGGCAGAGCAATTCTCAATTTAACACTTTGCGGAAACGTTCGAAAGCTCCATATTTCATTCGTTTATTTATGCAAGTTTGAGTTTTCATGAAGGGAGGGGTGAGGGGTGATAGTAAGAGTGGGTGGATGTTAATAGTTTCTTAATTGATTGCTTGAACCAAGTCCAATATTCTCTGTATAGAATGTCAGTTTCATAGACGAATTTACATATAATTTTCATTGGATTCGGTGTATTTTAAATTCACGAAACCAAACATTTGTATGGGAGGGGGTAGAGGAGGTAGGGGAATCGTAAAATTTGTGACGCAATTTTATTTCCTTTCTCTTGTAAGGTGCTTGTACAAAATTTCAAGTTTTTAGCATAGTAAATAGTACTCCTTATCGATCATTTGTCCCTTCGGACGGAATTCATGATGGATCAAACCTCGAATATCGAAAAAAGCAATGAGTATCGTCTTGATTTTTGAGCGGCTTTGGCGTTTTTTTCGGTTTCAGCTCATTTTGTTGCGTCCATTCCGATGATTGTTGACTGATTTGCAAGTGAAACTCATAGAGCCATGTCTCATCACCAGTTGTGATGCGCTCCATGAATGTGGGTTGAGAATTCGCACGATCAAGCATGTCCAAAGTGACCTGTTCACGGTACCTTTTTTTAAGAAAATTCAGCTTTATTGGAACGAGTCGAGGAAGGACGCATTTCATGGCCAAAGTATCCGCGAAAACCGACCGAACGGACTCGCGAGAGAAGTCGAGATCTTCTGCTGTCTCCTTAACACTGGCAGGACAATTTTCGAGTACCATTTCTTTCACTTTTTGAATGTTTTCGTCTGTTGAAGAAGCCGGAGGTCGTTCAGAACGAGGCATATCTTCAAGGATTTCCCGACCGTCTTTAAAGGCATTGTACCACTCGTTGGTTCATTTTTTTGATATAATGATTCACCGTAAGTCTTTTCCATCATTCGCAACGATTCCGCACACGAAATTTGGTTGGAAACACAAAATTTGAGACAAACTCATTGTTGGTTATTAGTTGATTTAATGAAATCGGTCGAAATCATACTTTTGTGTGGGAGGGGGTAGAAGGGCAAGTACAATTTTAAAACTTTTAAAGTAATTTTATTTTAACTATTTTTGTAAGTTTTTGTGCAAAATTTCAAATTGATAGCTTTTAATTTTTTGCTTCCCACCTCCCTCCCCTTACACCCTCTAACTTAAATTTTTTACCAAAATTAAAGACTATATAGTTCTACAATTTGACAAATTTTTGATTTGACATCTGTACTCAATTTTGAGAAAGTGCGCCATTTTTTAAATGCTCCCCATTTCCCCCCCCCCCCACTACTAGTATGTCCACATGTTACATTTTGCTTATATTTCGCTAGTAAAGCTTAGTATACGTTTCAAGTTTCAATTACATAGCTTAAGAGACAGTCGAGATATTCATTTTTAAGTGTTTTTATTTGCACTCCCCTGACCCTCGCCCCTACAATAATTAGCTTCTATCTAAACTGATTCTACTGAATCTATATGCCATCTTAATGGTCTCAAAATATCAATTTTTATGGTAAGTAATTTAGAAGATACATATAATCATTTGAAAAAAAAAATTCGGCCGACAATTGGTTCTTAGCCCCCCCTCCCCTTTTGCACCCCAATGGATAAAAAAAATAAATTAAAACGTAGTTCTATGCGTAGCCGTAGTTGGATACGAAAAAGAGGGTTTAATAATAAAAGCCCCGCAGGGCTACCAAAAACGTAGTTCTATGCGTAGCCGTAGTTGGATACGAAAAAGAGGGTTTAATAATAAAAGCCCCGCAGGGCTACCCAAAAAGTAGTTCTATGCGGAGAATTGTTTTTGCAAATAATATTATTAGATTTAGATTTAAATTTTCCAGAAAATTATTAAAAAATTATAATATTAATATAAACCATAATTTCCCAAAGAAACATTTTCCCTCGGCGACAAAAAATATAAACCCAATTGAGTTTTGTGTATGGCATTACTAAATAATAATAATGTCAGTCGAAGAACGTGGAAACTTCAATTCGTACGGGTTTGCTTACACGCGACATGTAATTTAAATTTTTTGCCTTCCGGCAATTCAGTTGACATAGCCATTTAGCCAAAAAAGTGCTTCATCACTGAACAAAATTCTCAAACGAAATTGTGAATCAATATCAATTTACAATTTGCTCCGACGAGTCTATTCGTGATGAATTACCAGACCAAAACAACCGGGAACTGTCAAATTGGCTGTCACAGCAAACAGTGTTGCCAATTTAAAGTTCTCCGCCTCTAAAAAAAAACACCCTTTAGTTCGAAAGACATTAATCCTCTTGCAATCTGCGACCCCCTATCCCATACTAAATCGAATCACCAGTCTTTCTAAAAATCAAAAAGAAAACGTTTCCCAAAAGCTAATTAATTACCACCTTCGAAATTAATTCGACTACCGAAAAATGTTGAAATCCCGACATAATCTCGATCACCCGATGACCATTTCTGGTCCGAAAATTCTTCCAATTGCCCCGCGCCCTTCTTGCCCTAAAATACAGCTCCGTAGAAAGCTTACGAGCGCAAAATCGCAGAGCAACTCCCAACCTGCCGTAGAAGGAAACGACTGCGATCGACCGGATACGGTCTGAAATTCTTCGGTAAGCGGGCAGAACGGCCGAGCAATCGGCGGTCCGGTGGCGACTACTTTTCCAAGACGTTAGACCGGCTAGCAGAGCAATCTGTCGCCCACTACTTTTACCGATTCCTGGAAATCTCTCACCTGGCCCTGGGCGATCACAGCAGGTACCAGTAACTTCGCACTTGGGCCCAAGATTCCTCTCGTCTTGGAATGTAATTGAAAAAAAATTGCAAAGACTGTGGTCAAGTCCGGAGGTCAACAGCATCACGCGACAGGTGTTTTTCGTCCGTTCACCAAGGCAAAGCCGTTTCCAATTAGAAAAGCCTTTGACAGGTGAGCTGACAACGGCGCGCGCCGCAGTGTTGAAATTGCTTCGTACTACGCATGCGTGAGGTCATCGAGCACGAATTACCGCCCAGCCAAGGTCAAAAATCGACAGTTTTACGATTGTTTTCGATCCATTGGACCGGAGATTCTAGCATCGCGGCGGAGCACTCGTGCTCCACGCTGCGAAGGGGCTTATTTATAGACATTTTACCTGATAATAAGAGTCGGCCATTTTGCGGTCCTTGACGTGTGGCTTGAGCCCGACGATGATTCCGTTTCACAATAGTTGTTCCGATGCGAATTTTGTCACAGAGAAACCCTCACCGAAGTCTTCGGCACGCACTTCTTGTCCACGACGGTCCGACACAGGCCTTCAGTTTTGCCCTCTCGGTCTTACGATTTGCGCGCAGAAAAACAAAACGAACGAAACTGCCGCAGCGCCGAGACTCGGCCGATTGCGCACCACTCGGCAAGTAACAGTTGCACGGTCGTTTTTTTATTTTGCTCCCCCGGGTTTATTTATAGAAACATACCGCGCTGTCGAGAGCCACTTTTGTCTGTTTTTCCACTTGTTCTTACGCGCTTTTAGTCCGGTTAGTACGGCAGAAAAGCATAAAAAAAAAACGTCGGCGACGGCGCTGAGTGGAGAGAACGCACGGAGTGTTTAATTTGCTGGTCGAGTTTTTGAAGCGAACCGCACGCGGAAGCCGAAGAAAACAAACGGAAAATTATGAAAATTCTTTCGGGTGTTGGGCGAGATCTTCGTTGGAATTCTCTTGCGGCTTGCTGGACAGACGACAAAAGAAGCGGTTACTGCAGCGGTGTAAAATCGTCTTGGCCAATGCGTTTTCTCTCGTCGTTGCCGCGTTTTACTATGTAAATGCACTTGCGTCCGCGTTTTGCAAAGCTCACGTTTCTGTGGAGCGGCAGTTCTGTGATTCACTAATTGACGGCGACGGTAGAGAACACGACAGATGATTTACTGGCTAATTGGAGAAATTAAAAATTGCACAAATCGAACGAAAACAAAAAAAAATCGTCAACGACAGCGAAGACACGAAACTCGCAAAGCACATCACACACACAACGACATGACGCAGCGCTGCCAATCTGACGGCTGGGAATGTTGTTTTCGACCTGTTGCACAGCAGTGTGAAGTTGGCTGTAAATTGTTATTCGACTTTTGTGTATGAAAATACGTCGAATTCCAGGGAGCTTTTCCTGGGAGCTTTCCTGGTATGGTAATAACAACGGTGAATCTGTTCGGAAAGAAAAGTGGAAATGATCCATGGCAACCTTCAACCGCTCTATTCGGCAATGGCGATCTTTAATTGTTTACGTTCTTGAACTTATCGCCCGGACATATGCACACGTGCTAAAACGAAAAACCAGATTTAACTCTATTTTTTGCCGACTGTATACTTTCGATTTCTTTGCGTTAAAGCGATTTTCTACTTAGATGATTAAGAAATCGGACTTGGGATCATTGTGTTGATACACGAACAAAGCCTACGACATCAAGAGCGATTCTCAAGCAATTTCTCTTTGCATATAGTTACTGCATGGGGCACTAGAGGCGATTTCTTCTATTTGAATTTATGATTTGCAAAACTGGTTTACCCATCTCTGCAAAATGACATGGCGATAATTTCAAAGCAACGAGTACCTAGTAACGAATAAAATGTAACGATTACTTTCCTTAAAGTAACGAACAATTACTGGTACCGAAAAGTAACGAAACATGAAATCACTAGATGAGGGATCTAAATAACCATAAGTCCCCGCAAACACCTTGCCCCATAATACTAAGATCTACAGTAGAGCACCCGTTCCCTTAAGACTAACTAATATGTATAGCATAACCAGATAAATCAACATATAGCCAATCCCTCAGATTAGGACACATGAAATTTTTAAAAACCTTGAAAACAACGACGCAAAAGTTAGTTTGGAGACTGTTTTCACAGTGCATTTCGAATTGAAAGGAAAGATTTCCGGATTCTACACTGTTACGCTTTATTATTCGTGACGTTTTGGTCTCTGCTGAGACCTTTATCAAACTTGATAAACTTCACGAATAATAAAGTGCTATACCTATGATACACTGCTGGTTTACAATACCTGGTATTGGAAACATGGTATAGCTTACTACGAAGGCTGATACACTGCCCATACGTGGTATGGTTTGACATCAGCTGTACATGAAACTAAAACGTCGCACCATATTTCATAAAAAGCGTGCAACATTGTACGCAATTTCTGCATTGAAATATTCGCCACATCAATTAAATCACTATTTCGCATGACAACGTTCGGTTTTGTTGATGATGGCAACGATTTTCATAAATTTAAATTCGAAATTTTGACATTTTATAGCCCTTATCACGAATACACCGGGAAAATTAGTTTAGATATTCATCAAATATTACCACAGCGGCGCAAAAAGGTCTAAGTACCTGCTATATTATGTACTTAAGCCCTTCCTTTCATGGTATACCATGAAAAATTTGCGAATTTCGAAAGGTCTCAATACCACGTTTATATCAAGTTATAAACCACGTGGAAAATTCGGCATAAGTGATTTTGTGTTTATATAATATAAATTATTATCTCTTTAGAATTTGTAAACATATCCATGGAAAACGACTGAAATGCAATATTCTTGCTAATGTAATTATGTAAGGTTAGGAAAAATTCGCTGGTTCTGGGATGAAAACAGCACATTTTCTGCATATTTGAAGTGGGAAATTCGTAGTGTTTGTTACACGTTTTCCCAACTGGGAAAGCGTATAAGAAACCCCTGGCTGCTTGGGGCGGAACGAGCCTGTCCGGCCAGTCCTTGGAGACGGGTCGTGGGCGCCAATAACTCTTCTCTTAGGCCTCGTTCCTTGCCAGTTTTCCATGGACCAAGCTACTAGTTCGGATAGGCTTGCAACACAAAAAAAATCGACCGTAGCCTGAAAACGTCAAAAATAGCAGCAAAGTAAAAAAAGAAAACGAGAAAACAAAGATATGATGCAAACTTGCCAGTGGATTTATTACTCGACGACCCTATCTACTCTCTACATTAATTTTTGATAATTCAATTCAAAAGGCCCCTAGCTAAAAGTTACTTGAGTTTTCTCCCTACTCCTTTATCTGCCGTCGAATCGTCCGCCTGGATCGTCGTTGCTGCTTTTTTTTTGTGTTTCTGCTGGCTGCGTCGAATGGCACTCACTATCACTTTTTTCCCAAGACAAACAAAAACCATCAACTTGTGGCATTGAAACTACTTTAGATTTTGAATTTTGTTCATTTATCAAATTGATCTCAGTCATGATCAGAATTCAAAGTTACACTCAGGTACTCGTGCCAACTAATCGTAACGTATTGGCTAACAGACAAACCACCGCAGTTACAAGTGCATCCTTAGGAGTATAATTGATATTTTGTTGTTGTATATCAGAAAGTATTTGTTGTGTTGTGCGGCCTGTGTGGACCGCCGTGGGTTGTGTCCGGTGCCGTCTTCGTGTTAGGAGCCAAGTCCTGTGGATCGATATGATTTAGCCAGTCGATTCCTTGCCTTGGCGCCACGAGACGGAGCTGCGATCCCACGAGAAGGTGTCTGTCGCCGGTGGTGTTGGTGCGTCGTACGTCGTTGCCAATTCTGATATTGTTTGCACAGCGATTTTACTCGAAGTTAGTTCGTATTCCTAGCCAGGCTATTGGGCGAAGGGTACCTTCAGTTTAAGTGTAGCTTTAGCTCGGAAGCGTGGAAGGTTGTCTCGCGAAGTGTTGCCCAGACATGGTCGTGGTAAGTCTTTGAAATTTCAAAAAATATTAGAATTCGATCGATAATGCTTTTATCTTTCAGGCAACCTCGGCCTCGTTACGATGAAGGCGTAACATTCCTCCCTCACCTCGAAGAGAATTGCCTCAATTCTCTACAGTCTGAACGTAAGTAGTTCTCTTGTGGTTATTCCTCCTTACCGGTAAGTAATTTAAGCCTACACCCGACCAACTTATTCCTATCGCTTACAAACTAGAATTCACCAATTTCTTACTCGGTCAACGATCCGAATACGACAAGAATGACTTAAGCGTACTATCTCCTGCCGGATTCATACTGAAGCTGTTCGGTGATTCAACGTATAATTCCTACGCGGTGAAACAGGCCTCCCTGCTGGTATTGTCTTCGAAAGATTGCTTCTTTATTCGATCTCATAACGTTTGGGTATGGTGTGGATAAGGTTCGGCTGTTGGTAGCCTACTCGGGGAATACCAGCTTCTCATGGAAAGAAAGGAACCTGAAGAGCTCATGAGATACAAAACAAGTTTGTCGAGAATAAGGCGAATGACTTTCCGGGGAAAAATTTCACCCATTGAGAGGAGTTTAACGAATTCGATAAGTTTCGAGCTGAATTGTGTATCGGCTATGTTGATCATGGCAGTATTGCGAAGGAAAAGATTTTAGCATTTGTATAATCTAACTTGACTATTTTCTTTACACTTCAAAGAGCCTAGGTTCAGTGAAAACACGGACCCTGAAGACATCTAACACAATTAAATTTCAAACTGAATTAGAAAGCTTGCACCCTTAAAAAATTGTGATATTTGAGTGAAAGTTGGACAAGAGGTGAAAAATCTCTCTTCAAATGAATCCACGTCATAATGCGTTCTTACAATGATTTCTACATCTTAAGCTGGGCAGAACTGACGTAGCGGCCATCTTGAATGACTCCAGTGGGTATGACGTCATGGATTTTTCCATTCCAAAGGACCACCTGTATTATTTTTGACGAACTTGTCGTAAAAACACGTTTTGCCGAAAACAAGAAAAGAGCATAATTAGTTCAAATTAAGCACGAAAATATTACGCGAGTGCACACTTTTTCGCAATAACTAAAATTCTACAATTTTCTGTGTGAAAATTAACCGGAGAACTCTGCACAATGTGAGTGACAGATTTTCTTCGGTGTGAGAAGCCGAGATTTAACTTTAATCGCACTTTTTTCAATTAAAAATCCATTGCACTAATATCAACGTGTCATAATTACATGCCGAGCACTATCAATAAAGTGCCTTAGAAAGCTGAACTATCTTTAACACTGCATTTAAGAATAAACGCGATTCTTACGAAGCCCGCCGTGTCAGCTCCATACAAAAGCGAGCGAATTTGTATGGAACTGTCATGTTTGTTATGACTCCAACGTGTTGTTGTTGGATTCAGTTACTCGGCCTTCTACTATAGAAGGCATTGGTTCTTATCTTACTTAGAACTACATATCGGCTAAAAACGTACATCAACAAAGGTACATAAATTACAATGGCATAGCAAAAGCATAAACGAATGAAGGTTTGATTTCACTTAAAAAATGGATAGAGCTTTATTCTTCGCAGCTAAGATGTGATGTTCGTAAGAACCGGGTAGGTCAACATTAAAGATACTCGGTACACACTAATATATTTCTCTGGCGAGGGATTTAAGTGATGATTCATGTTTAGGACGATGCTTTAGCTAGACCAGCCTGTAAAAGAGATAGGAATTTTGTACGGGATTACAAGAGAATTGTAAATTTCCGACACTAATGTTGCCATTCTTGCGATTTGTAGCAATTGTAATTTTAGACCAAGCCACGAATTACTTGTCATAACAATTTATTCATATTGGAATACAATATTATTATTTTTTTTCTGTATATACATAGTTTAACCACAAAAGAATTTAATTTATGAAGCACTTTTTTTACCAATACTTTTGTCCAGGAGCTTTTAAAAGGTAAGACTTGTTTTTAGTATATTTTTTTAATCCAAAATCGACGTTCTTCTGCCGTTTTTCCACGTTATATCATATGTCGCGATATTTTTCTTGACGGAATAGTAAAATCTTTTTTCCCGAACGTAAAGTATAAGTTGAAATGAGATTGCTGCAAATCAAGTGCTTCGAAATTTTATTGTTTATCGAGACTTCCTCAACACATTCATTGCAGGCGATTGTGTTGAGGTCCTATTTTCTGGTGCCATGGCCGTCGTGATGTTGGAACCTATGAATGCCTCAATGGAAGTCCATCTGAAACTCTCCCCGTTGCAGTAAATGCAGAAATTTCACCATTCGTGGAGTGGTGAGTTTAGTGGTTTTCTTTTGCCAATTTTATGCACCCTAAGATAAATTGTTGCTTAAAAATTTTAGTTTGTGTCTTTTTAGTTAAGCATTACAAACTGCGCACAGTTCTTGGTCAATGAAAATTGTTTAGTTTCAGTCGAACTTATCGACGTTTAAGAATTGCAACCTCAAAATCAGTTTTTTTCGTGCATGGTCAAGAAACAATCAATTTCAAACGAAGGGGAATGAAAAACCCGATTTTCATTAACAGTCGAATCTTTAATTCCTGTAAAATATGGTTCAATCAAAAAATTTAATCCTAAATTATGCACATTTCAACAATCTATTCTATAGAAATAAATTCACACTTAAGTTAAATTATATTGGCTATTTGTGTTTCGTTTTGCTTTTCACGTTCAACTTCCTTTCGATACGAATAAAAGGAGTTCTAATCTAAGTCGATTCGATTATCGGGAATAAGAGTTCCAGTGTGCTTTTTGATTCTTTCATCTTACTGAACGAGCTTAGGAGATCTTCCATGGAAATAGCCAGCATTTCGCAACGTTTCTCATCCGCTGTAGCAATCATATCCTGTTTTTTTCGCATAAATTCACGCATCCGATGAACGGATGCGGTACGGCAAAGTTCACATAGATCGGAACCCGAAAAGCCATTGGTCAGTTTCGCCAGACGATTTAAATCGACATTCGCCGAGGTGGTTTCGTTTTCAAGAATTAATTTCAAGATTTTCACACGTTGTTCGTCGTTCGGCAGACCGACATGAAACTGTGCCGGCATCCGACGTACGAGGGTCGTTTGATAAGTCCCTGGCCCAAGTAAGAAAAAAGCATTTTTTCCGGAAATTTTTTTTTTATTTTTCAACATAATCTCCCTGGAGGTTAATACATTTGGTCCAACGTTTTTCAAGTCCTTTCATACCGTTCAAAAAGAAATTTTTGTCACAGTCTGCAAAAAATTGGGAAACGGCGTCTTTCACCTCTTGGTTCGATGAAAATTTTTGTCCACCGAGGTGAGTTTTCAATTTGGGGAACAAAAAAAAGTCACATGGGGCCAAGTCGGGCGAATAAGGTGGGTGGTCAACGATCTCATACCGCAAATCGTGTAATTTGGACATGGAAACCGCTATGACCGCTCGGTACTGGACGTGCTCCATCGTTGACGATTCGCGTGACACGTCAACTTAGAATGGCTGCCAAAAACAAACTGTTACCTACAGAAACCTGAAAAAATTCATGAGACCGTTCGAAAGTGCCATCTACCTAGCGATAGCAAAAACTTTTTCGTGAAACCACGTTTTGTCATTTGGGCCAGGGGGACTTATCAAACGACCCTCGTAGGATAGCTTTATCGAGATCTTGTGGACGGTTCATTGCACCCATAACGATCACCGTCGATCCCGCTTCGGTACTGAAGCCGTCCCAGAGCATCATGATTTGTGTTTTCACCATTGCGGTTGCTTCGCGATCGCAGGAATGAGTCGATTTCATCGATGAAAATTATGCAATTTTCACCACCCAATTTCCCAATGTTCGATTTGCACATGTCGATCCATTGCAAAGCTCGATTTCAATAAACCCATAACGAATGCAGCGAAAAGGAAGGCAGCGAAACGTTCAGAACGTACCAAAAAAAATCGACACTTTTTTAAATTTCGCGCCAAAAACAGGACTACAGCTTTGCCAAACTATGGAAAAGCGCCTCTAGTTGTCACTTCATTTCATGACATTTCTTTCGATGATTTGTCAAAGTGGCAATAATCTGCAGTGCAAAATAAACACAAAACCACGGCAAAGAAATGAAAGAAACGGGAAGTGATCCGATTCAGAAACGCTTGAATAAGATTCTTGAAACCCGCCTGGACACAGACAAGGTATGTTCCCGCCTCCAAACCGTTACAACTCCTCTTATACTCCCGCCATATCGAATTCATTGCGGAAAATTTATTTTTATGATTGTTATTAAAATGTTCGTTCCAGGACACGCTAGAAGCATTAACCGACCTCTCCTCATTTTTCACCGAAAATACGCTTCAAACGCGACGCAATCTTCGCAGTCAAATCGAAAAGCGAAGCGTCACAATCAACGAAAGTTTTCTTGAAGCGTTTCGCGATGTTAAACTCTCGCTCGACTCGATTTGCGACGAAATCGACGGCATGGCAAAATCCGTCAACTCGATGAAGGAGAACTTGCGGAGTTCGCAAGCTCTCACGCACGACCTGATCCAGCAGACTAACTCGCTACAATCGGAGAGCAATAAGTTGCAAATTCATCAGATAATTGCCAGTGCTTTTCTGGGCCGCTTCCAGCTAACCGTAGCACAGCATCAAACTTTATACGGCACGTCCAACGCCCCGATCACGCCCGACTTTTTCACGGTTTTGGATCGCGTGCAGTCCATCCACGCCGATTGCCGTGTGCTCATGCAAAGCGGATATCAGACGGCTGCGCTTGACATTATGGAGGAGATGACCTTGCATCAGGAGGGAGCTCTGGAGCGATTGTATCGGTGGACGCAAAGTCATTGCCGCAGTGTTGATTCTCATGATATCGGCGGACTAGTTGTGCAGGCTATGAGTCGGCTCCAGGATCGACCAGTACTGTTTAAGTAAGTTTTCCAGGAGTGGAGTTTTCTGTTGAGATTTTCAATCTCCCCTTGTTTCAGGTATGTGATCGATGAGTACGCAACTGCCCGCCGTTCCGTTCTAGTTCGCTCGTTCATCGATGCCTTGACAGTCGGCGGCCCGGGGGGGAATCCAAAACCCATCGAAATGCATGCGCACGATCCCAAACGGTACATCGGTGACATGTTTGCCTGGCTGCATCAGGCCATCCCGACCGAGAAGGAGAATTTGCTGCTCCTGGTGAAGCTTTGCGATAAAAATGGTTCGTTGCGCCATTCCCCCGCTCGCAACCGGCATTTTAATTCCACTTTCTTGCAGATCTTTCCGAACAAATTCAAACCGCTCTGGCCAATATTGCAGACGGAGTCTGCCATCCGCTTAAAATACGCGTGGAAACAATTTTGAATTCGGAAAAGGACACAATCATTCTGTTCGCGCTGTCCAACCTGCTTCGCTTCTATCAGAACATCGTAAATCACGTAAGAAATCACAAATAGTCATGATTCGCACGGTTAACCGTTTCCCAACAGGTCGTCAAGGGCGGAAATCTGGAGCAATGTCTCGGCGACCTGCAAGGTCATAGCGAGCATGTCTACTTGAATTCGCTGGCATCTCAGGTTCGCGGCATCTTGCAACGCCCAACAACGCAATCGATGGGCTTGGAGCCGCCACAACGCGATCTCGTGCCGCCACAGAGCGTTGCCAGGCTGCTCAACATTCTGAAAGAGATCCTTTCGGTCGCCAGCATGGTCGAAGGTCGCCAGTCGGACATAACGAAAATCGTCACATGTGTTATAGATCCTCTTCTCCAATCTGTCACCGAGTCTGCATCGCATTTGCCCACCATCGACATGGCCGTTTACCTCCTGAACTGCTTGTACCACATGCAGAGCACGCTGGCAATGTTTGAGTACATGGACGAGCGTATGGAGCGCTTGCAGGCTCAGTCGGACGCACAGATCGACACTCTAACATCGGAGCAGGCTTCGTCGCTCGTCGCCAATTTGAATTTGGGCCCGATTTATACGATTCTGCAGAACAATCAAGCCCGGATCGAGGCCAATTTGTTGAAGATTTTCATAAATAAGATGAACGCGTTCCTCGAAATGCCCGAAATTTTACTTTTGCCGCAAATTAATTTGTTGCTGAGCAGTACGCATCGTTCGACCGTGCAGAAGCGATCGTTTAACGTTATCGTAGCGATTTATAAGCAAATTTACGAGCGTATCAACGATCCAGAGAGTGGATTTGAAAATCCCGAAACGGTTTTTGTTAAAACTCCGGAACAGGTTGCGGAACTATTGTCGTCGGGGTAGTGGGTCAGAATAAATAAAATTGTTTAGTTTTATTTATTTGTCTTTTTTTTTTAAAGTTCGTATGTTTTTCGTTAATAGTCTCAATCATCGAACATATTATTTCCTGGCCTTTTTCAAATTATAACCGCCAGCACCTCATAAAACAAATTAGCGATGTCTGGTGAATCACACTGCAAACAAGTTTGATTAGGGTCTTAGCAGAGACTGAAACGTCACACATAATTAAGAAAACAGTGTAAAGCTCGGAAATTTTTATTTTCAAATTTTCCGGTGTTATATTCTTGCAAACAATATCGTTGAGCTGACGGCAACGATAGTAACGTTTTGTTTTCTATTAAGTAGCCGTCGGATTCAACGAAAGCGTAAGCTGTGACCTAATTTTTGATCAAACCATCGGTGTAGATTGTTTTCCATCCACACAAATTGTATAAATGTTGGGGCGCCATATTATAAATCTGCAGAAAGCACCGAACTAGGCTGTTAGTTTCCGCGAACCAGGAAATGCGTTGTGCTAAAGTTCCATCTAGCATTTTACTAAGGCAGTAAAGAAGCGAAATCGGTCTGTTACTGTGTAGGGAATCGATATCACCTTGAGGTTCTCTTATTGCGATTACTATAGCAACTTTTCTATGTTGGGGAATAGCTGACGACTCAAATACGACTTTATGAAGATTTCATACCCCCCGCGTTTCCTAAATAACGAAACACGTATGTTTTCCATTTAACAATTAAATTAAACTCTTCTACATCTACAATGGCGCAACAGCCCAAATCGGACCTTGGCCTCCTGACATGCAGGTTTCTTAACATTTTTTCATTACTTGTTGTGGGAAGGTTGTTAGCCCTCCGCACAACCCTCTTTCAACGAATTTTTCATTTTCGTAGAACGAGGTGACCAAGGTATATCCAAGCAGGTAATGTGTTGAAATTATATATTGCGCCGACCGGGATTTGAACTCACGACCTTCGCATTACAAGACCAACACGCCACCCACTAGGCTACACCCTAGCTTAATTAAACTCGATCGATGCTAATTATAGCAGTAGATCGTATTTCCTTCTTTTTTTTCCTCTTCTCAGGTATTCGTGTGTCGTTATATTTCGCTGACTTATCAGCATACAATTTTGTTTTGCATTTAAATTGAAAATTATTGAATGCTAGACATAAGAGTAGATCGAATTTCGAATGATTCAGACGGTTCCGCTGAACCACATGCTAGAAATAGCAGATATGAAATTCATTCTGAGTAATTACTTTCTTTTTTCTATCCTTCTTCCTGATGGCCTATCATAGACTAAAAGAAATAGGAGAAGAACTGGAAAAGGCACTCAAGACAGTCCTTAAGGAGCACATTTCCAAGAATCCCGACACACTAGAGTCTAACAAAAGCAGAATAACAACATGCTATAACGCTTATGTAGACGAAATCGACAGACTGGGAATTAGTCAACAATAGCGATAAAGCAAAACTTAAAGACTATTTTACCAAGGCTAGAGCAAAGCTCGAGCATACGAAGCTCTGAATTGTAACTACTATGTACCGGACGACATTCACAAAAGGATAAACCCGAAAACTCTTAACAGAAAACCCAGAACAAAAAGACTCAAGCAAGGACATAACACCACCAACAAATCAATGCAAAATGACGGATTTGACTAAAGTAGAACTTTTGAGACTAGCGTCATCCACAATTTCAAAGAATTTTGCAGGCGATCCATTATCCCTACAATCATTCATAGACTCAATTAACCTACTGAAAACCTTCGCAACAGATAATTAAGTTCATTCTATCAAAACTAGAGGATAAAGCACGTGAAAGCATTATCAATAATGACGCTAAGCCGGTTGACTAGATAATTGATGAGTTAAAAACAAAAATAAACTGCCAACAAATCGGGCGAAACTTTATTATTCTTGGGACAAGTTGCGGATGAGTGGAAAGTCAATATGCAGGTTAGAGTGGTTAGGGAAGACTAAGTGAAAGGCAGTTCTTGGGCAGGACTGTTAACAATATTTCATTCGTGTCTGTAAGTTTGGGTTTTTATGAGGGGAGGAGTAGGGGTAATAGTAAGGGTGGGTGGATGTTAATAGCTTTTTAATTAATTGCTTGAATCACGTCCAATATTCTCTGTATAGCATGTGTTTCATAGACGAAGTTGCATAGAATTTTCATAAAATTCGGTGTATTTTACATTCATGAAACCGAACATTTGTGTGGGAGGTGGTAGAGAATATAGGGGAATCGTAAAATTTGATAAGCAGTTTTATTTCGCGTCTCTTGTAAGGTGCTTGTATAGAATTTCAAGTTCGTAGCTTTTAGTTTGTTGGTTATTAGTTGATTTAATAAAATTGGTCGAAATCGTAGTTTTGTATGGGAGGGGGTAGAAGCGCAAGCGCTATTTCAAAACTTTTAAAGCAACTTCATTTGAATTATTTTTATAAGTTTTTATGCCAAATTTGAAATTGATAGCTTTTAAGAGTTAGCTGATAACTGATTTCTTAAAAATGCTCGAAAAAATAATTTTGTATGGGAGGGGGTAGAGGAGGTAGGGGAATCGTCAAACTTGTGATGCAATTTTCTTTCATTTTTATTGATAGATGCTCGTACGAAATTTCAAGTTCATAGCTTTTAATTTGTTGGTTATTAGTTGATTTAATGAAATTAGTCGAAATCATACTTTTGTATGGGAGGGGGTAGAAGGGCAAGCGCGATTTTAAAATTTTGAACGCAATTTCATTTTAATTATTTTTGTAAGTTGTTTTGCAAAATTTGAATTTGATAGCTTTTAATGGTTAGGTGATAATTGATTTCTTGAAAATGGTCGAAAAAATAATTTTGTATGGGAGGGGGTAGAAGTTTTAAAGGTTTTCGACCAGTTAATATTTCGTATATTTAGGAATTTTTTTTAAATGCATTTTGCAAATTTTCAAGTTTCTACCTTAAAATATCACTCAAAAATTTTCAGTTTATGTGTTTTTTTCAATGCACATGAAACACCTTGTGCACGTTAGACCGGGGGAGTCGGTTTATAATAAATATGGATCAAGTTAATATTATTTTTCTATGTACATTAAATATAGGTATTCACATGCAAAATTTTAACTTTTTATCTTTCACTAGAGCCCTAAAAAAATCACTCAAAATTTTCGACATTTTTGCTTATCACCTCCCTCCCCTTACACCTCCCAGCTTAAAATTTTTACCAAAATTAACCATTATGTAGTTCTACAATCTGACAAATTTTTGATTTAATATCTGTACTATTTTTTGAGATATAAGGATTTGTAATTTTGAAAAGTGCGCCATTTTTGAAATGTTCCCCATTTCCCCCCATTACTATTATTTCGACATGTTATATTTTTTTTGTATTTGCCTAGTATAGCTTAATATACGTTTTAAGTTTCAATTACATAGCTTAAAAGATAGTTGAGATATTAATTTTTAAGTGTTTTTCTTTGCACCCCCCCTGACCCTCCCCCTTACAATAATTAGCCGCGTTCTGAGCTGAATCCGATGGAACTATATGCCACCTTGACGGTCTCTAAATATGATTTTTTTACGATAAGTAATTTCGAAGATATAATCATTTGAAAAAAAAAATCGGCCGACAATTAGTTCTTAGCCCCCCCTTTTCGCACCCCAATGGATAAAAAAATTAAATTATTTTTAAAAGTTGTCCCACAAACCCCTCTATATGTATGTTGAGTTTTAGCTTCCTAGCTGTTACCATGGTTGAGATATTTGAATTCGTATTTTTCGGTTTAAGCGCTCCCCCCGCCTCCCCCTGAACCCGTACACCCCCTAAAATGGGTACCCGCCTGAGATCCGCAACTATCTACAATCCCTCCAAAAATGAACTTTTTTTGCGCTGAGCGTACACGTCGGCGTACGGCGTACGGCGGACGGCGTACAGACAGACGGATTTTTTTTTTTTGCATTTTTAGGCTAATTTAGTCATGAAACGCGAAAAAAAAAAATTTCAGGGTAGCAAACTTTTTTTTTTTTTGTGTCGATCACAATACTTTATTATTATAATAATAAAGTAATTCAATGTGAAAGTTCAAAAATAATCGAAGGCAGAATGCAAGCATTGAGGACGGATAGTCCCATTGCAAGAAGGTTTTCGTTAAATTACCCCACTCCATTATATTGTTGAAATTGGACTTGTTGAGTTTTCGTACTTGGTTTATCAATTGGATTAAGTCATATCTAATTGATAAAACATACCAAGTAGTTCCATTATTGACCTAGGTGTTACATTTGACTATACAATTTATTTTGGTTTGCATATTAATAAAATCGTGCAGAAGGGTAATTCCATGTTGGGATTTACCACACGCTTATCCAAGGAATTTAACAATTCGCTTGTTAGACTAAGTCTCTATAACACCTTCGTTAGATCTCACCTTCAATATGGCTCTCAAGTTTGATCTCCTTATTATGAAGAGCACATTGGCAGAACTGAATCGATCCAGCGTAAATTTGTAAGAATAGCCCTATGCTTAATTAGAATGACAGAGTTGGTCTTCATCCATATACTGATCGACTTCAGCTATTCAATATGTCATCGCTTTCGAAAGGACGCGAAGTAGCTGATGTAATTTTTGCTCATAACTTGTAGTATATTGTAATAGAATCAAAGTAGTATATTTAAATTGAATCGTTTTCTTTGCAATAAGAATAATACATGGCGCAGCTGGCATTTCTTAGAAATATTAATACTACATAGTGATATATGGCAATAGTGAAAGTGAATAAAACTGTGAACGCATATAAAGCACCTCGTGGAAGACCCCCAAAAACTCGAGTGGTAGTAGAACGAGTTAACATGGAGATCGTAAAAAAAATTGAAGAACTTAATCTTGAGGGAAACGTAGCCGAAAATTGGAGGAAATTTCGGCAAAATTTCAGTGTTTTCGACCGCGATCGAAATTTCCAAAAAACCGCCTGCAGTTCAAGTGGCAATTTTTTTAAATGCAATTAGACCAGAAGCACTAGAGGTGTTTAACTCTTTTAAAGTAGAAGAGCAGAATCTAGAAAAATTGGATGGGGTTATACAAGCGTTTGAGGATTTCTGTAAACCCAAGAAAATGAAGTCTATGAAACATTCAAATTTCACAGCCGATCTCAGAGCGATGGTGAACCATTTGATGAGTTTCTAATGAGCCTAAACAAGCTGGTGAGAGCATGTGGTTTCGAGGATCAAGACAGAATAATCAAGGACAGAATAGTCATCGGAACAAATGATAAGAATTTCCAGAAAAGGCTGCTGGAAAAAGAGAACTAAACCCTAAAGACGACAATCGAGATGACGAGAGCAGCAGAGGCAACCAGAAAACACATCACAGACATGCAGAAACCATCGACGATCATGGACGCGCGCACGGAAACGATAAATTTAATAAATAAACACACAAAGAAAGATAAGTATAACAATCAAAAACAGTCAGAACAAAAATATAGAAACAATAATTTGTCTTTTAGCAGAAATGTCACAACCTTTACGGGAATTATTAAAGAAAAATGTAATTTTCAAGTGGGAAGAAATTCATAACCACTGTTTAAACACAATTAAGCATATTATTATGGAAGCACCGACGTTGAAGATATAATTATTCGATATAAAGAAAGAAATTACAATAGAAACTGATGCATCGAAATATAGGTTAGGCTGTGCATTAATGCAGGAAGGGAAACCTATATCGTTTGCTTCTCGTAGCTTATCAGAAACGGAGGTGCGATATGCTCAGATATATAAGAAGTTATTAGCAGTCGAATAAGCTTGTAAGAAATTTCATTATTATATTTATGGTAGACAGATTTCAGTACGAAGTGACCACAAGCCGTTAGAGAGCATTATGAAGAAGGAATTAAACAAGATTCCATCTAGTAGACTTCAGCGAATGAAACTAAGGTTATCTAAATATATGATAAATTTGAAATATGTACCCGGAAAGTATCTTTATGTAGCTGATTTGTTGTCCAGGTATTTTAACAAGAAGGATAAAACCGTTGAAATTGAAGATTTAAATCAATTCGTACATACATTGAATATAAGCAACAGAAGGCAAGAATTCAAAAAGGAAACGAATAATGACGAATGCTTAAAGGAAATAAAAGAGATTTTAACAAATAAATAAAAAGGGTTTAAGGGAAGAAACAAAGTATTATTGGAGATATAAAGATAATCTTTCGCTTGAGGACGACAATATTTTTCTAAATGAACGTTTAGTAGTTCCAACAGCGCTAAGAAAATTAGTTTTAAAGCAATTACATGAATCACACTTGGGAATAGAAAAAAGTAAACAAAGAGCTAGAACTCTCGTATTTTGGCCAGGAATCAATCAAGATATATAGAATATAATTGCTAAGTGTGGTGTTTGTCAAAAATATACGAGCATGAATACTAAGGAGCCTATGTTATCACATACTGTCCCAAGTTTTCCATTTCAGAAAATAGGCCTAGATTTATTCCAATTTGAAAATAGGGACTACCTAGCAATTTCTGATTACTACTCAAGGTATTTGGATATTATCGCACTAAAGAACAAGACATCAGCTGAAGTGGCAAATAGATTAAAAAATTGTTTTTCCATTCATGGTATCCCTCGAGAATTGATAGCAGATAATGTACCATTCAACTCTTTTCACTTCAAACAATTTTGTAAAAGTTGTGACATACATAGATCTAATAACGACCAGTCCAACTTATTTCCAGGCAAATGGGTTCTCAGAAAAAGCTGTAAATATAAGCTAAGAATTTATTAAAGAAATCAAAACAAAGCGGTGGAGAGTTATGGATTGCTCTGTTAGAGTACAGAAATAGCCCTTTGAAAGAAATAAACGCTTCACCAGTAGAGCTATTGATGAGTCGTAAAGCACGAACATCAGTTCCAGCAAAACAAAATTTATTTATCCCTAACGTAGTCCCAAATATTCATAAGAACATAACCAACAAAAATATTAAACAAAAAACGTATTATGATCAGCATTCTAAAGAAAAACATGTTTTTGAAAAGGGGGATGATATATGGTGTTATAGAAACAAGAGACTTGGTTGGGTTAGAGCACGTATTGTAGGGATTCACAATAGTCCAAGATCGTACTGGATTGAGTTGGAAGATGGATCGGTGTTGCGTCGGAATTCACGCGTTCTCAGAAAACCTTACACTTAGTTATATGGGTTTTTGCATGTCTTAATATTTGAAACGACAACAATATATGTATTAAAACGCATCAAGTTAAACGTAAAATAATTGAAATGAAAAACTCTAAAATGTGAAAATACTATTAACATTGTATAATTTGTAAATAATTGTATTAAATATAAATAATAACTGAAATTTTAAGACAATGTAAAGTTGGAATGAAATAAGAAAAGCAAATTTGAAAGAATAAAAAATAAATAAAATGAAGACAAAATTAAAATATGGAAATTGAAACGAATGTAATACTGAATTGTAATTAACATTTAAGCAAAAAAGGAGAGATGTAGTATATTGTAATAGAATCGAAGTAGTATATTTAAATAGAATCGTTTCCTTTGCAATTAGAATAATACATAACTTTCTTACAGTCAGTTGATTCCTCCACCCTTTTGGGTTTGGTGTGCTTTGATGTTGGTCAATTTTTACCAAGGTATCCTAGATTGCTGCGGATTATTATATTAGACCATAAATACCATCAGCACAATTAATCGATTAAAGAATCCCGACTGTCAAATTCTCTGCTTAATATTACATTTTTTTTTTTCAAACATTCTTTCTTATGTTTTTCTAATTAGTATTACAGAGAAATATCATTGTTGTGTACGTCCTATAAAATACTGACAAAAATAATTGAACTGATTACACGACACAATCGCATTTTTAATCCCGACTGTTTTACACATTTCGATCGCCCATGCCTCGCCAATCTTCGAACACATCAGCATTATAATTAACTTCTCTCGTGAGACGCGAAATCGGTTCATTCATACATAGTTTGTCCGATGAAAACCAATCCGCAGCAATCTAGGATACCTTGGTAAAAATTGACCAACATCAAAGCACACCAAACCCAAAAGGGTGGAGGAATCAACTGACTGTAAGAAAGTTATGAGCAAAAATTACATCAGCTACTTCGCGTCGTTTCGAAAGCGATGACATATTGAATAGCTGAAGTCGATCAGTATATGGATGAAGACGAACTCTGTCATTCCAATTAAGGTGGCATAGGGCTATTTCTACAAATTTACGCTGAATCGATTCAATTCTTCCAATGTGCTCTTCATAATAAGGAGATCAAACTTTAGAGCCATATTGAAGGTGAGATCTAACGAAGGTGTTATAGAGACTTAGTCTAACAAGCGAATTGTTAAATTCCTTGGATAAGCGTGTGGTAAATCCCAACATGGAATTACCCTTCTGCACGATTTTATTAATATGCAAACCAAAATAAATTGTATAGTCAAATGTAACACCTAGGTCAATAATGGAACTACTTGGTATGTTTTATCGATTAGATATGACTTAATCCAATTGATAAACCAAGTACGAAAACTCAACAAGTCCAATTTCAACAATATAATGGGGTAATTTAACGAAAACCTTCTTGCAATGGGACTCTATCCGTCCTCAATGCTTGCATTCTGCCTTCGATTATTTTTGAACTTTCAGATTTAATTTTTTTTTTAACTCATCAATTATCTAGTCAACCGGCTTAGCGTCATTATTGATAATGCTTTCACGTGCTTTATCCTCTAGTGTTGATACAATGAACTTAATTATATGTTGCGAAGGTTTTCAGTAGGTTAATTGAGTCTATGAATGATTGTAGGGATAATGGATCGCCTGCAAAATTCTTTGAAATTGTGGATGACGCTAGCCTCAAAAGTTCTACATTAGTCAAATCCGTCATTTTGTTTTGATTTGTTGGTGGTGTTATGTCCTTGCTTGAGTCTTTTTGTTCTGGGTTTTGTGTTAGAATTTTCGGGTTTATCCTTTTGTGAATGTCGTCCGGTACGTAGTAGTTACAATTCAGAGCTTCGTATGCGCTCGAGCTTTGCTCTAGCCTTGGTAAAATAGTCTTTAAGTTTTGCTTTATCGGTATTGTTAACTAATTTCCAGTCTGTCGATTTCGTCTACATAAGCGTTATAGCATGTTGTTATTCTGCTCTTGTTAGACTCTAGTGTGTCGGGATTCTTGGAAATGTTATCCTTAAGGACTGTCTTAAGTGCCTTTTCCAGTTCTTCTCCTATTTCTTTTAGTCTATGATAGGCCATCAGGGAGGAGGATAGAAAAAAGAAAGTAATTACTCAGAATGAATTTCATATCTGCTATTTCTAGCATGCGGTTCAGCGGAACCGTCTGAATCATTCGAAATTCGATCTACTCTTATGTCTAGCATTCAATAATTTTCAATTTATATGCAAAACAAAATTGTATCCTGATAAGTCAGCGAAATATAACGACACACGAATACCTGAGAAGAGGAAAAAAAAGAAGAAAATACGATCTACTGCTATAATTAGCATCGATCGAGTTTAATTTAATTGTTAAATGGAAAACATACGTGTTTCGTTATTTAGCAAACGCGGAGGGGTATGAAATCTTCATAAAGTCATATTTGAGTCGTCAGCTATTCCCCAACATAGAAAAGTTGCTATAGTAATCGCAATAAGAGAACCTCAAGGTGATATCGATTCCCTACACAGTAACAGATCGATTTCGCTTGTTTACTGCCTTAGTAAAATGCTAGATGGAACTTTAGCACAACGCATTTCCTGGTTCGCGGAAACTAACAGCCTAGTTCGGTGCTTTCTGCAGATTTATAATAAGGCGCCCCAACATTTATACAATTTGTGTGGATGGAAAACAATCTACACCGATGGTTTGATCAAAAATTAGGTCACAGCTTACGCTTTCGTTGAATCCAACGGCTACTTAATAGAAAACAAAACGTTACTATCGTTGCCATCAGCTCAACGATATTGTTTGCAAGAATATAACACCGGAAAATTTGAAAATAAAGATTTCCGAGTTTTACACTGTTTTCTTAATTATGTGTGACGTTTCAGTCTCTGCTGAGACCCTAATCAAACTTGTTTGCAGTGTGATTCACCAGACATCGCTAATTTGTTTTATAAGGCGCTGGCGGTTATAATTTGAAAAAGGCCAGGAAATAATATGTTCGATGATTGAGACTATTAACGAAAAACATACAAAATTTAAAAAAAAAAGACAAATAAATAAAACTAAACAATTTTATTTATTCTGACCCACTACCCCGACGACAATAGTTCCGCAACCTGTTCTGGAGTTTTAACAAAAACCGTTTCGGGATTTTCAAATCCACTCTCTGGATCGTTGATACGCTCGTAAATTTGCTTATAAATCGCTACGATAACGTTAAACGATCGCTTCTGCACGGTCGAACGATGCGTACTGCTCAGCAGCAAATTAATTTGCGGCAAAAGTAAAATTTCGGGCATTTCGAGGAACGCGTTCATCTTATTTATGAAAATCTTCAACAAATTGGCCTCGATCCGGGCTTGATTGTTCTGCAGAATCGTATAAATCGGGCCCAAATTCAAATTGGCGACGAGCGACGAAGCCTGCTCCGATGTTAGAGTGTCGATCTGTGCGTCCGACTGAGCCTGCAAGCGCTCCATACGCTCGTCCATGTACTCAAACATTGCCAGCGTGCTCTGCATGTGGTACAAGCAGTTCAGGAGGTAAACGGCCATGTCGATGGTGGGCAAATGCGATGCAGACTCGGTGACAGACTGGAGAAGCGGATCGATAACGCATGTGACGATTTTCGTTATGTCCGACTGGCGACCTTCGACCATGCTGGCGACCGAAAGGATCTCTTTCAGAATGTTGAGCAGCCTGGCAACGCTCTGTGGCGGCACGAGATCGCGTTGTGGCGGCTCCAAGCCCATCGATTGCGTTGTCGGTCGTTGCAAGATGCCGCGAACCTGAGATGCCAGCGAATTCAAGTAGACATGCTCGCTGTGACTTTGCAGGTCGCCGAGACATTGCTCCAGATTTCCGCCCTTGACGACCTGTTGGGAAACGGTTAACCGTGCGAATCATGACTATTTGTGATTTCTTACGTGATTTACGATGTTCTGATAGAAGCGAAGCAGGTTGGACAGCGCGAACAGAATGATTGTGTCCTTTTCCGAATTCAGAATTGTTTCCACGCGTATTTTAAGCGGATGGCAGACTCCGTCTGCAATATTGGCCAGAGCGGTTTGAATTTGTTCGGAAAGATCTGCAAGAAAGTGGAATTAAAATGCCGGTTGCGAGCGGGGGAATGGCGCAACGAACCATTTTTATCGCAAAGCTTCACCAGGAGCAGCAAATTCTCCTTCTCGGTCGGGATGGCCTGGTGCAGCCAGGCAAACATGTCACCGATGTACCGTTTAGGATCGTGCGCATGCATTTCGATGGGTTTTGGATTCCCCCCCGGGCCGCCGACTGTCAAGGCATCGATGAACGAGCGAACTAGAACGGAACGGCGGGCAGTTGCGTACTCATCGATCACATACCTAAAACAAGGGGAGATTGAAAATCTCAACAGAAAACTCCACTCCTGGAAAATAAATAAATCCTTACACTAGAAGAGAGAAACAATTTTGAACTTTTAACAAATCTCATAGTTATCAAACTTTAAATATTTAATAATTTCTTTCTATTACAAAAATATTCGTTTCCATTAAAATATCACCGGGAATAATTGATTCTAATTGTTGGAATTATGATTATGAAATGATTTTTTGATTAAATAAAATAATTAACTTTTTCGATAATGGAATAAATATATAGTAAAAGTAATGGAATTCGATAAATTGCGCACGATTGAATCGAACTTAATCCTTTTTTAATAAATCCGCCAGCGGATCATTGAAATCATTTTCAGTCGAAGCTGCCGTTGCTGATTTTTTAGTTTCAATTTTTTTCGGCATAGATTTTGTAGCGTCTGTAAATTTTAAAAATTTCCCATTAAAACTAAACTATATAGAAACATAACGGAATTATGATTAGGCGTAATGCCCAAATGATACTCTAGATGAAATGGAAAAGATTTTAATGTACTGGAAAATATGCTAACTCAAATTCGTTCGAATAATGAATAGTGATTTTTGTATGGGAGGTGGTACAAGAAGAGGAAGGAGGTTTGTAATTAAGGAGAAATGCTTTTCTTGAATTTGTAGATATTTGTCTGGAAGCAAGGATTTTTTTAGAATTTATAGCAATTATTAAGTGACAAATTCTGGCAAAATTTTAAGTTTTCTCTTTTTAATGGAAATCGATTTAATGCTTTTATCAAAATTACGCATTTGTATGGCAGGTGGTAGAAGGAGTATACGGATCAAAACAAAATTTTTCGTCGTCAATGATAATTCTATTAAAATACTTTCCACAAAACTTGAAAACTCATGGTTGTATCTTATCCGCCATTCCGTTCCTTCCTTCACAGGTCCCAAAATTCTTCGGAGGACCTTTCTTTCAAATGCGTTAACTGCTTTTTCGGAAGTTCGCGTTAATGTCCACGTCTCGCTGCCATAACAGAGCACAGGTCGTATAATAGTTTTATAAATCCGCAGCTTATTGTTCCTGTGCACTTTCTTGGATTACGTCTTATTTGCTAGTATTATCCGTCGTTTGATTTCGTCTGTTTCATTACCGTCCTTTGCTAGATTAGCCCCAAGATATATGAAATTGTCCACACTCTCCAAATTATATTGCGCAATTGTTGTTTTGTCTGATAGGCGCTTTGCTTCTTGTTTGCGTCATTACTTTTGTTTTGTTTTCGTTAATGCGCAACCCGACTTCTTTTGCGGCGGAGTCAAGATTGACAAATACCGCCTTAGCACTAGGGAAGGATCTTGCTAGGATGTTAATGTCGTCAGCGTATGCTACTAGTTGGGTGGACTTGAATAGTAGTGTCCCGTTGGTGTCGACTGGGATTTTTCGGACGACATATTCCAGTGCCAAGTTGAAAAGCATGGGGGCTAGACCATCTCCCTGCTTTAAACCGTTCGAAAGCTGGTTATGGAATCGGTTTGTATTCTCAGTTGGGATTCAGTGTTCGTCATTGTGAGTCTTGTTAGTCGGACTAGTTGCGGAGGAATTCCAAAGTCGAGCATGATTTGGTACAGTATGCTCCTGTCGATACTGTCGTATGCTTGTTTAAAATCTATGCACGTCTGTGTTATATTCCCATATTCCCATTTCTAAAGCACCTGTTTCACCGAGAATATCTGATATGTTGTAGATCGTCCGGTTCTGAATCCACCTTGGTATTCGCCAATTATTTGATTAGTATAGGGCTTAAGTTCAATTATAGGACTTACACAACAATGATATTTCTCTGTAATTCTCACAGCAGAGTTTGTCTCCTTTCTTGTAAATTGGACATATAATGATTTTTCGCCAATCGTCGGGTATGATTTCCTCTGTCCAAATTTTGCATATCATGTTGTGCAGTATTTCAGCGACACAATTTCCACCGTTTTTCAGAAGTTCAACTGGTATTTCGTCAATTCCCGGCGCTTTGTTTAGTTTTTGGTCACATAGGGCTGCTTTGATTTTAGCAAGCGTGGGTAGTGTCGATGATGGTTCATCTTCGTCAGTTGAGGCTTCAATTTAAATGTTGTCTGTCGTGATCGGTGTTAATGGGGTGGGATTCAAGAGATGTTCAAAGTAGGATGCCCATCTCCTTTTGATTTCTTGTGTGTCGCTGACGATGTTGCCCTCTGCGTCCCGCATTTTATTTTGTCTCATATCGTCGTCCATTTTTTGTATCTTGTCATTACGGTACTTCCTTTGTTTTCTTCTGCAGGTCTTTTTCGCATATCGCCTAAGCTCGTCATATCTTTCTTTTTTGGCTCGTGTTGGTCATTCAGTAAAAATTTTGTAAGCCTCGTTCTTTCTATCTATATACATCGCGACATTCTTGGTCGAACCAATCGTTATTTTTTCGCCGTGCTTGATATCCTAATATCTCTTCTGCGGAGGATTTGCTGCCGTCTCGTATTTTCATCCACGCATTCTCCACTGGCATATTTTGGATATTTTCATTTATTGGTTCAGGTGTTTATTACATGCTAACATGTAAGCCAGCGCCACCGTTTCGTCGTTAAGCTTGTCGACATTGAATTTGCGAGCTCTACTCGTTTTCGAATATACCCGACAAGCTATTCTGCATCGATACTTAGCTCTGACTAGATAGTGATCAGAGTCACAATTCGCACCGCGAAGAGTTCGTAGTATGCTGGAAGCAGCCCTTTTCTCAATTAGAACGTGGTCTATTTGGTTGAAGGTGTGACCACTTTCGTTTGTGAATATCGCGATGTGGAAAGCACGTAGAGCTTACTATGATATTTTTGCTGCTTGCGAAATCAATAAGACGTTGGTCATTGTCGTTGGTTATGTCATGGAGACTGTGCCCTCCTGTTGTTTTTCTATGAGCCTCCTCCTTTCCAACTTTTGCATTAAAATCCCCTAAAACAATTTTTAGGTCATTCAAGGGCAGCGAATCATAGGTTGGCTCTAGGGTGACATAAAAATCGTCTTAAGTTATATCGTCCTTGTCTTCAGTTGGTGCGTGGACGTTGATCAACCAAGTGTTGAAAAATTGAATCTTTATTCAGATTGCACACAATCTCTCATTTACTGGTTTGAAACTCGTTACCTGCTGTTTGAATTTTTTGTCAACGACAAAAGCGACTCCAAACTCACTCCTTCCCGACAATTTTCCACTTGGATAGATTGTGTGTGATCTCATGTCCATGATTTCGTTACCGAGCCATTTCGTTTCTTGGATGGCAGTTATGTTGATGTTGTGTTTTGCCACTTCTTCGAGGAACTCTTTCAAAGCTCCTGCCCTAAATAAGGATCGAACATTCCAAATATACATCGTTATACTTTGACCCGAATTTCATGTCGATAGATTAAATATTTTGTTTCACAGAAAAATCAATTTCTTAAAATTTCATGAAATTTGTAGGGGAGGGGGTACAAGGAATGGGGAAATATAGCCCGTTCACGGACTTAAAGTTAAAAATGTACTTGCTTTTACTTTTGGAACTGACGGCAACAAACAAATCCTCATCGTCATCGACATCATCAAAGATATTTGTCCGGCTGGAAGAACTGTTCACCTTAGCAGTCATAACGGGATTACTAGCTGACTTTACGATTAGTTTAGATGCTGCACTTCCAAAAATATCGTCGCCATCGTCTTCATCACTGCCGAAAATTGGTTTTGGTTTCGATTGTATCTGAGCGATTTTTCTGTCCGTTTTCAATTTTTTCGCAAACAAGTCTTCTTCATCGTCCGATTGATCATCGAAAATGGAAATTTTCTCGGATTTAATCGTAATGGGTTTCAAAGGCTCGGGCGGTTCATTCTTTTGAATTTCAGTTGCAGAAATTTTTCTTATATGTGCGTTCGATGCAAGAGGTTTCGCAACTTCAACTGTTGTAGCCATAGCTGATGCAAATAAGTCATCATCATCATCATCATCATCGCCTTCAAAGAAAAGATTTGACTGTTTACTTGATTTCGTAGTTGCCGGCAAGACAGCATTAACTGGTTCACTCCTGTTCTGTTCAAAAGGTTCCGCACCATCTTCATCATCACTCTCCTTATCTAGGAACGATTTATAAGGTGCATTATTTGGTCGATTGTTTTCTCTTGAGAAAATCACCTCCTTAATTATTTTCTGAGATTCTTTAGCCTTTTTCGATTTTTGCATAGCGTTGGAATTTGCGTTACGATTTGACGTGATATTTGTGTTAACTTCTGGAACTTTCTCTGTTGCTTTATAAATTCCAATTTTGGATTTAGGTTGCTCATTAGATTTGGCAAAATCGACGTCAGCTGGGAATAAACCTAAGGTTTTTCCAGATTCTTTGACAGAAGGACGTTCCTCCCTAACAATCGTTTTCTGCAGCTTGGATTTATCACTAACATTGGACTCATCGGATTTTATAGGCGGACAGCTTTCGTTCTGAACAGCGCTAGCAAGCCAATCGTCATTCGAGTCATTATCTAAATCGTCATTGAATAGTGTTTTGCTAATCGAATCTATCAGATTACCGCTCGTATTTTTGCTATCTGTTGCAAGCTCTGCAGTAGTCTGAGGTTTATCTTCGTCTTCCAACACCATAGATCGACGATAGTTTTCCTGACGACCTTTCCTTGTTGACGGTCTGCGTTTCACTTGAATCTTAGGTCTTGTTTTATTCAAGCTCAATAATTTACTCGGATCGGATTCGATTTGAACAGTTTTTGCAGCTTTATTGCTTGAATCACCGGATCCTCCATACTGATCAGAATAAATTGTGGATGTGTTTTTTTCAACCGCTATTGTTTTCATTGAAGGTCGCTTTGCACCTGGCATTAATGCTGATACGTTAATATTCAAGTTTGAATTCAACTTCTTCGGTTGCGGCTTTGAAATAGCAAAAGATCCGTCGCTAGATCCGGCAATATCTTTCTGAACCTTATCGATTAAAGCAGTAATTTTACTCTGCGTTCCGGTTCGCAAGGCTGTCGTATCCGACTTATTCTCGTTACTCGCGGATTCGGGAGTTGTTTCGAAACTATCAGGCGGCGGTTCATCGTAAATATAGCTTGAGATTGATTTAGGTTGAGGAGGCTGAGCGGGGACAATTGTTTCCGAGAAATCATCGTAAAAGATATTGTGCAATTTTTTCGTATCTTTCGTTGGCTTTATGAAATCATCGTCTGGCGGAATATCATGGAACAGGCTAACGCTATTGTAATTTAAGGCACTTGAAGCGGCAGCTGTAGTTGAACTTGTTCCATCAAATAATGCATTATCGTCCATAACAGGCAGGTTGCTTGATGGGTTATCGAAAATATTGTCATCATCTGGCGGAATATCACTGAACAAGGTCGAGGCGAAAATATCACGTTTGGGTAGCTGCTTGCTTGATGAAGTCTCAAATGTATGCTGGCCACTTGATTCATTTAAAATGCTGGATAGATCCGTCTTGGTTAGAATAGAATTTTCATTCGGTTCATCTTCAATCGTTGATATTTGTTGCTGCACTCGGTTCTCTTCAACAGCTGTGCTATCCTTAATGCCAAGTGGCATTTCGGCACTCTGATCTTCACTATCATGGATATTGGTAATGTTTTCTTTGTGTTCCTCGCCAACTACTTTTAAACTTTCCGACTCAAATAGTTCATCAGCTTTAACTTCATCGAGAAAATCATTTTGAATATTAGTTTGAATTAATGATGTCTTAGGAATAACCTTGTCAAACAAGTCACTTTGGTTTTCTGCAATCTGATTGACATTAGAGAGCTTTTGCGATGTATTTTCATCTGCCTTTACAACATCAGGATACCCCTCCGAAAGTGGAGGGTCTGCTTCACCTTTTCCAATATCGTGTTCTTCGCTACCGAAAAGAGCCGAATCATCAGATATATCCGAAAATAATTTTGAAGAATCTATCTTGGCTAAAATGGTTCTTGCTCTCGGCAGAGGCTGAGGCAACTCTGTAGTATCATCAAAAATACTTCCAGACGTTAATTTGTGTGCTTCATTGCTTGGTCCTTGGAGCACGTCATCTGTGCTATGCATTTTACTACGATTAGTAGGCTTAGGAGCAGTTTCAATGTCATCAAACATTTTAGGCTTACTTTCTGGAACCGGGTCCTCAACGGATTTGATTGTTACTGATTCCTCGATTGAAGAATCCTTCTTTGTTTTGAAGAAACTATCGAAATCATCTTCGAGCGGATCATCGTCAAACAAATTTGTATATTGTAGTTTTTTCGTAGCTGTTGGAGTTGGTAGGAAATCATCGAAGTCATCGTCTGGGGGCTCGTCGTCAAACAAGCTGATTCTTGCTTTAGGAGTATTAACAACTTCTTTCTTCTTTTCCATTACCTTCGTCGGCAGCAAATCATGAGGCCATTCAAGAACAGCTTCTTTTGGCTTAGCCTTCGTTGCGAATGCTGTTGGTGATTTCTGTTCGACATTTGCTTTTGGTATTGTTTTAGATTCATTTGGAACAATTGGTGCGACAGTATTTACTGATATGATTGGAGTTTCAATTGATTTTTCCAATATATTTCCTACCTGCTTTTTAGTCTCGGCAACAGATGAACTCTCCTCTTCTTCACTACTCTCATCAAATAAATTGCGAGCCTTCTTTTGTCCTGCATCAGATTTTTTTAACGTTTGGTTTGTCTTATTGTTCAGCTCTTTCATAAAGGAATCAAAATCTTCATCATCGAACAAATTTACAGTCTTTTTTCGTATATTACTCCCGACTGACTCATCTTTCTTTGGAGCTACGACAACAGCCTCACCATCACTCTCATAAAACAAATCGACCGATGGCCTTCTTTCTTCTTTATCAACCACATCTAAATCAGGTGGCTCATCACTGAATATATTCGACATTTTTGGTCCAGCCATTGCTGCTTCTGGAATCGACATTTTACGATCCGGTTTTAAATTGTAAATGTCATTATCAGAACTTTCGTCTGTACTTTCATCAAAAAGTCCTCGGTCTTTTTTTTTCGGTTGATGGACATAGTATCGATCTAGCGCCGGATCATCGGGTGATAAAATATGATTTTGCGGAAACAATACATTCACACCCATTCGCGATTGCTTATTTTCATCGGATGATTGCCTAGTATTTGACGAAACATCTTCGTCCGATGACGGATAAACACCTGGAGCTCGCTTGCCAGCGGCTTCCGGATTTCCGTGTAAGCCCCAAACTGAAAATTCCGATTCGGAAATTGTTGGTGCGTTACTCGGAAGTGACGCTGAAATTGATGCATTCTCTGATGATTCGGAGAATTCTTCATCGTTCTCTTCGCCAGAGAACTCTTCGTCCGAATCGCATAAGCCGACATGCCATTTTTCAATCCATTCCTTCGATCCGATTATGTAGGGTATCGGACGATCGTCATATGGATTTTTTGGACGATAAATGACACTGAAATGAAAAATAGGTAGTTGAAAAAAAAAATCATAGATATTAATTTTCTATACTTTTTCGAAGACTCCTCCTCTTCGTCAGAATCTTCGATATCAATGGTAACTTTTTCGTAACACTGTTCCATCATAGTTATGCTATTTCTTAGACCGGTTTTGAGTGTTTCAAGTGGATCATAGCTGGTATTGCCCTAAGGTAAAAAACAAAAATTATTAAAAGAAAAATCATCAACTTGACTGAACCAAATGTTTGCGTCCTCAGACATCTACACTCTTGAAAGACCCGACTGTGGACGAAACAGCGGAGAAGACCGACAGTGGTCGACGGTGTTTCAGTGAGCGATGGTGGTCGACAAGAACAATATAAAAAGGCGAGTGTTTGCGATGAGTCGGAATTAATAAGCCGATCTAGTCGGATAATCGACAGAGCGCAATTAGTGCGAAGATTGAGGCATTATAGTGAACAGGAAAAGTGTTCAAGTGTTAGTTTTATTTTTACTTGAAATCCAGCGACCCCCTAGCGCACCGCAATTGGTGTCAGAAGTAGGATTTCAATTAAAAATCGCGAGAAATAATTGCGAAAGTGCATGTAGTGTCAAAATTTATGAAACAACGAAAAAGTGATCGTGTATTCGCAAGTGTGAAATTTTCGAACGGACAAAAGGAAAATTTTTGAAATTTTTTTCGCGAAACAAGTGAACGCGAGGCAAAATTTTATGACTGAAATCGAGTGACCGGTAGAAAGTTCCCGAACACAGAATGAGCATTTCTGTGATTTGTTTCCGCGAAGCGATATTGTGCAAAGTTCTTAACGGGCAATAAAAGAATTTTGTGTTGTGAAAAGGATAAAAATGCCAAGAAAATGAAAGGTGACGGAGTTGGAAGAGGAACTCGGTAGACGTGAGTTGCCTGCGGCCCGAAACAAGGCAGAGCTTGTAAACCGGGGGATGGAAGCGTTCGAAGCTGAGGGACACAGTGCCGAAAACTATGAGATCCCATCGAACAGCAGACCAACAAATCGTACGGTAAAGTATAGTGGAAAGTTCTCAACCTTTAGACCCGATGATGCAACTGATACAACCAATTATGGCGAAAATAGACCAACGAAGCGAAAATGGACCAGTAAAGTCGACAGGCCACAGAGCACAACCAACGACTAAAGGATGCTTTCAATAATAAAAGAGCATAAAAAGCAGACGAACACCAAAAATACTGGAAAGATCGAGGTGAAGTAGAACGGCTACAAAAGGACTTCGAAGTGGTGAAAAAAACTGGCTTTATCAAATCCGATAGTGTTGTCCATAAAAACTAAAGGTGCCATTCTTTGATGGTCAAAGACCTGCCTTAATATTGGCACTACGAGGATCTATGGCTGAAATTTTGCAGACCACCATAGCCTTAGCCATAGACACTTTCAGTTTCTGATGCAGACGTTGGACCGTTGATACGGTGGAGATCACATGTGGAAGATTTTTAAAGCGAAATGTCGCAACTGTATGCAGGAACCCGGCAAAACTCTTCAATAAGTTGTACAGGATGTTGAAAGGCTGGATCCCAAGAACCACAGTGAACGGATAGTGGACGCATTTTTCGATGCTCTGCTGGATAGAGAGCTACAGCAGGCATGAAGATTGGCGGCAAGAAGACACCGCAGGAGGCTTTGGCACCAATCGAGAAATGTATTGCTCAGGATACGTCGCCAAATAAGCGTCATCAAATTATTGGCGAATCCGGATAGTTACTGTCGGAACTATCCAGAGACTTAACAACATGTACGAAGCTACTCTTGACGTTTCCAAGAAGGCAACTTGGTACGGCTCATCGATACTAGAAGGGGAGATCACCAAGGCCTCAGCGAAATTCAGAAGGACCATACGAAATCATCACCGTAATAAATGATGGAGAGCCTAGTACAAAGATGAAAGGAGTAAGTAGATTTGTGAAACACCATGACCACCCTAACGACAGTGAAAATTCTGTTCGCGACGAACAGGAGCTAAGAAAGGGGTAATGTTATATGTGAACACTATGCCGTTCATCGAATATTCGCGATCTTTGACCATCTACTATTCTCAACACACGCACACACATTGGACTGCAATCGTCAAGTGTTTTTCACCTTTAACGCACACGCCCATGCTCGCACGCGCTCTCTCTCGCATACCCCCACATGCACACAAACACAGATACGCATTAATCGAGAGAGAAAGGAAAGGAGGAGCAATATAAGGAGCACAGCATAAAATGCTAGCGAGCCTCGTGAAGTAATACCTAACAGCAGTCCCGCGGTGAGAGTGGTCGAAATCTGTATGCGGGGTGTGTGTAGTTTAGTACGCAGGCGCATATCGGCTGACAGTTCTCTGTCAGGATCAGGTATGTGAATCGTGCATACCAATGGCACGAGCTATTAGTATCTAATCAAGATTCCACACCTCCCTGGAGCCACCAGAAAGAAATAAAACCATTAATAAACGCGTTACGGAAACAGCGGAGAATCTTCTAGAATGATTTTGCTGTGGTATATAAAGGGCGAGCGTTTGAGAAATAGCGATTAAGTCATGTGATCAACAGCGCAAAAAAAGCGAATTTGAAAGCGACATATTGTGAATGAAAAGTGTTAAATTGATAATTGAAAAGCGAATAATAATGGGTGTGTTTAATAAATTTAAGGGAACTAGTTTATTTTTACTTGAAATCCAGCGACCCTGAGGGCAGTTCAATACCAATAGGAGCTTGAAAACTGTTAATGAAATACAAACGGCATTAGATAGAGATGTAATTTATTTTTTATTTGATAGCCTATTCCATGACATTATGATATCGTTCAAATTGCTGCCTCGGCTTCGCTTGAGTCCAATTTTTAACGACTTCATCCAGTAAATTGGGCTGAATGACACGCTCAATGTTCACTTTTAAGTCGGCAATTTTCTATAAATCCTATTGGTAGACTCTTTATATTCGTTTATTACTCCTCCCTTTGCGGACCTCACTGGACGGAAAAATTAATTCATTTTTTTCCCATAAACCAATATATCAAAATGTCGAGTTTCAGCAGTCTATGTATCTGCTTTCGTAGTTGAGATATTAGCAAGTGTATTATTTCACTCTAGGCCTCCCCCACCTCTCCCTTTCATATCACACTCTCCAAAATGTAAAATGAAACTCACATATCCATTCTTGAACCAACCTAAAAATGTAATACCTATCCTTTTATTATAGCACCGAACATAACTTAGGGGGCCACCCTTTAATGCATTGGAAGCACAGTTAATTCGGTATCATGAGGGAAGAGTCTAAACTGTCGGTGGACGTTGTTCTTGAAACATTGAATGCTAAAAGTTGCTTGGAACACGTGGAGCAGCAATGCAGTCCATAGTCTTGATGTTCGGGTGATGAAGGACTGCCTATATTTTACTGTTCGCGTTGGAAAAGGCTAACAGTGAACTCATGGGCGCGTACAGCTTGCCGTGTATTCCTGGGATAGTTGAAAAGAGTGACGAGGCTGGACAGTTCGTGCATTTACAGTGGAAGTATAGATAGTGAACGCTAAGTACCCCGACGTTTCTGCGATGCTCGAGAGAGTCTATGGAGGCTGTTATAATCTCATCTCCAATTAGGCGAAATGCATGCTTTTGGATTCGATCTAGTGCCGCAAGTTGAGTTTTGGGTGCCCCAACCCATATGTGCTAGAATGTAGGCCTTGTAGATATTTACTGGATCATGAGGCGTTAACACTTTTTACATCTTCGAAGAACTCCAAGGCGTTTGGAAGCATCAAGTGCAACATCAAAAATATGTTTTCTCTGATTGAGGTGTTTGTTAAGTTTTATGCCGAGTACTGTAAATTCTTCTGAAGAGTGCAATTGTATGCTACCGAAGGCTACATTTAAGGATCCCACCGCAACATCCTTTTTAAGGGATAAATTACAGGCCTGGGTTTTAGAGGTATTGAACTCTACTCAATTTTTCCTGTCGCATTCCAGGATTAAGTTGAGGTCTAAGTTCAATGTACCGTACAATTTGTCGCGTTTAGAATTCACCGAGGTACGATGTGCTTCAGTAACGGAGTCGAATTGAAAAGTGTTATCCAAAGTTCTGTCATCTCTAATGATCTCGGAGATATGAGTCCATATGTACGACGGACGGCTACTGTACCCTTCGGGCTATCAATGTTTGAGCGGTTTTTCTTCTTGTTTATTTTTTCTCTCCGGATGTGGCAGTAGTAGTACACATTTTTTTACAGAATGACAATTTTTTACGGAATGGCAATTTCGGCCATTCACAAACACAGTCATGCAGTGAAGGAATGGGATTGGGAAGGTACGAGAAAGAAGTGCGAACAACCGTAACGAGTGGTGAAATTGGTATATTTTTCAGTTGTACTGAGTGCTGCTGTCAAATATTTGCAGATGTTTGGGAGGACTGAATGATAGAAAGCGAACAGAAACCATTTACTGAGTACACAGACTTTCTAGAAGTGGAACGGTCTGACTTTTACATTGCTTGCTTATTTTATTTCGAATAATTTTTCATTGCCAGTAGCATCTGAAAAATTCGTGCTTAAAAAAATCCTTCTGCCTGGAGTTTGATACGAAATAGTTGTTTTTCTTTTGTGTTGGCGCTTAGAATTCGGTAATTTTTTTTTCTCTATCATCTAAAGGAAAATAATATTGTTTGGTTGTTTGTAAGTTTTCGTTAATCTTACCGATGAATAAGAAGAAAATGAAGTGCTGACCCGCACAGTTATGGCTTCGGCTTACGGCTAGAGATGTGCTTCAAACACCTACGCCCCATAAGGCCTAGGTGATCATATACGGAGCCCGGGCCAAAACGATCGGCGACGAATTGGAGCACGCACCGATTTTTCGTGACAGAGTCCTCGAGAATGAGGGTCTTCCAGGTTGAATTCCCCACGCCCAAGCTTTTGAGCGGCCGGCAAAAGTGCTATCCAGACCTGAAAGACTCCCGTTAAACTCTGTATGTGGAATGGGGCCCCAGAGACTCATTTCATATCAAGTGGGAATTGAATTCAGGAGCTATTGACTGTGAAGCAAGCACAGTTAATTGGTTGTTTGTGTATCGTACATACTTAGAGTCACTTTTAAAGATGCAATTCAAGCGCTGTCGAGGCAAAAATTAGAATTTGCATTTGTACCCCTCTAGTTCTCAACCCGTTAATTGTAATTCGGGACATAATGAGCATCAAGTAAAGTGATCCTTTCAGTCACATAACGATTGCTGGTTGCAGTGGTAATATGTACTTATATTGATACATATCACTATCAGGATTCCTTAATGCAAGGAATTGCCATAAATCATTCCAAATTTAAAAATTTAAAGTCGTTTTAACCAAAACATTAACATGCCAACACCAAGTACAGATAATAAAAACAAGAAATTGACAAAAAAAATCACATACATCGGTGCCAACTAGCGTTAAGTCTACGTCTTAACCACTGCTTATTAATCAATCAATCAAATTCCTGTTAAGACCCCCTATAGGGGCATAGGACAGAAACAGCTCTCTTCCACAAGGCGCGATCCTGAGCATCGACCTTAAGCTGCTGCCAGGACTTGTTTATTACTCTGGCCTCCTGCTCAACTGCTCGCTTCCATGTGTTGCATGGTCGACCAACCCGACGTCTTCCTTGAGGATTATAATCCAGAGCCTGTTTTGCGATGTTTCGCTCTGGCTTCCTCAAAGTATGACCGATCCACTGCCACTTCCACCGTTGAATCTCAATGCCTATTTTAGTCTGGCGAGTTGTACTCCAAAATTCGTCGTTGGAGATTACTTCTGGCCAGAATATTCCGAAAATGCGTCGGAGGCATTGGTTTACGAAAGTCTGTAGTTTCTTGGTAAGTCGAACGGTCACTTTCCACGTAGTACAACCATATAACAACACGGATTTGACGTATGCGTCAAAAACTCGCAGCTTCGTGCGAAGGGAGATCTCTCTTAACCTCCAGAAAGGGGAAAGGATACCGAAGGCCTGACGAGCTTTATTTAGCCGAGCCTCAACATCCTTTTCGGCTCCGCCGTCCATGCTGGCAATGCTTCCAAGATAGCAAAAATCTTGCACCTCTTCCACATCCTGTCCGTTAAAAACAATCGGTGTGCTTACGTTCGAACCCATGTGCATGTACTTGGTTTTACGCACATTTATTTTCAGTCCCGAGAGTCTATTTCTACAATTACGTCGGCGGAACTATTTGAGGCATGCGGAAGGATGGGAAACAACAAGGCACCTAGACCCGATGGCATCCCAAATATGGCAATAAAAGTTGCTATTCAAAAGAGGCCCGACATCTTTATAGCAACTATGCAAAAGTGTTTCGGGGAAGAAGTCTTTCCTGAGCCATGGAAGCTCCAACATTTGGCACTTCTACCAAAAGGCAACAAGCCTCCTGGAGAACCATCGTCATATCGCCCAATATGTTTACTTAATACGTTGGGAAAGATCCTTGAGCGAATTATTAACAACAGACTGCTCGTACTAGCAGAGGAGAAAGGAGCACTCTCAGACCACCAGTTCGAATTTAGGAAATCGCGTTCAACTGTTGACGCCATAAAAGTGGTAGCCGATACTACAGCGGAGGCGATACAAGGAGAAAGATGGCGATGGGGGACAAAAAATATTGTGCAGTAGTGACACTGGTCATTAAAAATGCCTTTAACTCGGCAGATTGGTCACTCATAAACAGATCGTTAGTCAGGATGGAGACACCACACTACATGTTGAGAATAATTGCAAATTACTTCACCAACAGGAAGTTGAGGTACCAAACTGATGAGGGGTTAAGGTACTACAATGTCACCGCGGGAGTCCCACAAGGGTCTGTACTAGGCCCTCTCCTGTGGAATATTATGTACGATGGAGTACTTCGACTATAGTTGCCACAAGGAGTAAAATTAATCGGGTTCGCTGACGACATCGCTGTTGTTACCGTGGCTAAGCACATCCACGAAATAGAGTCAGCAACAAATGAAGCCGTATCACAAATTAGAGACTGGCTAGAGTCCGCTGGCTTAGAATTAGCTGATCACAAAACGGAGGCTGTTCTAATAACAAGCCGAAAGGAAATTGAATACGTGAACATTCGGGTCGGCAGTCAAATCATCAGGTCCAAGGAGGCAATTAAATATCTAGGAGTTATGCTCGATAACAGATTAAAATTTAAAGTTCACGTGGACTTCGCGAGCAAAAAGGCGTCACAAATGCAGACAGCCCTTTCCCGAATACTGCCAAACATCGGTGGACCAAGATATGCCAGAAGGATACTACTTTCGAGAGTAGTCAGCTCGGTTCTCCTATCTGCTGCTCCGGTTTGGGCGGCGGCGCTAACAACAAAGGAAACAAGGAAAAAGATGTCATCAACATATAGGCTCTGTGCGATAAGAGCAATCAGCGGTTTCCGAACAATATCGGACGAGGCAGCCTGTGTCATAGCCGGAATGATCCCCATTGACATTCTCGCGAATGAGATGCTAAGGATCTACGAAAAAAGATCCTCGATCCAAAAAGAGGCAGCTGTTGCCAGGAAAATAAAAGAAGAGGAAAAGGCAACATCAATAGCTACATATGTGGCAAGCCAGGTGGGACAACGCTACAAAAGGCAGATGGACCTATAAGCTAATCCCCGAAATTGAGGTCTGGACAAAGCGGGTGTATGGGGACTGCAATTATCACATCACGCAGTTCCTATCAGGTCACGGCGGCTACCGCAAACACCTACATAGGTTCGTACACGATAATTCGCCTCTTTGTCCAAATTGCCCAGATCAAGAAGAACACACAGAGCACACGGTTTTCAACTGCAGTCGCTTCGGAGAATGGAGAAATAATATTCCGAAAATTGGATGGAAATTTGCACACTCGTAACGAATGTGCAAAAGGATCTTCGGAGAAACGAGAGAGAAAGGAGAGCAGAAGCAATTCAAGGAGCACAGCATAAAATGCTAGCCAGCCCCGCGAAGTAATACCTAACGGCAGTTCCGCGGGGAGAGTGGTTGAAGTCTGTATGCGGGGGTGTGGTTTAGTACGCAGGCACATATCGGCTGCCAGTTCTGTTAGGATCAGGTATGTGAATCGTGCATGCCAATGGCACGGGCTTTGGTATCTAACGAAGATTCCACACCTCCCTGGCGTAACCAGAAAAAAAAAAAAAGTCCCGCCTCTTTGCATTTAGACTCCAGCCTGATAAACTTCGAGAGTGCTCTTGACGACATCACTAATCCTATTGAGAATTACCTTAGCCATAATTTTTGATACGGCAGTAAGTAGACATATACCACGCCAATTGCCACAATCCCGAAGGTCGCCCTTCTTCGGAATATTCACAACGACGCCCTCCTTCCATTCAGTCGGATATCTTCCTTCATTTCACACCTTAGTGAAGAGTGGGAGGAGTATATCGGCTGTTTTTTCCGGGTCCGCTTTGAGGAGTTCGGTTGGCAGTCCGTCTATACCTGGAGCTTTCCTTCCACCATTGACCGAATGGCGGAAACTATCTCTTCCTTGTCTGGGGGATCGTCCCTAATAGAGGATTGTTGCGGTTGGATGTTTGGTAGTTGTTCTGTTTCCGGAATATCTTCCTCTGACAATCATGTTTAAAATATCAGAGAAGTATTCCTTCCATCGCCGCGACTGGTGTTCACTCATATTAAGGAGAGTTCCGTTGACATCTCTCACCAGGTGGTTGGCGGTGAAATTCTTGTTCGTCAACTGTTTCATGATTTTGAAAAGTGAACCCATATCCCCAAGGTAAGCCGCAGATTCTGCCTTGTTTGCCAGATCTTCAATGGCCTTTCTCTTGTCGCGTCTAACAGCCTTTTTAAGTTGTATAGGAGCATCGCGGTAGTTCTGCCTCAAGTCGGGCGTTCGTTGGTTGAGATCGGGTTGAGAGATGATTGCCAATTTGGCTCTTTTCCGACTGTCAACCTTGTCCCATGTGTCTTGCGACATCCAGGGTTGCTCACCGTTTTACACATATCCCACAGATTTTTCAGCACTAGTTAGAAAAGTGTTTCTGGTTGCCTCCCGATTGGCGTCCAGTGTGCGCATTTCATATTCACCCAATGTGGATGACTTTTCGCGTAGAATAGTGGTGTATTCGCGTTTTTTGTTGGGATCTCTGAGTTTATCCACATTAAGCTTGAAGAATTTGTGGTCGTCGGATAGCTGCTGTACACAATCTCAAGCAGGCAACCATCAAGTGGTGATCGCTCCCCACGTCAGCTCCACGTTTCGCTCGCACATCTTCTCCATCGGCGACTTATAGCCAAATGGTCGATCTGGTTCTGAGTAACACCATCAGGGGAAACCCAAGATGTTTTATGATGACTCTTGTGTGGAAAAAGGGTCCCTCCGATGACGAATACATCAGCATTCTTATTAACTTCTCTTGCGAGATGCGAAATCGGTTCATTCATACCATAGTTTGTCCGGTGAAAACCAATCCGCAGCAATCTAGGATACCTTGGTAAAAATTGACCAGCATCAAAGCACATCATACCCAAAAGGGTGGAGGAATCAACTACCCCTGTAAGAAGGTTATGAGCAAAAATTACATCAGCTACTTCACGTCGTTTTGAAAGTACCAATAAGAAAGGTTGTGGGCCGGTTTTAGATACGGAGCAATGTGAACACACTTTTAAACAAATCACCATAAAACAATTGAGCAGATATTTGCGATGTTCGATATTACGACTAACTGGCAGCACTATTCACCAATCAGGTAATTCTTAATAAAACGCAAGTTCAAACTTTCTAAAGGAAATATTGAGTTCACAATCCATCTACATTAAATATTCTATTACAAAATTAAAATTAAATGTAAATAATAAAGTAAAATGCAAAGGAAAGGTTTCCCGATTTAAGTCTTAGATTAAAACTCAACAGAGACCGAAAGCTAATCATAACCTTGAAATTAATATTTAAAAACTATTTTTATCTTTGCGGTAAATTATAATGAACACAAAAGCATTTGTATTTAGGAACTAACTAACTATGTATAATAGTTTAACATTGAAATACATAACAAATTAGTTGTAAGTTTAATTTAAGAGAAATATAATAAATACGGATAGAATCCAAAATAAAAACGCTTTTAAGTAGTAACCATCGAACGAGTATCACTTGTGTTTATATTTTATCCCCGACCAAAGTTCTCATAGTGTTGACCCCGACGTGATTTTTGGGAAATTTCCACTCGAAAAAATATGGTCACCGTAGGTATGTATATCTGGATTCTTATTTGATGTGAATGGAATTAATATATGCTGACTTTCAGGATGCTGAAATCCCTTTTCTTGCCGTCACATGAATTTTAGCAGCGAAGAAGTTAGGAAGTTCATCAAGGCCACTGTTGACATTGATATCGATTGTAGGGATTAAGGAAAAACATCATCGGCAGACAAAGAAGAATTGATAAGTGAATAAAACCACCTCAAAACACGAAAGCTCAGAGTTAAACTTGAGCAGAGAAGTCTTAGTTCTGAGACCATTAACAGGCGAACTTCGATCCCCTATCCTCTTCGCACCCCACCACACACACTTTCCCTCTCCGGGAGATTCTGCCTTCTTGCAGTGTCATGAGCCTTGAGCCACTCGAATAATTGGTCCTTCCAACATACCCCCTTTCTACTGACAAAAAGCTGCATGTAAATTTTTGTATATTGGAGGAGTTGGCAAGATCCATCTCGGTTGCCGACGAGCTAAGCCGTGCTAGTCGACGAGCTAAGCCGTGCTAGCCAGCAACCATGCAGCAGCCATACCACACCGTCCACTACAAGTTTTACCTGCCGCGTACACTAGTGTAACTAGACCACGAGCAGTTAAAAAGCATCAACTCCGATCTTGTTCTACTTTTGCTTTTTTTGCGAAAATTTACACTTTTGAAGTTGAAATGTGCACTTTTAGTGAGTTAAGTTCATTTTTTATAATAATGAGCAACCTTTAGAATTATTAGCGCTAATTTCACAGTCACTTCGACTGCCTAACGGGCGCTAAATCATTTCGAACACAGAAATTTTCATAGTGTAGTTCGAAAGCTTAGAGTTCAATTTATTCATTTCCTGAATTGCCATGTCGATGTCAAGATGCCTCGAAAGGAACTTCCAATTAGAAAAGTTGATCGGAATAATAAAATGAAGGAGACGAGTAATAAAAATTTGTACATACATTCGAGTCTTCTGCCGGAACGTCCGTTACGTTGGCAATCGTCTCATCATCCTCGTAAACCCGATTCTCCACGAACTGGGAGTTTTGTAGGGCCGACAATTGATTAGTTATGTTGCCAAGCGCCACATTTGTTCGATCCACATCCAAGCACAACTGATTGATATTTTTGCTGGTAGCGGTAGCTCGATTTTCTAGCTTCTGCAAGAGTACGTGATTTTGTACTTTAGAAAACGCAAAACATTTATAGAGGTTACCGCCGAAATGGATTCCATAAACTCGAGCAGTTTGCCATCTCCTTCAAGCGTCCAGGAACGAGCATTCTGGCGTAATTCTTCAGGATTCGAAGTCGAGGAAGCCTTTAAAGTATTCTTGGTATCTGAATTCTTTTTGAATGTATTGATTCGATTTAAGTCTTACCATCGATACGCATTGATTTTTATTTTGTATTGTTTTTTCGCGTAGGTTATTTAAAAACCTTGTTTATCGTCAATTTTTATAAACAAACTACACTGGGAATCTTGGCGTTCGAGATAAAAGTTACTAAGTTAGCTGTCAGATTATTTTGCTATCTAATCAGCTGTTTTATTTGGCATTAAAGTGCAGGCTGGATAATAGAGCGTGAGTGGGTGTGTGACATTGTATGTATATGAGCGAGTGTAAAAAACTGTTATATGAGGAAATTTATAATTTTGTTATACCGTTATCAAATTCGAAATGCAATTTCAGCAGGGTGCTTCGAAATTCATTGAAAAAAAATTATTGGATACCACATTTTTCAGGAATAATGATATTTTGTGCTGCGTATTTAGTATATTCGTAGATGAGTTCACTGAATCATAAATGGTATCACTTCATTATGAGGACAATCTCAAAATCCTCTAAAAAAAGTTAATGGTACTTATCATGTACAACCAACAATAAATGAAGAAATTTCAAGGTATACAAGAAAGATTTTATTGGAGACAGTATAGCTAAGGCAGGGTGGGCAGGGTAAGGCGACCTAACACCAGTCGCCATCGTTGAGGAATCTGATCAGGTCGACACCGCTATCAGAGAAAGTCTTATTTTCTATTGCCTACCTGTTCTGGGGTAAAAAAATGCAGTAGTTGTTTTTCCAAAAGGTCTGTAAATTGTATCCACAGAGCTGACAGTGGAGAATGTCCGGAATATCAAAAAGCTTTAAAGGTTGTGCGAAATAAAACTGATTATTTCTGTATAAAATTATAAACATGGATAAATGCATGAAAATCTTATATGCTAATCTACGAAGCATCAGAAATAAAATGACAGAATTAGAAGCACACCTTTTGCAAAACAACGACATCCACGTTTTAATATTCGCTGAAACATGGTTATACAACTCAGAACAGCAAAATTTTAATCTAAAGGGTTTTACTGCTATACACAACTGCCGTGATTCTGGTCCAGGAGGGAGGACTGCTATTTATATTAGAAAAGATATCAAATTTCGAACTGTCCTAATTGATGATACTTACCATACAATAATAGTCGAGTTAATTAATGACAACTCACCATTAATGCTAGCGACTTTTTATGATCCACCTTCTGCTTCAAAGGATCAATTCGTTGAATACCTTGATGTAATCAACTTAAAATATCCAAGGATTCTATCAGTGGCGGACATTAATATTGATATACTAAAAGAGAACCAGACAACGCAAAACTATCATGAAATGCTAAAGATGAACAACATTGAGATTCTAAATCGGGTCTCTCCAACCATGTATATACAAATATTCAAAAAATTATTGCCAATCATAGCATCCAATACGATGACTGGCCAGAACTTGACTACAAAGTGCTGACACTGACAATCAAGCATACTAAAAATGTAAAGATTAAAATGGAAAAAAAGACACATCAAATTACTCGATATTGAAGCTTTTAAAACTGAGGCAAACTTGAATATTAACAAAATAAATGATCTGTCAATAAAAACGATAGTCAACGCTATTATAATAGCAAAAGAAAAAGCAACTACACTCAAAACGAGGCGTACACGCAATTCTAATTGGCTAACGGATGAGGTGTTATTTCAAATAGATAAGAAGCGTAGATTATACAAAAGAATGCTAAAAGACCCTTTAAATCAAATCAAAAATGAAACGACCAAAATGATACGGCTGACCAAAGAGAAGTTTTATAATTCTCGCTTTGCGTCGACAGCCGGTAATCCAAGGAAACTATGGACTCTTATCAAAGAGACTCTCGGTCAAAACGACAGCTCCCATTACCAACCGGGAATCCATGAATTGGACATGAATCCAGGATTAACGACTGACCATACCGAAATTGGAAATCGGCTCAACGATCACTTCGTATCGATAGCAGAAACCCTTGCGAAAGACTTAAAAAATTCTAATGGAGAGTATCATCCGAAATACGGCTGTCCTATAACTGCCAATACGATGTTTCTATATCTTACCTGTACAAAAGAAATTAGTACAATAATAGCAGAGCTTAAGAACAACATAGCCCCAGGACGGAATAACAACAAATGACTTAAAAACTTTGGCATCGTTTATATCAAGACCACTTTCTAAAGCGATTAACGTTCATATGGCTGATGGCACACTTCCATCCTGCTTAAAGACTTCTTTAATTACCCCAGTGTTCAAAAGTGATTCTAATACAGACCCCAACAATTATAGGCCGATCGCTCTGACAAGCTCTATCAGCAAAATCTTCGAAAAAGTGATCAACAAAAGAATCACAAAATTTATAAGCAAAAATGGTGGATTCGATCGAAATCAGTATGGATTTCAAGAAAAGAGCAACACTACATCAGCACTGATCGATGCGATGCAATTCATAAATAATGGTATTGACAAAGGCTTCTATGTTACGTCAGTCTTTGTAGATCTTAAAAAGGCATTTGACACGGTAGACCATAAAATATTGCTTCAAGGTCTAAATGAACTAGGTATAAGAGGAAAAGCTAATGATTTAATAAAAAATTATCTCCTAGTACGTACTTACATAACAAAAAATGTGGGCAAATTCAGTGATCCTAAAACCATTAACATTGGAATTCCGCAGGGTTCAATTGTTGGCCCTACTCTTTATCTACTTTACATCCATAACATACAGTACATAGGTCTAAGAGCGAAATATATAGTATATGCGGATTAGAGATACTCGATACACACTAACACTTCTGCCTTAATAGAGTTTGGACAATGCACAAATTTTGACAGTGTCTCAAGCTTTTAGTAGATTTTTAGCACAAATATTACATTGTTAAAAATCGGCCAAACTTAAGTTTGGCCGTACTAAACGTGAATGTGTTTGTGCAAATAAGTGTACAGTGTTTTGACGTTTATTCGAGATGGACAGCTGTTGACTTGCCGCCGGGTGGAACGCGGTAAGATATTCAGTTTCGTTAGATTTCCCTTCCTTTTAACATAAATTTCTATCTTTTTATGTCGCGATGCACGAAATTCCGATTCAAGCCGCTCGGCGAGGAGAAAATCATCGAGCGGTTACGGTTCATCTGTGCAGAGGAGAAGCTGAATATTGGCAACGACGATTCGTACAAGAGCATTGTCGAGATTTCGGGTGGTGATTTGCGGCGCGCCATTACCTTTCTGCAATCGTGTGATCGCTTAAAAAGTTACTGTGCACAGATTGTCGAAGAAAACCTGCTCGAGATTTCGGGAATCATTCCGCAGAAATATTTGGACGAATTTATTGCCGTCTGTCACTTAGGGAACTACAGTAAGCTCGAGGAATTCGTGCTGGACCTTTCGTTCGAAGCGTATAGTATCGGGCAAATGCTATAACAGTTCAATGATTTCGTCCTGCGCAGCGCCGATCTTAGCAATGATCAGAAGAGCACCATATGCGATAAATTAGGGGTAAGTAGCAGCCGAAGCGTTTTTTGAGTCTAATTCTAGAGGGAGCCCTTTCTACGGATCACTTCCCGAATGCTTTCTGCTCTAAGTCTCATTATTTATTTTTGTGCTTAAATTCTTCTTTTTTTTTGCAGGAGTGCATGTCCCGATTGCAAGAGGGCGGTTCAGAGTACTTGCAAATCATGGAACTTGGTTGCGTGGCGATAATGGCACTGAAAAAATAAGAGTTCAGTGTTTTTTTGTTTTGTGAAATTTATTTATAAGAAAGATTAAAAATAAAAATTAAAATGAAATCATCATCATTTCAAAATCGTCCTCCTCCCGTTCCCGTTTCAGAGTTCCGCCACCGGTCAGAGTGCCCCATCATCGTCGATTTCCAGTTTTACGTCGCTACCGCCCGGAACTTGTTTTGGTTTCGCGGTCACCGTTTTCGTTGTCGAGCTGAACTTAAAGGCGGGCTTCGGAATCGTGACCAACGGCGTCTTCGGCGTCGACATTTGATGTCGTTTCACTGTCGAATTCGACTGTGATTTGATTTGGGTCTTAATTGTCGAGCGGGACTCGACTGCCGATTTGATCATTTTCTTCGGTTGTGATGCCGCACGAAGTTTTTAGTTGCAGGCGGAGAGACAGTAACGATCGGGTGGCAGCCGTAACCCACAGTGCGGTTTGATTAGAGGTAATGGCATAGAGTTACGAACTTCAGCGAGTTTAGCCAAGACCTGAAAATGAAGAAAAGTTGAATCACTTGCGGTCAGTCGATGCGTGAGGAGAGACTTACGTGCCGTGGTGGCGGATTCGTGAAGGCCTTGTCCAGGACGACTTCCGAAGCGAGCTTGATATCATCCAGAAAATGTCGCCGACGACCGAAATATTCGGGTGCCATAATTTCGGCATGCACTTGGGCGGCTAAAACTAGAACCGTTCGTTATTCGACATCATAAATTGCCCAACTTTTACAAGAATACTTACGGCTTACTTAAATTTCCCATTCTTTTCGTCCGGACAAATCGTCAGCGTGAAATCGCTCAGAACGTTCGGACCGATCAAGAAAACTTTTCAAGTAGCCGGCAACATTTACCCCATTTCCCGCACTTCCTTTACTAGGCGGTCGCGAATTGAAATCCTGTTTCTTTAAAATATAAAAGCCAATTTTTCGCCGGCCGAAATTGGTACACACCCGAGAAATTTACACGCGAATGTCAACTGAAAATTGTCAGTTTGACATTTCGCATTTTTAGTAAGGTTCTTAGTACACTTCCCTTGCATATGTATGTGCGCGCAAAATCTCGAGTTTAAACTCATTTTTTGCTCAGAATTAGTTTTTTTTTTTTGAAAATAAATTTTATTTTCGTGAAAAGTGAATCTTTTTTAACGTTTCTACATCAAAATATAAAAATGGATAAAAAAATTTTAATTTCCCGCGCAATCGGGGTACACCCCATGTCCAAACTCTATTAAGACAGAACTGTTAGTGTGTATCGAGTATCTCTAATGCGGATGACACACTATTGCTCTATGAAGCAAAAAATCAGCCTGAATTGGAACTTCTTATCAACACAGACCTCAAGCTATTTAAGAAATGGCTGTTGGGCAATAGGTTAACCCTAGAGTCACTGTATAACTGAGCAACTCGGTAAAGGAGTCTGGCAGATGCGTATCAGAGTTGAAACCGTTAAGTTTGAATTTTTTGGTGTGTATACATATTCGGTTAGATATTGGAATTCGATTATGTGCCCTGAAAAATTAATATCATTGTGCCATTCCATTAGAAACAGCCAAAAATTCAATTTTATTTTGCAATTTTCTGCACCAACACATCTTCACCAAACAGGTTTTTAGTCTAGTTTATGATTCTGTTTGTTGACACATGGCGGAAAAACATCCCAACAGGGATTCTTGCAATCCATTCCCTTTTATTGAAAATCATTCAAATTGAGAAATCATTCAAATCGACCTAAGAAATTTGCAATGCATTCTGAAGTAATGTGAAGGCATTACATAAAGTAGCAGTTTATTTAGGGAATTTGATATGCATTGAAAGGTAATGTGAGGAGATTGCATAAAATAAATGATCATCTTCAAAACGTGCCGCGCACAAAACGAAAGATTAATAATAGAAAACATTATTATTATCATAACCCGTTTGCTTTCTAATATTCCCGTAAAATTTTACAAGTTGTTCATTGCGAGAAAAAAAATCTTAAGTCGCATTTTTCCAGCAACAAAATTAGTTAAATTATAGCAACAGAATTTAAAATACTGAATTCATATCAAAAGCAGGATCCAATTTCATCACATTTTTCAATATTAATTCAAAATGAATCGCTCCCTCAATATTAGAATACCTTCTCAAAGATTAATTTGCTTTCTATTCTTTTGTAACCATTCCATCGTAGATTCTATTGCGACGATTATATTGTAGATTTTTTTCCAATCATTACATTATTCATTCGTTTCCCTAGATTCCAATGTCGATTCTTTGTAATGCAGAAAGTAGAAAAAAACGAATGCTTGCCTATGACATTGCAATGTTAAAATAATCTATGTTTTACGACAGGAAGTAGCTGTAATAGCTTCATGGTAAGAATCATCGGCGCGGTAATGATTCCACTCCCTACTGGGATATGTCAGAATGACTACACAGTCTACACTTATTTTCACCAACACTTTGATCTTTCGAACGTTCGATTTTTAGTACCAAATTTTTTAGCACGTTCGATTTTTGTACTAAAATAGCTATCTGCCAGACTCCTGGACCGAGTAGCTCAGTTATACAGTGACTCTAGTTAACCCTATATACATCGAAGACTAACTTCATGATATTTGAACAATCGAACAAAGATGATATTAATCTAAAACTCAATATAGATGAAATTGAATTATCTAGATCAAAACAAACCAAGTATTTAGGATTAACGATCGATGAGAAACTAGCATGGACTCCGCACATTAATACCGTACGCAAGAAAATAGCACCCATCACTGGAGTCCTTCGGCGCAACAATTTTCTACCAACACCAATAAAAGAAATTTTGTATAACTCGTTTATTCTATCCAATGTAACCTATGGAATTGTAATATGGACCCAAACATCTATGTATAACACGGAAAGAATATCGAGGATTATGAATAAAAGCATCAAGGCCGCATATAATTTACCACATCTGACACCATCAGCAGATCTATACGTAACCTACAACAAGCTAAACCTGCAGCAAACATTAAACCTAGAGAGGTCAAAATTAATGTACAATTTAATAAATCAAGGACTAAAATTTTCAATAGTCATTACGTACAACGCAGATATTCGCAATAACAATACACGGAATGCAATTTCGATAAGAAATCGGAATTGCAGGACGAATCGTTTGAGGAAGGATCCCATCTACGAAGCAATTCGATACTACAACTCCTTGCCAATTTATAATAGACAGGCGAAGAACATCAAGTGTCTCAAAATTGCAGTAAAGAAGTTTATACAGCAATCGTAAATATATTAAACTTTATCTGCATTATTCACTATTTTCTTATATACGATCGCTTGATATTATGAAAATTACCCTAATACCAGCTAGTAGCTGTCTGGGAAACTATCCGTAGAATGTGGACAAATCCATTAAATTTATTTAATTTGTAATGTGATGGTTAATTGCAATGAATAGATGAACACCCGTAATACGGATTCGGGTGAACTTCATCGTTCATTGTAATGTAATCAACCCAACCTTTTTCTTTTTTTTTCATATTATGTTTTTCTTATCTATTTATATTATTCCTATAACTTACCTTAAACATTTTTTTTTTAATTATATTGTTTTAAGTAAGGTTTAGTTTATTTAAGATGGATTAAATTTAAATCATACATTTATATCAAAATTTGTTATTGAATTTATTAAATAAGAAAATTATTATTATTATTATTAGTACGTCCCACCAACCTGATACTGCCACCGAGATGGACGTTGGTGAATCTCGGATCTGTTCAATCTCCCGAACCTAATTTTTTTCTTTTCCGGTTATTTCAATATTTTGGTATCGAAATAACTCGTCCTCTGGCCTCCAACATACAACAATTGAAAAAATCCCGATTGGGATGGTTTTATGCCAAGTATAAATAAACAGAATCGTAAACTGGAGCAAACAGTTGTTTGTTGAAGATGTTTGTGTGTAGGAAATTGCAAAATAAAATTAATTTTTTGGCCGGTTCTAATGATGATATTAATTTTTCAGGGCAATTAATCGATTCCCAAGTGCATTTTGATAATTATTTAACTGAATATTTATAAAAAACTCAAACTTAACGGTTTCAACCTTGGGACGTATCTGCCAGACTCTTAATACCGATTTGCTCAGTTATACAGTGACTCTACTGGTTATTTAATTTCTTCTTCAAAGAATAACTCTAATTGTACATAAAAAAATCAACTTACTTCAGTAAATACGTGTGAAAGCGAATTTGGTAAAATTTTGCTTCAAAATTCGTTTAATCGGGTTTCATGTGCTCAACACCAAAACAAACAGTTAAAGAAGTAAAGAATCTCATTTTCGTAAATTAAATCGGAATCACCCTGCAAAGAAATCAAGAAATCCCGCTTGAATTATTTCCCGCCATAACGATGCATTTTTCAACGTGCATCCGACAGTTCGAATGTCAAAACGTGAAACGTCTTGCCATTTCGAACAGTTTCGTATTTTTTTCTTTATGCACGCCATTTACCAACACACTGCACTTTTATAGATGTATTACGGATCGCGGTCCATCAAACGCACATAGTCAGTGTCGCGGAAAAGTCAAAGGAAAATCTTCAACAAAATCAGAATACAAAGTTTCCCTCCGAGTTATTTTTTGTTAGTTCGCGTCCGGAAGATCGCAAAGCGCCGTTGAAACAGGGAAATCGTCATCGGAAAAGTGCAGACATCTTAAATTTAAACGCGATTAACATGTGAATACACGAGAAGCGTGGAACAAACAGTTTGTTGTTGAGATCGTGCGTGAAACCTTGAGTTTGGTGCTCGGCGAGACGAAGATTTTTTTTTTTTAATTTTATGTGCGAAAAAGCATTACGCGCGTTCGCATCCATCGTCGCGACAGAAAAATAAACGAAATGTTTGCTTTGGTGATTTTATTAGCACTTCAGGGGGCCTTTATTGGCGGTCACATGGTTAAAAGCGATGTCCATCACGGATTGCAGTCGGAGGTGGTTGTCAAGAATGGAAAAATCGACGGCGAGGCCGCTACAAATGGCGCGGCAGCAGCGAATCAGGACTTCTTGCGAAGCATTGCGTTTTTCCCGGCCAGCGTGGATTTCGGTGCTTGGTCGGTGGGAACGGCGCGATCCTATCTGGTGACTTTGGTCAATAAAAACTCCAATAAGAGCGTCCACCTAAGTTCGATCAGCGGAAATACACAAGAGTTCTACAGCTCCTTTTTCGAGGATAAGGTAGTGCCGCCGCATGGCAATACCACGTTTAATGTGGTCTTTCTGCCACGCAACTATGGCGGCGTCGAGACTGATTTGTACATTCATACGTCCTTCGGCCAGGCCAAGCTGCCGGTCAAGGGCGAGGGCAGAGAGTGTCCGTATCGGATAAAATCTCTGATTGGCATTAAGGCACCGTTCAATGCGACAATTATGCCCGAAATCCACATGTACAATCCACACTCGAAACCAATTCAGATATTGGAGGTAAATAATTTTTAATAAAGTCGTAGTTTTTAAATGCTATCTTGATAATTTCAGTGTCATTTCCATTTTAATCTGATTTCGGACATCTTCTTTGTTTTTATCTCTTTAAAACGCAATTTACCGAATCTACCGTTAGAGCTGAACTTGATTATATTTGCAGTAATTAAAATATTTAGGTCTAAGAATATCATTTTTATTCTGAATAATCTTTTATTTTCTTTTAAAATGTCAATTCCCCACGCGCAGTGATTTAAATTAAAAATCACAGTTTAGTTTTTAAGCGCAAATATTTCTTCCTCTGATCATACGGCTTGACCCTCCTTTTGCATTAGATGCCTTTAGATGATTTTCTTCGCTCTCGATTGAATTAAGTAAGTCATCATGACGAACATCGTAGCCCCAAGGCTTCATCATTTCCGCACCAGTCGTTGTGTTATTGGGTCCTTCATGCTCGAGAACCTTCTTCACTGCATACCTTTCTTTTGGACGTGCAGAAACTACACGGTATGGTCCCAAAAATGTTGGACTATTCTTCAGTCTTACGCCAAAATGAGTCCTTTTGATGGCAACCAGATCACCGACTTCATATTTCCTAGTTCGATCAAAAGTGTCCTTATACTCTTCTTGAGATTGTTCTATCTACACTTTTGCGTCTCTTCTCAGACCGTCTCGTTGAGTTACGTATGCAGCTACGCACGCCTCGTCAACCACTTCCCGTACGTCCTTTTTCGGTTTCATGGGTATACCAATCTGACCTTAAACGGACTCGCACCGATGCAGCGTTGAAATTAATTATTAAGAAATCGTTGAATATTGCCGACATCTTAATACCATTTGTTGGGATCTTCGATAGACAATTTAGCCAACACAGATATGAAAATCTTATCAATTTTTTCAACTTGCCCATTTCCTCTTGGCATGCCAGTGGTCACCATTAAATGTTCAATGTCTTCTTCATCACAAAAGCTTTTAAATATGTTGGTGCTAAACGCAGTACTACGATCAGTGATAATTCTGCCACGGTTTGCAAAAATTTTCTGATCGTTTCTTCCGATGTAACTTTCCCACTGAATACAACCTCCAGTATTCTACGACACATTTGCATAGCATACTGACCGCGATTGCGTTTGTGAGGTAATTTCCGAGTTTTAAAAGTAAAAATGGGTCGAAAAGGGAAAGAAACCACTATGGAGAACGTAGAACGGAAAATGATTTTAAATTTGTTTATGGGCATTTCTACCACCTCCCATACAAACTGCATAATTTCACCAAATCCAATTCTCTTATTTTCTCAGTACCTATTAAATTTTTGAATTCTAAATTTTACATAAAACATTTTGATAGCAACCTTAGCGTCATGTGAAAAAATTAGTTCAACGTCGTCACCCCCTCTACCACTTCATGTAGAAAATTTCTTAAAATCAAAAAATTTCTCTTGCACCTAGAGTATCGCATGATTGGGCTTTACGCTCAATCGTAGTCCTGTTATGTTTTTTACGACTCAATCACTTATAATATCCAATGTTTCGCTACTTCTTTCACTGTCTTGCACCGTTATCTTCAAGCACGTTTAGTATTCGGATCCCGGTTGAGCCCACATGTAAAAAATAAAATATTTAGGTCCGAGTTCTAAGAATATATCATTTTTATTCTGAATAATCTTTTATTTTCTTTTAAATTAAAAGAACATAACAGAATTATGGTTGGACGTGAAGCCCAATCATATGATACTCTAGATGAAATGAGAATGACTTTAATATACCGGAAAATATGTCATCTCAAATTCTTTCGAATAGTGAATAGATACTTTTGCATGAGAGGTGGTAGAAGCAGGGGGGGGGGGTGGGGGGGGGGGGCTCTCTATTTTTCGTATATGACATCGAACATTGCTGAATTCAAAGTTTTTAGTTTTCATTGTTTTTAAAGAAATCGGACAAAGTTTTCCTGAAATTGGGGAATTTGTATGGGAGGTGGCAGAAGAAGTGCAGCGTTTCAGATGATTTTGAACCTGCTTATCATCATCCTTATCGCCAGGCTTTGATTCATTTCAAAGTCGATAGCTCTCACATATTCGAAGAAGAAATGCTTTTCTTTAATTTATAATACAGATATTTATATGGGAGAGGGTAGAAGGAGTGAAGCGGATAATTTTTCTAGCGTTTATTGCAATTATTAAAAAATAAATTCTGGCAAAATTTTAAGTTTGTACTTTTTCTAGTTTTAATGGAAATCGATATAATGCTTTTAACAAAAATTATGCATTTGTATGGGAGGGGGTAGAAGGAGTGTGCGATTCAAAACATTCGCTTCATTTATATTTATATTTTTATACTTTATACAAAATATCAAGTTGATAGCTGAAAAATAAATTTATTTAAATTTCAAAATTTCGTGAAATTTGTATGGGAGGGGGTAGAAGGAGTGAGGTGAAGTTGACAATTCTTTTTAAAACTAATTGCAATTATAGTATAGTAGTTCTGGCAAAATTTCATCTCTTCAGCTTTACTAGTTTCAATGAAAATAGAAAATATGTATTTTTCAAAATTGTCCAATTGTATGGGAGGGGGTAGAAGGAGTGAGGGGATCGGGTCAATATTCCGTGATATTAATGACATCTATATAATAATACTTTTGGCATCCGAAAACGGACTATGATTGGCTTCTGGAACGTTCGAACATTGAATGACGGGGGAAGAGCTGGAGTTACTCGGTCCTCGCACCGCCAATCAGTGATCGACCGTGAAATGGAGCGCTACAACATCCAAATCATGGGCTTGAGCGAGGTCAAGTGGACAGGATCAGGAAAAGAACGAACCCCTAGCGGAAACACTATTCTGTACATTGGCCCTGAAAGTGAAGTCAGAAATGGCGTGGCGTTCGTCCTTACGCCGAGAGCGAGAAACAGTCTCATTAGCTGGGAACCAATCTCGGATAGGATTATCGTCGTCAGGCTCAGGACCATTGTCAGAAACGTCACAATTCTGCAGTGCTACGAACCAACTAATACCGCAACATCTGGTGACAAAGAAGAGTTTTATAGCCAACTGAGTGCCAACGAACGTGTTCCAAGAGGTGATATTATTATCATCTCGGGAGATATGAACGCCCAGGTTGGATCAGACAACACTGGACTAGAACACGTCATGGGGAGGCATGGTGACCCTTGGGTCGACGCGTCACGACCTTGGATTAAGAGACCCGAAAACGGTGAATTATTTGTGGAGTTTTGTAGTACTCGGCAAATGGTCATCGGAGGGACCCTTTTTCCACACAAGAGTCATCATAAAACATCTTGGGTTTCCCCTGATGGTGTTACTCAGAACCAGATCGAACATTTGGCTATAAGTCGCCGATGGAGAAGATGTCTCCTCGATGTGCGAGCGAAACGTGGAGCTGACGTGGGGAGCGATCACCACTTGATGGTTGCCTGCTTGAGATTGTGTACAGCAGCTATCCGACGACCACAAATTCTTCAAATGAAGCGCAAGCTTAATGTGGATAAACTCAGAGATCCCAACAAAAAACGCGAATACACCACTATTCTACGCGAAAAGTCATCCACATTAGGTGAAAATGAAATGCGCACACTGGACGCCAATTGGGAGGCAACCAGAAACACTTTTCTAACTAGTGCTGAAGAATCTGTGGGATATGTGCAAAGCGGTGAGAAACCCTGGATGTCGCAGGACACATGGGACAAGGTTGGCAATCGGGAAAAAGCCAAATTGGCAATAATCTCTCAACCCGATACCAACCAACGAACGCCCGAAGGCAGAACTACCGCGATGCACATATACAGCTTAAAAAGGCTGTTAGACGCGACAAGAGAAAGGCCATTGAAGATCTGGCAAACAAGGCAGAATCTGCGGCTTACCTTGGAGATATGGGTTCACTATTCAAAATCATGAAACAGTTGACGAACAGGAATTTCACCGCCAACCACCTGGTGAGAGATGTCAACGAAACTCTCCTTAATATGAGTGAACACCAGTTGCGACGATGGAAGGAATACTTCTTTGATATTTTAAACATCTTGTCAGAGGAAGATATTCCGGAAACAGAACAACTTCCAAACATCCAACCGCAACAATCCTCTATTAGGGACGATCCCCATGATAGTTTCCGCCATTCTGCCAATGGCGGGAAGGAAAGCTCCAGGTATAGACGGACTACCAACCGAACTCCTCAAAGCGGACCCGGAAATAACAGCCGATATACTCCTCCCACTCTTCACTAAGGTGTGGAATGAAGGAAGATATCCGACTGAATGGAAGGAGGGCGTCATTGTGAAAATTCCGAAGAAGGGCGACCTTCGGGATTGTGGCAATTGGCGTGGTATATGTCTACTTACTGCCGTATCAAAAATTATGGCTAAGGTAATTCTCAATAGGATTAGTGATGTCGTCGAGAGCACTCTCGAAGTTTATCAGGCTGGATTCCGTAAAGGGTCGTCTTGTACCGACCACACAAATATCCTACGGATAATATTAGAGCAGTCAGCCGAAATGGGTTCGCCACTACATCTCATGTTTGTGGACTTCGAGAAGGCGTTCGACAGCGTTAAGCGAGATTACATATGGAATGCTTTGCGTAGGAGAGGTATTCCAGATAAGGTCATAGCTATGATTAAAGAATCCTACGAAGATGCAAGGTGTCGCGTCTTGCATAGAGGAGAGCTGTCCGAGAGCTTCCCTGTGCGAAGAGAGAGTCAAATGTTCGCTCGTTGCATTCTAAATGCAAACAGGCGGGACTGAAAATAAATGTGCGTAAAACCAAGTACATGCACATGGGTTCGAACGCAAGCACACCGATTGTTCTTAATGGACAGGATGTGGAAGAGGTGCAAGATTTTTGCTATACGGAGCCGAAAAGGATGTTGAGGCTCGGCTAAATAAAGCTCGTCAGGCCTTCGGTATCCTTTCCCCTTTCTGGAGGTTAAGAGAGATCTCCCTTCGCACGAAGCTGCGAGTTTTTGACGCATGCGTCAAATCTGTGTTGTTGTATGGTTGTACTACGTGAAAAGTGACCGTTCGACTTACCAAGAAACTACAGACTTTCGTAAACCAATGCCTCCGGCGCATTTAAGGAATATTGTGGCCAGAAGTGATCTCCAACGAGGAACTTTGGAGTACAACTCGCCAGACTAAAATAGGTATTGAGATTCAACGGCGAAAGTGGCAGTGGATCGGTCATACATTGAGGAAACCAGAGCGAAACATCGCAAAACAGGCTCTGGATTATAACCATCAAGGAAGGCGTCGGGTTGGACGACCATGTAACACATGGAAGCGAGCAGTTGAGCAGGAGGCCAGAGGAATAAACAAGTCCTGGCAACAGCTTAAGGCCGATGCTGAGGATCGCGCCTTGTGGAAGAGAGTTGTTTCTGTCCTATGCCCCTATAGGGGGTCTTAACAGGAATTTGATTGATTGATATAATAATACGTTGACCTAAATTTCAAGTCCATAACTTAAATAGTTTCAAAGAAAAATCAATTTCTTAATGTTTCGAAATTTCATGAATTTGTATGGGAGGGGGTAGAAGGAGTTTGGGGCCTATTCACGTACTTTTTTCCTAAAAATTACACACAAAAAGGCTTAACACTATAGCTCAAAGCATTCGAGAGTTATGCTGTAGACAGACGGTCACTCGGAATCGAGGTTTTTGAGCGACAGAAAATATTTCTGTACCCTTGGCGGCTCTATGCGTGCGTTATTTCTTAGCGTTACAAACGGTAAGGCAAACACAATATACTCTCAGATTTCATCTAGAGTATAATCATATTAGAAAAAGTTACCGCAGATATATCTCGTTCCTAGCAGCCTTTTTTTCCCCAAAGAGGATATATAATGAGGAGTGACTATGAGCATGCTTTGCTTTGAAAATGGAAATGCTCGAAATTTTACATACTTAAGAATATTACAACTAACTCTTTCCCATTTTAAAATGTCCGAAACAATTGTCAAATTTTCGAAAAAATTGTCAAATATTCGAAAGAATTGTTTCGCGTTCCTGGTTTGGCATACTTAAACTCAAAGCAACTATCTCTGTCCCGCGTTAAATTGGCCGTTGCTGAAGTCCTTAGCTTAGACACGAACCAAAAACTAATAAAAGTTGAAAAAATAAAGATTTCTGAAATAAAACAGCAAACTCCATTGTACTGAAAATTACTTTTTTAAACTAAAGTAAATTTATTTCAATTAATCCATGAGCTAAGCTCGTAAGGATAGTAATTATATACATTTTTTTTCTTACAATATTATCAAAAAGAATAGTTTATCAAATAGTAATAGTTTTAATACAGTGGGTATGAAAGTAAAATAAATAAAATAAAATTCAATGATACTTATGTGCGGAAAAAGAGAACACAAAACTCAATAACGTTACAAAATAAGAAATTTGAGATGCATTATTTAGCAAAGTGAACTATTTTCAACATGAACATATTATTGTAATAACAAGAATTGCTTTAATTTAGACTTAAATTTATTTGTAGATTTTTGAAGATCATCCGATAGCTCGTTGTAGATCGAGATTGCCTTGTTTAACACTGAATTGGACCCGTATTTCGAGGTACGGATGGCAGATGGATATATGTTGTCAGCTCGGCGCGTATTGTATAGATGTATGTCGGAGTAGTAGGTGAATACTATGTCGCTGTTAGTTTTAAGATGCTTAATGTCATGAATTTGAGCAGAAGCCTCTAAGCGATATAGTAGTTCCACAGTTAGGAACTGGAGTGATTCGTGAATCGTTTTTGTCCGCTCCCTCATGTTGATATTGTACAGATTTTTTATTGCTCGGTTCTGAATTCTTTGGATACATTGCAGCTTGGAATCGAAGGTGGAGCCCCAGATTGCTATGCCATAGTTTAATTGGCTCAAAAATAGAGATGAAAATATGCCTTTTTTTAAATTTTCGGGAACATCAGCTCGTACTTTCCTAAATATACCGGCAATGGGGGCCAATTTTCTTCTCACAGCATCTAGTTGTGGGCCCCAAGATAGCTGTTCGTCGAGGTGAACTCCGAGGTACTTGAAGCTGACTACCCTACTAACAGTTTGTCCATTGGAAACAATGTTTAATTCAGTTTCTGATGGCTTATTGAAGAAAATATACTTGGTTTTTTCCGAATTAGCAATCAATTTATGCGCATTGATCCATACAGTGATTTTGTCGAGGTCCTTGTTTATACTATCTTGGAGCGCTGGTATACTAGTTGAAGTGTATATTAGGGCTATGTCGTCTGCGTAGAGTGATATTGCACCATTTAGATCAAGTTTTGCGATTGAGTTCGTGTACAGAACAGGACCCAATACACTTCCTTGCCGAATAAATATTAGAAACCAAGAGAGAATACAAAGTATGGTTTTTTTTGTAAGAGTTTGAAGCCAAGTTAAGTTTGGACACAATTTTCGAAAATTTCCGAATCAAAAAGTATTCGCACATGAGACAGTCTATCAGGCACTCCATTTTATAGATCCTCCTTGTTTTTCCCCCTGAAGATTTCCTACATATACGAGGGCGAATCGATAATGACGTGTAAAAATGAAGAAAACAAAATTTCTTCGGCAAAAATTAATTTTATTTTTCAACATAGTCCCCTTTTAGCTCGATACACTTAGTCCAGCGTTTCTTCCAAATTTTAGATCCCTTTCAAATAATAAGATTTCTCTAACCCTTCAAAATATGGGTTGGTTTCATTGATGACGTCGCTATTCGTAGTGAATCTCTTTTTAGCAAGCCATTTTTTCAAGTCTGGAAACAAGAAAAAGGCATACGGGGCCATATCTGGAGAATACGGTGGGTGAGGAAGCAATTCGTAGCGTAATTCCAATAATTTTGCCACTGCAACAGCACACGTGTGAGCTGGAGCATTGTCCTTTTTTCTTGATTGCAGCAATTCAGTCGATCCAATAACTGAGTATAATATGCTCCCGTTATTGTTTTTCCTTTCTCCAAGTAGTCGGTAAAAATTATTCCTGTGGAATCCCAAAAAACTGTCGCCATAACCTTTCCAGCCGATGGAACGGTTTTTGACTTCTTCGGTGCGCTTCCATTCATTGTTTTGACTGTGGTTTCTGGAGTGTAGTGCTGGATCCACGTTTGATCAACAGTTATGAATCAATGAAGAAATTCATTTGGATCACGCTGAAACAGTTGCAAATTGTGCTGTGAAGTTGTCACACAATTGCGTTTTTGGTCGATTGTGAGCAAACGCGGCAGCCATCTTGCGGATAGCTTCCGCATGTCCAAATGATTTTTCAAAATATTCCAAACACATTCATATGAAATGCTTACTGCCTTAGCTATCTCACGCACTTTCACTCGACCATCTTCTAGCACGAGATCATGGATTTTGTCGATCATTTCTGGCACGGTGACCCTATTTGAACGACCTGGACTTTGTATGGTCTCTGTGCTCGTATGACCACGCTTGAATTCTGAAAACCTCTTGTAAATCATTGCAATCGATGGTGCAGAGTCCCCATAATATTTATCTAATTTTTCTTTGGTTACTTTAGCTGTTTTCCCTTTTAAAAAGTTATGCTTAATCAACACACGAAATTTGTTTTTATCCATTTTTGAAATTTATTAAAAGTTGACTTGCTTAGACAGCAGTATCACAAAAACTAAAAAAGGTATCAGGCTAAGCCTTTGCAGGTAATCTATTTAAGGATGAAGCAGGTAAAAAATACCAAATTCCTTGCCTACCCTCTCCTTCTTCATTTTTACACGTCATTATCGATCCGCCCTCGTAGATGTTCAACTTTAGACATCAAACTCGACTATTTATTCTACAGAATCTTCCCACATACGGCTTCGCAAGGAGGTTTTATCTTCTTTTTAATATTTAGTGCTGTAAATAGCACTTATTTTCAACTATCGATTTTAAAAACTAAATGTAGGCCTATAGGATAAAATATGTTCTTGTTACTGCGTGGTTATAGAAGCAAATTATTTTCGTGTATTTAAGGCGTAAAATAGACGAACATGAGACTTAAATCATATCCTTAGTGAATGCAAACGTTGATAGGTTGTGTCAGATAGATTTATGGAGGGGTTGGACACCAATGCACGTATGTCACCAGCAGGCCCATTATACGTCTCCGTATTAATACCATGTGAACTTACAACATGCTCTAGAGGTGACACTATTGAGCTTCATCCGTTCGAGAAATTAGAGATCATTCAATTCGCCAAAGAAATATTTTCTGCCAGTTTGTCTTCGAATTGCTCGAAAGCATTGGCAATGGCAGAGAAAATGTTCTGAGTCTGAAATTTTTAATTGATTTCCTTTTATCAAATCCACCTCATAGTATCTTCATTTATTTATTTATTCATATAAAACGATAGGCATAAGCCAACTAAAAAAAAAAAAGATTAACATCCAGTTCGAAATTTTTAACAATTTTTTTACATTAATGCAGGTATTGAAAACAATATTATGAAAACATTTTGGTAGTTATTGACACATAAAGTTAGTACTCTAAAGAATTATTAAATCTTAGAGCTTTACAGCGCGAGTTAATGTTGACTAGACTTAATAGATCAGGTGAATTAATGACACCCGAGTCGATTTTGTACACAAATACAACCCACGCCTATTTTCTTCGTTTTGCAAGTGATGACATCCCAAAAAGTTGCAATACGGCGGAAGTCGATGTGAATTTTCTAGGGCAAATGATAACGCGCAGAACGTAAAAATTTGCGCTGTACAGACACAAAAGTCTTTTTTAGTCGAAAATGTTTCACAATATCGCGCCGTGGAAACAAATTACGAAAATTCTCATTGTTTCTTCGGGAATTTTCTACATGCCACTCTACTTCAATCATAAAATCCTCGCGGTCACTTGTTTCGCAGTAAAACTTTTAAGAAATTCTCCTTTTGTCCGTTCGAGAATTTCACACTCGCGCATACACGATCATTCAAAACATTTCGATACTATTTGAACAATCGCAATTATTTCTCGCGATTCTTTATTGAATCCCACTTCTGACACCAATTGAAGTGCGCTAGGATTCGCTGGATTAGTAAAAAAAAACTAATTCGTTTTTAAGTTAAAATAACAGCAAAATTTATTTTACGTCTTATAATCACATTAACACTTTTCTTGTTCTCTATATCGCTTTAATTTTTTTTTACAGAATGATCTGTGTTACAGGCGATTTCGGCCTTTATGTGCAATGCACAAACACAGTCATGGAGGGAAGGAATGGGATTGGGAAGGTAGGGGACGCCGAGTGAGAACGACCGTAAACGTGTGGTGAAGCTGGCATATTTATCAGTTGTGCTGGCTGCTACTGACAAATATTTGCAGATGTTATGAGGGGAGCTGAATGATAGAAAGCAAACAGAAACCATCTACAGAGTATACAGACCTTCTTGAAGTGGAACTATTTTACTTTTTACATCGTTTGCCCAATTTCATTTCGAATAATTTTTATTTCGAGTAGCAATTGAAAAATTCGTGCTTGAAAATCTACTGCCTGGAATGGGAATCGAACCCACGACCTATGCTGTGAAGCAAGCACGTTGCACACTACGCCACGGAAGCACTAATCGCGCTCTATCGATTATACGTACTCGATCGGCTTTAAATTCCCGGCTGACTCACTCATCGCAAACGCTCGCTTTTTTATGTTGTGCTTTCCAACCACCAGCTGTCACTGAAACACCGCCGACCATTGACCACTGTTACGACAGAACTTTCTTAAGTCTAGCCACTTTTTTTATTGTGTCAATAGTTTTGCAGAACTTATGGCGTGACCCAGTAAATTTTCTAAGTGAATGCCATAAGCCTGCCAATTTGTGACTATAGGGTTCATAAACGAGATGATGCTAGAAGCATCACTGTCTACTGTGTAAGTTAGCCACCTTTGGTCGGCTACTGATTCTTATTAAGAAACCATCCAATCTCACAAAGATACCACAATAATATCGATAACCTGCGTTTTGACTTTTTGTAATAAAAATGGAATACCATCTATTTGTCGTTGTTAGAAACTAGGAACTTACATCTATTATTTGTATCTAAGCTTCCCCATAATGAATAATTCGCATTCGCATCGCAAGCCATAACCAGGTCAAATCGGTTCTGTTTCTCGAAACTTACAAGTTACCAGCGCAGATTCGATGGAGGTGGAGTTGGCGCATCGTACAGCATGTAAATTGTAAAAAAAATTTGTAATTGAAGTCCGCAAGGAGTCGCTGGATTTCAAGTAAAAATAAAGCTAGTCGCTTATATTCTAAAATTACCGTCTTTCATTCAGTTTATCGCTTTTCTACAAAATTTATCCTACCACGAAAAAACAAAATGGATGATATTCTAAAATTCAGCAAGAGTGATATTAGTACTCTTATCGGCCGTATGTCGGGCCACAGTGGAGTAAATCTACATCTTAAAAATATGGGTCTAGCTGGAACCGACATATGTCGCCTCTATCTCAAAGACTCAGAAACGACAGAGCCCGTCCTGTGTCACTGCGAGGCAGTAGCAAGCAAAAGACTGAATCTTCTAGAAAATTTTTTTCTTACTGATGAAGCTAACATAGCTCCCGTAAGCATATTTAGATTACCCAAATCTATCGATTTGTGGTAGGCTAAAGGGGCAATAAACGCACAGTAGGCCGAGAAGGTCGCAATGCTCTCACGTACTCTCCAAAATAAAACAAAAAACCTTCCACTTTTTCATTTCTCTCGACTGTCGACAGCCTCCGTCGACTGTTCAATCTCGACTGCCTCCAGTCTACTTGATGACCTGATATCGGCGCAGAATTGTTATTGGTTGAAGACCTCGAACATTCTACAAGCGACTAACGCTGAATGATTAATCCGCTGTGTCTCGGCACCGGAATTTGTGTGTGCGTGTATTTGTGATTGGTTTTCGTTCTCGGCAACTCACAGGTGTTCTTTTATTTCTGTTGTTGGTTGAAGACCTTAAACATTTGATGAGTAGCATAGTGTAGAGCTACTGTATAAGAATGCGCCCTCTTTTGCTGGTGTCGAGTTTGGCCTCGGAGCCGTTAATCGAGCTGTCAATCGGCGATATTTGAAAAGTCGACGAGTACCAGCTTGCACTGAAAAGATGATAAAAGATCGCGATTTCACTAAAAACAATTTGAAACGTATTTTTCGGGAGTTTAAATTTATATTTGGCCTAAAATTTCTACGAAGAACCAAATCGATCGCAGCAAATAAGGTATAATGCTTGACCTAAAATTTTTGACTTGAAAATTTCCCGCTCTGTGCTGGAACGTGGTCCAAACTCTAATAAAAGAGGGTCTTTTCCTATACAGTAACTCTAGCATAGTGTACATGATTGGACTTTCACGTGTGTGTAATTTGTTGTTGGTTGAAAATAGTGGGAGATGTAAATACGCGGCGAGCGTCTAGGGCTGACATGTAACATTATTATGCAAGAAGACGGATTACCTGCTATAGAGCTGTGATAAACATTAAACAAGCTGGCGCTCCAACCAAGGATCTCGTTGTCACTACTTATCTACGACCCTTCGATGAGCGCCAAATAAGCTCTACTCTGACGTAAATGTGCCTGCGGATTCACAGTCATGGCTGTACTGTGGTTGAGGTTTATCCCGGCTTCAGATTGCGTTATCTGATGGATCTTCCAGTTTTTTAGATGGCGTTACTTCTCCTGCTTCCCAATAGATTATGGCGTCCCACAAGGCTCTGTTTTATCTCCAACTCTTTTCTTAGTTTTCATCAATGACCTTCTGTCATCTACTCTCAATCCAATCCATAATTTTGTAGATGACAGTACTTTAGATAACACCTATGAATTTAACTCTGCTGCGGAATCAAACAAGCACTCTATTGCTTCCAATCGCAGGGAGTTATTTAGTTCGCTGAACACAGATCTCAACTTGATCCTGGAATGGGGCAGGAGAAATAGAGTAGAGTTCAATGCCTCCAAAACACAAGCCTGTCATCTATCCTTTAAACGTGATGCTGCAGTATTATCTAACAATGTGGCATTTTGCAGGTTTATGCGCAACGTTTTTACGATACTTAAAATCTTGTGCCTTTACAGTGTGTTCAAGAAGAACGTCCAAAGTTGTTATCCCATTTTCTGCCTTCCACGATGTGCAGAGGCGACTTCGATATTTGGGGTCGTTGTCTTCTTCGACAATGTGGCATTTTGTGGCGCACAACTTTGCACTTCGGATAATTTCACTCTTCTGGGCGTTAAGATTAATGATCACCTGAATTGGGCCCAGCACATCTTTGAAGTTTCCCTCGACGCCTCTCAACGTCTTCTTCGAAAGTGCAAAAAATATTTCAGCCGACCTTGCAACCATCTACACGGCATACGTTAGACATCGTTTAGAGTACAACTCGCATGTTTGGGCTGGAGACGAGATCATCACGTCTTCTATCGATTCCCTGGAGGATCGCAGAAATATCGGAGTACTCAGCATTTACTATCGATACTTCCATGGTAAATGCAGTGCGGAACTAAGCGCACTCATCCCTCCATTCTATACATTTCCCCGGGGTACTCGCCAAGCTGAACGCACGCACGAGTATACCGTTAAACTATTGCCTTCTCGTACAGTAAAATTTAGGCAGCCATTCATTTCTCGAACGTCAAGACTCTGGAACACATTACCAGCCATAGTGTTTCTAACCTGTACAACCTCCAGTGCTTCAAGGACAATGTCCACCGTCGCTTTCTTTTCTCTCCATTTATGTTAGCCTGTTTTTAATAGCTCTTTAAATTGTTTTCCAATACCTATACTAATATAATTGTGCATAGCATTATTGGGTGACCCCCTAAGTTATATTCGGTACCTTAAATCTTAAATCGTCCGGTCGCTCCTTTCGTTTATCGCCTACCGCTTTTTCGATCTCCGCTCTACCTTGCTACGGTTCAGAACTGCGTACTAACATACATTAGAAGAAGTGACATTAGCCGCAGATTTGGCCGTGCGATCGTCCGTGAACTCGGCTTTCTTCTGTGCCAGAATCGTTTTTCTTCGAATCCGTTTCCTTCGATCAACAAGGACCAGTGGCTCGAGAGTTAAAGACGATTGACTTTGTTGATTCAAAGTCTTATCATCGCTTTACAAGTCATTCCCAATCAAGGTGACGTCTTCTATCGATGCATGGCTATCGAAAGAGTCGCCAGGGAGTGCATACTCGCGACTGTCCTCGCCATCAATTGAAGCAGAGGCAGTTTTCATTGCAACAGCCTGCTCTATTAATGCAGCATTGGATGGATCGGAAACCTAATCACTTTCAGAACCTGTTCCAGATGTTGTTGAAATTATTCTGCTGGCGACTAAAGATTACTATTTGGGTGAAGACATTCTCTTTGTTCGCAGCTGCATGTTCCCAAGAGAATCCTTGCTTACTAGAGATACATGAATAGATTGCTCTGAAGAAATTTTCATCCTCTCGCCTCCCTGTAATACTAAAGCCGCGTCACATGCTCATAAAAATCTATGCAATGCCAATGTCCAATTAGTTTTTGAAGTTTTAAAAATTGTAACTTGGCGCTTCACTGCCAAAGCGATTTTTTTCCAACAACAATATTTATTTTCCATTTAATTTAATCAAAATAAAATAATTCGACAGTTTACAATACCGGTCCGTAATTTTCTCGTTTCAGATCTATAGTAGTGGCGGTCAGTTTCAATTGGAATTGCCGAGCGGCGGCAAAGAAGGTCCACAGGCGCTGTGGGAGATACCAGCGCACACAACAAAGCCAATCATTCGAATTCGATTTCACGGAACGCTTCCGGGCAATCATACCGCATTTATTCGCATTAAAATTTCCGAAACGGAAGAGAGCAAGCATGAGGATAATGTTCTAGTCATACCCGTTGAAATTGAAATAACCGAAGATTCGGGCCTGTATTCTCCGAGACCGATTCTCGATTTCGGTAAGGTGGCAGCACACGATGATCAGAAAGTGATCAAACTCGGTTTATTAAATTCCGGGAATCATGCCTTCCAGGGTCTGGAGTATCGCGTGAAAAACGTCAGCGGTCTAGTTGAACTGCGAAAATTTGATCTCACATTGCATTTGAATGCGCGACTCGCCGTTAAAGATGAGACTTTGAACGGTGCGCTTATCGTCAAGACATGGCGATTTGCATCGACCAGTGAAAATAAGAATGCGAAAAAGTTTATGGAATTGTCCGTAGGGCTACGGGCCGAAATTTATCGAGGCTCGTTAGAATTTGAAAAGAACTTAACGGTTTTCATCACTGGCGCAAAGAACTACACACGTGACGTCCGTACATTCCCAGTTCAAAATAAATTCAATGTACCGATTGCGATTTTGAACATCACAATCGAAAATAACGACACGAAAACATTTCGATTTAGTGGGTTTGTTCCGACAATTATCGCGCCTGGCGATAAGGTTTCGCTTTTTAATATTTCGGCTGTAAATGAATCGGCAAATTTCATAACTAATATGACAATTCAGACGAATCTTAGCACCTATGAATTCCCGATTGTTGTGTGCACCGGATTGCTAAAGCACTACACTTCAATCGATCACGTGAACTTGACGAGGCTGCCCGAAGAGAATGTCTTGGATTTCGGAGTAGTGCCGTACGGCGAGTTTTCTCATTTCGGTTATATGTTAATGCGTAACCCCAATCCCATACCGATTCAATTGCACAAATGGAACTTTACGAATCCGAGAGGTGTTTATTATCAGTCCATGTTTCTTGGATGCACGTTGCTGCCAGAAAATGCACCGGATAATCATAAGATTCCAATACAGGAGCGATTCACGCTGTGTCTGAATGTAACTGATCGAGAAGTGGCAGCATTTCAGTTGGCTGTGCAGTCGTTTGCTGTTAAATCATTTACTGGAGTCTTTCAAATATGGACGGAAATCGAGGAGATTGTGACAACAATAAAATTTGTTGTTGTGATGGGCAGACTAGAAGTCGATCAGAGTAGATTGCATTTTACGGACTGCTTTCCGGTAAGTTATGCCTTGCTCTTTCGATTTACCAAACTGTCAACTAATTCATTTATTTTAACAGGGAAAACGTTGTTCTGCTGATATTTCGATTCATTCGACGTTCGTTAAAAGCATGCGAGTGAACTCAATTACTGTTAGCGTTCCGGGACTCATTTTCGAATATCACACGCAAAATGGATTGCCCGAAATTACAGCGAATTCAATCACCGACATTGGCCATATCCACTTCGATCCTAAGTCGGTATGTGCAAAAAGGTGTTATATTCCGCAAGAAAGTGATGTTGAATTGAAAAACCGTCGCAATACGTTCGATTTTGACGAGCCCGAGCTGCGACGACGAGCCGAATTATTTGACGAGCCCGAGCTGCGACGACGAACCGAATTATTTAGAGATTTAAAGTTCAACTTGCAAATGATCACATTTACGTTGAATACATCCGAGGTACGGTTGTTCGAATTCAACTCGACTGTAGAAATTGTCTGGCCGAAACTCATCAAAGGTCATCAAATATTGAAAACGATTGAAGTTGGCCAGGAGCACAATGGCGGAATTACAGTTTCGAATCCGTCGAATCGAAATATTCGAGTTGAGCTGAGCCTTGCGAATCCGAAACGGGCAAATACGACAAGTTTGTCGTTACCGCTTGAGGTGGTCAGCACTTGCTTATTAAAAGAATGTTTTCTGACTGACAAGGATGTGTTTCTGTTGTTCGAACGAAACAACGATCGCATAATTTTAAACGTTATGGCTAATTCGGAGGTAGTGGTGCCGATCAAATTTATGGGAAAAATGTCGGGCACCTTTACGACCCTGCTACATGTGCGGAATAATTTAACGCTATATGAAGCGGTATGGGTGAGTGGTAAAGCAGTGGAACCGCAATTTCGATTTGGGAACCGAAGACCGGGGTCGCCAACTGCACTACTCTTCGAAATCAATGAAAAACATTTGACTAGCTGTGATCGTAGCAGTGGCACTGACGAACATTTGCTTGTCTCAACAAAACGAACATTCACGGCTCGTAATACGGGCGAAATACCGATCGTTGTCGAGAAGTTTATGATTGCGGATCGGGAGTGTGAAGGATACGGATTTAAAATTCTCGACTGTTCCAGTTTTGAACTATTGAAGCCAAACTCATCGAAGAAAATCGACATAGCATTTACGCCCGACTTTACAATGACGCGAATATCGCGGCAACTTGTAATTCGAACGAATCTATCGACAAGTGTGAATTACACGTTGCTTGCTACTGTGCCCGCTTCTAGTTTGGAACAATGTGCCAAGGCTATACAACGTCCACTTTGGGAGGGACATATGAGAAAAATGTCGGTCGGAGTTCTGACAGTTGCATTTATGTTCGTTTTGATTGCAGCCTTTTTGGATTCCGATAAAGTGCTGAAAGACCACGTACAAAACATGTCGAAGGACAAAGGACCCATGCAGCCTCCGCTCGATCTCCGAAATATCGGAATGAAACAAACCACTTCCGATGAGAATCATTGTTCGAACGGAGTGGGTAATAGTGCCACTGCCAGCAGCAGTACCAATGAAAAGTCTGTGAGTAAAACGACCATTCCAAACGCAATCAAAAAACGTAATGTAAAACGGAATACTTTAATTTCGACGCCCCTAACGCCACAAGTACAAAACAGCAAGGATAAATCGTGGGCCGAAGAGCTAACCAAAAAAATGAACACATCGCCTACTTCCCATTCCACAGTGCCAAGTAAAGCGAATCAAACGATAGCTCCAGTCTCGATCCCTTCGAAGCCGACGAAAGAAGAAAAACCTGTTGCACCGACCCGAAAGACTTTCAAGGATCCAATTGAAACCACAAATCCAGAGAAGAATGCCCATGAAAAGTTTAATAATTTAGACGTAAATAAGAAATGTGAACCAAAGATAGAATCGACGCCACCGCCCCCGCAATTAGAATCTAAAAAACGAACTGTGTACCGTAAGAATAAACTCTTACTGGTTGAGCAACCGACCAAAGAAATTGAGCCACCGATAGTGTTTAACGTTGTGGAAAAACCAGCTGAGAAGCCACAAAGAATATTCAACAAATCATCACCGGAGTCGAACCAGGGCGCTGAAAAGAAATTAACAATATTGGCATCAGAGCCAGCCACGCTACCATCTATATTAAGTGACAGCCCAACAAATACTAACGACACTCCAACCGTAGCACCTCGCAATAATCCTCCTCAACGGAAGTATGGGAAAACACCCGGACGCGAACGTAAAAAGGAACAATCTTCAGCACAACTGTCAAAACGTTCCGAACGTAAAATGCCGAAATTTAAAGGCACAGCCTTTCAGTTTTCCTCACTTCTTTCTAATAATAACAGTAATGTGTCGACTGCTTCCGTTACAGCCCTCGCCGATGCTAACTCCGCTCACCTTCCGGCCACGCCTCCATCGAACCCCAACATCTGGGAAACAAATCAGGTGGCCAGTTTTAGCAATGTCGTTGCGCAGAAACCAAATTCACTGGCATTAGCACCGCTACAACTCTCGAATGGCGGCGTCTCGAAGCACTCGGTTTCGTATGTTGATTCGGAGCAGCCGCAGGATACAAATAACAATAACGGCCACGATTGGAACGAAGCAGACTTAAAGAATCACGAGACATTCGGTACTGATCCCGAGCCTCCGAAACGGAGCTCTGTCGATTTAGGCCCGATCGGAACGCGAAAATCTCCATCTTCCACTCCAATTTGGGAGCCGTTCGCGGACATAATTCATCGGCCAACACCAAATATCAACCAGCAGTCCTCTAATTCGAGCTTTTTTTCAAGCAATTTCCCGATCGGTGCTAATTTAGAGTACACAAACAACAATCAGTACTTAGGTTAGTCCTTTCTTTGCAATTAAACTTTGGCATCGTTAATTTTTATCCTTTCATGTAATTAACAGGCGGAGCATCGGGTCTTCTTGAGCATGTCTTCTCGGAAAGTCAACATCGCGATCAAACTCAATCGGGAGATCTGCTAATGTCGTGGTTGCAACGCGAACGTGTTCGTCAAGAGACCGATTGGAATCGTACCCGTACATGGACGCCAATGGGCTACCAAGACGATCCTGTACCGGCTCCGGCTCTCCCAAATCAAATGGATGTTTGGCAAAGTAGCGGCGCAGTACGTCCGCCACCTGGCTTAAGCTTACCAAGCAATCGTATCAGTCCGATTCAACAGCAGCAACAACAGCAATTGCAACTGCTGCCGCAGCAACCCCAACAGCAAGCGCCACAAACAAATTTGGATTTGAATAATCATCGCGTCGATCCGATCCAACCGTATGATCCGTACGCATCCTTCAGTTCGATTTGGTCTGATTCGTGGAATAAAACCGACAAAAAATGAATTTCGGCGTACGATAAAAGTACAGTAACGCGTTCACGCTCTTTATTTTCCAATACTTTATCCTATTTTTTTGTTTTTCCTTCTTTTTTACCATTATTATTCTATCTTTTTATTTGTTGCTTTATTTTTAAACCTATAATTTTTGAGTTTCTTAATTGAATCCGCGTACTCAATGCATGAGTACTTGGTGTGTGTGATTTTTTTAATCCGATCAATTGAATTAGCGAAATGTTCAAACGCTCAAATATGAATTTTCTTTAAGTTCGGTTGTGATTATTTGAAAGATTATGACGATAAAGATCAGAGATTGAAAGAGAATTGAAAAAGAAAACGACTTTTTTTTTATCTGGTTTAAGTGATGACTAACGATGTAATTGAATTATGAGAGAGGATTTTGTGAAAATGTTTTGATCCTTGCGTATTGTGAAAGTTTAAACGGTAAAAAAAAACTAATAAACTCATTTACATAATTCCCAAACTAAATGTTGTACAATGAATGTCAATAATAAAATAAAAAATCATACAAATGATGAAATAAATATGAAAGAAGTTTTTGTATCGATTATTAGTTCTCGATGTCTCGAAACGCTTGGGTATTCTGCAGAAATGTAAGAAATATTTTTCTGCCTCTGAACTGGCTACCATATATAACGCTTATATCGGGCATATTTGGGCTGCGGCCCCATATCACACCTAGCATTACTCGATCGTATTCAAACTTTTAATTGAAGATGAAACCATATCGGCATCTATAAACTAACTCCCTCGTGCATCGCCGAAATGTCAGAGTACTTTCATTTATTATGGATATTTCCATGGTAAGTGTAGAAAGGAACTAAGAGAACTTATACCTCCTCTCTTACATACCCGCACGCCGAGCTACCACACGCGCTTACGAGTATGCCGTGGAGAACAGTGAAATTTAGGCAGTCCTTTATCCATGAAACGTCAATGATGTGGAAGCCCAAAGCGTGATTTAGTTTTAATAATGACAAAGTTATTTGAAATCCAGCAACCCCAAGCGCGCTACAGCTGTTACCATGACAGGGACTTCAAGCAAAAATTTCGAACAATTTAGGTGTGGAAAGTAGTGTTTTTCTCTTTAAGAATTGTCGATAATTCCACGTTAACTTTTCAACTAAATGTTACTTATGATGTTGCAACAGCCCAAAATGGGGCTTGGTTTCCTGTATATCTCACCTCGTCCCTTCTGAGTTCAGTGACCGCGTTAATTTGGATTCAAGTATGCTGAGTGGGTTGATTGTTTCAAGGGATTTAGGGAAGGTTGCAAGTTTAAGGATGATATTGTTAAACGGAACGGTCCACGGTGGGTTTGAAGGATTATAGTTCGAGTGGCGAATAATGGGCGGATCGTAGATTTTGGATAGCTTTATTGCTTTTCCAAGTGTGGATGGAGAGCGATTTGATGTTTTTCGTTTCAGCAAGTTGTAAAACGTTTTGGAGTTGAAGTTGTAAGGAGAAAATCTTTTGAGTGATATTTTTGCTTGGGCTTTCTCTATTCTTTTAAAAAGTGGGTAAGGTTGGTTTCTACTAAAAGGTTTTGAATAGGAGTGGTTTGGAAAGCGCCGATGCTAATCTGTGCAGTTGCATGGTATAGACTACATATTTTGTTCAATGTCGATTTTGGAGAGTTACCGTAGATGGGTAGGCCATAATCGATTTTGGAGATTAATAGCGCCTTTGAGATTTCTAACAGGGTTTTAGAATGAGTTTGACTTTTGTTGTATGCAATGCATTTCAGTAGAGATATTCGTGTTTGGAGCGATGCACACAAATCTTGGATGTCGACTTTCCAGTTTGGTTTGTTGTTGAACGTTAAACATAAGATTTTCAGTTTGGAACAGGGATTTATAATTGAATTTTCTACTGTCAGCGTTTCGTTTACGGCAGACATGTAGCTGCTTGCATTTAGTTTCTGATATCTTAGTTATTGACCATTGGTGTATTTCTGTGAGTAAAAAAGAAATGTTATTGACCTGGGAGTTATCCTTTGGGTTTTTGAAGAGGATTATTAGGTCGTCAGCATAAAGGAGGTGTTTGCAGAATTTATGATGTTTAATAAGTTTACTTAGTGAATTAAATGCGATGAGAAAGAGAATGGTGGATATTGCGGAGCCTTGTGGAATACCGTTGTGAAATGTATAGGTGTCAGAATAAGTCTGATTTACTTTGACGAGAAATTTTCGATTTGATATGAATGTCAGGGCATACTTAAATAAACTGCCAACAAGTCGGGCGAAACTTTATTATTTTTGGGACAAGTTGCGGGTGCATGGAAAGTCAATATGCAGGTTAGAGTGGTTTGGGAGACTAAGTGAAAGAGAATTATTGGGCAGGGCTGATATTAATTTAACAATATTTCATTCGCTTATGCAAGTTTGGTTTTTATGAGAGGAGCGGGAGGGGTGATAGTAAGGGTGGGTGGATGTTAATAGCTTCTTGCTTGAATCATGACCAATATTCTCTGTATAGAATGTGTTTCATAAACGAAGCTGCATAGAATTTTCAGAAAATTCGGTGCATTCTACATTCACGAAACCGAACATTTGTATGGGAGGGGGTAGACCGGGTAAGGGAATCGTAAAATTTGTGATGCAATTTTATTTCATTTCTCTTGTAAGGTGCTTGTACAAAATTTCAGTTTCGTAGCTTCAAATTTGTTTGTTATTAGTTGATTTAATGAAATCGGTCGAAATCATACTTTTGTATGGGAGGTGGTAGAAGGGCATGCGCGATTTCAAAACTTTTGAGGCAATTTTGTTTCAACTATTTTTAGAAGTTCTCATGCAAAATTTTAAATTGATAGCTTTTAATTGTTAGGTGATTTTTTGATGTGGTTGCGCTTACTGAGACCTGGCTTAATGATTCCTTCATTGACAATGAACTGTTCAACAATTATAACGTTTTTCGCCATGATCGTCATGAGGGTACCTCAGTTACTACTGTTGGAGGTGGCGTCTTGCTCGTGGTAAGAACTGGAATTAAATGCACACGACTCTACCCTCCGAACTCGTTGAAGTTGGACTTAATGTGTTTATCGCTCAAATGCGTTGCTTCGATAATCTACATCATTGTTCTGTATATTCAGCCGAAGAGTACAATCGAGAGTTACAAAGACTATCTTCTGTGTATCGAACACATCTCGAACGTTGCGGACTCTAATGATGTTATCATTATACTGGGGGATTTTAATCTTCCGTATCTAAATTGGAATTACTCTGAATCTGAGGATCATCTATTTGCGACCAATGCATCATCTCGCCTTGAATGTGATGTTATCGACAGGCTTAATGGTCTTGATCTTAATCAAATCAACAGTGTTCTTAATGTACGTAAGCGAATGCTTGACCTTGTCTTCGTTTCGGATCCGTCAAATACTGCACTTTTACGTTCTGGTTCTCCGCTTGTTCCTGAGGCTCCTGATCATCCAGCTTTAGAAGTTAATTTAATTTTAGAATGTTCTGACCATAGTTTTTCTTGTAAGTCGCATTTTAATTTTCGTAAAACTAACTTTGAAAAATTGCATTCTCTCCTAACTAATGTAGATTGGTCGTTTCTTCTTAATATTAATAATTTAGATGATTGTTTGTCTCGTTTTTATAATATTTTATTTGATTCTTTCCTGCTTTGTGTTCCAATCTCTATAAACCACATCAACTCAGTAAAGCATGCTCCCTGGTTTGATGAACACCTGTGTCGTTCGAAGCGTGTTAAGAATCGTTTGTGGAAAGCTTACTGTAAGAGTAGGTCGTCTGCTTCTAACAATGATTTCTCAATAGCTAGGCTGAATTTTAAGCAATACGCGATTTTAGCCTACAACAGATACATTGAGAAAGTACAAACCGATATTAAGACGGATCCTAAATCTTTCTGGGCTTTTATTAATTCCAAACGTAAAAATGATGGTTTTCCGTCGAGCTTATCGTTTGATGGAAACTTTTCTGACGACCCAGATATCATATCTAATTTATTTGCCAACTACTTTGCCCAATCATTTATCCTGGACGATGGTTCATCGGATTTTGTTGCTTTGTCTAGTTCCTTGCCTTCTCATACAATCCCTCGCTGTAATTTTATAACAATCAGTGATGATACTGACAGTCCCTTAAGCAGATTAAAATTTCCTATAGTTCGGGACCGGACGGGATTCCCAGTGCCATCCTGTATCACTGTGCTGATGTCTTAAGTCTCCCTCTTTCATTGCTGTTCAACAAGTCCCTTGTGTTAGGCGCTTTTCCACACATCTGGAAAAAATCTTTTATTATACCTGTTCATAAAAAGGGTAGCACTGTTGACATTAAAAATTATAGACCTATTGCAAAGCTTTCAGCAATTCCTAAAGTTTTCGAATGCATTTTGACTGAAGTGATTTACTTTAATTTTAAATCTTCACTTTCTGCAAAGCAACATGGGTTCCTTAAGGGACGATCAACTGTGACTAATCTTCTCTCCTTTACCAATTTTGTAAGCCGCTGTATTGAAAATAAAACTCAAGTTGACTGTATATATACGGATTTCAGCAAGGCGCTTGATAAATTGTCTCATGAAATTCTACTTCTGAAATTGGATAAATTAGGATTTCCTCCTATACTACTACGCTGGCTATGCTCATATTTGTCAAATAGAACTCAATCAGTTATATTTAAATCTTGTTTTTCCCATGATATCATGTCTACGTCCGGTTTGCCACAAGGAAGTCATCTTGGGCCACTACTTTTTATTTTATTTGCAAATGACCTTTCATTTGTTTTACCGAACACTAACTTACTTTTATATGCTGACGATATTAAAATTTTTAAAAAAATTGATATTGAAACTGACTGTTTATCTCTGCAACGTGATCTTTTTATCTTTCATGACTGGTGTGTTCGTAACAAGCTATTTTTAAATATTGATAAATGTAATGTCTTATCCTTTTCTCGTAAACTTGCACCTATTTTAACCTCTTACACTTTAAATAATACAGCTCTTAACCGGGTTGATCATATTTGTGATCTTGGTGTTACCTTTGATAGTAAGCTGAGCTTCACCTTGCACTATGACAGCATAGTGAGGAAGGTTAATAAAATGCTTGGATGCGTATGTCGTTATACTGGTGATTTCAGTGACCCTTACGTACTTAAATCCCTTTTTGTCTCATTGGTAAGACCTATTTTAGAGTATGCTTCCCCTGTTTGGTGTTGTGGCGACGCATTTAGTACACAAAATAACTTTGATTTAACTTTTGGTACTATTATTATTATTATTATTATTTTATTTCAATTTTTAGTTTTAAGTTGGATTTTGAAAAGGCTAAACATATATTATATAATAAAATTATAATAAAATTCATGAAACTAATATAAATTAAATACTATTAATTGAGTGGTGTATTTATAAAATATAAAATAATATAATGCCCCACAAATTGGTGACCCCGACCTGGCTTAAAGCCAGATAAATTTGGAATTAATTTTGTGAACGTTCAGCAACAACAGCAGCAACAACCTCATAATCCAGACCTATCAACAACAAGTCTAACAACAAGCTCAACAATAGAACAACAACAACATCAACAACTACAAGCTGGAACTTGAACAACAAGAATAGCAGCAACATCATCACAACTTGAACAACAAGAATAGCAGCAACATCATCACAACTTGAACAACAAGAATAGCAGCAACATCATCACAACTTGAACAACAAGAATAGCAGCAACATCATTACCAGCAAGCTGGAATTCGAACAGCAGAAATAACAGCAAGTTTAACATTGAACATTGTATCGGAAAGAATATTGATTCATTGAAAAAAAAATTGGTAAATTACATTGTTATTATTATTATTTTCATTTACATACATATATTGTTAGTATATGTATATTTTATTGTATTGTTAGTTATTATCTATTTTGAGTGGATTAATTGAAAATACGTTCCGCGAAATTTATCATCCTCGTAATAAATATGTCGAATGAAAATAAAAATCAGGCTGACGAGGATGCATTGCAAGACTCAGTTCGAACTCAAGACATTTGCTCTCAGCAATTGTCTTTAATTAAATTACCACCATTCTGGTCTAACAGACCAGACTTATGGTTTTTAAAAGTGGAAACACAATTCCGACTGAAAGGAATTACACAATCCACTACCAAATATGATTATCTGGTTTCAGCATTGGAATCAGAAACCATGGAACTAGTGGCAGATGTTTTGACACATCCTCCTTTAATTAATAAATATGAACATTTAAGGGAGATGTTGTTAAGACGTTCTTGTGATACAGAAGAGAAACGGTTAGACGCTCTTCTACACAGAGTAGAGCTAGGCGATCTCAAACCATCAGAACTTTTCAGGCAAATGGAGAGTTTAGCTGGTGGAAATAGCTTAGTTAACCAGCAGCTGCTGCATAAACTTTGGATAAATAAGCTACCATCAGCTATTCAAGCTTGTATCATTGCAATTGAAAGTTCACATCAATTTGAAGAAATTCTTTCTATTGCTGATAAAATAAATGATTCTTCAAATTTTCCTAAGGTTTTTGCAGTAAATACAAAGCAAAACCAAACTTGTAAAATTATGTCTTCAGATAATTCTTTAGAAACACTCGTTAAAAATTTGTCTGAACGAGTTATTCAACTAGAAAATAGAAATTCGCGAAATAAAAATCGTAGTTTCTCGCAAAATCATTCAAAATCTAGATCAAAATCAAAAACCGACAATAAAAAATATCCAAGCAACATGTGTTGGTATCACACACGATATCAAGCAGATGCTAAGAAATGTATTCCACCTTGTGAATTCAACAACACAAAAAACTAATACGTTTATCCTCGACCGCGGCAACGAGGATGAATTCTAAATCCTGCCGTTTATTTGTACGTGATCAAAAATCTAAAATAAATTTTCTAATTGATACCGGATCAGAAGTATCAATTCTCCCCAAAAAATTTTTTCCCCATATGAAAAAGAAATCAGATTTAAGATTAACTGCAGCAAACGGTGCACACATAACTACATATGGATAGAAACTTTTGACCATTGACTTAAACTTAAATCAACGATTTTCTTACAATTTCATAGTAGCATCAGTAGATTATGCCATTATTGGTGCAGACTTTCTGTATTTATTCAACCTTACAGTTGATTTATATACAAAAACATTAATGCTCAAACAAAGTCAAATATCAACACAATGTATTTCGAGATGAGTAAAATCTTTTTCACCTAAAATACAAACGATAGAAGGCGAATTCGGCGCAATTCTCAATGAGTTTCCTACAGTAAAGGCTCCGCCAAATTTCAACACGCCTGTAATACACAACATTGTGCATCGTATCAACACTGAAGGACAATTGCCCACATCTCGACCTAGAAGGCTGAATACTGAAAAATATAATTTAGCGAAAAAAGAGTTTGATTCAATGGTAAGTTTAGGAATATGTCGACCCTCTTCATCATCCGTTGCCTCACCTTTGCACATGGTGCCTAAGAAAGGATCATCGGATTGGAGACCATGCGGCGACTATCGTCTCCTTAATTCAGTTACCATTTTCGACAAATATCCGCTCCCAAACATTCAAGACTGTTCTTTGCACCTTCACAAGTGTACAATATTTTCTAATATCGATTTAGTAAGAGCTTACCATCAAATACCGGTCGCACCTGAAGACGTTTACAAAACGGCCGTGATCACACCTTTCGGTTTATACGAATTTCTCCGTATGCCATTCGGAGTGAAGAATGGTGCTCAAACTTTTCAGAGGTTTATTGATAAAGTTCTTAAAGGTCTGGATTTTATTTTCGTCTACCTAGATGATATTCTTGTTGGTAGTAAGACTGTGGAAGAACATGGAAAGCATCTACGCCAACTTTTTGTGAAATTAGCAGCTTATGGCATACATGTTAATCCAAGGAAATGTATTCTTGGTACTACAGAACTTGATTTTCTCGGTTACAAGATAAACCATCGAGGAATATGCCCATCGAACTCTAGAGTAAAAGATATTTCGAATTTTCCAACTCCAAACTCCGTTAAGCAATGGGAATTCATTCGTTGGCAGCAATGAAATTTGACATTTCTGACAAAATAACGTATTCTCATCTCAGTTACTTTTCGAAGATACGCAGTGAGAAAAATTTTTATTTGTGAAAAATGGAAATCAATCTAAAAAATAAAAGGTAAAGTAACGATTTCAATTTTTATTAGGTGAATAATTCGATTTTTTTATAGATCTCGTCGTTATTGCGGCCGAGGCGAAACTCTCGTAACACTTGATTCTAATAGTTTCAATAAAAAACACTTTCCTATTTGCACTCATAATTGGATCTGTAAGGAAAAGTTTTGAATTATCGCCGAAAATTCACAATATTTTACAGTAATTCGCTGTTATAATTCACAACTGGCAATTCGAAGTAAACTTATCAAATTGTTTCCAGGTGCAACAACTTTCCAGTTCAATACTTTAGTACTGAAATTCTACTCTGGATCGTTTTTTTGAGGAGTATCTTAACCTGCTCTACTCTCGTCCGCAAAAAAACACAGCTAATATCACCAGTCATTTTTGGCCAATAATAGTTCATGTGAGCCCTGGCGAGGGTTTTTTCAATTCCTAAGTGCGATTGATGTAACCATTTCGAAATTTTTGATTGTAATGCTGTTGGGATGAACAATAGGTTATTTTCATAATATAATTCCTCTTTAAAACGATGAAACGTTTGGCTTAAGTCATCTAGTTGATGATATGAAGGCCATCCATTCCTAACATATTTTGCAACCCTATTTTATGATTCATCGTTTTCAAGCATTTTACGTAGAGATTGTAATTGTCCTCGGACAGACAAACAGACGTAACGTGTTATTGAATGAATTACAGCCCTTAAATCATCACATTCTGAGTTTCAGGCAACGGAACGCGTGACAAACCATCAGGAATAACGTCGAATCCATGAGATCGGCCACACCAGCGTCAAGGATTACGGTCTTAATTAGCCTTTTTAGGAAGCTCCAATTGCCAGCGGATTTGAAGGCAGTGGTAGCAAGGTAATGGGAGACTGGGAATGTATAATTAATATACGGACAATTTTAAAGATACTGTTTTGGTTGAGTAGTTTAAATGCATATTTTCAAAATGTTAACCGTGTACTTCTGGTTTTATACAGGGTTGTGCTTCCGAGCATTTCGAGTTATTAGTTCCAATTTTATCCGCCAGATTTAATCAACTTTCGCCATGACAGTTGAGAACCGTCAAAATCGACTGGTTCGTAAACAACTCCGGTTAATGTGTAGCTTTTTCTAAATTCTTCTCGAAACTAAATGGGCGTAACTGTATTGCAACCCTACAATATCCCGGACGGTCAAACCGGTCCGCAAACCATAGAATACCTTGTCCGTCGCCTATTGGCTCTTGGTGCGAAACAAGCCGGCCACTTCATCGTCGACTGCGAAACTTACATATCGACTCCGCAGCACGGGACACCGAAAACCGTGAACGTCCTGCACAATTCCGAATATCCTGCGTCGACCTTTGCCGTCCTCGAAACCGGAACGAAGCAAGTGCCGCTCGTAGCTGATGCCCTCTTTGACCTGCTCATGCTGAAAATGACGTCGGTTTACAATTCCAAAAAGCAGACGAAAATCGAATCGAAAGGAGCGCGATTCGAATACGGTGATTTCCTGATCAAGCTGGGCAGCGTAACGATGGCGGAGAACTTCAAGGGCATATTGCTGGAAGTCGAGTACCGGCCGTGTATAATACCGTCCAACTGCTGGGATTTATTACGCGAACTGCTGCAAGGTTTTCTAGGCGTGAACATAGCAACTGCGATCCCGCAATATTTCAATACGCCGAGCATGATCACGAAGCAGAACGATATTTACCAGCCCATGGACACAATCAATCAGTACTTGGAACATTTCACCAACTACCGGAAGCAGACAATGATGTCGAACGTGCCGATGGGGTCGATGAGGTCGTAGATTAAATAAAACGTTTTTCTTTATTTGACTGACTTTCTCTTCTTTTCCCGATTCAAATTGACGAAAAGGCGATTTCATTTTTACAAGTTTTTCTTTATTACGAATCCGTTTTTTCTTTGTACACGACAATTCCCTTGTCTATCATATCCGGAATTTCAACGGCAAGCCACGGTGCGAGCTAAAAACAGTGGAAAATGTTAAAATTAGTAAGGCTGCAAAGCAACCGAACATTTTCTTGCATACCCCCAGAGCCATGGCGTGTGCGATGCCGAATTTCGGTACGTTTCGCGCCCACAGCGGTTTGAAATGATCGGTTAAGCATATTTTCCCGCCTCGATACATTTTTGCTGTCTTTCCGTCCAGTTCGGGTAGGGCGATTTCCGGAGCTGTTCCCGGATATGTTACCGGGATCTGAAAGAATAAGGTGGCGCAGTGCTTTAGAAAAACGGCTCTTAGACTGGGCGGCATACTTACATCGAACTCGACATCAAATTCGTACTTGAGCAGCTCGTGAACGTACCAGCACTTTCCGAACCATTTCGTGCCCTCCTTGTTCGACTCTAGCCGAAACCAATCTGAACCCGAGTCCTTGTTGTTTTGAACGTACTAAGAAACGGGAAACAATGAGATTCTTAGCGATAGAATGTGTGAAGTTTTTACTTTTATCAGCGCCTGGTACTCTTCTTTCAGTCGTTGCACCCAGATATCTTTCTCTCTTGGACCTGCACGCGTTTGTAACAGGGGGATTCCGCTCAGCGATTTTTTTGTGCCTTCGTCTACCATTGCGGCGTTACTCGGGAATTTCGTTCAACGAGTATTTAAGGCACAAACACGAGTTTTACAACGTGATCCAATTGTGTGCACAGAAACTTTCACTCGCGAATTATATTTTGACAGACCCGACACGTCTCACAACATGGGGAGACATCTACTGCCTTATTTTTGCAGCCGAACTTAAAGCCTTCTGAGCTACGTACGCCACTGGGTTTGTTGAGAAAGAATGCAAGTGTGTTGGTGCTGTCAATCACACGTGTTCGGCAATATGTCACTGGCATTGCGGAGTTCTTCGCGTTTTTCGGGATAATTTCTCGCCAAAAGTTCGTACTTCAGAATGTCTATGCTGGCGGAGCGGCGTAACCGGAAGCGCTATAACCTAGTGCCTCGCGGAAAGGCTTTATACGAAGGTTTGTTTCTTTTATTTTTGCGACAAACTCGAATCGGACTAAAAATCTCTTTCGCTGTGCAGATGGCAATAGGTTCGGAACGCGAATGTTGGAGAAGATGGGTTGGTCCAAAGGAAAAGGGCTTGGAGCGAAGGAGAACGGTGATAAAGAGTTTGTTCGAATACGATACAAGCACGATAACGAGGGCCTCGGTTTCGAGGATCGCGATGACCAGTGGACCCAACACGAAAGCGAGTTCAATGGTCTGCTACAAGCGCTGGGTGGAGCGTCCGGATCGGAGAACAACTCGCAGGATGCCGTAGATGAAGCGGTCACGCCGACCACTTTCGGTTTCGGTTTCCAAGCAGAACCGAAAAGGGAACCGGGAAAGGTCACTATCAGTGAATCACTCGAGGAGAAATCGAAAAAGTCCAAGGCAAGGGTTCACTACCAGAAATTCACTCGTGGCAAGGATATTTCGCGGTATAGTGAAAAGGAGTTGGCAAATATTTTCGGTAAGAAGTCGTTCGACAAGCCTGAATTCCCGCAAATTATGAGCAATCCTCCGAGCCAGGATGCTTCCGATAGCGCCGAAACTATCAAGGACACCCTGCAGTTTGGTGTTGCGACCATCAGCACAGGTACCTCTATTGCGGATTACTTTAAATCGAAAATGGAAAAGATGTGTAACAAGTTGAAAGGTGGTGGTAAGGAGTATCAGACGAGTGAACAGCAAGAGCCCGTTTGCAACGGATTAGACGCAATATCTCTGGAAGAGCCCATTAATCAAAAGTTGGAAAAGAAAAAGAAAAAACAAAGTTCCGATGTTGAATTGGAGTTAAGCCCTACCACCGCTAAAGCAGGCGTCATTCAAGAATGTGCAAGTGAGGGTAATAAATCCAAGAATCGGAAGAGGGAAGAAGAAAAAATAGGAAACTCCCAGGATATTGAAGAACTGCAGCCAAAAGAAAAACGCAAGAAATCTAAGAAAAATAAAGCTAACGCAGATTTTACTCTAAACCAAGATCTCAATGATGAAGTTGTGGCAACCGAATCATTTGAATCCGAAATAATTCCGCAAATTGACGATCTTTCTGCGATACGAAATCCCGGAAATATTGAAGAATCCAACTCAACAAGTGTTGATCATCGGGGCGCTGAAACAAAATCGAAGCGGAAATCCCAAACAGCTGAAATGAAACAAGAAAGCGTTGAACCAAACGCGGAAAGAATTAAGATTGATAAAAGAGAGAAGAGTTCGAAGCGAAATTACAAATCAGAAATACTACAAGAGATCTGTGAACCGTGCGCCAATAGTTTCGACGCGGCGGAATCGAAACCGAAAAAGTCTAAGCGGAAATCGCCGATCGAAGAATTGAATCAAGAAATCATTGGATCAAACCACAAAGACGTCGATTCTAAAAAAAGGGAGAAAAAGCCGAAATACGAAACATCCGAATTAGTTGAAGAGATCGAAGAACCAAGCACTGATAGCCACAATGCTGAGACTACACCGAAAAATTCAAAACGAAAAACAAGTGAGGAAATCGTTGAATCAAACGCTGATAATTCCGAAGCGGAAATAAAATCGAAAAAGCCAAAACGAAAATCAAAGCCTCTCCAAAACTGTGAAGCTATAAAAACCGAAATCGAATTTCCAATAAAAGAGAATTCCCAAAAACAAACCGAAAGTAGTTCTCTCGTTAATAATCCACCATTTTCGAAACCGCCGCGAAATCACGATCGTGGTCCTCGTAGTCTGCGCGACGTCATTGCAAAAGCGAAATTTTCGGAAGGAACGGAAACAAAACAATACGAAAATTTGACCGATATTCAATTCGATGCTTTAGAATCGAATGAAGGCGAAACGAAAAACAAAAAGTCCAAGCAAACTGACAAAGACAACGCAAATACAATTCTATTCGAACAATCGTCACCGTCTCTTTCCGACCATGAAGCCGAAAATAATTTACAGGTACAAAACTCAACGCCACCACACTCAAGCCCCGCTTCTAACCAAATTCGGTTTCCAGAACTCATCAAGAAAAAATCGAAAAAAAAGAATTTAATCAAATCTACGCTCGATACTTCTACGAACGCAGAAGAAAATGAGGAGGAAGCTAGGACTACCGATTCCCAAGATGTGGATGATCCCAACGTTTTCTGCGTGTCATCGTACAAAGCCGAACTATTCTATAATGTCAATGCAGACGGTTTTATGGGTTCGAATTTTTCGAAAGTTATTGGCTACGGATTAACGAGCGACGTTAAACTTTCAATAAAAGAGTGGGACACAGACAGTTTCAAAATTCGGCGATTGTACGGCAAAGTTTTCGACAAATATGCCATTCATCGCGAAGGAAATAATCCAGTGCGGTATCGTCCGAAATCGATAAAAGAGTTGAAAAAATGTTCCAGGTTTTCACTTCAAGTTTGATCAATGATTCTGGGAAGTATTTATAATTTTTCATTAAATTAAAGCGTATTTTTATTAAAAATTTATTTGTTTTGTGTTCGGTGAAAGAAATTCGAAATCTACAATACCGCTGAATCCTTTTTTATCTTCCGATTAAGCAGGCAATTTTTGAATGTATTGTTACATATTAGCTCTAGTCGCTCATCGTATGTTCGCAATCTTCCACTGTTCTCGGAAGCAAATAAGCGCACAGTATGCCACTCAGCGAAAAAAGAATACATGTGACCAACAATAAAATATACGGTCACGAAATCCGAACATGTTCAAGGTTTTCAACCAAAAACAAATACGCGCGGGCGCGAATTCCGATCATTTACATTCCCACACTATGTTGCTCACCAAATAAATGTTCGAGGTCTTCAGCCGGCAGCAGTTCTGCATAGAGATGGTATGCTATTTCACATACCTGCGATTTTTTCACTGCTATTTGAAAAGAGCAATCGCATATTGCGATTGAAAATTTAAAAGAGCTGCGAATAGAAGAGCAGAGCAAATGCATACTGCTTACGTTCTATCACCAATAAAATTGCCGCAATGATCATCGCTACAAATTCCAGAGTTTTTGTTCGCACTCGCACATTAATCCCGCAACTCACGTAACAACCCCGACGAGATCGTAGCTCAGAATAAAGCTCGTCAAACAAACTGCCACTTACCCATCGCTTATATACAAACCAAATAAAAACATAACAGGGCTACGATTGCGCATAAAGCCCAATCTTACGATACTCTAGATGAAATAGAATTTTTTGTCATCCCAAGAAATTTTGGATGGGGAGTGTTAGAAGGGGTTGAACTAATTTTTTCCCCATCATGCTAAAGTAGCTATAAAAATGTTTTATACAAAATGCTTACTCCAAAAATTGAATGGGGACTGAGAAAATTAGTGAGTTAGATTTAGTGAAAATGTTCAGTTTGTATGGGAGGTGGTAGAAAGAGTGGGGGGATTTTAGTGATTTTTTCAGAAATAACTAGGAATATAAAATTGACAACCCTTAAATTTCAGATTATTACCATTCATACTTTTCAAGAAAATCGATGTTTTGTGAAGTTGTGAAACTGTGTCATATTGTATGGGAGGGGGTAAAAGCAATGAAGCTAATCAAATATTTTTTTTTTGATCTTAGTGATAATACTAATTAAGTATTTATTACAAAATGTGAGCTCTACAAATGTTATATGTTCTGAGAAATTCGTCTTAGAGCATTTCATGAAAAAGTGTAGTTTGTATGGGAGGGGGTGGAAGGAGAGGAAGGACGCAAATAATTTTTCTACTGTAGATTTAAATCATTATGAAAGTAATATATCCTAAAACTCAGACTAATAGCTTTTATACTTTTCGAGTAAATTAATTTATTGTTAAATTGCGAATTTGCGTCATTTTGTATGGGAGGGGGTAGAAGGGGGGAAGCTAATCGTCTAATTTTTTTTTGCGATACTAAAAATTTTAAATAAATAATTGTTGCACAATTTCAGCCCGCTAAATTTTATACGCACTGAGTAAATTAGCTTAGAGTAATTCATGACAAGTACAGTTTGTATGGGAGGTGGTAGAAGGAGGGGGAGGATACGCATAATTTTTATATAGTAGATTGATATTATCATAAAAGTAATATATTCCAAATTTCAGGCTAATAGCTTTTATACTTTTTGAGCAAATCCTTTAATTGTGAAATTGCGCATTTGTGCCATTTTGTATAGGAGGGGGTAGAAGCGGTGGAGCGATTTGGCCCGTTCACGAACTTGACCTTACTTTTTAGTCAAAACCGATGTGTACAATATTTGAACAATCTAGCTCAACGCGTTCTCAAGCTAGAGAGCGAACAGACGGACGGACAGACGGACGGACATCCGGTTTTGAGATTTTTGAGTGATAATATTAACTTCTGTATCATTCATTTTTTTCTCCAAGCCTTATTTCTTAGCGTTACAAACCTTAGAGCAAACTTATAATACTCTCAGATTTCATCTAGAGTATAAACAAACACCCGGTCATAGAAAACCGAACCAAAAGGGTCTATTGTTTTCTTTTCAAATAAAAAACGCCCAATCTGACAGGCTGACCTAACGCTTTCAGGTGCTATATATTTTTTGTTTTGTTTGGTTCAATAGAGTAATTCTATTATCCCAGAAAGCCTACCTCATTGAACATTTTGCACCGCACGTTCCACCTCATCGATCGCTAAGCAAATCGTAATTTTCCTAAAACATCTATCAATCAGGCAAGACTCAATCTCATAGCTCAGCATAGTGAACACTTCCTCCATTTCTCCCTGGGAATGAAAAGGTTTTCTTTTACTATTATCCAATGTACGAAAAAACGATCGAGCGTAATCGAGTCAGGATGGCAAAAATGTCAATTGCATTTCATATACACAAGCCAAATAAAAAAACACCCGATCATCGATCGCAACGCATACATATATACAAGCCAAATAACAAAAAAAAAAACCGGTCATGGAAAACCAAACCAAAAGGGTCTTTTGTTATCTTTTTTCACACGACATTACCTACACGAGCAATTTCATCATGAACAACGTAAAGCTCTTATCAGATCCCGAAACCCATGGAAGTCGAATTTTACCCAAGTCCCACCGCTAAATATCAATCGCGCGAAGAAAGAGCTTGAACGTCGTTCTCGATTGCTCTTTCGTTGCTCGATAGCCACTTGGCATATCTGATATATTCCATTGTCTTCGTATCTGTTATATCGCTCGCGATCAGCGATATCTGTCCACTGCTCAGCTCTGTGATATTAAAGACTATCAATCATATAAGCTACCTATATTTGGTGATTGATATTGACACTGAGAGCACGAGCAGTGTGTGCTCTCAGTGATGTTGCTTTAGACTAATGAATGAATGAATCTAGATGAAACGATTGCGATTTGATAAGGGATTTGTTTAGCGATATTTTGATCGGTGGGATCTGATCTGATAGGTGAGGTGTGGAACGTCCGAAGTGGTCAATGATGCGCTTTGCTAGAATTTTTTTGGCGGATTTTGTTCTGAGTTTCGATCTGGTCGGTTGGTAGGACATGTTACGGCTATTGCAAGTTTCGCTCATTTATGTTGCAGTCCACCATGTCGATAAGAGCTTTACGTTCTTCATGATGAAATCGCTTGTGTGAGGTAATGTGTGAAAAAAGTAAACAGTAGACCCTTTTGGTTTGGTTTTCTATGACCGGGTGTTTTTTTTTATTTGGCTTGTATATATGCGATGCGATCGATGACCGGTTTTTTTTTGTTATTTGGCTTGCATACATATATGCGTTGCGATCGATGATCGGGTGTTTTTTTTATTTGGTTTGTGTAAATGAAATGCGATTGACATTTTTGCCATTCTGATTCGATTGCGCTCGATCGTTTTTTCGTACTTTGGATAGTAAAAAAAACCCTTTTCATTCCCAGTGGGAAATGGGGGAAGTGTTCACTATGCACACTGAGCTGGTGGTACTGAGTACTGAGAGGGTCTGCCTGATTGTTGGATGCAGGATTTCGCAGAAAATTACTATTTTGTCTTTTTTTTTTCTTTTTAATTGCGCACTAGCATGGGAGGTGGAAAAATCACTGCTATTGGAAGAGCTGCTCTTTTTCACAGATATTGAAAAAGAGCAATCGCAGTGGATCACTGCGATTGGAAAAGAGCAGATTTTGCCATCCCTAGTTCTGCATTAATAAAAGAACACCTGCCTTCCACTGAAAGCAACAACAAATATGCGTCGACAGTCAGCGAACATGTCGGATGTGCGGTGTATAAAAAGGGGCGAGCATTCGTATGTCTTGTGCTCGACAGGTGGAGTTCAGTAAGCGAGTTAGTCCTATGATCGACAGGCGGGATTAAGTCGATCGACAGGCAGAACACTCTAAGTGACAGTAGAGATTAGCAGCGGAGATCAGATCATCGCGTGGTGAAGTCGCGACAGTCAGTCGAGATTGAGCAGTTGCACTGTGTTACAATGAGTTTTACAAACATAAAATCTAGAAGAAGGCTGAAGAATACATTTTGAAAATTAACGTAAGACAGGTTGAAGACCTGTGAAGCGAGGCTAGGCAAGTGTCTGAAGCATTAGTGTCTAGTCGAAAATGAAATAATTTAGAACAAAATAGTTACAAGATCGTATTAAAATTTCAAGACTCGATAAACAAATAAACGTTAAATAGCTGGCTAGCTTAATCTGATTTACCTCAAAGAATCGATGTGCCGTTCAAGCGCCCTGAAACTTGAAAGATTGCATACATTTTTTGTGTGTCTAAATGAAATCTGAGAATATTATAAGTTTTCACCAACGAATTTTGTAACCTTAAGGGTGCATCCATACCGAATGCATAGGGCTGAGCAAATGTTCACCATATGCAGTCTGCAAATAGAGGGCTTTTGCTCAACTTATTTGTTGGTCCCTGCTGCTTCTATCCACATAAAAACCGCGATAGCTTTCCACAAAAAAAAATATTCGGATCCCGCTTAAGCTTGTTCCCCAGGACCCAAAAATCCTGTGTAGGTTTTTTGTTGAGGTGAAATGAATTTATTATTGTTCTTGTAAACAACGTTGTCTTTTGTTATCTGGAACCAGTGTATAAAAATGTTGATAATCAGGGACCCGTGAATATGTCACATACTTATTTTTACCTATCACGCTTAGTTGCTCGCCGAATTTTTCCGTTTTCCGTCATTCACAACCAATAACCTATATACGGCCATGTTGTGTTAAGTTCTTCGGAACTAAACACCCGAAGACCTAATTTCAACTTTTCTCGATACAATAACATAAAAGAATGGTTGTGTTGGCGGTTAAAATCAGACTCATCGCTTCTTCGATTCCGAATTCGTGAAAACTACAAGTTTACGTGACCTTTATTGCCAATCAGCATTATTTTTACTTGCGCGTGCAATTAATTCCTGATACAACATAATTTGGCGGCAGTAATCGATCTCAGCTGCAATGCCCATGAGTTCGATTACTTTTGCTGATTTTAGTATTTAGTCACGTAGACCAGGTGTGCACAACAGCCACATCCATACATACAATTCCAAACACAAGCTCCAATGCAGAGACTTCTTCTTCTTCTACGATGGCGCTACAGCCCAAATCGGACCTTGGCCTCCTGACATTCAGGTTTCTTAACATTTTTCATTATTATTTATTGTTGAAGGGTTGTTAGCCCTTCGCACAGCCCTCTATCTACGAATTTTTTACTTTCGTAGATTGCGGTGACCAAGGTATATCCAAGCAGGCAATGCAAGCAATCCGATGCAGAGACACATTGGATTAATCACTCAGCGCTGGTCGCTTGTGAACCAACCAAAAACAAATATACGGCTACATGTATTCCGACACGAGCGAATACGTCGTACCGAGACGACGGTCAGGAAGAACATTTACGGGTTCTCTGCCGAAAACGAAATCAACAACAAGTCCCGATCAAGTTATATGCCAATACACATTGCCCTGCTCATGAATAGAGTCACTTCCATGCAAGAAAGAGACACACTGTATCAGAGTCTGGCAAAAATGTCACAATCGACACCTGCGAATTCCCCATCTCCAATTCACCATTCATGGTGTGGTGAGTCTAGTAGTTTTCGCCAATTTCATCCACCCTAAGATAAATTGTTCCTTCAAAAATTTTGTTTGTGACTTTTTAGTTAAGTATTAAAAACTTTGCACAGTTCTTGATGTTAAGAACGTACCAAAAAAAAAAGGTCGACACGTAAACAATGAAAATTCGTAATCATCAAAATCTATGATCATAAAAAATTTTTTTTTTTTAGTTTTTATCAAATCAAATATTATTCAACTACATAAAACAGAATACAAATTAATCATCATTAACATTAGTCCCGTACAGTTCAGTTTGTTCACGGTTCACTCCTACATCATTTCTCTATTTTGATCACAAAATATTTCATTCTGAGCACTTGAAAGTGAAAACTAATGTTAAAAAATAATGAAAAGACGGACAAAAATAAGAGAAAATAAAGATACATAGTTCGAAATTAAATATGTACAACAGTTCCACTGTAATATGAAAGATAATCATCTCATAAGAATAAGAATTCTCTTATATATATATATGTAAGCGCCAGGCATTAAGAAATTAATCAACTTCACCATCACTTTCTTGATTTTGTGTTTTTTGCGCAATACGACGCGATCGTCGTAACGGCTGGTCTTCGTCTTGCCGTACTCCGGAATTACGCCGTTTCAGAGTATTAGAGCGATTGTACGTATTTAAGTTAACGTGTGAGTCCCACTGCAAAAATCAATCATAAAGCAGCACTAATAAGTTAAACTATTCCGCATAAAAATTAGAATCAACTTACAGAGCTTGAGACAATTTCCGAACGTACTGGATGCCAGGCCACATCGCGAACTATGTCCTTGTGGCCTTCAATAGCTTCTTTAATATGTCCGGTTAGTACATCATAAACTATTCAAAAGTAAAGTATCAATTCAGATTTTTTTTTTTTTCGAACTTCACTTACTAATAACACGTCCCGTTCCACAGCCCGTGTAAATGTATCGCTGACCAGTTTGTTCGAGCGGTGAAAATTTCGCTCTTATAAGACTTTTCGTGACTCGATGACCGCGATACGTCATAATGCTAGCATCACCGTCCATGTCCTTTTGTGGATTATAGACTAGAAAAACATTAGATAGAAAAACATTCTGATTACATTGAAACTTACATTCTCGTGGAACATTATCCCATCGATAGTCCCAATTATTCGTGACAGCGCTGCGCACCGAATATTCTTTTTCTTTTGGCGAGAATCGTCGTATATCCCAAATCTTGATACTTTGATCTTTCGAATTGGATAGCAAGTAGCGACCATCATTTCGCGAATCAATATAAGCGATCCCGTCAAAATGACCAATGAAAATTCCGACCGGTTCGAAACGGTCGCTTAAACATCGTGAATCCCATAGTTTTATAATACCGTCGTCGCAACCGCTTACAAAAAGATTCGATGACGAGTCAACGTAGCATACGGCATTAATGTCGGTGTATTCATCGGCATTTGTCTGTAATTCAATTTATTAGAAAAAAATATTGTTATACCGACTATCGTTCTACATTTACCACTTTAATTTTTGTTGTTCGTCTATCAGCTGTCCTGTCGTACAGATACAAGCAGGCGTCATTCGCTCCACCCAAAATATAATTGCCGCACGGTGAAAACCGTACAGAGAAAATACACGATCGCGTGTGTTCCGGATTCAAGTGTAGCCATTGAAGATCATCGGAACGTTCATCAACTCGCGATACATGTACTGCAGATGACGGAAAGATGTGTTATGTTGCTATTAGGAAGATTTATTTGTTAGCACACTTACAATAGTCTGACCACGTTGAGTAAACAAAGTACTGTTCGTCTGGACTGAAGTCGATATCGAGAATGCACCAGCTCACATCGCGTGCGCTTATACGATTCACTCTGTGGTAAGTTCCCTTCGACGAATCGAATACTCGAATTACGTGATCTAAAAGTAAAAAAGGTAAAATTAAAAAAAAAGGTTAAGTTATGAAAATAAATTGATTTAGCCCAAATTCTGACACTGCTGATACACTTCAAGTGTTCAAATTTTATTCTTTACAAAAATACGACAGGGAAAAGGACAGAAATAAGATGCGGTGTGAAAGGAATGGTTTAAATTACACGAGAAAATTCATCGCAAATTCGATCGGAATCGTTTAAAATTCACTTAGGAAAACTATTTAAACACATCATGAAAATATGTCAGAAAAAAATAGCACATAATCCATGTTACACATCAATGTAGAATTACCAATTGTGAAAGAAGCGGAACAACATTTGTTGTCTCTTATTCGACAAAATTCGAATGATAATCCAATGTTTTTCCAAAATGCTTGTTGAGTTCGTTTGAATTCGTAATGAGACTTCCCCAAATTTACGCGCACTTTCATTGCGTGAAAATTTTTAGAAGGATTTTAACAAAAAAGAAAATAAATAAATAAAGAAGCTTGCTTGCTAATCGCAATTTGCTGATGTGGTTCGGCAATCCTGAAAAGTGCATCAAGGCGAGTTCGCTACGAACGTTTGACCAATACTCAACGCTATATTGAAGTGCGCAAGGGGTCGCTGGACTTTAAGTAAAAATAAAACTACTAGTTTAACAAGTTCGCTTTGATTTAGCCGCGAAACTTTATTTAATTCAACTAAATCTCCCTCACAGCTTATCCCTTGGCAATCTTGATTCTTTCGCTTTCTAAACATCGACTGACTGACTCGTCGACGGCTCCAAACCAGGCTGACTGTTGTAACGAAAATCCGGCTGTGAAGCCGCATTCTCGTAGCAGATTTTATAATGGGGCTTCTCCGAGTTGTGCAGCACCTCCTGCCGTTAAGAACTTGTAAATTAAGAAAGCGTTCTGGTGCTTCATTTATGTGGTCTATCAATTCCACATATGAAGCTTCCTCGAATGCTGATGGAGACAAAATTTCGGAGATATCTAGATCTATGGTCTCAACTTCGTCCGGCTCATTACTGTGAACACGCGATAGGGCATCTGGGACAACGTTTTGAGATCCCTTTCGATACTCTATGTCGAAGTTAAAACCCTGTAGCTTTAGGCTCCAACGCGCCAGTCGACCAGAGAGATCTTTTTGGTCCATCAACCACTTCAAGCTTGCATGATCTGTAATTATAGTGAACGGTAACCCCTCGACGTAGGCTCGAAATCGCGTTACGCTCTGGACCGCGGCCAGGCATTCCAACTCCGTGACACTATAATTACGTTGTGCAGCGTTGAGTTTCGTTGACATAAAGGCGATTGGATGTTCTTGACCAGTATCTGATTTTTGAAACAGGACGCTTCCGATTCCAGTCGCACTGGCGTCGCACTGAATGAAAAATGGTTTCGAAAAATCTGGATTGACTAATACTGGGGCTGAAGTCAGATGAGTTTTGATTTGCTCAAACGAAAATTGTGCCGCCTCGTTCCAGGTAAACGATTTTTTTCCTTTTAGCAAATCTGTTAGGGATGGAGCCGTTGAGGCGAATTTAGGAATGAACCGCCTATACCAACCAGCCATACCCAAAAATCTACGCACATCGCGTGCCGACTTTGGAACCGGATATGTCGTTATGCCGGAGATTTTCTCAGGATCCGTCTTTAGGATTCCGTCTCCAACTACATATCCAAGATACTTGATCTCTCTTAGAAGGAATTTGCTTTTTTCAACATTGATCGTGAGATTGGCCAACTTCAAAAGTTGAGCAACTTCACGAAGAAGGCTGAAATGCTCATCAAGAGTGCTGGACGTAATTAAAAGATCGTCCAGATAGACAAATATCTTGTCATGCAGTTGGTGTGGAATCACTTTATGCATTAAACGACACATGGTTTGCGGAGCGTTGCACAAACCGAAGGGCATGACCGTGAATTGGTACAGTGGTCGGCCTGGAACAGCAAAGGCTGTTCTATCCCTGGAATCAACGTCTAAAGGAATTTGCCAAAAGGCATCCTTCAAGTCCAAGCTAGAAATATATCTTGTGGACTGAAGACGCGCTAAAAGTCCTTCTATCAAGGGTAAAGGATATGCGTCCTTGACGGTAACGTCATTCACTCGACGTGCATCTAAACACAAACGTACTTTACCGGGTTTTCGTACGAGCGTAACTGGCGAACTCCATGAACTATTGGATTCTTCGATGACTCCTAGAGAGAGCATTCGGTCTAACTCATCATACAGAAGCTTTTGGATAGCCGGCGAAACAGCATAATGCCGTTGTTTAATCGGATTTGCCGATCCAGTATCTATATGATGAGCCAGAAGCGTGGTTTTACCGAGACCAACTCGATTGAACGAAGGAAACGAGTTCAAAATGGCTTGCATATCCTTTTGCTCAATCTCCGTTAGTTCATGAAACTTTGGGTCATTAAGAAGTGTAGGAGCCTGAAGTTCGTGTACGTGTACTGGAGCCAAACCGAACGCATCCCAGAAGTCAACACCCAAGTATAATGAGTTCATCAATGTGGGAACTACAAGAAAACGCATCATGCGAGTGCGACCATTGTAAGTGACGAGAGTTCGTACGTATCCTAGTACATTACTCTTCTCACCATTTGCCGAAGTGACTTGGGTTTGAAGAGAATGTATGGGCAGGGTGAGTTTTTCAATGAAACCCATCGCGCCTGCGCCCAGGATACTAGAACTAGCGCCACTGTCAAGTAATCCTCGGATTGCATGACCTTGGATGTTGATCTCGGCGTATGGTCTATTATCTCCGGGAAGATGAATTATTGATTCCAAACACATTTTCTTCAGCTGGCGTCGAAGTTGCCAGTAACGTCTAGAACGTTCCAGACGACGACTTGAAATATTTTTGAAACTATAGGGAATAGTCTGGGTTGACTGTTCAACACTATTTAAGGACAAGGCACGAGAGTTTTGAATAATGGAATTGGCTGAATGTGTTAACGTCTCATCCTTGACAGTTCGGGATCGGTGTTGGAAGCCACTTCGGTCGTATTCCGGTTGGAGTTCCTCCAAGCTGGAGCGTGACCTGTTCCCGATTGCATCACACTCCTTGAGAAGTTTCCCGATGGACGAGCCGTGCAACGGGAACACTTAGGTTTGACTGTATTTTTGGCTCCACATCCGAAGCAAAAAGCGTGTAAAACTGGCTTCGAGCAATCAGTGAACCGATGACCAATGTCACTACAATTCCAACAGATATCGAAGTTAGGTTTGGCTGGAAATGAGGATGAAACAGGTGGTTGTTTAGTTATAGCGGAAATTTCCATTTCGAAATTATTATCCATATTTTGGGGACAATCAATTTCATTGATTTGTCGACGCCCAGAACAGCTCATGTCAGCGTCGTATCCCACTCTTTTCCACGTGTCCTCAACTACAGCACATTTGCGACGTAGGAGTTGCACGGATGCGAATTTCTGACCAGCCAGATGTGCCTGTAATCCTGGCCTCATATTTCGCAGCAAAACTTGTTGCATGTTTTCGTCCGAGGGTGGTATACTGAGCTGCAACGTCAACTGCTCTATAGCATCAACAAAATCGCAAAATTTTTCGCGTGGTTTTTGATATCGAGCATCAATAAGCCTTCGAATATCAAGATTAGAGTTCTGAGCAGCGTATCGCTCCTTGATCGCTGCGCAAAACAGATCCCAGGACAGATCATCGTACTTCTCTACGAATGCCCAATACCACTCAGCAGCATTACCCTTGAGCAACAGATGAAAATTGTTAACCAGCTCTTCAGAGCTCACACGGTTAGTATCGGCTAATCTTTGGACCCGAAATAGGAATCTCTCTATGTTCAAACCGGAAGATGTACCGTCAAAGAAAAGACCCCATTTCACCATACTAATAGTCTGATGCGTGGTATTTGAATTAAAGCGATCTTGGCGTGTCGTACTACTTAAAATATTGGTAGGGCGATGCGCCGAGTCTGTTTCCATTCGCGGTCTGTGTGTTGTAACAGGGGCTTTATCAAAACAAGGAGTAGTTTGATTGGCCAAAGTCGTCATTCCTAAGTTCGAAGGGTTTATCAAGAAAGTAAGTTCTTCAATTTCACTTTCTATGGAATCAGCATCAAGTATCGCATCGGATACATGAAAATTGTTGCATATCCCTATTAACATAGTTGCAGCATGACGCAAGTTGTCAGCTTGTCCTCTCAGTTCAACACATTGGTTCGATAGCCTTTCAAGCCGACCGCTGTAATGACTAAGCCTTGAAACATATTTTGAGACAGTATTAGGTGATGATTGTATAATTAACGCTTTTACCGATATACACAAAGACTCAACGCGCTTTCGGCACATTTCTAATTCACCGCGAGGATCTTTATTAAAGCCTTTAGCAGGCCGTAGGAATGGTTTTTCTAATTCCAGTTTTAGGCATTCGAGTAATTCCTCGTATTGTTTGGATGGTTTCCCACCAATGTTGCGAATGGAACATTCCCATTGGAACTCTTCTGGTTCCAGGTCTTCAACCCGCATAGACATAATAAGAAGGATTTTTGCAAAAAATATATACAAAAAAAAATAGTTTGTTTTCGAGAATAAATCGAGAATATATCAAAAGAATTTCTAGAAAATATAAGAGAAATACCAAATGGAACTTTAATGGGTTCCCTGAGACTGCATAACATCAAGAATATATTTTCCTCTCCCTCTCGGATAAAAATAAAAGTTGTGAAGCAGAAAAAAAAATAAAAAAAAACTTTTTGGAATATGGAAAGGGATGGGAGGTGAAATGACCATTCTAACTCATGTTTGATTTACACATTTTGAACGATATCTTTGATGTGATCTCTATAATCAAACGAAATTATTCGACTGACGAAAAAAAATTTGTCTACAGACCCGGTCTGGATAAAATTTCGCGAGAGACCAAATCGAAGATTTATTTATTCGCGATACTGAAAGAGTGTCGTTATTAACATCGGTCTTCTGGAGATGATCGACATCGACGCGTATTGCGGACAACAGATGTTCACGTCTTTCTTTCAGTAATTCTACAGTGAGCTTTAATTCACAGCTGATCGAGCCCCGAATGAGCGATGCATTTAAGATGCGCTGGAACTCACAAAAAAATTTAACGCGCGACAGGAGTGAAAATGCTCAGACCCCGAGAAAGGTTCAACAAAAAAAATTTTTTTTTTTTCTTATTAAAGGTTTGGTTACTCTATTTCAACTGAGTAGTGCGTGAATTTTTCTCTTTTTCTTCTTCACTAAGCTCCAAGCCGAATTAACATTACGATTATTTCTTTCAGGATTAATGCTTTCTTTAAAAATGTATGAGTGGGAAAAAATTACAAAAAAAATTTAGTGAGTTAAATGCGAAATAAGCTAACTTGATATGAAGCGACATTTATGAGGTTTAATCAAGATTAAATAAGCAAAACAAAAAAAGTTTATCTAAGACTCAAACCTAACTTTAACAAGTATTTATACCCGAATTTCACTAGCGAATAATTCGCGAAAACTATTTTAAAATTTAATTGCATAAAGTTAAACGTTTCAAAAAAAAAACTCAAAAAAAAAAAAAAAATATCACCGAATTTATTTTTGAAAATGCGTGCTAGTATTAATATAACCTGAAAAATTTTAAGATTGCACTATAAAAATTATGTGAAAAGAAAAATTCGCACTCATACAACCACGACAAAGTACCGCAAAAAAAATTTTCGATTCGAGCACCGTAAAAAAAAATTACACGAAATTTAACCGAATTGAAGAGAAAGAAAAAAAATCACCACTGAAAAAAAAAAGAATATCGAATTTGAGAAAGACGAAAATTTTTAATTGGATATTGAATTATTCATGAGCTGAAAATTATTAAATGGGACAATGGAAACAAAGACAAATTTGCCGTAAAAAGCCTAATAGTTTGGGCGCCAACTGTAACGAAAATCCGGCTGTGAAGCCGCATTCTCGTAGCAGATTTTATAATGGGGCTTCTCCGAGTTGTGCAGCACCTCCTGCCGGCTGCTCAGGAGCGTTGGGGGGGGTCAAATTTCCCGAAGAAGCACCCATCCTGGTTTCGTGCTGCAAATACATTTTCTAAAGGTAGAGGAAAAGTCGGGCCGATAGCCTTCCAAGTTGATGGGCAGCCTCAGGGCACCCATATGGCGGCCAGCTACTCCTCACTCATCATGCAACTTTACGCGGAGCAAAGGAAAAGAAGGATATTCGAATATATTCACGATAAAAAAAATAAAAAAACTGATGGCCTGATTCCTAAAAAAACGGCACATGAATCTTCACACAATTTATAAATAGATATGTTTAAGCGCATGCATTTAATGAACGTATAATAATTAAAAATAGATTCAACAATACTTAATAATTAAAATTGATAAAAAAAAACCTCGATGGGGCCCTTGCTGCGTCCAGATTTTGGTTTCTTCATCGCCTTCCGCCGCGTGGTTTCTCGTTCCTTTTTTTTTGTATTTTTTTTATTTAGTTTTTTTTTTTGTTTTTATTATCACTGCTTTATTTTATAGGTTTATTGGTTTATTGGTCATTTTTATTTCCAGAGGTATTATTTCATTTTTATATATCTTATTTTTGTTTTAAAATTTTTATTTATTTTTATATGATTTATCTCTTTTCTTTTTCTTCTTTTTGGTCAAAAGTAAAAAAAAACACAATACAATAAAAAATTTTTTTTTTATATTATCGCGCACCGTCTCGCAGCAGTCCTCAACCTTCAATCTCCAAAATCTTTCTGCTCTCGTTTTTGGCGGGCAGACCAGAAGCCGAAAAATGAAAACCGGTTTTCTTGCATTCTGGTCAGTGAATTTTGGCGCCAAAAAGATTTATTGCAGTGCTGCCCTGCTTATATTTGTCCATGGTTTTATTATTATTATTTTTTTTTATACATATTTTTTTTGTTGTATATATTTCATACATAATGGAGTGACATAAATCTAAAAAAAAAATATTCGTATTTAGGAACCAGCCAGCAAAAGATAAAATTATCATAATAAGGGAAACGCGACTATGTGTACATTTGATGAGTTTGAGGAGCAACCATCGATATAAGAATTTAATTTTTGGAACGAGGAAATTAAATGAGGCCGACGATGGGATAGTATGATTCGCAACACTGTTGATCAAGGTCTTCAGACCTTGAACATTCGATGATCGCACGTTCTAAAGTGCAGTTGTTTTTTCATTACTGTTTGTTGAGAGTCATTTCCTTGTCGTCCGATTGCTGTCGGCTGCTTCTCTACATTGCCCGTGTAACTGTTGTTGGAGGCCTTGAACATTCCGATCGGATCGCATAGCGTTCATGCAGGTATTTGTACGCGTACATTAATTTGCATCGGTGTACAGTGCTAAATAATGAGCAAGTAGAGCTGACATGTAACAATATTAGCTAGGCTAATTTTGAATTTTTCGGGAAAAAAAACTTAATTAATCCGGACTACCACGTTGATCATAAAGTTTACGGAAGACCACAGTGTGGCGCGCTTAGTTATGTTTTTATTGGGTTGACATATCTGTTATTGACATTTCCACCATTTCCATTTCAGCGTCATAGCTTCACATTTGTAAAAGCTATGGCGTTTTGATTACATCTGCCGCTGTGCGTGTTTTCCATTTTGTACGATTTTAAAACTGGAATCGGCTTTGCATCAAAGCTTTCCGAAAGATCTTTCATGCAAAAAAGGCACCGCGGTGACGTCGCGAAAGACATGATTTTCATGCCTAAATCCGACCCAACATTCATCAAATCCATCATTACTGGAAACGAGACGTTAGTTTATAAGTATGACACACAACCCGAAAAAACTACGACGCTTGCCAAATAGCTAGACAGTTAACAAGGAGTATTTTTGGGGAGTTATCGAGACGTTTGCGTGAAGCACGCCACGATACCGCACCGTCGCACAATGCCATCATTATGCTCAAGTTTCTGATCAAGAACGGAACGAATGCTATCCAAAATTTGTCTAATTTGACTCCCTGCGACTTCTTCGTATTCGGTCGCCTCAAAAAACCGCTTCGGCGAACGCGTCTTTCCAGTCAAGAGGAGATAATGGAAGACGGCTCAGAGGCAGATGTTCTCAAGACGCCGTAACTTTTACAATGGTGAAACTATGACGCTGAAATTTGGTTGGAATGCCAATGACAGATGTGGCAATCTAACAAAAATATGAGAGCTCATATAGGGTGACTGAGAGCACCACAGGTTGGTCCTTCCGTAAACTTTTTGATCAATGTGGTATCCAGGACCTTTCCCAGCTTTCAAGGAGACCCCTGTGGGATAGGAGCAGTCGATTTCACGCACAACCAGACCTACTTGCTCTAAAAAGGAACAATAATTGACTTCTGGAAAGTTCGTACATTGAATAACGCTGGAGGGAGTGACATAACTCGGTCCATACATCGCGAGTTAGTGGTCGACTGTAAATTGAACCACTATTACAACCAAATCTGAGTCTTGAACAGGTCAATTGAACTGGATCAGGAGAAGAAACATCGAGCAGAAACACGATTCGGTACGTTGGTCTGTATTTGAAGCCAGAAATGGTGTGCCAGTCGTCCTCCTAACCTTCAGGTTCCTTAACATTTTTTAATCATTTATTGTGGAAGGGTTGTTAGACCCTCGCACAACCTTCTATCTACGAATTTTTCATTTTCGTAGATTGAGATGACCAAGGTATAGCCAAGCAGGCAGTGTGCTCAAATTATGTGTCGACCGGGATTTAAACTCACGACCTTCGCATTGTAGACCAACACGCTACTCGCTAGGCCAACTACTAACTGTTATAGCCAAATGAGTGCCACTTTCGAGCGTGTCGCACGAGGTGATATTATCATCTCCGGAGATATGAACGCCCAGGTTGGTTCTGACAATACTAGACTAGAACAATGCATAGGGAACCATTATGGCTCTTGAGTCGGTGTATCAAAACCTTGGATCCAAAGACGAGAATTATTTGTGGAGTTTTTTAGCACTCGGCAAATGTTCATTGGAGAGACTCTTCTACACAAAAATCACCATAAAACGTCTTGGGTTTCCCATCAAGGGCCTGAAGGGGTTACTTAGAACCAAATCGAACATTTGACCGTAAGTCGTCTCCTCGACGTGCGATCGAAGCCTTGGAGCTGACGTGGATAGCGATCATCACTGGATAGTTGCCTGCTTATGATTATGCACAGCAGTTGTCCAACGGCCACAAAACCTTCAGATGAAGTTGGACGAAAATGAGATAGCGCCTAGTAGCGGCAGTCAGAAATAGGTTTCAACAAGTTCTGAAGAAATAGTGGGTTTTGTGTAAAACGGTCGCAGTGTCAGGGATCATGCCCTGACGATATTGCATGATGTTGAATCGACAGGTCATTGTCTTAATGTATAAATCCAACATCATGCAATATATCAGCACATGCCATGCGTCCACGAGCCGCAAAGTTGCGAAAACTCACATGGTGTTGAATATCCGTAATATTGGAAAAAATGTACGATCAATGTAAATTCGACACCATGTGAGTTAAGCGACCTCAGGATCGCCGGCATGTGCGTCCGGTCGTCGGCAAGATTGACCGGATCGATAAGTAAAAGTAACGATCGATCGGCGAGTTGAATACTGGCTCTGATTGGGAGCAGTCAAAAAAGTGAAATAAAGTGTAAAGTTATTACAACAAGTTGTACTGGGAATATTGTAATAATTAATAATTATAAAGTGTGAAATAAAGTTATTACGTGTGAACAAGACAACATATAATAATAATCTTTTATTTGGTAACTCGACCCAACAGCAGGACCATGTGTCTCTACCAAGGTTGGCAATCGGAAAATAACCAAACTGGCAATCACCTCCCAACTCGATGTCAACCAAAGAATTACGAGACGGAACTACCGAAATATATTTACCAGTTGTGGCGGTTAATAATTCTTATTTTTTTTTAGAGATAGCGTTGAAAACAAGGGTTGGTTCACAGTCTAACCTCTTATGTCAATTGGTTACTATGGTGGTACCTTTTAATACGCTATTCATGTTTAAACGATTTCCGGTTAGCGTAAATTTTTTTCGTGTGGTAAGCATGTTGAGTTTCGAGCCAAATAAAAAGCACTTACGACACGTAATTTTTTGTTGGAGCTGTTTTTGTTTGTTGGAGCTTTTTACATTGGATCGTGACTGGAGGCGAAAAGTGGATACATTTTCAGAACCGAAAACGCAAAAAACCATGGGTTAGCCCAGGACAATCTTCAACATTAACCGCTAGGAAGACAATGATGTACATTTGGGGAATCGGAAGGGTGTCGTGGACCAGGGGCTTGTAAGACCAGGTGAAACAGTTGATACCGGTCGCTACCGTCAACAAATGATCAATTTGTACCATGCATTGATCGAAAAGCGAGCATAATGCGATAAAAAACACAGAAAAGTAATTTTGCAGCACGACAACGCCCCATCAAACACAGCGAAAGCGGTCAAAGACATCATTTCCGCACTTGGTTGGGAACTCTTGCCCCATCCGCCGTACTCACTTGGTCATTTCTGACTACCGCTTGTTTTCATTGATGTCTCATACACTCTCCATACAACACTTCAACAATTACGGAGATGTCTGACAATGACTTGCTGATTAGACCACCTCAAAACTTGTACGGTTTATGTGGGAGATCCACAGCCAGAGAGATGGGGAGAATGTATGAGCGATGGCGTATAATTTGAATAAAACAATTTTTACCTTTCTCCCAATTTTTTAAGAATTATTAACTGCCACACCTAGTATTAACCTTAAAAAAGCTGTTACACGCGACAACAGAAGGGCCAATGCGGATTTGGCAGATAAAACCGAATCTACTTTGGGATATGAGGCAATAGGAATTTCACCGCCAACTGCTTGGTAAGAGATGTCCACTCAACCCTTTTTAATACGAGTGAACAACAGTTGCGGCGATGGAAGGAATACTTCTATGATATTTTAAACTCATTTTTGGATGATGATAATCCCGAAAAAGAACAATTACCAAGGAAGAAGATATCAGGCAGAATGGAAGGTTGGCGTCATTGTTAAAATCCCGAAGAAGGGACGTGAAAATTGGCGCGATACTGGTACTATGTATATTTAACTCTTTTCTTAGTTTTCGTCATCTACTCTCAATCCAATGCATAGTTGTGCGAATGACAGTACTTTAGATAACACCTATGAATTTTAATCTCTATTACTTCCAATCGTTCGCTTAGGGGGAAGGCTGGGGCACCCAAAATGCACCTGGCGTTGCTCGATCGTATTCAAAAACTTGCATTCGATTGATTGGAGACGAGACCATCACGTCTTCCATCGATTCTCTCGAAAATCGCAGAAATGTCGGTGTATATAACATTCACTATCGCTCCTTCTATGATAGGTTAGGTTAGGTTCGTGAAGATATTGGACACCAATGTACGTAGTCACCAGTGGACCCATTGTACGCCTTCGTGATTTTATCATGTGGACCTACATATTGTTCAGCCTGCCCGCTAAACTAATAAGCTTCATCGGTTCAAGGGACCAGAGATTATTCAGCTCGATGAAGAAGTACTTTCTAAGAATTCTCAAAGCCTTAGCATCCAATAAACACGGATCGAGGATAGTTTGAAACTGCCTTCAAAACCTAATCATCCTGGGAAAAAGGAACGATGTAACCTTAATGCGGGCACCAGGACATATGGAAATTAAGAGACTGATCGCCTTGCAGAAAACGGCGCAGAAACAAATTTTGTTGGAGCCATTCTGCGGAAAACCAAATGGGCTCTCCAACCCTACACTTAGAAAGTGGGTTGAACAAGAGCATAAAATATACTGGAATAGACTTCCAGGCTTATAAATCTCAAAAAAATTAATCCTACCACAAAAAAAAAAAGAAACAAATTCAGCAAGAGCGATATTAGTACTCTAATCGGCCTAATGACGGGCCACAGTGGAGTAAGCCACCACCTCAAAAATATGGGCTTAGCCAATGCTTTCTACATCTCAAGCTGGACAGAACTGACGTAGCGGCCATCTTGAATGACTCCAGTGGGTATGACGTCATGGATTTTTCCATTTCACAAGACCACCTGTATTATTTTTCTACAAACTTGTCGTAAAAACACGTTTTGCCGAAAACAAGAAAAGAGCATAATTAGTTCAAATTAAGCACGAAAATATTACGCGAGTGCACACTTTTTCGTAATAACTAAAATTCTACAATTTTCTGTGTGAAAATTAACCGGAGAACTCTGCACAATATGAGTGACAGATTTTCTTCGGCGTGAGAAGCCGAGATTTAACTTTGATCGCACTTTTTTCAATTAAAAATCCATTGCACTAATATCAACGTGTCATAATTACATGCCGAGCACTATCAATAAAGTACCTTAGAAAGCTAAACTATCTTTAACACTGCATTTAAGAATAAACGCGATTCTTACGAAGCCCGCCGTGTCTGCTCCATACAAAAGCGCTCGAATTTGTATGGAACTGTCATGTTTGTTATGACTCCAACGTGTTGTTGTTGGATTCAGTTACACGGCTTTCTTCTATAGAAGGCATTGGCTTAGCTGAAACCGACATCTGCCGCCTGTTTCGAAGACTCAAAATCGACAGAACACATTCTATGTCACTGTGAAGCAGTAGCTAGGAAAATACAAAATCTTCTCGGAAAATGTTTGCTTTCTACCGAGGAACTAACCAACATGGCTACCTTAAAGATACTTACATTAGCCAAAGCTATTGAGTTATGGTAGGGTAAAGGGGCAATAAACGCACAATAGACTGAGAAGGTCGCAGTGTTCTCACGTGTTCCCCAAATTATGAAATAAAGGCTAAGTCTTCGAGCGTGTTTTCTAAGAAGAAAGTGGCCCGTGACCATATTTACTAGTGTCCGTAGTGAGTTTCTATCGAGTCTCAATATTTTTATTGATTGCTCTCTATCAAACCCACGTGGTGTTACACGATTCGCTCTGTGACGATTTGAGATTTTCCCTTTCCCACACTTTGTTAGCGTATATTGTCTTAATAACTCTCTCTTTGGCAATGCCAACATTGTCCGTTTCCTCACAGGTGGGGCAGCATCAGATCCGTTTCTAGCCAGCCTGTCTGCCATTGCGTTTCCAGGTATATCTCGATGACCCAGAACCTAACAAAGCAAAATGCAGGTTTTCCCCAATTCTTCCAACATGTACATACAATCATTCAAGCATCTTGAATTGCAGCTGTAAGCGGAGAGGGCCCTTCAGTGCAGTTTGACTAAAAACTAATTCGCTTGCCATTTACTCCTACACGTAAGGCTACCGACACACGATGCGAGTTAATATATATTATCTCGCTTTTCGATATTACTAGTGTCATTATCCTATACATAATTCGTCCTACTTATATCAAAATAGGAAGTTAATATATATGTATTAACTCGCATCGTGTGTCGGTAGCCTAAGGCCTGTTTAAGGCACCGAATATAATTTAGGGAGTCACCCTTTAATGCAATTGCACAGTTATGACGGTATAGGAAGAGGATGAAACTTGGTGGTGTTATGGGAATTTTGGGGGAGAGAGACGGAAGTGGCGATGGACATTACTTTTGAAATGCTGAAGGTTATACTTGCTTGGAAACATACTAGCAGGCAATGCGTTCCAAAGTCTGGACGTTCGGGGGATGAATGACTGCCTATATTTCACTGTACGAGTAGGAATAGGGTTAACAGTACGCTTGTGCGCGCGTTTAGCTTGACGAGTATTACGGAGAAAGGTGTAAAGTGGAGGAATGAGTGATCTAAGTTCCGCGCTACATTTATCATGAAAATAGCGATAGTAAATGCTGAGTACTGCAACGTTCCTACGATGCTCGAGGGAATCAATAGAAATCGTAATGTTGTCATCTCCGATTAGTCGGTACGCATGTTTTTGGATTCGATCGAGCAGCGCAAGGTGTGTTTTGGGAGCCCCAGCCCACAAATGCGAATTGTACTCTAAACGAGGTCGAATGTAAGCCTTGTAGATGGTAGCTAAGTCGCGATGCGTAAAATATTTTTTACATTTGCGAAGAATACCTAGGCGTTTGGAGGTATCAAGTGCAACATCATAGATATGTTTGCTCCAATCAAGACGGTTATTTAACTTTACGCCTAAAACGATAAATTCCTCTAAAGGGGTAATTGGTACGCCATTAAAAGCTAAATTAGACGACGACGCTGGAACATCACGTTTAAGAGAAAGATAACAGGCCTGTGTTTTAGCAGCGTTGAACTCTACTCTATTTTTCCTGCGCTATTCCAGGATTAAGCCGAGGTCGGAGTCCAGCGAACTGAATAACTCCCTGCGTTTGGAAGCAATTGATTGCTTGTGAGAATCCGCAGCAGAGTTAAATTCAAAGGTGTTATTTAAGGTACTGTCATCTGCAAAACTATGGATTAGGTTGAGAGTAGAAGACAAGAGATCATTAATAAATACTAAGAACAGAGTAGGCGATATGACAGAGCCCTGAGGAACACCAGAATTAGTTGGGAAAGAAGAAACGCCATCTAAAACCACTCGTATAGTACGTTCAGATAGGAAACTCTCTATCCATCGAATGAGGGTAGCATCGAGGCCTATGGCCTTTAGCTTAACAAGAAGACATTCATGCCAAACTCTGTCGAAAGCTTTTGCAATGTCAAGAGCAAGAGCTTGACCTTCGCCGTATTTGTGTAAGCAAGAGTTCCAAGGTTCTGTCAGGTAGACCAAGAGATCTCCCGTCGACCTTCCAGAACGAAAACCATATTGGCAATCGTGGATAAGCTGCTTATCGTCGAGATAGTGAATTATTTTGCAATTGACAGCAGTTTCCATCACTTTCGAGAGCACTGAAGTGATGGCTATCATGCGGTAGTTAGCGGGGTTCGCTTTGCTTCCTTCCTTGGGAATTGACTGAACATTCGCGACTTTCCACAATCGTGGAAAGCACCCAGAAGACTAAGATAAAAAATATTGCGAAGAGGTTTGGCCAGAGAAGAGGAGCACATTTTAAGGGTAATGGGGGGAATGCCGTCAGGGCCAGCGGACTTGTGAACATTGAGCTTTTGCAGGATCCTAGATATGAGAGGCGTGCGGAAATGTAGCGGCGGCAGCGAAAAACCTGGTGGTGATGCAACAGGAGGGGTTTGGTTTGAAGGTGGTAGCGTTGAGTTTCTTGCGAAACTTACTGCCAATAGGTTGGCTTTCTCAACTGGATCAATAACGGTACGGTCGCCATCGACGAGTGGTGGTGTTGATGAAGAGATGAAATTATTATTGACCGTTTTGACAAAAGACCAGAAAGATCTTGAGCCTTTTGAACTCTGAAGGATCTTCCGCCGAAGTTTTTGGTCGTGATCAAATTTAACACGTTTAAGGATGGATTTGCAGGTATTTCTTGATGCATTATAAAGCTCTCTGTTAGCTGGAGTTGGAATATTGAGAAAATTTTGAAACGATTCTTTCTTAGCCTCAATTGCCGCGAGACACTCATTTGTGAACCAAGAGTCCTTCGACGGCCGGATTCTCTTTTGACTAGAAGGTATGTAGAGCTTCATACCTTTCAGGATGGTCTCGGTGACAAGTTTGCAGGCCACTTGTTCCGCCACTTTTGCGATAGCCATCAGCTCCGATTGGAAGACCGTGGCATATTCTAGTGCCTGGAAATTCGCAAATTAAAGCTTTCAGAAAAAATGCCATAACCTACTTCCTCTTCCATTTTCGGACCATCAATAAATATCACAATCTTGTTATTCTGCACGACATGATCATCAATCCATTGCTGTTACTCTAACTTCATAGTGCTTCAAAAGTACATTTTTGACAGCATTTTATCACTACTATAGCTTGAGAAAGATTCCTTTTTCATACGCTCAAGAATGGTGGAATGAGATATTTTTAAGTTGGTCTCAAGCCATGCGCCAAAAATTTCATTTCTCACCGCCGTAATGCCTGCCTTCTCCAGAATTATAGCATTCAGCGGAAGAAGACCCAAAATGGCTTCCAGTCCTGCTGTGAGTGATGTACGCAATGCTCCCGTTATGCCTATGCAGGCGATTCCCTGAATGTGACTGTGAATATATCAGTTCGGTAATTGCCTACCATTTGTAACGATTGATGCGCAAAATGCTGGTTTGTGCGCTTCTAACTGGAAGGTACTTAGCAGAAGAGTAGAGGGCACAAACACCATCATAACCTTCTCCATCGACGGTCAATCGATGGAAAAGCTTAAACAAAAGGGGCACAGAGTCTGCTTTAAATTCTCTAGCGTGACTCTCCGCCCTAAGGTCAAGGAGTTCAAAAGCGGCGAGCCGCAGCTGAACAAAGATGGCCTTAGCTCTAAATAAAATTAGAGTTATACAAGCGAATCTCCATCGTGCAGCAGTGGCCATGGACACAATAACATGGAGATTCGCTAAAGAGGAATTCCATATAGCCCTAATACAGGAACCGAGAGCCGCTATGGGCAAAATTATTGGAATTCCTAAAAAAATGGGTAAGGTGATCTTTGATAAATGAAGTGACAGGCCAAGAGCTGCAATTCTAATATCATCAGAAATTAATTACCTAAATATGCCTATTTTCGGCCGAACAGATTTAGTAGCGGTACTGGTGAAAATACCAAAGGCAGGAGGAAGCCAAGAGGTAATAATTGCCTCGGCCTACTTTCCGGGGGAGGAGCAAGAGGCGCCACCTCAAGGCGTCATGGAGCTGGTGGAATACAGTAGAATCCACAAAGTACCAGTCATTCTGGGCTGTGACGCTAACGCTCATCACAATATCTGGGGAAGCAGTGATATCAACAAAAGAGGTGAGTCACTTTTGGAGTATCTTACTACTAACAATCTCGACGTAATAAATAAAGGAAACCAACTTTCATAAACTCAGTTAGGCAGGAAGTGCTTGACCTAACCATAACAAGCCCCTGCCTGGCTGGCAAGTGCGAAAATTGGCACGTATCAAAGGAAGCCTCATTATCAGATCATAGGCATATCTGTTTTGATATTGAGACTTACTTCATTTGAATATATCGGACAATACAGAAACCCTAAAGCACCAACTGGAATCTGTACCAGTCAGTCCTAAAATTTGAACTAAGTATCGAAGAAGAATCAATAAGCAGCCCAGACTGCATTGATAAGATCACGAACAAGCCCGTAAACAATATAATGAATGCTTACGAACAAAGTTGTCCTGTTATACAAAAAAAGGGCCAAACAAACACCTTGGTGGAACGAGGAACTAGCGGCAAAACGCAAGTAAACTAGGAAATTGTTCAACAGAGCAAAGACCTTCGGGAACTGGGACGAATGCAGAGAGTCTCTAACTGAATATAACAATCTTTTAAGAAAGTTGAAAAAAGAGTCTTGGAGAAGATTCTGTGAAGAGATAGATGATCTCCCAACGGACTCAAGACTCCAAAAGGTGTTATCAAAAGACACCCCAATAAATATCGGACTTTTGGAGAGACCGGATGGGTCCTTTACTAAAAGCAGTATGGAAATCCTTGAGGTGTTATTGGCAACACATTTCCCAGGCTGCAAAATAATATACAATAATGAGGATTTAGAGGCGGAGGAAAGGACATATCGTCAAACTCCGCACAGCAAAAGCATTGCTGGTAAAATCTTCACTCCGGAAAAGATCAGATGGGCGATAATCACCTTTAAGCCTTACAAATCAGCCGGAGTAGATAAAATATTCCCCGCATTACTGCAGAAGGGGTTAGAGATCTTAATGCCAATAATGATAAGGATCTTAAAGCCACCTTGTTTGGGGATACATCCCAAAAATTTGGAGGAAAGCGAGGGTGGTATTTGTACCGAAGGCAGGGAATCGTCCCATTGATCAGCCTAAGTCATATCGTCCTATAAGCCTTACCTCCTTCTTCGTCAAAACGTTGGAGAAGTTAGTGGACATACACATAAGAACAGGACCTAACAAGGTTCGTCTTAATACTAATCAACATGCCTACCAAAAGAGCAAATCAAGAGAGTCAGCCCTTCACGGTTTGGTAAGACAAATCGAAAAGGCAAAAGACTATAAGGAAATTGCACTTTGCGCATTCCTAGACATAGAAGGAGCATTTGACAATACTCCCCATGAAGCCATAATAGCGGCGCCTAGGAAAAAGGGTTTGGAAACGGTCACGATTAGATGGATACATGCCATGCTAAGGAGCTGAATGACAACCATGGATCAAGGTGATAGCACATTGACTGCACAGACCTATAGAGGCTGTCCCCAAGGTGGGGTACTATCTCCACTTCTTTGGTTAATTGTAGTAGATGAGCTCCTAGACCGTCTAACAGAACAGGGATACAAGGCTATAGGATATGCCGATGACCTCGTCATTATCATTAGAGGCAAACATGATTTAATTATATCGGAAAGAATACAATCAGCCTTAGAAGTGATAATGAACTGGTGTCAGTCTAAGAACTTGAACGTCAACCCAAGTAAGACTAAGTTAGTACCATTTACAAATAGAAGGAAAACGTACATCATACTCCCTTCAATAAATGGAACAATAATACCCTTTTCAGATGAAGTAAAATATCTAGGTGTCATACTGGATAGCAAACTCAACTGGAACAAACATATAGAATGGACTCATGCCAAAGCACTAAAGGCATTCTGGGCCTGTAAAAGCTTATTTGGCAGAAAATGGTTTACTGGTGCTACAGAACAATCATTCTTCCAATAGTCACATACGGATCAACGATATGTTGGACTAAAACTTTACAAATAAAAGCACAACTTACGCTACAAAAAATCCAAAAGGCTAGCTTGTCTTGGTATCACAGGAGCTATGAAAACCTGTCCTACAGCGTCAATGGAAATGTTCCTTAACATCCCTCCGATCCATCTCCAAATAAAAAAGGAAGCTATCAAAGGGGTGTTACGCATACAAAGGGAAAACAAGTACAAACCAGGGGATTTTAGAGGCCACCTCAAAATCCTAAGAAACCCAAAATTGGAGGATCTAACCTCCACATTATCGGACGCTATGCTGACAAAATTTAACTTTGAAACCCCCTTCAAAGTTATAATCAGAGAACGCAAGGACTGGCAATCCACGCTACCTGAAATGGAAAAGGGATCAACCATCTGGTATACAGATGGCTCGCGCACCTCTGAGGGGACAGGAGCCGGAGTCAAAGGTCCTAACTTCTCGGTTTCAAAACCACTCGGCAAAGAAGTCACAATCTTCCAGGCTGAACTAATTGCAATGGAGCTATGTATCCAAGAGAATATAAGGAGAGCTCATCGCAACAAATCAATTTATATCGGATAGTCAGGCGGTTCTCACAACCCTAGCATCCAATAAACACAGATCGAGGTTAGTTTGGGACTGTCTTCAAGACCTAATCCTGGGGAAAAGGAACGACGTAACCTTAATGTGGGTACCAGGACATATGGGAATTGAGGGAAACGAAGAGGCTGATCGCCTTGCAAAAAACGGCGCGGAAAAAAACGTTATTGGTCCAGAGCCATTCTGCGGAAAATCAAAAGGGCATCATAACTCGATACTTAAAAAGTGGGTTGAACAAGAACACAAAATCTACTGGAATAGACTTCCAGGCTTATCAACCTCAAAAAAACTAATCCTACCACAAAAAAAAAAGAAGTGGAGGATATCCTGAAATTCAGAAAGAGCGATATTAGTACTCTAATCGGCCTAATGATGGGGCACAGTGGAGTGAACCACCACCTCAATAATATGGGCTTAGCTGAAACAGACATCTGCCGCCTCTGTCTTGAAGACTCAGAAACGACAATACGTATCCTAGGAAGAGGCATAATCTTCTTGGGAAAGGTTTCCTTTCCACCGAGGAACTAGCCAACATGGCTCCCTTACAGATACTCAGATTAGCCAAAGCTATTGAGTTATGGTAGGGTAATTGGGCAATAATCGCAGAATAGGCCGGAAAGGCCGCATTGCTCTCAAGTGTTCCCCTAATATAAATAACATATGTAACGATTGGTAGTATGATACTGATATACATCCATCTTAGCATATCTGGCTTCAGTCCCCATTTTTTTTTACATATGAAGAAGTCATGATTTGCTTTCTTAATTCTTTCCTCGATATTCAGTCGCCATCTGAGTTCGCTGTCCAAGATGATTTCCAGATAAGCAACTTTCCCAAATGGATAGCAGATTGAAACATTCTATACGTCGTCTTCTAGTGAAGAGTATTAGTGTAGTCTTATCAGGATCGATTCTCAATCCACACTAGTTAGAGCAGCCGGTAACAAGGTTTAATACTAATTGCAGCAGCTCGCCTAAAGCTGTAGAGTATTTATTTAGCTGCGAGAGCATACCATTCACGGCTAACAGCCAAAGTAAATGGTAAATGTAGTGCGGAACTAAGCACACGCATTGCTCTACTCCATACCCGGGATACTCGCCAAGCTGAACGTGCACACCGTCAAACTCTTGCCTTCTCGTACAGTGAAATATAGGTTGTCATTCATTTCCCGAACGTCAGAACTTTGCAACACATTACCAGTTAAAGTGTTTCCCAACGAGTACAGCCTCCAGACACTCAAATATAATGTTCGCCGTAACTTTCGTCTCTCTCCACCCAAATTAAGCCAATTCCACTACCCACATAACTGTGCATAGCATTATAGGGAGACGCCCTAAGTTACACTCGGTGCCATAAAAAAATGTAGGACATGGAAACAAGCATATGCAAAGGAGACCAGCGGAATAAACCCATCGTGGTAACAAATAAAGACCGATGCTTGCGATCGCATCTTGAGGCACTGTTTTTGTATTCAATTTGAATTATTTGTCTTTGAGATGAACTTTTATGAATTTTCGATAAAATGGCTTCTACGCCAAACCAGAACTCCACCCAACCAATACATCATATGAATATATTGAAATTAATATGCACCTCTAAGAGTTTCCGGGATATGATGCGCTATGTACGCATTCGGCAAATAGACTGACAGAAAAGAGACGCAAAAGCAGAAAAAAAACACTCAATTCGAATCGTTCAAGCAAAATCAAGAGGCCAGAGGAATAAACAAGTCCTGGCAACAGCTTGAGGCCGATGCTCAGAATCGCGTTTTGTGGAAGAGAGTTGTTTCTGTCCTATGCCCCTATAGGGGATCTTAACAGGAATTTGATTGATTGAAGCAAAATCAACTATCTTCTTCAATGGCTCTACAGCCCAAAAAGGGCCTCCTGACCTTCAGGTTCCTTAACATTATTAATTTATTATTGTGGAAGGGTTTTTAGTCCATCGCAAAACCCTCTCTCAGGTGGCCCACGCAAGCAGTGTGTTGGAATTATGCGTCGACCACGATTCTGACTTCGCATTGTAGACCAACACGCTACCCACTATTGTGACCCCAGGTTTTTAATCATCGACGAATCTATTTTGACGATAACAAAATCATTTGATTAACTTTTCGCGACAAGACAGAGATTGAAAATATGCAAAACATCTAACCAGTCCGCGTTCCACTTACCCTGACTTGCAGTTATTAGGCGACTTCCCGACTTATTAAACGTTCCGCAGAACACCTTCGATTCCAGCGACATCAAGCGCTGACTCTTCTGATTCGGAATGTAATGGTTGGCAATTCGACGGCATTGATTCTTTGTTAGTGTTCCGGCTGGTTTCGGACCGATGCCATTTTCACGATTCCGTAGTACTTTCTGTAAAGACCATTTATCGTTCGGCAGACGATTGTCCGGCGTGTGTCCAGAGTAATATTTTATATCACGATAGAGTCGAGTATTCTGAAATGAATTGAAGGAGATTGGCTTGTAGTCAGGCGACGGCTGTTTGCGATTCGGAAATTATGTTTGCCTACCCGAAATACTGACAAATCCGGGCGCTTCCGTATGACGGGCATTTTCATAGTACAATAACGTGATAGGGTGCCTCTAATGTGGTTGATTGCCGGGCATCATCGAGATCATGAAAATAACACGGACGAATTAGCTAAGTTTGGCTGTTAGGTTATGCGGCCAAGAGCAGCGAACTTCCCGATCTCACAATTACCTGCTGACCATGCGCTGAAGGACATTTATGAGATGCTCCTGATAATCGTAATCTTCGCTGTCCAATAATTCCAAAAGTACACCGTCACTGTCTTCGTCCATTTCGATTTGCGAAGTGTAATTGCCCATCACATTTGGAACCTTTGCAGCCCAAAGTTTTTAAAGTCGTTGACACGAAAATAGTTTAAAATAAAAAAAAAAATAAATAACCTTTTGGTTTGGGATATTTTCTCGAGAAAAAAAAACAATTTTTTTTTATTACATTTGTGGCGTGTTAATAAAATTCGTTCGCATCGAAATAGGACGGAATTTTTACCCCGAATTTTTCACTACTAGCATTCGCGGAATTCTCACGAAAATATTGCACTTGTCGTGCACCGGATTTCCGAAACGCGATTAAAGAGGAATTTCGATTTGAGAGTTAGGATTTAAGGTATTAATTCGCAAACGAAATTCCTTCACTTTCTGCAGAAATTGTGATGGAAGAAGCGCACGCACACCCGAGTGACATTTGACGTATTGGCTACGATTTGCAACGCAATTCACAATGGAACGCCACAATTCACAATTTTGAGTCAACGCCAGTTCGCAATGGGACTCAAATCCGCTTATTTCGCAATTTTGTGTAAATTTTTCTCAGTATATTAAAAAAAATCTAATTCCGTTATCTGCATTGACAAATACTGTCGCTCTAAATTTGTTTAGTTGTTTGAGTGTCCCATTTTAAATTGTAGTATCTTGAGAACGAAGCGAGACGTAAAATGCTGAAGACAAACGTAAGATTTCGTAAATTAGCCTTAGTGGTGGTGTGACCTTCCAATGACCACATCTCCCACCTTAAGGACGTTTCTTCACCTGGCCGTGATGGAGTTCCAGCAGCTGTCCTTAAATGCTACTGTCTCTCTATCGCTGAACCACTCACTCTACTATTTCAGAGATCGCTTAAGGCTGGGATTTTCCCTGTAAAATCTGCTAAACTGTCAGCTTTTCCAAAAATTGTTGAGTCTATAGGGCATGCTGAGCTAACTTCATACAAGAAAACTTGTGAATTTTAGTCCACTAACACATTTACGTGGACCAAAATGCGTGAGCGAGAGGTCCATTTTTCTCTTCCTAACTATGTGTCACCAGATGGCGCAACGTGATTTTTCTGAGTTCTTAGAGTTTTCGCCTAGTATCAAGAGATGGCGCTTTTGAATTTTCAGAAGAGTATTGTCAATCGGTTCGTAGAAATTCTTACTTTCAAATATTTTCATAAAAATGCGCTGTGTGATTTGTAATAAAAGTAAAAATATAATTTTAACTATTCGAGTTAAAAAAGAGTAGTGCGCTTAATTATTAGTACATTGTAGTGTGTTTTAGTGTTTGAACAGTAGAAATCCGTAGTTCTTGTGTTGTGATAGAGAAAAAGATCCATTTTTTTCTCTTTATGCTCAATTGTTTATTTTATTTGCATGATTTATGTTTCGATTTTGCAAGCCATCTATCTTGTGTTATTAGTTACCCTAATTTAAATAACCGTTTTGTGCTCCGGAGTTCAAGGATTTTGTTGCCCTATTTCTTTAAACTAAATATTTTGAAAACATTTCCTTATTCGTATCTAATATACATAAAGTAATTAGGAAATATTTAGTTCTTGTTGCTGTTTAGCTTGTATATTCATGGCTTTTAACGTGAATATTTATTTTTTGAAAGAAGGGGACATCGCTTCCCTCAGAACTAACCCGCAATATTTCAACAATGGGTTAATATTGCGGGCGATGCTATTAAAAACGATTCAACGGCTGATGTAGTTAATTGTATACGGATTTGCAGTCTTCATTTTTTGGAGGATCAGTCTGCAACGTGTTATAAGTCAAGAAGACTTAAACGCGATGCTGTTCCAAACATAAATTTGAACTTCTGCCGTAGTAAGAAAACTCACATTCTTATTTTGTAAAATTATATTATCTTAAACACTTTATTAAGATTACAGCACTTCGAACAGGCGATACCCCATTAAAAAAAACGCAACTACCTCCCGGGTCACTCGGAAATGTTGCACTTCTTTATTTTTGTGTACAAGACTTAATAATATTTTAAAATGCTGTAAACAGTCGGACTGTTTACTTGACTGACAATTCTCTGACGTCTCTAAATGACATTTCTCCAGCGATTCTTGGTGAAATGTCATTAGGATTGGGAAAATAAGAAGAAGAAGTGTACCTGAATAAAACTCACTAGCCCAACCAAGGGGACCAAAATTTAGAATCAAGTGGCGCTAGTCTCGATTTAAAGGGAGATAGACTTCTACAGTATATACTCTTTTATATGGTTAGGTCAACCTGTCAGAGCAGGCGCTTTTTATTTTCATATGTATGCGTCCGTGTAACTTGTTAGTGGTTTTATCTCGCAAAAATCAAAAATATTTGTAGCACTTTCAAGTGATGAAAATTTACTAATGAACAGTTTGCAATCACATTTGCTTACTTGTCGCTTGCTGGAAATTAAGTGGAGGCCTTTTCAAATTTAACGGAAAAGCTGTTTATCACCTTGACCGAACTATATTATCAGCTGCCTTGTGCTTTCTTCTCTATAGAGTATCTCTAGTGTAGATTAGTGGGTAGCGTGTTGGCGTGAGTTCTAGTTGCGGACATGAAAATTCGTAGATAGACGGTTGTGGAAAAGGCCAAAGGGCTAACAGCCATGCAATTGGCATGTTTTACATTGCAGAACTGTAGCATTCATACTAGGGTGTAGCCTACTGGGTAGCGTGTTGGTCTTGTAATGCGAAGGTCGTGAGTTCAAATCCCGGCCTTTCCACAATAAGTAATGAAAAAAAAATGTTAAGGAACCTGCATGTCAGGTGGCCAAGGTCCGATTTGGGCTGTAGCGCCATTGTAGTAGTAGCATTCATACTTTTCAAGAAAATCGACTTTTCGCAAAGTCGTGAAATTGTGTCATATTGTATGGGAGGGGATAGAAGCAGTAAAGCTAATCAAATAATTATTAATCAAATAATTTTTTTCGATCTTGCTCATTAAATATTTTGTGCTCAATATTAATGCGATAAATTTTAAACGTTCTGAGGAAATTGTTTTGTAGTATCTTATGAAATAGTCCTAGCTGTATATCCTAGTAGGTAGTGTGTTGGTCTTGTAATGCGAAGATCGTGAGTTCAAATCACGGCCGGCGCAACATATAATTCCGGCACATTGCCTGCTTGGGTATACCTTGGTCACCTCGATCTAAGAAAATGAAAAATTCGTAGAAAGAGGGTTGTGCGAAGGGCTAACAACCCTTCCACAATAAGTAATGAAAAATGTTAAGGAACCTGAATATCAGGAGGCCAAGGTCCGATTCGTGCTGTAGCGCCATTGTAATAGTAGGAGCAGAATAAAATAGTCCAGCTTGTATGAGAAGTGGTAGAAATCATGTTTATACCGTACATCGCAATTGTTATAAAAATATTGTTGCGAGCTAGGGGTTCGCCAGATTCCAAAGAAAACTCAATTCGTTTTAAAATATAAGGATAATTTATTTATTGCACTTTATACACAATTTCCCGATCACTTCACTAAATTCGCTCTAAAAACTTAATTCGTACAACCCAGGAACACTGCCGATCTATCACTTTCGCTTACTTACACCGATAGGTGTTTTCCATGAAACTGTCACTGAGTGAATGAATCCCTTGTCGTGAGCTCTGGCTATTTATAATGGATTTATCCGATTCTCGAACCTTCTCTGGTGTATGTTTTTCTGCTGGGTCTGGACTATTCTGGAAGTTACTAGATGGCGTCGGGTGTCATTGTTTGTGTCTTTGAGAAGTTACTAGAAGCCCTCTACATGTTGGAAGAATATTCTAAATAGTTCTGGCAGATTTGAGAGAGATCATTGCCAGATCTATAACAATATTATGTCACAAATTTCTAATCAATTTCTCCTATAGTTTCAGAGAAAGTCTGATTCTTTTAAATTTTTGTATTGGAGGGATGTAGAGGGGTGTAGCGATTTAGCCCGCTCACGAACTTGACCTTACTTTTCATAAACGATATGCAAGCAATATTAATTTTCTAGCTCAACGCTATCTCGAGATAAGGAGGACACGGGCGGACGGATAGACAAATAGACTGGCTTTTTCTAAGCGTTACAAACCTGAAGGCCAGGAGGCCAAGTGTCGATTGTGTTGTGCTATTTAAGAAGAAAGCATACTGTACAGAGGGTTTTGGTTCAAGTTATATGTAAATTAATTCTTAACTGGGAATATTCACATAAATTTTATTTCAAAAATAAAACCATAATTTGTATAGCACTCGAGAAATGCGCCATCCCTACATTACCGCAGCTTAGTGATTCTTATCAATTTCGTGAACTGTCATTAAAGAACGTCAAATAAAACAATTTTTTTCTTCCTGAATAGAAAATTTAATTTTTTTAAGCAAAAGTAATGTTAACCGATGAAGATGATTTCTTTTTCGAAGAGGATAAAATGTAATTAAAAGAAGTGCTTATCAGTGAACTAGAAAAACCAATTTCAACGAGTTTTAGTGCATGAAAATCGTCATAATTAAGAAAAATACAACTTTGTCGTCCTCCAAAAGAAAATTTTAATTTGTTCTGCTTTCGTTCGACGTTTTCTTTTCCTTTCCTTTGATTTTTTCATACATAGCTGCACCAGAATTCCGTAGTTAGTAATGTGGCCGCATAGTGCCTTCCCGTATCCTTACATGCTTTACGCGACTCGAGACTGTGAAGAACGACGTTTTTACTATTTCGAGGATCAAAAGTACACACGGCATTTATTTATTCACTTTATGATTTCTCGATTTTATTTTTTCCTTTGCAATGCTTCTCAGCACTTGCCTCTTTGTGTAGCACGTTAAAATCTTTTTAAATTTTTCTTATTGCACAAATACGGCAAAGCCCAAATTTCAGAAGTAGAAGTTAGCGTTTACCTCCCGAACAATACGTAAGTCTTTCTTTAACTTCGTTTCGTAACAACGCTCTAGCAATATTCCATCGGCGGACTTATTTGCGAGTTTACTTTTGATCGAAGAATCTGGAAAAACTGGTGATGAGCTTCTGCGAGAACCACAGGGAAAACTTCCCGACAGGTAAGTAAAGTGATTCCTTTCGTAATTTTTCGCAGTTAATAATTCGTTGTTGAAAAAAGCTCCAATGAAACGTCCGAAGGAATTATTGAAATTGTCGAAAAGGACGTAATTAGCACGGTTTCGGATGAGTCCGATGCCGATGCGATTTTCTACGGCGTACGGCGTAGTTATTCCGAAGAACGACGGAACTCGTACAATTGCCAGATTGCAGAAATGGAGAGATTGTAAGTGCCATAAAATTTGCTTTAGAAGATGTACGGTGGCGTAGTGGTAATGTGGACTTCATAGTTAAGTAGATAACGAGCTAGCGTTCAGACTCGAGCTAGTTTGGTCATAACCGATGACAATTTGTACAAACAAGTTTTCCCTCTTTTCCCTTGCTACGTCTTCTGATCTTAGAGTTTTCACAAGAATTTTCTATATTACTTGGTTTGTTTTCCAATCGAACTTGGATGTTCCTAAATCTCGTAGTATTCGCCTTTAGAGTTGTTCTTTGGACTGCTAGGATAGGGGCACTATGAAGCCATCCTTGGATTTATTTCTGATGGTAGGCCCAAACCAACACCATTTGCCAGCATTGCCTTCTGCTCTTTTTAGTTCTCCTTAAGTTTATAACTGGGATTCAAACCGATTTCTCGTTTTCTTCTTCTTTTTTTTTTGCTTTTTTCGGTCAACCATCAGAATAGCTTCGATTCTCTTTCAGATTTGGTCTTCCTTTACATGTATATTCTAAGGCTGCATTTCAATTGTTCACAATCGTTTTGGTGGAACGAAGAATAGCTGGAGGTCTAGAATTTTGCGTACTATACTCACGCTAGAATATCCCTAAAATGCGTCGAAGACATTGGTTCACTGTAGTTTAATGATATTATCGATCATCTTCAATTACGTACAACCATATAGAAACGCACATGCGTCAAACATAAGTAGTTTCGTGCGAAGCGTGATCTTTTAATCTACAGAAACAGTTAAACAGTCCCCACTGAAGACCTTTATCTTCTTCACCTTCCAGTGCAGCTTTCAATATGCCATTTATTCATCAAATTTCTGTTAAGACCCCCTACAGGGGGGCATAGGACAGAAACAATTCTCTTCCACAAAGCGCGATCCTGAGCATCGACTTGTTTATTGCTCTGGCCTCCTGCTCAACTGCTCGCTTCCATGTGTTACATGGTCGACCAACCCGACGTCTTCCTTGAGAATTATAATGAAGAGCCTGTTTGGCGATGTTTCGCTGTGGTTTCCTCAAAGTGTGACCGATCCACTGCCACTTCCGCCTTTGAATTTCAATGTCTATTTTAGTCTGGCCAGTTGTACTCCAAAGTTCGTCGTTGGAGATCACTTTTGGCCATTCCTAAAATGCTTCGTGCGAAGGGAGATCTCTCTTAACCTCCAGAAAGGGGAAAGTATACCGAAGGCCTGACGAGCTTTATTTAGACGAGCCTCAATATTCTTTTCGGCTCTGCTGTCCATACTTACAATTTTGCACCTCTTCAACATCTTGTCCGTTAAGAACAATCGGTGTGCTTGCGTTAAAATTCATGTGCGTGTACTTGGTTTTACGCACATTTGTTTTCAGTTGTCATTTATTACTACCACAAAACATGGTTGATGATACTAAACAGCCTTGTCTGACACCCGTCTGCACAAGAAAGCCTTCTTAAGCTGTCTCAAGCCGGGAGTACTTTGGTTGACATAGGGTTGAGATATGATTGCCAAATGCTACAGAACTACACAAATAATTCATCTTGCTCTGGTCTCTTAGTTCAAGCCCTACAAAACAATAGATCGATTTTAGGCTCCTAGACATCGATTCCTTCTTCTTTGTTGGTTTTTGAAAAAATTCCTTAATTTGTCACTTTTAGAAAGTCAAGTACATTCAGTTAGTAGGTAGGTAGGTAGATGTGGCTGCCCAGACACATGTCCGGGCGAATATAGACTCCTGGCTACTGCATTTGCCAGATTACTGAGACTATCGAAGAAATGTGAGCCGAGGTGGCGTCTTCCTCATCTTTGCAGCTTCTGCAAAAATTATTAAACAGAAGACCAATCCTCTGAGCATATCTCCCTATCAGGCAGTGTCCTGTAACGACTCCTAATATGGAGCTGATCATCTGTCTGCTTAGCGAGATCAATCTCTACCAAAGTACATTCAGTAACTATTTGAACTTTAAATTATTGTCGAGACAGTAGTTTCCATGTTATGTTTAAAAACAGTACAACTGGACTTCTTATATTTTGAGTATCGATTAGATTAATTACTTCTTCACAGTGAATTAAGCTTTGAATAGATGATAATAAGTACGAGAAGCGTTTAGATTTTAAATTGAAATGCGACATTTATCTAAAATTTAATAAAACAAGAAGATAATGTCGAGGAGCGAGGATTCACACGGAAATTATTGTTCATCCTAAACGAATAGAAAAAGTTGTTGTGGTCCGTTGTGCATTGCATAATTATTTATTTAAAAAATTACCGAATTTCTACTTGCCTCCAGATTGTTTCGGCCGTGAAGATCTAGATCTAGCAAAAAGGTTGCACAATTCCACACAGCTCTTTGCACACATGTTCGGTTTTACTGTGAAGTTCTGAGCTACACTCTTAGAATATGTATGGAAACGGAAAGCCCTATAAAGTGAACTGAAGCAATTGCAATACATAAATAGAACGCCGACCGCTTTCAGTAACTCAAAAACCAACAAATTCGCTCCCAGCGCGACGAAAAAACAAGCAAAAATGCAATTATCATCTCTTTTTTCTCTATCATAAATCAGTACTCTTGCATTTTACCTCCAGCCTTTTCCTTTTGTTTATATTGAATTGCGTAAGGGGTCACTAGGTCTTAAGCAAAAATTAAACTACTTCAATTCCGAAAACTTTTATTTAAATCACTTTTATACTTTTTGTTTAGTATAGCGCTTTTAATATTTGCGCTAATCGGTCGCCATTCATTCGCCACTCGTTCGCCATTCGTTCGCAATTCGTTCGATATTCTTTCGCTACTCGTTCCCTATCCTAGAACTTTTTTTACTATCTTTAGTTGAACTGCGCCTGTCGATCACAGGTCTCCTGCCTGTCGATCACAGGCCTCATCCGCTTACTGTCACTTGTTGAATTTCGCCTGTCGATCACAGGATTTACCCGTTTATTGTCGCTTGTTGAACTCCACCTGTCGATCACAGAACTTTTTGTATTATTATTATTTGGGGAACACGTGAGAGCACTGCAACGTTCTCGGCCTATTGTTCGTTTATTGCCCCTTTAATTCTATAGGCTTAGCTAATCTGAGTATCTTTAAGGAAGCCATGTTGGCTAGTTCTTCGGTAGAAAGGAAACCTTTTTCGAGAAGATTGTGTCTTTTCCTTGCCACTGCTTCACAGTGACATAGGATGTGTTCTGTCGTTTCTGAGTCTTCGAGACAGAGGTGGCAGATGTCGGTTTCAGCTAAACCCATATTTTTGAGGTGGTGATTTACTCCACTGTACCCCGTCATTAGACCGATTAAAGGACTAATATCACTCTTGCTGAATTTTAGAATATCTTCCACTTTGTTTTTCATACTCTAGATGAAATCTGAGAGTATTATAAGTTTGCTCTAAAGTTTGAAACGCTAAGAAATAAGGCTCAGAGAAAAAATGAATTATACAGAAGTTAATATTATCACTCAAAAATCTCAAAACTGGATGTCCGTTTATCCGTCTGCCCGTCCGTCCATCCGCCTGTTCGCTCTCTGGCTTGAGAACACATTGAGCACATTAAAATTTTCTACATGTTTTTCTTCACAAAAAAGTACGGTCAAGTTCGTGAAGGGGCCAAATCGCTTCAACCCTTCTACCCCCTGCCATACAAAATGACGCACTTTCGAGATTTGACAATAAACCGATTTTATCAAAAAGTGTAAAAGCTATTGATCTGAAATTTGGAATATTTTATTTTTATACCAATTCCACTCTACGGCATAAAAATTATATGAATCCCTCTACTCCTTTTATCACCTCTCATATAAAATGCGCTTTCTCATGAAATACTATAAACAAATTTACTCAGTACGTATTAAATTTATCGAGCTGAAATTTTGAACAAAATATTTATTTAGAATTATTAGCAAGACCAAAAAAAATTAGAACATTAGCTTCACTCCTTCTACCTCCTCCCATACAACACATAATTTCACAACTTTTCGAAAACTCGATTTTTCTTAAAAAATTAAATGCTACTGATCTGCTATTAAAAACATGTCAAATGCATGATGTTTACAGTTATTTCTGAAAAATTCACTAATAACTCCCCACTCCTTTTACCACCTCCCATACAAACTGAACAATTTCACTAAATTCAATAAACTAATTTTTTAGTACTTATTAAATTTTTGAAGCTTAAATTTTCAGAAAAATATTGTGATAGCAACTTTAGCATGATGTGAAAAAATTGATTCAATGCCGTTACTCCTTCTACCACTCCCCATAAAAAATTTCTGAACATCAATAAATGTCTCTTTATCTAGAGTATCGCATGATTGGGCCTTAAGCCCAATCGTAGTCCTGTTATGTTTTTTGTGGTAGGATTAATTTTTTTGAGAATGATAAAACTGGAAGTCTATTCCAGTAGATTTTATGCTCTTGTTCAACCCACTTTCTAAGTATAGGATTGGAGTGCCCTTTTGGTTTTCCGCAGAATGGCTCTGGTCCAATAAAATTTGTTTCTGCGCCGTTTTTGCAAGGCGATCAGCCTCTTCATTTCCCTCATTTCTCATATGTCCTGGTACCCATATTAAGGTTATGTTGTCCCTTTTTCCTTACCTTTTGATTAGGTTTGGAAGGCAGTCCCAAACTATCCTCGATTCGCCTGACTATCCGATATGATAGAAATAAATTTGTTGCTATGAGCCCTCTTTATATTCTCTTCGATGCAAAGCTCCATAGCAATGAGTTCAGCCTGGAAGATTGTGGCTTCATTGTCGAGTGGTTTTGAAACTGAGAATTTAGGACCTTTAAGTCCGGTTCCAGTCTCCTCAGAGGTGCGCGAGCCGTTTGTATACCAAATGGTTGGTTCCTCTTCCATTTCAGGTAGCATGGATTGCCAGAACTTGCGTTCTCTGATTATAACTTTATTTGGTATTTGGTTTCCCTCTGTATGCGTGATACCTCTTTGATAGCCTCCTTTGGAGATGTATCGGAGGGATGTTTAGGAACTTATTCCTGCCTTTTGATCACAGGACGTACCCGCTTACTGTTGCTTGTTGAACTCCGTCTGGTGTTCAGAGGACTTACTCCTGCCTGTTGATCACAGGACTTACCCGCTTTCTTTCGGTTGTTGCTGAGCTCCGTCTTGTTTACTGTTGCTTGCTTCTGAGTTCCGCCCCAACCGCCGACCACACGGCACACTCGCTCACTGATCTCGGCCGTCGGCCATATGAAACTAGTCGATTGCCTTTGGCTACAGACTTTCCTACTGGAGTATCAACTCGTAATTAACTTTCATCACAAACACTCGCTCTTTTTATAGCGTTCTATTTGTTCAGTGATCGCGAAGCCCAGTCGATGAGCAATAAGTGCGCGTGCGTGTGTAGGAGAAAACCGCGAACACTCGACGAACGACTAGGGCTTACTAGAGATACTCGTGTTCTTGCAGATAATATCGGAGCGCGGATATCGGTTTTAAGAAAAATACTTTCGATTTGAATAATTATGATATTTTTATTGCCGGTCGATTCTGGTCGGTATGCTACCGAAGCTCTTAGTGGACTGTACATAATTCTTTAGAGAGCTATGGTATAAAGCATTAACATTGAATTTGCAAAAGAGAGTTTACAAGATTGAACATTGAAATTATTAAGAGAATAATTTGGTTTACATGACTGAACAACTCGATACACACTAACACTACTCTCCTAATAGAGTTTGAACAATGCAATAATACCAACAGTTCAGCGTGAGTTTAGAAGTACAAGAAGGCAACATAGGAATGTGAAAAACAGGCAAACTTACAGTCTGCTTGAGTTTGACGGTTTTCAAACGTATGGACACAAGTACAAAATTGCATTAAACTACAAGTTTTTGTATAGATTCACTCATTACAATCGAAAATATATAAGACTTTCGTAAATTACAATTCATTATGATTGTGTTTACTTCATAAAAGAAAAAGAATTGGGAAAATTCAAATTTCCGCGCAATCGCTGTACATGCATTATCCAAACTCTATAAGGAGAGTAGTGTTAGTGTATGTCGAGTATCTTTAGGGCTGAATTGTAACAGTATGATCCAAACCAGCGAACGAAATATCATTTTCTTAAAGTGATTTTAGGTAAATATTAAGAAGGATAACTTGTTTTTTATGCTTTTCCTTCAGTTTTAATTGAAGAATCACGAAATCAATTAGTGAGAAGACTTTTGCTCTGCGATTTTTGTCAAAATGAAAGGCCTGGCTTGTTATTAGTGGAGTAGCGTAGTACAAAGAGTTTTGATGCTTTGTGTATTACTTAAAATACAAGGCCCCCCCCCCACGGAATTACTCAAACTTTAACGACGGCACTGGGATTCAAAACGGTTTCTCTTTTTTTTTGTTCAACCATCAGAATAGCTTCGATTCTCTTTTAGATTCAATCTTTGGACTGCAACTAGACAGACGAAGATAGGCTTTAAAATTCAAAGGCGTAACTGGTAGTTGGTCACACATTGAGAAAATCAGTGTAAAAAGTTTCCAAACAATGCTTTGATTTATAACTTTCAAATAAGACATTGGGTTGATTGATCATGTACGGATCTTTCCCAGCTAGCCAACAAGATGTTGAAAGAGACAAGCGCAGTGAGCAATGTTGACGTGTGTTTGTACTTAGAGTCAAATGTTCGTCTTTTTAAGCTGTATATGAGCATCGCGGTAGTTCTGCCTCAAGTCGGGCGTTCGTTGGTTGACATCGGGTTGAGAGATTATTGCCAATTTGGCTTTTTTCCGATTGCCAACCTTGTCCCATGTGTCCTGCGACATCCAGGGTTTCTCACCGCTTTGCACATATTCCACAGATTCCTCAGCACTAGTTAGAAAAGTGTTTCTGGTTGCCTCCCAATTGGCGTCCAGTTTGCGCATTTCATGTTCACCCAATGTGGATGACTTTTCGCGTAGAATGGTGGTGTATTCGAGTTTTTTGTTGGGATCTCTGAGTTTATCTACATTAAGCTTGCGCTTCATTTGAAGAATTTGTGGTCGTCGGATAGCTGCTGTACACAATCTCAAGCAGGCAACCATCAAGTGGTGATCGCTTCCCACGTCAGCTCCACGTTTCGCTCGCACATCGAGGAGACATCTTCTCCATCGGCGACTTATAGCCAAATGGTCGATCTGGTTCTGAGTAACACCATCAGGGGAAACCCAAGATGTTTTATGATGACTCTTGTGTGGAAAAAGGGTCCCTCCGATGACCATTTGCCGAGTACTACAAAACTCCACAAATAATTCGCCGTTTTCGGGTCTCTTAATCCAAGGTCGTGACGCGTCGGCCCAAGGGTCACCATGCTTCCCCATGACGAATTCTAGTCCAGTGTTGTCTGATCCAACCTGGGCGTTAATATCTCCCGAGATGATAATAATATCACCTCTTGGAACACGTTCGAAGGTGGCACTCAGTTGGCTATAAAACTCCTCTTTGTCACCAGATGTTGCGGTATTAGTTGGTGCATAGCACTGCAGAATTGTGACGTTTCTGACACTGGTCCTGAGCCTGACGACGATAATCCTATCCGAGATTGGTTCCCAGCTAATGAGACTGTTTCTCGCTCTCGGCGTAAGGACGAACGCCACGCCATTTCTGACTTCACTTTCAGGGCCAATGTACAGAATAGTGTTTCCGCTAGGGGTTCGTTCTTCTCCTGATCCTGTCCACCTGACCTCGCTCAAGCCCAAGATTTGGATGTTATAGTGCTCCATTTCACGGTCGATCACTGATTGGCGATGTAAGGACCGAGTAACCCCAGCTCTTCCCCCGTCATTCAATGTTCGAACGTTCCAGAAGCCAAGCATAGTCCGTTTTCGAATGCCAAAAGTCGTTACCGTAGAATCAGTCCGTATCCGAGGCGATGTATCTGTTTCTCGTATCATTTAGGTCTTAAGATCACGAGTGATAAGCCCATGATCCAGTGAGTGTCCATTTGCCATTTTTTAGGGTAAGCAGAACTGGCTGTGGGTGAATTCTACAGCCCCCATCCCACAGGGGGATAGTTAGCTCAGGTCCGTGGAGTCGCTAGTCTCCAAAGATAGTTGCAGGAATTGGTAAAACCTCATCCTACAACTACCGCCTTGCGGGGAAATAGTGTGTGTGGATATTTAGGCTCGTATAAATAAAGCTTGTCAGACTTCAGTATCCTTTCCCCTTTCTGCAGATAAAGAGAGATCTCCCTTTGCACGAAGTTGCGAGTGTTTGACGCATGCGGTAAATCTGTGTTGTTATATGGTTGTACTACATAAGAAAGTGACCGTTAATGCGCAGTTCCACTGAGGAAACTTTTAGGCAACATGTAGCATGCGGCAGTGACGCTTGCTACCTCAGTCTTTCCTTTGAAGGAACACGAAGCGGCAAGAAATAAGTCTCCTTGCTGCATGCTATAAGTTGATTGCTGCCTGAACGCATGCGTCACCTTTCGACATGATTCAACAAGTCGAACAGTATCGTTGTTATGTAACTGTCAGCGGATCGCTGCGGCTTGTATCGCGATATGGACGGGAATAATGATTGAACTGCATTTATTGAAGAGCTTCTTGACCACCAACATATCTTTTTCTTCTCGACCACCTTAGCTTTCTTTCTTTTACGTACAATTCAAAGCTATTACTGTAGCGGCTCGTCAAGTGAAGCGCATGAGGCGGTACCTCACCTGCCACAGCATTTTCGATCAATTGAATCTAACATTCTTAATACGATTAAAGTTTGCATATTCAATTTAGTTTTAGATCATTCTGATATCAGCGATACGCCTTTGCCTATTTATCTTTTGCCTTCCACGTAACATTAGGTGAATGGGCTCGAAGAAGAAAAAAGTAAAAGCGCTTGAAAAGCTTCCTCACCCATAGCTCATTCAACGCATTGCTGCCGTGTCGGCTTGTGTGGCTTCCGATCCGATGTCGGCGTCATGTCGGCGTCATAAAAAGCTTTCCTTGCTGATTAACCATTGTATTGTTGTTGTCATTTTCGGTTGTAGAGTAGTGTAGGGCTCGATGGGACATATTCGAGTCATTCCGGTTGTAAAGTAGTGTGGAGCTCGATGAGACGAGACTGAACCGTCGTCGTTCTTAATTTTGAGATCTTGCTAAACTGAGGAAAAAGTGATTTTCTGCGTGCCTCACCTATCGGATAAGTCACGAGCCGTCACTGAGGTATTACCAAATAACCAGCTACCTCAACTGTTTGAAAAGGTATGACGCACCAAATTGAAGCTGTCTGAATTGAGCGACGCGCATAATGATAGTAACCCTGCAACAGAAATAAAAGTTAAGGAAGAGACTAAGTTCCTATTCGGCCAATTGCAAACACATAATTTACGAAATCAATCGAAAATAATTCAATATATTCGAAAATTAGTACGATTTGTATATGAGGGGATAGGAGTGCGAAAAAGTTGATAATTTGTAAATATATGATTGCAGTGGATATGAAAACTTTAAAGAAAGACCTAGACAAATTGACGCCCAATCATAATTCTTTTACTGTTTTTTTTTCAGCTTCCATTTTTCTGGAGACAATCATAACATAAGATTTATTTTAGAATAATAAAGTAAAATCAATTTAGTTTTTATTGCATTATATTAAACTAATTATTACAATTTTTATTTAGTATTATTTTTAAAATTAGTAGTCTACCACTTCACGATAAGATTAGAGAAATAAAAAGGTAATTTTGTTTTGCTTTTGATAGAGCACGCTTTGCACATTTGATGGTTTGTAGATTAACGTATTTGTATTTTTCGTTCTTGTTGTTCATCTAATTTCGTTAAAACTTAACAATACTAACCAAAATCTTTCTTAACTAATCGCATTCATAAAGGGGCATGACCGTAACATCGGGCTCAGTACTGATAAAAAAGGACCAAACAAATCTAATTGGAATTAGTATTGGTGGCGGTGCACCGCTATGTCCATGTTTGTACATAGTTCAGGTTTGTACGCATTTCATATAGTTTTACTTAATCAATTATTTGCAATAATAAAAACATTATTTTCTAAAAGGTATTCGATGGAACTCCGGCAGCTCGCGAAGGAACACTTCAAAGTGGCGATGAATTGCTCGGCGTCAATGGAGCCTCTGTTAAAGGCAAAACCAAAGTTGAAGTTGCCAAAATGATTCAAGCAGCAACGGACGAGGTTACAATCAACTACAACAAATTGCATGCTGATCCGACACAAGGTGAATCTTTAGACATAGTTCTAAAGAAGCTGAAGCATCGTCTGGTCGAAGCAATGTCGGCGAGTACGGCCGATACTTTAGGTCTTTCCCGTGCGATTCTTTGCAACGATTCGCTAGTGAAACGTCTGCAGGAATTAGAAGCCACGGAACACATGTACAAAGGACTTGTAGATCATGCGAAACGCATGCTGAAAGCTTATTTCGATTTGTTGCAAACATTTCAAGCGTTTGGAAATGCTTTTGCTGCGATTAGCGTGCGAGAACCGCAACCTCGAGCATCCGAGGCGTTCAGATTGTTCGGAGAGATGCATCGTAATATGGAAAAGGATGGTGTTAAGATGCTGAAGGCAATCAAGCCGATTCTTGCCGATTTCGGAACATATTTGAATAAAGCGATTCCGGACACTAAAATGACCATTCGGCGTTATGCTGATGCCAAATTCACTTACCTTTCATATTGTTTGAAAGTGAAGGAAATGGACGACGAGGAGCATAGCTACTGTGCATTACAGGAGCCATTATATCGCGTCGAAACCGGAAACTATGAGTATCGTTTGATTTTACGTTGCCGACAAGAGGCTCGCACGAAATTTGCTAAACTTCGAAACGATGTCTTAGAAAAAATGGAATTGTTGGAGAGTAAACATGCTCGCGATTTAGCGATGCAATTGAAAAAATTTATCGAAGGTCTTGCAACATTGGGCACTGATACCGTGGCACATTTGCGCGAACATCCGAATCTATTTCCGGTCGAAGTGGACTTGAAAGAAAGTGCATTTCAGTATAAGTTGAACGAGATGTTTCACTGTGACGATGACGAAGGCGATGAGCTAGCGGCCGCTGAAGAAGCTACTGAAGCGCGCAATGGGAATGATAGTACTGATAACGAACGCGGCGGTGGAAATGATATCGATAGGAAGATTGAGAATTTAATTCCAGGATTTGAAGATATCGATTTGAATTCATCGACGACCGAAAATACGGCCTTGCTTGCCGAGCTCGGTTTGGCCGATATAGATTTGTCGGCCGGTAGTAATGGAATGAAGGATTTGCAGTTTTTATCGAATAATGATGATTTGTTGCAATAAACTTATTGAATGTTTTATTATTTAAACAAATAAACGCTCTAATTCATGATTTGTAGAGGTTTTTTGGTTCTCATTTGTAGATTTTAATGGAAGACGAACCCAGTCTTCTGGGTGAGATCTCATTAGTCCGAAGTTTGAGAGATTTGTGTGAGTGATGCATTTGCAATTTAAGTTTTGTCATTTTTACACTCCAAATGGAATCTGAGAGTATCAAAGTTTTGCTCTACGCTAAGAAATAATGCTCGCACAGAGACGCCAATGGTACAGGAATAAGTGTTGTCGCTCAAAAATCTTGAAACCGGTTATCCGCCCGTCCGTTCACTTGGTTTTAGATAAATTCAACTGCATTTTGTTTTTCATTAGCCACCCATTTATTATCTTAAGACCTGCATTTGCCATCGAGTAGGCATTTTACCAATGCTTATTTTTGAAAAGAATTACTCTGTCATCAGCCAAATAAGCATGAAGTTTTGGGGGCTCATAGTTAAAACTCGGACAAATTCATGCCTTCTTATGTACAGCCATACAGTCTCCAACATATCTTTTTATGTATGGCCCCATGGAGAGAGGAGGAGGAAGTTGTGAAGGTTAGAGGGGCTTTTTAAATGAAATTCTAGTGTTTCATTTTAACTCAAATATAATTCTTCTTTTTCCTTTCTATCTTTTCCTTTATAAAATCTTAACCAAAAACATGCTTTCCAATTTGTTAATTCGAAGAATTTATTTCAGACCGTATTCTACAGAAAAATACTAGTAAATTCAGTAATTAGACCTTTGGTTCAATGTGTTTAAAGAAAATTAAAATAAAAAAATTTAATTAAAAAACATAACAGGGCTACGATTGCGCATAAAACGCAATCTTACGATACTCTAGATGTCATCACAAGAAATTTTGGATGGGGAGTGTTAGAAGGGGTGATAGCATTGAAATAATTTTTTCCCCATCATGCTAAAGTAGCTATTAAAATGTTTTATACAAAATGCTTACTCCGAAAATTGAAAAGGAGCTGAGAAAATTAGTCTGTTAGATTTAGTGAAAATGTGCATTTTGTATGGGAGGTGGTAGAAAGAGTGCGGGGATTTTAGTGAGATTATAAAATTGACAACCATTAAATTTCAAATTAGTACCATTAATACTTTTCAAGAAAATCGATTTTTTGTGAAGTTGTGAAACTGTGTCATATTGTATGGGAGGGGGTAGAAGCAGTGAAGCTAATCAAAAATTTTTTTTTGGTCTTAATGATAATACTAATCAATTATTAATTACAAAATGTGAGCTCGATAAATGTTATATGTTCTGAGAAAATCGTCTTAGAGCATTTCATGAAAAAGTGTAGTTTGTATGGGAGGGGGTGGAAAGAGAGTGAGGACGTAAATAATTTTTCTACTGTAGATTTATATCATTGTGAAAGTAATATATCCCAAAACTCAGACTAATAGCTTTTATACTTTTCGAGTAAATTAATTTATTGGTAAATTGCGAATTTGCGTCATTTTGTATGGGAGGGGGTAGAAGGAGTGAAGCTAATTGTCTAATTTTTTTTCGCCTTACTAACAATTTAAAATAAATATTTGGTGCACAATTTCAGCTCGCTAAATTTTATACGCACTGAGTAAATTGGCTTAGAGTAATTCGTGACAAGTACAGTTTGTATGGGAGGTGGTAGAAGGAGGGGGAGGATACAAATTATTTTTATACGGTAGATTGATATTATCAAAAAAGTAATATATTCCAAATTTCAGGCCAATAGCTTTTATACTTTTCGAGCAAATCCGTTTATTGTCAAATTGCGCGATTGTGTCATTTTGTATGGGAGGGGGTAGAAGGGGTGGAGCGATTTGGCCCGTTCACGAACTTGACCTTACTTTTTTGTCAAAAACGACGTGTACAAAATTTGAACAATCTAGCTCAACGCGTTCTCAAGCTAGAGAGCGAACAGACGGACAGACGGACAGACGGACAGACGGACGGACGGACAGACGGACAGACGGACATCCGGTTTTGAGATTTTTGAGTGATAACATTAACTTCTGTATCATTCATTTTTTTCTCCAAGCCTTATTTCTTAGCGTTACAAACCTTAGAGCAAACTTATAATACTCTCAGATTTCATCTAGAGTATAAAAATTGAGAAGATTAATAGAAGAAAACTTAATAAATCAAAGTAAATATATGTATAACTAACTATATAATCACATGGATAATGTTACACGATAATAATAATTAAGCTAAAGCACGAAATTCAAATCAACTCCACAGATTTTTTTTTCTTTTCTGAGAGTGATCTATAAATACGTAATTTACCCCTCCATTTAATTTGATTTGATTCTTAGTATTACATTTCATTTCTATATGTCTGGTATCAGAAAAAAAATATATTCATCATGTCATGGTCAGCTGTTTCGTAATTGTTTTCTTTCATTTCTGTAATTTAACTTACAATAAATCTACTTTTGGTTTCCTTCTCATACTTCCCAATTATATGGTCAATTACTCGTTTAAGGTCTTCATAATATCAAAAGTAAATTTTTCGAAACATAATTACATATAAAAAAATAATAACATTTAGGAAAAAAATGAATAAGAAACGCAAAATAGATACTAAAGAAACATTAATATGGAACATTTGATAATGGATGAGTCACACTATCACCATTATGTGTCCTTCGCATAGCCTCTGAAACATCATTGAAACATTGGCTTCCGTGGCGTAGTGGGCAGCGTGCTTGCTTCTCAGTCAATAGGTCGTGGGTTCGATTCCCACTCCAGACGGGATTTTTTAAGCGCAAATTTTTCGATTGCTACTGGTGATAAAAAATTATTCGTAATAAAATTGGGAAACGGTGTAAAAGTGAAACAGTTCCACTTCAAGAAGGCCTAGATACTCAGTAGATGGTTTCTGTTCGCTTTCTATCATTCAGTCCCCCATAACATCTGCTATTTGCAGATGTTATGGTACAGCCAGTACAACTGGGCAATATACCAGCTTCTCCACTCGCTACGGTCGTTCTCACTCCCCTTCCCCAACCTTCCCAATCCCATTCCTTCCCTCCATGACTGTGTTTGTGCATTGCACATAAAGGCCGAAATTGCCTATAACACAGGTCATTCTGTAAAAAAAAAAAAAAAATTGATGCGCTATATTTTGGGACAATCCCTCATATGACCGTCTTGCGGGATAGTATTCGTCACAACGACCGCTTCGAAACAAGCCTCATTGATACATTGATACGCGAGATAGCAGGTCCCGAAAATATACCTACGTAATCGGATCGAGCTCACTTGGAACTTGATTTGTTTTTAGATATATAGAACTTTCGATTTAATACAAAAAAAAATTCCAATCAGAAAGTTTAGACATTTTGAGGTTATGTTTTCCCGCGTTAGCGATTTTTTTAGGTGCACCTTAGCTATTTCCCGGAATTCTCTTCGCACGGAATTTATTCGCCGATCTTGCGAATTATGCGCTGCAACGAAATCCCCCACACAATCATGCCGAAAATTAAAAAAAATTTCGGTGAAAGTTACACCCAGAAATCACGTGTAGATCACACAATTTCGGAACGGCGCATTTCTCCATAAAGAACGCCGGCTTGGGAAGAAACAGGTATCACTCGCGTACCATGTATTTACTCTTTGGCTCGATGGATCGAATTTAAAAAAAGGAAAGGGCGCCACGAAAATCGCAAAATAACAGCTAAATCGAAATTTTTGGCTTGGCGATTGCGTAAAAATTAAAAAAAATTATTCTTCAATGGTAGGCGAACAGTATATTTGCCAGCTCCACGCGAGTGCGTAGCCTTGAAGAATTTCTCGCATTCAACATCTTCATCACTAAGTGGTCGGAAACTTGTAGTAATATCCTCTTGTTCCCTGGAGTTACGGACTAATTGATATAGATCAGGGTCGACTGTGCATTGAATGCTCATACATGTCGTGATCAGTAATGCACTGTCGTTGATTGGTTCAGATACAATCCAACCCAGTTTAGTCAGTTGTGCTATCGGATTCCAAGATGGACTTCTCACAATTTCGGACTCAATTATTTGAGCATACACATTGGAGCCTAGAACCAAGTCGAATCGTTCGTTGCTAGTAAGCTTCGGATCAGCCAATTGTAAGTTTCTTAGATGATGCCATTCTTCAACGTTCAGATTCCTGTCCGGTATGACGTCAGTTTCGGTAAAACCAGTGCGTTCACAATACAGCAGTACGGTGAATCAAAGTTCGGTCTTATAGTGAATGTGACTGAACCTCTAGACGACTGCGGAGCTGATTGACCCACTCGTAATGATGTGATAGTTAGTAGTTGAGTGGTGTAGTTTCAGTTGTTGTGCGAGCCGTTCTGATATAAGTGATACGACCGAGCCTTGGTCTATCAGAGCTCTAGTAATAGTTGTTCTGTTCTGCGGTGAAACTACTTTTACTTGCGCGGTTGCAAGTAAAGCGCCGTCAATCATCCTGGTAGCAGTGCGTGTATGCACATTATGTGAATTTACCATCCAGTGATGGTAAGTTTGAACTAGAGGCAGATAACGTACATGGATTGCCAGTATTTGTTGCGGTTGGTGTCCCTTCATAACTAGTGCCATGGATCATAGTATGATGGCGACCTTGGCAAGTTTGACAAACCTTGTTAGATTTGCAATCACGAAGGAAGTGTGTTCCCATACAATTAAGACACAGTTTGTGCGTTAATAGCACTTCACGTCGAGCACTAGGGGATTTTGAATTAAACATGTCACAAAAGAGAAGAAAATGTTGTTGTGAGCACAGTGGGCATTTTTATACTCTAGATGGAATCTGAGAGTATTATAAGTTCGCTCTAAGGTTTGTAACGCCAAGAAATAAGGCTCGGAGAAAAAAATGAATGATACAGAAGTTAATATTATCACTCAAAAATCTCAAAACCGGATGTCCGTCCGTCCGTCCGTCCGTCCGTCCGTCCGTCCGTCTGTCCGTCCGTCCGTGCGCTCTCTAGCTTGAGAACGCGTTGAGCTAAAAAGTTCAAATTTTGTACACGTCGTTTTTGACAAAAAAGTAAGGTCAAGTTCGTGAACGGGCCAAATCGCTCCACCCCTTCTACCCCCTCCCATACAAAATGACACAATTACGCAATTTGACAATAAACGGATTTGCTCGAAAAGTATAAAAGTTATTGGCCTGAAATTGAGAATATATTACTTTTATTATAATATCAATCTATCATATAAAAATTGTGCGTGTCGTCCCCCTCCTTCTACCACCTCCCATACAAACTGTAGTTATTATGAATTACTCTAAACCAATTTCCTCAGTGCTTATAAAATTCAGCGGGCTGAAATTGTGCACCAAATATTTATTTAAAATTGTTAGTAAGGTCAAAAAAAATGAGATGATTAGCTTCACCCCTTCTACCCCCTCCCATACAAAATGACAAAATTTCGCAATTTGACAATAAATGAATTTACTCAAAAAGTATAAAAGCTATTGGTCTCAATTTTGGTATATATTACTTTTTTAATGATTTAAATCTACAGTACAAAAATTATTTGCTTCCTCCCTTTCCTTCCACCCCCTCCCATACAAACTACACTTTTTCCTGAAATGCTCTAAGCCGATTTTCTCAGAACATATAACATTTGTTGAGCTCATATTTTGTAATAAATATTTAATTAATATTATTACTAAGATGAGAAAAAAAATATTTGATTTGCTTCACTACTTCTACCCCCTCCCATACAATATGACACAGTTTCACAACTTCACAAAAAATCGATTTTCTTGAAAAGTATGAATGGCACTAGTCTGAAATTTAAGGAATGCCAATTTTATAATATTCCTAGTTATTTCTGAAAAAATCATTAAAATCCCCCCACTCTTTCTACCACCTCCCATACAAACTGCACATTTTCACTAAATCAAACTCACTAATTTTCTCAGTTCCCATTCAGTTTTTGGAGTAAGCATTTTGTATATAACATTTTCATAGCTACTTTAGCATGATGTCGAAAAAATTAGTTCAATGCTATCATCCCTTCTAACACTCCCCATACAAAATTTCTTGGGATCACAAAAAATTCTATTTCATCTAGAGTATCGTAAGATTGCGCTTTACGCGCAATCGTAGCCCTGTTATGTTTTCTGACTCATTTCCTTTGGCTCAAGTTCATCTGGAGTGGTAGTATGAGACGAGAATCTTTTCATGCTATTGGATTGTTGTGTACTTATTCCCTTGTTGACATCTTGAGAACGCGTTTGTTCCGACGAGCTTGCTTTAGACGTTGCGCAGTGGAACCCAGATTATTCTAATGCTGCAAGTGTCCGAATGCGTAGTTTTACGAAGGTTTTCATACGTTCGAATATTGGAGGTTCTTGATCTCCACCAATCTCCTTTTTCCACTCGCGACGTGTTTATGAGCCCAAGCGTTGAACTGTCAAAGACACGAGCCAGTCATCCTAATCAGCGGCAGGTTTTTCAGACAAGTAAAGCGTTAACTGCGTCGACAGTTGCGTTGAGTACCCGCTTCAACTCAGCTGATGTCCATGCACGTTTGAAGTTTTGTGAAGTTGTTGCTAAATTTCGAAGCAAAATACCTGGTTCTGTCGATACATTCGACTTTAAATGATGTAATCGTTTGACATCCGAGAGACTGGTATTGTTTATTACTAGCGATACGAACATGTCATGGAAATTAGTCCAGTCTGCGTATTGACCAGTGAACTTCAGTATTTCAATAGTCAGCAGTTTGGGATGATAACCAATTGTCGGTGTATTGTTTACCTTATGGCATGAAGATGAGTCGGTAGCGGTAGCTGAAAATTGTGCGAGATATTCGATGAACACAGCTTTGGTACTGCAGTATAGGTCTTCCGTTATCACCCAATGATCTTCTGAAAAATATGCATTTTTCTCTGTCTCCGTTGTAAGGTATTCATCCTCGAGTATTTGATGATTTGCCTTAAAACTATGCCATAATGCATCCAACCCTTCAGTTTTAATAGCAGTTGTCTCCCTTGTTCGCATGATACAACCTTCCTTTTTGTAGTTGATAAAGTAATTAGCTATTCGTTTCGAAGTGTCGCTTGTTTTGCAAGTAATTTCTCCATTGTTAATAGTATGAGTGCACAAGTATGAAATACACAATTTAACAATGTTAAGTGACACGAGAACCGAACTGTTTTCAAGTAGCACTGTAAGTGTAAATGCACTAAGCCAGTATAGCGGATAGTTTTGTCTCTCAAAATCCTAAAGGTACTAAGCCACGCACACTAATGCGAATAATTTCGTTTTTTCCGAATACTGTTAATTTATCACACGCGGTAACATATGATATGCAAGATATTTAATTTAATAACGCGACGAATTGCACCATATATCGACTCTATCTGGCTCGACGGTCCAAAATGTTGCTGTAGAACTAGTTTACAGATATTAGTGATATAAAAATGCAACTGGTTTTAGTTAAATTAAAGCGACTTTTGTTCATACCGAGATGATTTTTGACAAGTGTGTTCTTTTTTCGAGAATGTTGTTAGGGTCCGATCTTTCGTGGCACTTCTGATTGCAGCAAAGTGCTTGCAGGGCACGATCTTCCTCAGACAACCTCCCATACAAATGCACAATTTTCAAAAATGCATTTATTCGGTTTTCATTGCAACTAGCAAAGCTAATTGAACCAATTTTTGTCATAATTAATTTTATTATAATTGTAACTAATTTTGGAAAAACTATCAACTTTACCTCATTCCTTCTACCCCCTCCCAATTAGTTTTCATCAAAACCGTCAAAGCTATCAGTTTGAAAATTTGAGAAAAGTATACTATTTTAAATATGATTGATGTCCAAAAATTTGGTTTTGATTCGGATATTCCTTCTACCCCCTCCCATACAAATGCAGAATTTTGGTAAATGCATTTAACCGATTTTCATAGAAACTAGAAGAAGTAGAAACTTGCAATTTTGCCAGAATTTGTCCTTTAATAATTGTAATAAATGCTAAAAAAAACATCGCCTTCACCTCACTCCTTCTACCACCTCCCATACAAATTTTTGTATTGGAAGTTCAAGAAAAGTTTTTCTCCTTCGAACATATGAGAGCTATCGACTTTAAAATTGTAACAAAACAATATGATTAGGATGTTGATAAGCAGATTCTCTCACTTTCTCTGCCACCTCCCATACAAATACCATAAATTTAGGCAAAAATTGTTCAATTTCCTCGATAATTATGAAAAAAGAAACTCAGCATAAAATATTTTATATACTACTGTACACACTATATACAAAAATTACAAACCCACCCCTCTGCTTTTACCACCTCCCAAACAAAAAGTAAGTAAGTATTTCATCTAGAGTATCATAATTCTGTTATGTTTTTTATTTGGCACCGGTGATATTTGTGATGACATTATTAAATTCATAGGCGATAGATAATAGGGATTTCCTATGGCTGGAACATTCTCCGCATATACACTCCTTAAAAGAGAGTTTAAGTGATCGTGGCGCTTCTTGGCTCTCTTGGCCCACAAATCTGATAGATATTGCATAAGTGGTTCCAAGTTCTCTGCTTTGTAAATTTCTAGGTTTGAGTATAGCGTATTTGTATTGTTGAACTTCGTCGACAGACAATGTCTTAAGACCTTTCTTTCCAAACATTTTAACTTATTTGCCATAGTAGTAGATACTGAGATCTAACTTGAGAAACCATATGCAATGACAGGTCTTATTAACTGTTTGTATAATGGTGGATTTATAGCATATAACTGACATAAGCATGTTGAATACTCGGTTTGCCTTTATGAGAGACAAGCGGCTCTTGACCGCTGGCATTCCGAAAGCAAATTAAGGATGATTTGTCTGAGTTTATGTCGATACACCACTTTTGGTAGTAATCGTTTATGACTTGCAAGTGGCTACCAATTAATTTCAAATCCTGGGCTGGATCGCGGGCGTTAGTATAGATAAGAATGTCGTCGGCATATAGGTTTGCCGTTGACCTTAAATTGAAGTTTTCACGTACTTTTTTGTGTGGAAAGTCGTGCAAATAAATATTGTATAGTTTCGGACCAAGGATAGATCCTTGTGGGACACCAGATTTAACTTCGATCTCCGTGGACCAGCAATTTTCAATGCAAATTTTCAATTTCCTTTCCATAAAGTAAGTAAATATTAACCCTAAGGTTACATTCGGCATTCCCGTAGAGTTTAACAGTTTAACATGTATAGTAGACCCTTCATCCATACAAAATACGCTTTTTATACTCTAGATGAAATCTAAGAGTATATGTGTTTGTAACGCTAAGAAATAACGCTCGCACAGAGCCGCCAAGGGTACAGAAATATTTGTTGTCTCTCAAAAACCTCGATTTCTAGTGACTGTCTGTCCGCCTGTCTGTCTGTCCGTCTGTCTGTCTGTCCGTCTGTCTGTCTGTCTGTCCGTCTGTCTGTCCGTCTGTCTACATACATAACTCTCGAAAGCTTCGACCTATCTTGCTGAAATTTTTTATATTATATCATTTTTAGCAAAAAAGTAACTTTAAGTTTGTGAACGAGCCAAATCCCCCCAACTCCTTCTACCCCCTCCCATGCAAATTCATGAAATTTCGAAATTTAAAGGAATGGATTTTTCTCCGAAACCATTTCAGCTATTGGCTTGAAAATTAGGTCATAGTATAACGATGTGAATATCATTGACGTCAAAAAATATTGATATGATACTTTTACTTCTTCTACCACCTCCCATACAAATGCACAATTTTCAAAAATGCATTTCTTCGGTTTTCATTGCAACTAGTAAAGCTAAAAGAACTAATTTTTGTCATAATTAATTTTATTACAATTGCAACCGATTTTGTGAAAGCTATCAACTTCACCTCGCTATTTCTACCCCCTCCCATACAAATTTCACAAAATTTCGGAGTTTTAACTAAATTATTTTTCTCCAAAACCGTCAAAGCTATCAACTTTAAATTTTGAGGAAAGTATACAATTATAAATATTGTTACATGTAAACCTGGCAGCCCCGCAACTCGATCTCTCTCGAATAGACAAGAACTATGTAGAACAGTCTACTCAACTATGTAGAAAGCCAAAATTAAAGATCTAGAGCTTTCCAGTATAGTTCACACATACACACCGAAGGAAGCTTCGAGAACAGTCACGAGTATGGAGAGATGTATAAAAGCACGAAAGCTTTCAGCGAGAAGTTCAGTTAGTTAGCGATTTTTATTACGGAAGACGCGAACCAGTGAAAGCGATAGAAAAGTACGCGGCGGTATTGCCATATAGTGCGAATTAAGCGGGAAATTGAATAAAAGTGCGAATAAATAAATTATCACTTTTTTTTTTTAAACGAATTGTGTTTTTACTTGAAATCCCGGCAAACCCCTAGCTCGCAACAATATCATTGATGTCGAAAAATTTGGTTTTGATTCAAATACTCCTTCAACCCCCTCATATACAAATGCACAGTTTTTGGCAAATGCATTTAGACGATTTTCATTGGAACTAGGAAAAGTACAAACTTCAAACTTTGTCAGAATTTGTCCCTTAATAATTGCAATAAATGCTAAAAAAAATATGAACTTCGCTTCACTCCTTCTACCACCTCCCATACAATTTTTTGTATTGATAATTCAAGAAATGTATTTTTCCTTCGAACATACGATTAACAAGGCAATGTGATAAGGATGTTGATAAACAGATTTAAAATCATCCAAAACCTCCCACTTTCTCTGCCACGTCCCATACAAATGCCATAAATTCAGGCAAATTTGTTCAAAAATTATTAAAGCTACAAACTTTAAATTCAGCATGAAACATTTGGTATACTACGTTCAGTGTTATATACAAAAATTATAATTAAAAATTATTGCTTCTACTACCTCCCATACAAAAGTCACTATTCATTATTCGGTACAGTAGTTTCCTTATTTCTAAGCTTCATAGTAATATCGTGTTGCACTTTAACTAGTGCATGCTCAGTCGGGTGGAATTTTTTGAAACCAAACTGTTCCTCGGGAATTAGGGAGTTTTCTACGCAGAATTGGTCAATATCACGCTCTTTAATTTTTTCTAGGATTTTTCCGACAATATAGAGAAGGGATATTGGTCTGAAGTTGCTGACTTCATAAGAAGAATTGTTTTTGATAACAGGGATCAACTTAGCTTTTTTCGACTCACTGGGGAAATAGCCATTGTTTATACAGTTATTAATAAGACACATATTAAGTAATTTTGAGCATTTTTTTGATAATCTGTTCAGAATAAAAGAGGATATATCATCAAGCCCGAAAGACTTTTTTGGTTTGATTGTTTTGATTGGTTTTCTTCGGTATTTTCTATTAATGAACGGTCGCTCGATATAATCGTCATTAGATTGAGACCGTCTGAAAAGTTGATTAGATCTGTTTCTGATGCCAAGGAGATTATAAGGTTATGAACGTCGTCCAATATGTGGTTTGTAGTAGTGACAGCGTCCGGTGGAAGTTTCTCTCGGTACAGGTTTGTATAAAAACGCTCAAACGCTCAAAAGCTAATAAGTTGTACGTAGTGCTATAAAGAACATGGGTGCCATCTGAAACTTTTTGAAATTCTTTCGACTTATTTTCATCAACAATGCGATTTATATTTTTATATACCGCTTGACCAGGCTTGAGATCTTTTCGAATTCAACATTAAGGTGCAGATTAATTTGACTATCGATATCCTGTGATAAGAGTCGGATTCTACTACTAAGTTTTCTTGTTTTTTGATTCTATATAAAGCAGTTTCTTTCCAACCTCAATTTAAGATCTTTACGCCAACATTTGCGGATTTTAAAAAGCCTTTGAATATGCAGCGTAATTTTAATTCTTGTTTTAATATTGTTAGCTAAAGTGGAATGCTTGTCGATAGTTAACAAAACTGCTTGATTGAAGTATGCTAAATATTTGTCTATTTTTGCATTAGTCAGGTTCGTATTTTCAAATCGGGACAGCAACTCAAACTGGAGTCCATTTCCAGCATAAAAGTCCGCCAGTTTGTGTTACGAAACAGTCTAAAGCTTGGTGGGTATAATAGTGAGGAAAAGTTAATTTTAAGCTTAACTCCATAGTGGCCGGCGAATGAATCTACAGTTTGACATGTATGATTTGGTGTTAAAGATTTGATTATATTGCTGGAGACTATAAAAAATCGATCACACTCCTACTTAGAGGGAAAGTTATTGTGTTGGGATACACAATAACAAAATTATTGATATGCGCATTTTGATCAAACCAATCGTTAATAATTCTACCGTAATTATTTATTTTAGCGTTGGCCCAGCTAGGATGTCTTGCATTTAGATCTCGCCCCAGGATAACAAAGTCAAATTCATTACTTTCGTAAAAAGAGTTTATTTTGCTTAGAAGATTACGAATATCCGAAGCACTTATAGTTTTAGCCACCATGTACGCTGATGTAATGAGCATTTTTTTCTGCGAGTTGTCCTTTTCGAAAAATGTTAAAACCGCAGAAATTGTGGGTATATTAGGGAATTGTAGTGAAAACCGTGTTTGTCATCGTTTCTAATCACTACATCGTTAGCTATGGATAGACGATTATTGGCTTTTAATCTTGTTTCGTTTAACAGAAGAGCATCTGGTTCATTCCCCTGAATAAAATCAAGCAGCGATAACTTTCTAGCATTGGATACTAGTGACCTTGCATTTAAAGTAATAATTTTAATTGATTGATGCAATTTTGCACAAAATAAAGAAGAACTCGAAGTATTGTGCCTGCTTTTCATTTCTGTCTTGCAGGGATAGAAAGTCAGGTAAGAATTGGTTAATCCTAGTAATAAGCTGTGATAGGTTTATACCGAAAAGATTTTGTGACAGGTTTAAGAAAGCGTTGGAAGTGATTACATTGTTCGCCCTTGGGATTGGTTTATTTTTAAATAAACTTGAGAATTGTACGTCATCTCTTCGGTAATTGTTGACAGCTCTATCCACAAAGAATCTACGGTCTTCTCTCCTAATTTCCGCTCTTTCCTTTTCAGTTTCCCTATTTTTCATTAATAAAGGATATTTATGGGCATTTCCTGTAATTAGCAGGGTGGTTGTATTTCTGACAATTTGTACAGTACGGTGGGGATTCCGAGTCTTTGCTTTTTTGGCATTTTCCTGGCGCATGTCTTTGCGAACACTTTACACATCTGTAACCAAGGCTTGTTATGTATCGGAGGCCCAGGTAGAATTTACTTTGACCCTAAAGTCAAAGTAATTCGGAAGGGAACAAAGGTTCGGGATTGACTGGGTTGAGATCCACCTACGTCCATCTCAGTGACATTCGTGATGCTGGTGCGACGCGCTAGCTTGATGCCGGGTCTAGCTGCGGGAGTCGTGGGGGGGTTCGCTGCACCAGAATGTCATGAAACCCACTGGCCTGTCATAACAAAAAGAATCGCGAGCTTTTGAGCTCCCCGCGTCGTCTTACCCAGTACGGTAGTACAACAAAAAATGGGATTTCATCTGGTCACGGATTTTAACCCGACCAGGTGTCTCGACGACGGCGTCAGATGGTGTGACGCCAACCTGCCCACCCAACCTAAGCTATACGTCTTCCTAAAAACCTTCCTCGTATGGTCTCAAAAGAGAGAGGAGGAGGAGTTGGGGAGGTTAGATAAGCTCTTCAACTGAAAAATTGAGCAATTCATTTTCATTTACACTGCATTTTATTTTAAATATGAAGAATATAATCGTTATTATGTTTTATCTTTGTTTTAAAATTGAATTCCAAAAAAAAAATCTTTTCAAAATAAATTTCATTGTTAATGTTATATCCAGCCGGTTTGTTACAAACCAAAATATGTAAACTTTGTTTAAACAAAATTGTCATTCAGAGTTATTGAAAAATAAAGAATTAATTGTAGATATAGCTTCATAACTTTCCATGTTATAATTTTTCTTTGGTTAATTTTCTTGTCTAACTTCTTGAAATAATATATAATATGTTTTCTCCTAGTCATTATTAAATTTTTCTTTTTGTTTTTATCAAATGTTATAAAGTTTGTTTGATTGTTTACTGATCGTTTGTAAGTACTTAATATAACAAAAAATCTACTAAACTTAACTACTCTCAAATTTTTCATGCTTAGAATATTCGGTTGAACGTTACAAAAACGAATTGTAAAAGATCAAAAAAAATTATGCGTTCTCCAATTTAAAAAAAAATTATTCATCTCTCTTGTTAGTACTTATGACTCATATGATAATTTTTGCATTTTTGAAATTATTATTAACCTTAGTTCTGTAATTGCATTGTTATTCGAATAATAATTTATTTGGATATATACTGTTTCGTCGTATAATTTTAGTTTGCGATATTCATTACGTTATTAAATTTATGGTGAAAATATATAAGAAAAACAAATAGGAACACGAAGAAAAATGGTGAAAAAAACAACGAGTAAAATAAACGAGTATGTTTGAGAATGGGAAAACATAAGATTTCCGGTAATATTCTCACGGTAGCAGCAGAAAGAATTACATTACATTTAATTTTGCTTTGATATTTTGTATTATTTATCAAATATATGACATGCGTAGGATATTTAATAGCTTATCACGGAGCAGGTACTTTCCTTAATAGTTTCTAGTTGAGTTGCGCCTGGCCGCATTCTGCGCTGTCTAAGTGAAACTCCATAGAGGTGAAAACGAGTTAGACTGAGGATGTGTGGCGATCATGAACCGTTTTCAGGCCTTGAATTGATCCTCCGTGTTATCGGCGGTCGATGCCTCAAGAAAAAAAATTCTCGTCCGGTTAAACATCCGAAACAAAGAAAACAATGCAGTGATCACAATACTCTATGATCGAAGTTCTCAGCAAGGTCAGGCTCGAAGCTAGATGCTAGACTGCTACTTTTTCAGACGCCTTTTGGTTGTTGATAACACCAGGTTAAGATGGCCAAAGCACCCCAAAATGTGAAAGGAAAGTTGTGGCGGCGGCGTCCACGAATCGAACGACTGACTCCTTGAATCAGCACAACAACAGGACTACGACGAGACACAATTTATTTGTAGATCGGCCTGTTGCCGCTATGCAACTTAACAGCATTTAATTTTTATTTTCTACGTCTGCTATTTTGCTACACAAATCACTTAGCACTTGTGCAACATCGCGAGGCATCAGAAATAAATATTTTATCAGCAAAGTTAAACAAATATGCAAGTATTATTCTATTCCTGTAACTTTGATTTCAACAAAACAAAATTCTTGTATAAAATTAACATGACTCGACCGAATTTATGAATTTATTCACGGCAACAGATTCATCGCATTAACGTGAACCGAAGAAGTTTTTCACTCCGCGTTTTCGCTCGAGCCCTTCACTCTCGGTGATCACATTTTTTCTTTTTTTGGGCTTTCGGGATTCGAGAAATCAATGCCTCACGAGAAAATCGTACCGCGAGTCGAATTTTCGCCAAACCACGATCTCGAATTTTCTTTTCTTCACTATGAGCTCGACTTTCTAAATTCTTTTTTTTTTTTCTTTTTACACGCGGCGAGACACGAATTGGCGTTTTCACGAACTCGAGCTGACGTGTCCGTCTTCGACCCGTCTCGGAACTTCTCCGTTGTTTACAACCGGATCGAGAAATCAATGCCTCACGAGAAAATTCTACCGTGAGACGAATTTTCGCCAAACAGCGATCTCGAATTTTCTTTTCCTCGCTATGAGCATGAATTGGCGTTTTCACGAACTCGAGCTGACATGTCCGTCTTCGTCCAGTCTCGAAAGTTCTTCCCTGTTGTTTCCAACCGGATCGAGATAGAGTTGTGAGATCGTTTAGGGTTGCCAGATGTGTTAAAGGGGGCGTTCGCAATTCAAATTTCATTTTGAATTAAGGCGCGCTTAACCAGTCACACACAACAGGTTACAGTTAGATGCTGAGTGCCCAAACTTTTGATAGCTCATACAAAATGAGGTTAATTGGGTGTGGGAAGGGTAATTTAAGATTAAGTAGTTAAATTAGTTAAGGATTTATGGGTACGGATTTGGTTCTTATCAACTTTTAAAGCAGATAGCCAAACTGCTGATAATATGTATCAGGTGTCTTGGATGCTTAGAAGTTTCAATTGCTTCTCGTATTATTCGTTGATAATATTGATTCGTCCCGGCCAGAATTTCATTCTCAAAATCGATTGAATGGTTCTCCGTCGTTGCATGTTCCGCGATCGTTGATGACTGCATTTGGTTTTTCCGTGTGTATCGTTGATCCTTGTTTGGACTGTGCGGCCTGTTTCTCCTACATATGTACACTTAATCGCATGAGCCGCAAGCCACTTTATACACTCCTTCAGTCTCTAATGGTTTTTTGTCCTTCTGGTTTCCTAAGATTCCTCGTAGTAGTCGGGGTAGAGAATGTTGTCTTGATGTTTGATTTTTTTCTTATTATTATTTAATTTATTGTTTTCTTTTTTAAATTTTAATATGTACAGATTTTTTATTATAATTCTTTAGTCTGTTGAGATATCTTCTATAGATGAAATAAATAAATTATATAGAACAATTGAAAGGCTAATGCTTGTAGTTATTTCTAAAAAAAAGTCATAAAGAACTCTCTCCTCCTTCTACCACCTCCCACTACAAACTGCACAATTTCACTAAATCCGATACACAAATTTTCTCAGTACCTATTGAATTCTTGAATTCTTAAATTTGTACGAAATATTTTGATAGCAACTCTAGCATGATATGAAAAAATTAGTTCAATGTCGTCACTTCTCTACCACCCTACAAAATATCTTAAAATTAAACAAATTCTCTTTCATCTAGAGTATGGCACGATTAAAGGGGTTGTTCTTATGCGGGGAGTACTGTTTTATAATTCTTTGGGATTATGAAGAGTATCCCTATTTTATGTTTGTAATAAGAGCATCTAGAAGCTTTAACTATTGACTTAGTTTATTACGATATATTTCATACTTACTACGAAGATGATTTGAATCGTCTTTGTTAAATAAGGCAGCTAATTTATCTCTATGACATATTGAAGTAACTATTCCCTGCGTAGCCCAAACTTTTAAAGGCTTGGTCGTGTATTTATGTACTTTCTTTATAGAGCAACATATTACGGTTTCTGTACAATCATATATAGTTTCCCAAATTTCCTGTGCTATGCTATTTAGTACTTTCTCAAAATCTATTTTCGTTTCATCAACTAATGGTTTTTCTGCTGACGTTCGGTTGGGCTCTTTTGAAGATAGTTTTGCTATTGTGAAAAAATGACCCGTCATGTAAGATTGCTTTTCTTGCATTCTTCCTCTTCCCCTTTCCCTGACTCTCCTCCTGACAAGTATTGGCCTAATTCTATGCTGATTATGATGGATCTATGTGCCACCTAAATGGTCCTAAAATATTTACCTTCCATGTCAATTAGTTCCGAAGAAATAATCATTTGAATCAAAATTCGGTCATAGTCTTAGCCCCGTTCTTTTTGGACCTCAATAGATACAAATAATAAATTAGTTTTAAGGTTTGTCCCATAAACCCTTCTATACAGGGTGTTTGGTACTCCGTACATAACCTTGTAAGGGGTTATTCCTGGATATATTTTGAGCAAAAAATTGTTCTACGGAGATGGTCAATTTTCAATATCCACGGAGATACAGGGTGATCAAGAAAAGTCCTTCGGACCTGTACCCTCACTCACTCCAAACGCTATATCTTGAAAACTAATAATCACAATTCAAAGTGTTATAGCTTGTTTTTTAGGGAATCAAATTACCTTTCATTTGGTGTAATAGTCCGCATTGTAACTGTATCCAATTCTGAGATATTTGCTTCAGAACACAAATTTTTGACAGTTTGACCGTCAAAATTCTAAGATCAATGTAGTTTTTCTCTAAAAAACCCATTATAAAAATGTCATTTTATTGTTGTTTTCTTTTGTGTCATATTATTGCCTACAAAAGACGCATACACTTGCATTGCATAAGTTTTATAGTTTAGAAGAAATTATCATTCCAATAATTTAGCACTTTTGTCAAAAAAGCAAGAATAGGTTGATCAACACTCTCCGCTTGAACTAAAAGAACTTAAGAATGGTTTTTACGGTTTATTTCAAATTGCCTTAATTACAATAAATGTTCAAAATGGCTACCTTCATTTTGAATGCACGCTAAAGCTCGTTTTGCCAGTGTTCTCTTTGTGTTCATACTCCTCAACTGCTGCCTTACTTCTGTTGCTGCCGCATCGATTCTGGTGTTTAGATCCTGCAACGTTACTACTTCCGTTGCGTAGACAAGGTCCTTCATCTGTCCCCATACAAAGAAATCCCTAATAGTTAAATCAGGGGATCTTGCAGGCCAGTGTATCGGTCCATTTCTACCGATCCAGCGATTGCTATAATTGGAATTTAACCAATCTCTGATCTGTCGGCCGTAATGAGCTGGAGCACCATCGTGTTGGTAAAACATGGAAGCCAATCGTTGCAGTGGCATATCATCCAATAACTCCTGTAGATCATTTGTCAAAAAATGCAAGTAATTGGAACTATTTAAGGTAGGCGGAACCCTAATAGGACCAATAAAATCGTTGCCAATCACACTTGCCCATAAATTGACACTGAATCTGTGCTGAAATGATGCCTCTCTTCTTGTATGTGGATTGCTCTCAGCCCATGTGTGTAAGTTGTGGAAGTTTGTGATACCGTCCCTGGTGAATTGGGACTCATCCGTCCAAAGAATGTTGCTGATAAAATTCTCGTCACTTATTTGTCGTTCAAGGAGCCAATTGCAAAACTCCATCCTTTTGGGTAAATCAATGGGTAACAGCTCCTGCACTGGTGTGTGGTGGTAGGGATGCAAACGTTCTGCTTTCAGGACACTCCAAACTTTCCACGTAGAGACGTTAAACCGCAATGCCAAGCGTCGTATACTAGTTGATGGATAATTTTGAACTGCAGCTAGGATTCGTTGATCAATTGAAACAGCGATTACCGGCGCAGGATTTGCATTCACTCTGCTTGTCCTAACACTGCCTGTTTCCCTAATCCTTCTGTAAACGTCTTGGAATACTCTCGGGTAAGGTATTCGACGATTGGGAAATCTGTGATGATACAAAGATCGCGCCGCTTGCTCATTTCCCTGACACTCTCCATAGAGGAAAATTATGTCTGCATATTCTTCGTTCGTGAACTCAGGCATTTCGAAATTCTTTTCTAAATTTTAGTGACACCTTGTTCTTTTACAAATTTCACTAAAACTGATAAAAATATGAAGTATGGTTTGCTTTTATAGGCTTTTCATTTTGTTAGGTAACCCATTAAAAAGGGCAAAGTGCTGCACCTAGTTGTGTTGAAACTCATTTTAATTTATTTCATTTTCTCGATAATTTTAATACTACCTAAAGGATATTCATTGATAATTTAAATAGTAATTAAAGGACACAAAGAATATTTCAGTTTAACAACATTTCAGGTAGTTTTTTTAGAACGAGGGTTGGTTTATGGCATATTTTATTTTTAAGCCATATGTATTTTCGCTTATTATCTGGAAAACGGGAAAACCTAAGTCATAAGTATGTGTGCATCTTTTGTAGGCAATAATATGGCACATAAAAAAACAACATTAAAATGACATTTTTATAATGCGTTTTCTTGAGAAAAACTACATTGATCACAGAATTTTGAGGGTCAAAGTATCAAAAATTTGTGGTCTGAAGGAAATACCTCAGGATTGGGTACAGGTACAATACGGACTATTACACTAAATGAAAGATAATTTGATTCCCTAAAAATCAAGCTATAACACTTTGAAATGCAATTATTGGTTTTCAAATTATAGCGTTTTGAGTGAGTGAGGGTACAGGTCCGAAGGACTTTTCTTGATCACCCTGTATCTCCGTGGATATTGAAAATTGGCCATCTCCGTAGAACAATTTTTTGCTCGAAATATATCCAGGAATAACCCCTTACAAGGTTATGTACGGAGTACCAAACACCCTGTATATGCGTCGATTTTCAAATTTCTAGCTAAAGCCATAGTTGACATATTCGAATTCGTAGTTTTCTAGCGCTAACCCCTCCTCCTCCTCCCCCCTAGAGATTAGCACCCATCTACAATTCACCTAAAATGGAATTTTTATCTTAAGGGGCTTGGGAGTTAATGTGCGCTTAGTGTACACGTGCGGCGTATACAGACACTTTTTATACTCTAGATGCAATCTGAGAGTATTATAAGTTTGCTCTAAAGTTTGTAACACTAAGAAATAAGGCTCGGAGAAAAAAATGAATGATACAGAAATTAATATTATCACTCAAAAATCTCAAAACTGGATGTCCGTCCGTCCGTCCGTTCGCTCTCTAGCTTGAGAACGCGTTGAGCTAGAAAGCTAAAATTTCGTACACGTCGTTTTTGACAAAAAAGTAAGGTCAAGTTCGTGAACGGGCCAGATCGCTCCACCCCTTCTACCCCTCCCATACAAAATTACACAATTGCGCAATTTGACAATAAACGGATTTGCTAGAAAAGTATACAAGCTATTAGCCTGAAATTTTGAATATATTACTTTTATGATAATATAAATCTACTGTATAAAAATTATGAGTGTCTTCCTCCTCCTTCTACCACCTCCCATACAAACTGTACTTGTCATGAATTACTCTAAGCTAATTTACTCAGTGCGTATAAGATTTAGCGGGCTGAAATTCTGCACCAAATATTTATTTAAAATTGTTAGTAAGGCCGAAAAAAATTAGACGATGAGCTTCACCCCTTCTACCCCCTCCCATACAAAATGACACAATTGCGCAATTCGACAATAAATGAATTTGCTCGAAAAGTATAAAATCTATTACTCTGAATTTCGGGATATATTACTTCCATAATAATTTCAATCTACAGTATAAAAATTATTTGCGTTCTCCCTCTCCTTCCACCCCCTCCCATACAAACTACACTTTTTCATGAAATGCTCAAAGCCGATTTTCTCAGAACATATAACATTTATCGAGCTCACATTTTGTGATAAATACTTATTTAGCATTATCACTAAGATCAGAAAAAAATATTTGATTAGCTTTACTGCTTTTACCCCCTCCCATACAATATGACACACTTTCACAACTTCACAAAAAATCTATTTTCTTGAAAGTATGAATGTTACTGGTCGAAAATTTAAGAGATGTCAATTTTATGATATTCTTAGTTATTTCTGAGAAAATCACTAAAATCCCCCCACCCTTTCTACCATCTCCCATACAAACTGCACATTTTCACTGAATCTAACACACTCATTTTCTCACCTCCTATTCAATTTTTGGAGTAAGCATTTTGTATAAAATATTTTTATAGCTACTTTAGCATGATGGGGAAAAATTAGGTCAATGCTATCACCCCTTCTAACACTCCCCGTACAAAATTCCTTGGTATCTTAAGATTGCGCTTTACCCGCAATCGTAGCCCTGTTATGTTTTTTTTATTTGCATTTTTAAGCTAATTTAGTCATGAAACGCGAAAAAACAAAATTCCAGGGCAGCAAATATTTTTCTTCCCAGTCGGTCACAATACTTTATTATTAGAATATAATAAAGTAATTAATTGGTTGTAAACGGTGCCTTAATATCTTAGTGTTAACTTATTTGCTGGGAAGTTAAAGTATACCTTAAAGATAATTTGAATCCTGGAAATTTTTCAATTCGAACTTCGGAGAATAGTTCAGTTTCATTGGCAGATTATCGAATCTTGTTTACGCTTTAATTTATTATTTAACAGAAAATTTGCTTAGCTTTGAACGTTATTTGAATTTAACTCGTAACGTTCGTTTAATTTCCCCTCTATTTCAATTCGAATCGGTTTGAAATGGAGCATTGTGTCAAAGTTCGCTTCGGATTTAAACCGTTTTCTTTGCTAAAGTGAGGGTCGACTGTTTTGGCGTCGAAGCTTATAGCGCATTAAATTTAATTTCACTGGTAAATCGCTGGGCTAAATATCGCATTAAACTCGAATTTAGTGATCTGATAATTTAGCGCGATAAAAAAAGTGTTGCTAGGTTCCAAATATTATAGACACGGTTTATTTTGAAGAGGTAGGTCTTGTGCATGATAATTGTTGTTTTACTGAACTTTATGCATAAACATAATCTAGTAGCCTGGCACCTGGCGAGTATCCTTCATTATGTCTGAGAACATCGAGGACGATCAAAGATTCTGTCTGCGCTGGAACAGTGCCAATGCGAACCTGTGCACAAGATTTCATCAAATGTTCATTGATCAGCGCTACGTCGATGTTACATTGTTTTGCGACGGTCAACTGTTTCATTGTCATCGCTTAGTCCTTTCGGCATACTCATCTCTGTTCGATACTCTTCTGGGATGTGTAAATTCCGGTGATCAGTTTCAACCAATCATCATTCTGCAACCAGAGGTGAAAATCTGGCAAATTGCTACCCTACTCGAGTTCATGTACCGGGGCGAAGTGGAGGTCTCGAGATGCAAATTAAATGAAATTTTAAAGGCAGCCAACCTTTTGCAAATTCGTGGTTTGTCCGGATGCGAGCTCTATGAGCCCAAGACACTTGAACAGCGAAATACTTCTGTAATCTCCCACACCAATCGTATTGGCTCGGAAATAACTGACTCAATTGCTTCAGAAATTTTAGATATCAGCACATTATACACTTCACTAGTGCAAAAAAGTTCGCACCATGATAATTATATGAGCAATAAAGCAACGAAACCATTATCACCTGAGGAGATCCTAACCATTTTGAAAAATACTACGGCATCTCTAAATAATGAGAGTGTACCTGGCCTGGAGCAAGCGACATCGTCAAACGAACAACACCGTACAATATACAACTCTATAGCGACCATTGGAACAAATCCTGACACTATCTCAACAATCGATGACCAAAACAACGTTACGGAGCCGTCCGACAAATTCAAGCAGCAGACTAATCTAAGCTTAAGCGCGCCACCAGCTGTCTTTCGAAAACGTAAAAGTCCGGATGAAATGCAGGAAGCAGCACAACGGATTTTGCGCGGTAGGGACTTTGCAGAAGTTTGCAAAGAGCTGGATATGAATGCGCAATCATTGCGAAAGTACATGAAACGGAAAAAATATTTGCCGATCGAACATAATGGTAAACTTGGTAGGTGTGTTTGGCGGAAACTGAATTCCTTGTAAATCTAACGAATTTCAATAAATAAGAATAGAATAAGGTGAGCCGACTTTTTTTTACGTAGCTTTAAGGTAGATCTACACGGAATTGAGGACATGTTTTAGGTCAGGTGTTATTTTTCACGCAAAACATAATCACTGAAAATACTAAACTTGTATCCAATTGGATTTTTACTTGGAAGAAATTGCAAGGGTCTTTGAAGTCACTAACGTAATTTATTTTTGTTTGAATGGTGAATGCTTTCACAGTGCATTTCGAATTGAAAGAAAAGATTTCCTGATTTTACACTGTTACGCTTTATTATTCGTGACGTTTTGGTCTCTGCTGAGACTGATAAATTTTGATAAAGATCTCAGCAGAGATCGAAACGTCACGAATAATAAAGCGTAACAGTGTCGAATCCGGAAATCTTTTCTTTCAATTTCAAATTAATTTTTTTCCCGAAAAGATTGATGCGCGATTGATTACAGCAAAAGCACTAAAATAAAAACAAGCTATCCAACGTAGATTATTATATGCACTACTGAAGCCGGTTTTTTGCAGGTACTTATTAAGAAATTTCATCAGATGCTCATTGGCTATACACGAACGAACAACCCTCAAAAGTAGTTTTGACTATTCGGTTCGTTTCAAGGGCTTGGGAGTTAAGCTGATCGTACACGTACGGCGTACATACAGACGGTTTTTTAAAAATCTAACTTATTCATGAAGCGTGAAAAAAAAATGTCAGAGTAGGAAATTATTTTTTCTCAAGTCGATCAATATTGTTGTGAAAAGTTCGAAAAAACTGCTTCTTGATTCTAAAAGCTTTGAGACACTCGTTAGTAAACCACGAATCTTTCGAAGGTCTGATCCTTTTGAGATTGCTTTTTGTAATTGTCTCGGTCGCAGGTTGCGAGATGACGTCATGATTTCCGGACTCAAAACACAGTCTCCAATCAAAGGCGCGGCAGAATGCATGGGTTTCTTATAACACCTTACCGTTCTAGGTTTAGGTTTCGAAGATCCACATTGCGCTGGGGTCATTTAGTTGGGCCCATTGTATTCCCTCTATTGATTATGAGATGGATATTACTTCTCTTGTGCTAGCCACTCGGTACGGTTTGCGAATCGAAGCAGGCTCGAGTGTTTGACGCCTCTGAGGTCGTCTAGTTCTGAGAAGAATCTAGAGCCTAAACAAGATTTGCGGATTGTGTAAAAGATAGACGACAGATTCTTCGTCTTCCTCGCATCCTCTGCAAAGGCTGTCGCTCGCAATCCGCAACCTGTGCAGCTTCAGCAGGTAATGACCTGTGGTCAGACCGACAATAGTTCGGATTAGAGATGGTATGCTATTTTACATACCAAAGATTTTTTCAGTGCTATTGTAAAAGAGCAATCGCATATTGCGGTTGGAAAGGGAAAAGAAGTGCGATTGGAAGCGCAGAGCTAATGCATACTGCTTACGGTCTATCGCCAATGATTAACATAACGATCATCTACAAATCCCAGAGGTTTTGTTCGCACTCGCACATTAATCGCGCAACTCGTACCTCGTGCCCTCCTGCCCAACTGCTCGCTTCCAAGTGGTGCTACATGGTCGACCAACCCGATGTCTTCCTTGAGGACTATAATCCAGAGCCTGTTTGGCGATGATTCGCTCTGGTTTCCTTAAAGTGTGACCACCTTTGAATCTCAATGCCTATTTTAGTCTGTCCAGTTGTACTCCAAAGTTCGTCGTTGGAAATCATTTCTGGTCAGAAAGTTTGTAGTTTCTTGGTAAGTCGAACGGTCACTTTACACGTAGTACAACCAATCTTGCACCTCTTCCACATCTTGTCCGTTAAGAACAATCGGTATGCTTGCGTTCGAACCCATGTGCATATACTTAGTTTTACGCACATTTATTTTCAGTCCCGCCTCTTTGCATTTAGAATGCAACGAGCGAACATTTGACTCTAAGTCCGAACGATTATGTGCAAGCAAACACACTTCATCAGCATAATCAAGGTGACTTAAGATGTTAAATAGTCTTTATTGAAGACGTTTACCTTCCCCACCTTCCAGTGCAGCTTTGAAGATGTCATTTGTTACCACCAAAAACAGGGCTGGTGATAATATGCAGCCTTGTCTGACACCATGGAAAAATCACTGCTATTAGAAGAGCTGAACTTTTTCACAGATATTGAAAAGTGTGTGGATCACTACGATTGGAAAAGAGCAGTTTTTGCCATCCCTTGTTCGGACGCTATAGCGACTACGTTGAAACAGCTGAGCTGTGATATTTTTTTTGTTCGGTTCTTTCCAAAAGGATTTTGAACCGTTTTGCAGCTATCCAGCTACCGCCATCCTGTCAAGAAAGAATCCAAAATAGTTTGAAGCTAATTTGCAGCAACTGTTGGTTCTACATCGACTGAGTTAATGTTCGCACATCCTGGCCGAGCATGCGTATCTGCCTAGTCGTTTCCTAGCAGGTCGCTCTGGCCCGATATCCAAATTAAAAATACTTCGGTTATAGCCACTAGGCGGATCAAATTGTGTCTACAAATGGACACTAGTTTGGACGTGGTCCTGTAGTAGTGGAGCGCCAGAAGTATAACCATGCTGTGCTAGAAAATGTAACAATTTCCGAGACTGTTCTGCATATCTAAAATAATTTTTGCGCACTCGTTAATGGCTAATACTTCCGCTTGGAAAACAGTCACCTATTCTGGAAGATGGAAAAAAGTGTGGATGTCAAGGTCGTGGGAGTAGATCCCTGCACATGTCCCCTAATTAGTTTTAGATCCGTCCGCATAAAGATGAGAAACTGATTATGAACTTATTGTAAAACTTCTGTTTCTCAATCTGTGGTTGATTCATGCGATCATACTCGCATTCCAAAAGGGAAGTTGCGTCTCTAATGATGTTGACAATTTTGCCATGAACAATTAGTAGTGCTAACCACGAATTCGAGGTTTTTAGTCCAATGGCAGCTAGGACAGGAAAACGTATGGTCCTCTTCTGGAGAAGAGGATCAGATATGTTTTTTGAGGCTTGATGGTTAGTCCTTTATTTAGTGCCCAGCTGTCTAGCAGTTGTAGGTCGGACTGAACCTAGAACTTGCTTAAACTTACCATGACAAGATCGTCTGCCTATGCTATTGTGGGATAGCTGTTCCCATTTAAAATAGAAAGGGGTTTATTCCAAAATAGAAAGGGGTTTATTAGGACCCACAAGAGGGGCGACATTATGCCGCCCTGCGGTATTCCTTTGTCAATCAATTTCTTGTTAAAGTCGCCTATAGGGGTATAGGACTGAAACAGTTCTCTTCCACAAGGCACGATCCTGAGCATCGGCCTTAAATTGTCGCCAGAACTTGATTATTCCGTTCCTTTGTTTACAGAGCCCTTTCTTGTCTCTTCATCCATCCGTGCTACGATTTAGCTATCCATGCAATCAAGAGAGATTCCAAACTATGGCTGTGCAAGGCATCAAGTATGGCATCAATATTGACGTGGTTAAATGCGCCTTCCACGTCTAGAAAGGCACCGACTGCAACCTCGAAAAGCTATCTCTACGGCGTCTACCGTCACATGTAAAGCGGTATCAGTGGACCTACCTTTCAGATAGGTGTGCAGGTAGCCGTATACCAGACTTTCCAGGGCTTTAAGAAGGAATGAAGTTGGGCTGATGGGTCGGAAAGCCTTTGGGATGTTATGGGAGACTCTGCCTGGTTTGTGTATAACCATATCGTTCTACGTGGTGTCCTTGCACTCGCTGGATTTGTGAACTGTGCTCGTGTCATAAAATGATCAGTTGTACCAACTGGAGCTAATAACGAGACTTCATACTTTAGCGGGTGATGGTTAAAATAAGGTCAAGTTAATTTCAAAACTGGCCTGCAATGTCAGGTAGACGAGTAGGGTTGTCTACTATAGCTGTACTAAACCGTTGATAGATGCCAAGAGCTCAGCGTTACGACCCTACTGCTCCGTAAACGCAGAATCTTTAATCCAGGTAGTTTTATGAATATTGAGATCGCTCGCAACAACGATCTCTGAGTGAGAGTATGCAGCATGTATAGTACTCATTGCCGGGCTTCTGTTAACATAGCAGAAAGTGGATGTGCTTTTGTAAATTTCAGTTGAAGTTGAGTTCTGTATTGTATTTCCAAATGTGGAACTAACTGAAGAACGAAATCATCGCGGATGTATGTAGCGCTTCCACGCTGGCAGGAGGTGGTAATTAGGTCTGGCATAAAATTGCTCACTACCTGGAAGTACTTTACTTTCGCTCAGTGCAAGAATATCCGGTCTTTGGGCTTGTGTATGGATTATAGCGAGAAGTAAGCAGATTCTAACCCTCGAAGTTCAACTCACACGAAGCTCAATTCTTAAAAAGTTTAATTCCCTCAATACACGGAAATTCAGGATCGTCGGAAAGCCTTTGGGATGTTATGGGAGACTCTGCCTGGTTTGTGTATAACCATATCGTTCTACGTGGTGTCCTTGCACTCGCTGGATTTGTGAACTGTGCTCGTGTCATAAAATGATCAGTTGTACCAACTGGAGCTAATAACGAGACTTCATACTTTAGCGGGTGATGGTTAAAATAAGGTCAAGTTAATTTCAAAACTGGCCTGCAATGTCAGGTAGACGAGTAGGGTTGTCTACTATAGCTGTACTAAACCGTTGATAGATGCCAAGAGCTCAGCGTTACGACCCTACTGCTCCGTAAACGCAGAATCTTTAATCCAGGTAGTTTTATGAATATTGAGATCGCTCGCAACAACGATCTCTGAGTGAGAGTATGCAGCATGTATAGTACTCATTGCCGGGCTTCTGTTAACATAGCAGAAAGTGGATGTGCTTTTGTAAATTTCAGTTGAAGTTGAGTTCTGTATTGTATTTCCAAATGTGGAACTAACTGAAGAACGAAATCATCGCGGATGTATGTAGCGCTTCCACGCTGGCAGGAGGTGGTAATTAGGTCTGGCATAAAATTGCTCACTACCTGGAAGTACTTTACTTTCGCTCAGTGCAAGAATATCCGGTCTTTGGGCTTGTGTATGGATTATAGCGAGAAGTAAGCAGATTCTAACCCTCGAAGTTCAACTCACACGAAGCTCAATTCTTAAAAAGTTTAATTCCCTCAATACACGGAAATTCAGGATCGTATAGCTGTCGCCAGACACCGCATCATGGTATTTCAACATCGCAATACTACAATCCATTGGAAACCGATAGCTATTTGCCGAGCTACGATACACAAATACATTACGTATCTGCTTCGCCGCTCCATCAAACAGTTTGATCGCCACCTGCCAGCCTACGAAATGCCTCAAATAAAACACCGACATTCGGTAGTATAAGCGAAATTGATGCAGATGATGGCGGGCCAGTCTTGCGTCATGTCTATCCATCGCCCCAAGCGAGTGGTAGCGGTAGTGCATTTAATAGATGCAAATTTTTAACGCCCGTGTGTATCGATCAGGAGCGAGCGGCAGACTGTCCGGCAGGATGTAGCGTCACACCAGTTAAAGATCAAGGTACACTATTGACTTTTTACACAAGTTTCGTTTCCCTAATTTTATAATCATTTTAGGACATTGTGGATCATGCTGCTGCTGGTCATTCTCGAAGCTCAACATTTCCGTCGTAACGGTGTATTGATTTCCCTATCCGAACAAAATCTCGTCGATTGTTCCAGTTCGTACGGAAACAATGGTTGTAATGGTGGTCTTGTGTATAATGCTTTCCGTTATATCAAGGATAACGGTGGAATCGATACCGAAAAATCATATCCATTTGAAGGCAATGATGATTCGATATTGGAGCAATTGACAAAGGATTCGTTGATATTCCAGAAAAAAACGAGAAAAAATTGATGGAAGCGATTGCCACAATTGGATCAGTATCAGAAAGCGGTACGGCTCCATGATCCTCGCCATGGATCCGGAACATGCCGGGTCCAATACAAAGGGTCTTATAATTAACGCATTGCACTATTTCTGCCGGCAATTGCTCCGCACTGGTTACCTAAAAATTTTGAAGGTTCCCAGTGCGAGGGCAACAAAGGGAATAAAAGCATAACATTCGACTCAGAAGCGAAGTTGAAGGAATGGTTGCGGGCCACCCCCGAGCACCGCTCCTTCCACGTTAGCAGGGTGACGAGTTTGTCGTCCGTATGCGGTGAAACTTTCGCCAGCAGGAGCAAACTGCAAACGCACGAAAGATCACACTCAGATGATAAACCATTCAAGTGCATTGCGCCAAATTGCGAGAAAAGATATAAAACAAAATCCAACCTCACGCAGCACGTGAGGCATACACATTCACGCCACATCTCCTGAAATTGTGAATACGCTAACATTATCGGAGAATATCAAGGTGGCTTCAGATTCGGACTTGATTCGACAGCGGGGATTATGGCTACAGGCGAGACCCCATTAAAAAAAACGTGTGATGCAACTGCCACACTTCTGGCCAATTGGAAACGTTGGAAACTCTTAACACATTTATTTTCTTATTTATTTTCAGTTCAAATTGAAGTACCTTTTCGCAGGAGCTGCAACTTGGACAATATCGTTGAAATTTTGCAGGTATGTATTTTACGAACGATTTACGTTTCAAGTCATCATCATCACAATTATATATATATTCAGGGTGGCGTCCGTTTCACCAACGACAAGCTCAGCGAGTACAGCAAGTTATCGACTTGGATGTATGGAAGGAACAGAAAGCAATGTTTTATAATATTCTGGTGCAACAATACAAGGATAAGGTTCAACAGTTGCGAGCAGCTATTAAAGAAGACAATTCTCCGGGACAGAATGCACAATTGTTGGAAACAACGCAATCGAAACTCATTAAATTCCTTCAAACATCAGACAAATACTTGCCGGATAATGTTTTACAGATGATTCCTAGCGACCATTAACTTTTTTGTCTGGTAAATCTGACTAAGTAGTCAATTCTAGAATTACCGTCGCATCAAAAAACATAAGGACAAACGCAACTAATATTGACTCATTATTTCTAGCGATTGGATGTGGTATTTCAATGTTAGGCCTGGGTATATACATGTATTACAGTTATACCTAGAGAAATGCTGTTCCTTCAATCGAGCCAACAGACACTTGGGTTCCGGTTACGTGCATTTTTGTATACACTATCACTTGCTCATTGGGCTTCGATATTTAGAATGCGAAAGATTGGCAAGCGATAATTTTTGATCGAAATAGTCTTCATGAGGAAATTAGTTGAAATTATAATAAAATTTTGCGGTTGAATTAAAGTGAACTTATTAAACTATTGGTTTTATTTCCACTTAAAATCCAGCGACCCCTTCATCATCAATGGCGCGACAGCCCAAATCGGGCCCTGGCCTCCTGAAGTCGTCGCCTCCAATCGTCTCGATCCAAAGACCGCGTCCTCCAGCTGCTAATTTTTAGAATGGCTTTGCTGTCTTTATCAACCGAGTCTTCCCATCGCTTGCGTGGTTTGCCTACTGGCCGGTTACCACTCGCTTTGCCTTTCAGAGCACGTTTGGGGATTCTTCTGTCTTCCATTCGCTCTACATGGCCAGCCCACTGCAGTTTACGTAACTTGATGAACGTTGAAGCTTCTGGCTCGTCGTAGAGTTGATACAACTCATGGTTGTATCTTATTCGCCATTCCGTTCCTTCCTTCACAGGTCCCAAAATTCTTCGGAGGACCTTTCTTTCGAATGCGTTAACTGCTTTTTCGGAAGTTCGCGTTAATGTCCACGTCTCGCTGCCATAACAGAGCACAGGTCGTATAATAGTTTTATAAATCCGCAGCTTATTGTTCCTGTGCACTTTCTTGGATTTCATTATTGGAAGTACCGAATAATACGTCTTATTTGCTAGTATTATCCGTCGTTTGATTTCGTCTGTTTCATTACCGTCCTTTGCTAGATTAGCCCCAAGATATATGAAGTTGTCCACACTCTCCAAATTATATTCCGCAATTGTTATGTTTTGTCTGATTGGCGTTCTCCTTCTTGTTTGCGTCATTACTTTTGTTTTGCTTTCATTAATGCGCAACCCGACTTCTTTTGCGGCGGAGTCAAGATTGACAAATACCTCCTTAGCACTAGGGAAGGATCTTGCTAGAATGTTAATGTCGTCAGCGTATGCTACTAGTTGGGTGGACTTGTCCCGTTGGTGTCGACTGGGGTTTTTCGGACGACATACTCTAGTGCCAAGTTGAAAAGCATAGGAGCTAGACCATCTCCCTGCTTTAAACCACATTCCGTTCGAAAGCTGGTTGTGGAATCGGTTTGTATTCTCACTTGGGATTCAGTGTTCGTCATTGTGAGTCTTGTTAGTCGGACTAGTTTTGGAGGAATTCCAAAGTCAAGCATGATTTGGTACAGTACGCTCCTGTCGATACTGTCGTATGCTTGTTTAAAATCTACGAATATTTGGTGCACGTCTGTGTTATATTCCCAGCATTTCTCAAGCATCTGTTTCACCGAGAATATCTGGTCTGTTGTAGATCGTCCGGTTCTGAATCCGCCTTGGTATTCGCCAATTATTTGATTAGTATAGGGCTTAAGACGACGTTCAATTATTTTTGTCAGTATTTTATAGGACGTACACAACAATGATATACCTCTGTAGTTCTCACAGCAGAGTTTGTCTCCTTTCTTGTAAATTGGACATATAATGCTTTTTCGCCAGTCGTCGGGTATGATTTCCTCTGTCCAAATTTTGCATATCATGCTGTGCAGTATTTCAGCGACACAGTTTCCACCGTTTTTCAGAAGTTCAACTGGTATTTCGTCAATTCCCGGCGCTTTGTTTCGTTTTTGGTCACATAGGGCTGCTTTGATTTCAGGAAGCGTGGGTGGTGTCGATGATGGTTCATCTTCGTCAGTTGAGGCTTCAATTGAAATGTTGTCTGTCGTTATCGGTGCTACTGGGATGGGATTCAAAAGATGTTCGAAGTATGAAGCCCATCTCCTTTTGATTTCTTCTGTGTCGCTGATGATATTGCCCTCTGCGTCTTTGCAGAGACTGGTTTTTGGTTTATATCCCTTTTTCAAGTCTTTTACTATGGCGTATGCGTCCCGCGTATTATTTTTTCTCATGTCGTCGTCCATTTTTTGTATCTTGTCATTATGGTACTTCCTTTGTTTTCGTCTGCAGGTCTTTTTCGCATATCGCCTAAGCTCGTCATATTTTTCTTTTTTAGCTCGTGTTGGTCGTTCAGTAAAAATTTTGTAAGCTTCGATCTTTCTATCTATTGCGTCGCGACATTCTTGGTCGAACAAATCATTACTTTTTCGCCGTGCTTGATATCCTAATACCTCTTCCGCGGAGGATTTGATGCCGTCTCGTATTTTCATCCACGCATTATCCACTGGCATATTTTGGATATTTTCATATATTGGTGTCAGGTGTTTATTACATGCTAGCATGTAAGCCTGCGCCACCGTTTCGTCGTTAAGCTTGTCGATATTGAATTTGCGAGCTCTACTCGTTTTCGAATACCCACGACAAGCTATTTTGCATCGATACTTAGCTCTGACTAGATAGTGATCAGAGTCACAATTCGCACCGCGGAGAGTTCGTACATCAAGTATGCTGGAAGCAGCCCTTTTCTCAATAAGAACGTGGTCTATTTGGTTGAAGGTGTGACCATCTGGTGATGCCCACGTTCGTTTGTGAATATCGCGATGTGGGAAGCACGTAGAGCTTACTATGATATTTTTGCTGCTTGCGAAATCAATAAGACGTTGGCCATTGTCGTTGGTTATGTCATGGAGACTGTGCCCTCCTGTTGTTCCTCTATGAGCCTCCTCCTTTCCGACTTTTGCATTAAAATCCCCTAAGACAATTTTTAGGTCATTCGAGGGCAGTGAGTCATAGGTTGTCTCTAGGGTGGCATAAAATTCGTCTTTAGTTACATCGTCCTTGTCTTCTGTTGGTGCGTGAACGTTGATCAACCAAGTGTTGAAAAATTTAGTCTTTATTCGGATTGCACACAATCTTTCACTTATTGGTTTGAAGCTCGTGACCTGCTGTTTAAATTTTTTGTCAACGACAAAAGCGACTCCAAACTCTCTGGTTCCCGACAATTTTCCACTTGGATAGATTGTGTGTGATCTCATGTCCATGATTTCGCTACCGAGCCATTTCGTTTTTTGGATGGCAGTTATGTTGATGTTATGTTTTGCCACTTCTTCGAGAAACTCTTTCAGAGCTCCTGTCCTAAATAAGGATCGAACATTCCAAGATCCAATAGAGTAGTCCATTTTTCGTTTGCAGGGTCGTTGCCGTTGAGTCCATCCTTTCCGAGGCTGTTCTTCAGGTTTCTGGACAGTGTTCTTTTTCCGGTGATGCGTTGTCGGCGCCTCGCCCAACCCCCGACCTGGAGGACCGGTCCTACTTATTTATTACACCCTAGTAGAAAAAGGGTGGGAGTTTTGAGCTAAATATGACATGCTGGAGTTCTCACAGCTATGCTGCAAGTCCAACTATGTCATACTTTTTGCCTACTTCCTGAGACGCACTGGTGTTACTGGCCATTCAGGTTAACTCCATTTACCCTCCTCCTTTCTCAACTCGGGCTTGGGACCGTCTATGGCGGAGTTCCAGCGACCCCTTGCGCAGTTTAATATTTTTCTCATATTCCGTTAGTTTGATTGAAAGCTTTCCTTTACACAAAGTGAACTCTGTGCTTCAAATCCGCAAATAATATGCCGAAGACAAAAATATCATGGCAAGATCTCTAGACAAATATGTAAACCGCGATTCGTTAGCAAGCCAAGTTGGACTACGTATTTACGAAAACAAAACTATAGTTATGACGCAAACTAGGAAAAAACGCCAATCAAACAAAATGTTAGAGTAGGAGCCTATAACTTAGAAAACGTAGAACACTTTGTGTATCTAAGGACAAGCATATCGACGACGGAGGAAGTGAACCAATTAAAATTAAATGACGATCGAGATGATGAAGGTTTAGTATACAGGATTTGGACTGTGGCGCTATCGTAAATAAATACTTTATTGTTAGAATAATAAAGTAAAAATGAAAAAAAAAAAAAAAAAATTAATTTATGGGGATTTGCGTTTATTAGGCATAAACAAACCAATGGTATTCTACGATATTAGGTTTGCATACATGTAGGAAATGTTAGACGTGACTGTCGCAAGACGAGAAGAAATCTATCGATTGCATAACTTCTAACACATCCAAGCATAACTGGAAGCGCTGTCATTTTCAAGAAGTCAAACAAGTCGGAAAGAATCTTCTTCTTGAAAGAAAAGATTTCCGGATTCTTGATAAAGATTTCAGCAGAGACCGAAACGTCACGAATAATGAAGCGTAACAGTGTAGAATCCGGATATCTTTTCTTTTAATTCGAAATGCACTGTGAAAACATTCACCAAACCAATTTTCTTCTTATAATCCTCCATGCCAATAAAAAAGGTCCTGAAAACTACAGCATAGGCGTGCTAACCATGTGGTCAGGATGGCGGCTGCTACATCAGATTTGCGGCTGCCCCCACCGATTTTACAGATTTTCGTATGCAATGTCTATCTATTTTCTTGCTTTCAGCTCTCTCGCCCCCCAGTCGTGAAGTAGTTGGCTCGCTCTTGAGTTTCAGTTCGATGAACTTTATCAAACCATTACTAGCTTGAGAATATACCAAACCGCCTCTTCGCTATTTTATAAATTTTGACCCAATATTTTACTGCACTTTGTATTTGCCTTAGAACTGTTTAATCAATACTTCCATGGAATTAAATCTAATATCCCCTGAACAATTGAATATTTATGCGGCGACCATACACCTGACAATCTCCATTAAAAAAAGTCTTTTCCGATTAATATAACAAAACTAAAAATAAAAAATGGACGAAGAGCAAGCTACTAAAACTGCGATTCCGATTTCAATTCAGCCGAAAAATGTCTACGGGCTTCGAACTAACGTTTCGGGCAACATTCACTTCAGCACGAAACAGGAAGTTATTTACCCGGTCGAAGGCGTCCTTTGTATTCATGATTTCATTACGAATAAACAGAAATTTTTAAGGTAAGTCGAACAGAATTTGTTGATGATTGCAGTGCTGAATTGAGTTTCTGCTTTGTAGATTTCCCGAACGAGTATCACCCGTGATGATTGCGATGAGTCCCAATCGAAAGTTTATGGCCATACTTGAGAGGACGGACTACGAAATGAGATAGTGAGTATTTTAAAATAGAACAAATGTTTAACTAAACGATTTTTAGTCAGTGTTCCGTATCAATTTATGATGTACTCACTTTGAAAAAGCGTCGCTCCGTTCAAGTACCAACGTCTGCAAAAAATCTCGACATGGAATCGATTGCATTCACGTGCGATTCAAAAGCATTGGTAATGCTTTCGCAGCCGCCCGAGGAGACAATATTTCTTTGTCTGTTCGATAAGGCCGAAACCGTGATTCATGGACGTGCAGCTAATACAAATATGCGAGGCGAAGCACGTTGCTTCTCGTGTGGCCTGAGCGATCCGGGTTTAATAGTGGTCGGTGGCGACAATGTCTTCAAACTCATGTCCAAAACGGAAAAAGGATTCACCATTACCCCGATCAAGTGCGAAAGCGAGTTTATAACATCGTTGACCTGGCTCTCAATGGACATCTTAGTGGCAGGCACGAACAAAGGGACGCTAGTATTTGTTGAAGGAATTGAAGTGAAGTTCCGGTATAACGCTCACAATACCGATCGAATCGATTTTTCGCATATTCCGGAAGCCGAGGAAACAACCGAACAATCAACAGCAACACTAAGCACACCTGTATCGAGTACGGCGGCTGTCGATATAGACGAGCGGGTCTTATGCCTGACAGCATTTCCGAAAGGATTCGCTTATTCCATTTTCAATACTGTCTACGTTTACCAGTCGGGCGAGACAAAGTTTAAATTCGAGCGGAAGACCATCTTGAAAATTAAAATTGACCTTTTCAACGACTCGGTGTATCAGATTACCAATTTGGCTGTAAATAGTCAACAGGATACAATACTGGTGACTGCTCAGCACGCACAGATCTATGCCGGACCGTTATTTGTCCCGGAGACCCTGAATGCTAGAGAAATGGACTTTGATACGTTGGGTGAGCCATTGCACATTGACTCGATCATTGATATGTCGATTTGTTCGTGGAAGCCGATTATCATGACTGCATGTAATAATTATTGAGAATTTTAGTAGAGAGGAATCTTAAATTAATTTGCGGTATTTTCAGCAAAGGATCAGACCATCCGAATTTGGAATTATGAAACCGAAAAGGTGGAACTCGTCAAGAAATACCAAGTAGATGTGTTGGTCGTAGAACTGCACCCGACCGGATTGATAGCTGCCGCAGGATTCTCCGACCAGCTTCGATTGATGGAGATTTTTTTGGATGACCTACAGGTTGGCAAAGTCGATCATTCTTCGTTTCGTAATACACTCGCAAGCTTTGCTGTATCTTTCAGATAATAAAGACGTACAATTTTCCACGATGTCGCGATGCAATTTTCTCTAACTACGGTCACAAGATGGCAGCGGCACACGATAATTTGATTGCGATCATTTCAGTTTTCAATTTCGATACGATCAGAACGTTGAAGGGTCACAACGAAGCTGTTCTGACCATTGCATTCAGTAGCGACGATCGATATCTGTTCTCGGGAGGAGAAGACGGAGCCATTTATCAGTGGGATTTGGAAACTGGTAATCGCATACATGAAGTTGTTCAGAAGGTATGCGGATGTGAATTTTTTAAGAATTTCTTTTCATAGTTTTTTTCTTCTAGGGAATCGAATATAATTCGCTAGCAGTATCGACCGAACCATCTTCGACGTATGCCGTTACGAATTTCGGGACTTTACGAGAAGTAGCCAACTCGCAAATCCATCGTGAAATCAAGCCAACCAATTCGAATACGGCATTGAAATCGATCGTGTTATCTCGTTCTGATCTTGTTATGTTCATGTCATCCGATCAAGGACATCTCTACAATGTTCAGTTGCCGTTCATGGAAGCAGGCGGCGGAACCTGCGTCAACTATCGTTTCTTTCACAGTGCCATCACAAAATTAAAAATATCATATGACGACACTCTTCTGATAACAGCATCTGCTACGGGGACTTTAGCAATCTGGGTTATCACGAACAATGAGAATAAGATTGCGTCGCTCGATCAGGACCTTGGTAAATGCAGCGAAGTTTTGATACCGCGAAAATTGCTAGTCGACCGGATCGATACCATCGCCTCGCTGGAACTGCGCATGCAGCAACAAGCTGATGAGTTTTCATATCAAAAGCGCCAGGGCGATAAGTTTCATAGCGAAACGGTTCAGGAGATTCACAAGGGATATTTGGCCGGCATCGAGGAATTGAAATATAAAATCGATTGCATGGAAAGTGCGCACATCGAACAGTTGAACCTGATCACATCGAAAATGGCACAGAGCAAGGAAGAACATCAACAAGCGTTGCAAGATTTGGAGAGTAGCTATCATGAGAAAATAATCATTGAGTACGAAAAGTCGGCCAACATTCGAAAGACTATGGACGAGATGCGAGAGGACTATGAAAATAAGCTGAGAAAGTCGGCCGGTTGTCTTCAGGACACAATTGAAGCCTTAGAAACTGATTTCAAGAAGCAATTGCAAGAGCGCCAGGGACTCATACGGCAGTTGATGCAAGAAATGGAAGACAAGAAATCTGAATTTGTTGAGTACTGTCGACAAGTCGAGATCGATAACGATCGCAGTATGGTCGACTCGCAGTTGATGTACGAGCGTAAACTGAACAACGAGCAGGAATCGACAATGAAATGGCGCAGCGAAGCTGGCGTCTTGAAAAAGAAACACGACTCACTGACCAAAGAAAGCGAAGAGCTGCGCGAAGAGATCGACACGCTCAAGGAAGTCCATAACAAATATCAGAAAACAATTACGCTGTACACACGCGACATAGAAGATCTTCGTCACGAGATCGAAGAACGTGATTATGCGATCGGCGATAAAGAGAAACGAATCCAAGAGCTTCAGCGAAAAAATCAAGAACTCGAAAAGTATAAGCAGGTGCTTAACTATAAAATATCCGAGCTGAAAGCACAGATCGAACCACGCGAGCGTCAGATTAAAGAAAAGCGAAATCAAATCGCTGAAATGGAGCGCGAGTTGGACGGTCTGCAGCAAAATAATATGCAGCTCGATCTGCAGTTGAGCGAACTGAAAGACAAATACCGGGCGGTTGAAATCGAACTTAGGGTGGAACGATCACGCGCACGGCAAGCACGCAGCTATAATGCACGAATATGCGGCGAAATTTATCAGGTGTCGAAAATCACCGAACCGTCTAGGCTACTGGAGGACGTGAAACGATTGTATCACAAGTATTCGGACAGTGCCGAACTGCAGAAATCGATGGCTCTCGATGCCAAAGTCGAGGAAGAATTTCAACGGCAGCGCGATCATCTCGAGAAAGTTTCGGCCGTGTGCAAGTCGAAAATCGGAAAGAAAAACGAATCGGCGAAAATTGGCAAGTTGATTAATGAAAACGTGATTCTGTTGGAGGAGCTCAACAGCTTACGGCAACAGTTGAAGGAGACGCGAAAGAAAATTTCAAATATGGAAGTGTTGCTGGGTCTCGGTGCGAAAGCTACTTCGGCATCGGTCGCCCGACAGAAATTGGAAAAGGCGTTCACTGTAAGCTTTTGTTCGTGTGCATTCGGTATTTATTATCAATTCGATTAACATTTCAGGACTATGAGGAATACGACAAAAGGCACAAAACCGAATTGGATAATTTACAAAAGCAAATCGATTTTCTTACCGCAGAGAATCAGATACTGCACCGCGAACAATCGCAGGTGAATCAGCCGAAATCGAAAACAGATGACGACTGGCTGGATCGAAAGGACTGAACGATTGAAGTGTGTTCGTTTGTATATTTTGAAAAATAACTCGTACTTTCTGACAATTAGAAATCATTTTATTCGATACATTTATAAAAATTAAGATTAGGAGAGAAAATACACTTTTAATCATCGAGCATAACGATGTCGTCGTCGTCATCATCGTCGACTTTGGGTCGCTTTGCATTCGATGGTCCTTCACCGCCGTCTTTTTGTCGTCGCTTCAGCGGACTGCGACTACTACCGATGCTACTGCCCGCCAATGCTTCGCGGGTTTCACCAACCGATTCATCGTCGTCAATGACACAAAGGTCATCGTCAGAGTCGTCAGCGGTTGGTTTTTTCGAAACGGCAGAATCTAGTTTGGCCTTTTTAGCTTTAATTGTATCGCCACCATTCTGATCGTCTTCGGCCTTGCCATTCTCTTCCGATTCCTGCGGTTTAAGACTGTCTGGGTCGGCGATCACTTCAAACGGTGGCTGATCGCGTTCCGCTTCCATCTGCACAATTGTGATAGTGAGCTCGTAGTTTTGGAAAAAGTCATCGACTTTGAGTATTGAACCATTGGTAATTTGCAATTCCGCCAGCTTCTTGTCATTATTGCACTCGGTTTCGCCCTCTTCCGATGAGATTACGATTACGCCCTTTACATCAAGAATGACATCGGGGTCGACCATGTTGAGAGCTTTAATCAGAACTTCGTCACGCAGCTCCTTGACCGTCAATTTGTTTGTGTCCACTTTAAGGACGACTTCGGGCTTCGGCGAGCAAACATAGCATTTGGGATTCGGTGGGTTCAGATCTAAAACGAACAATATTCAGTCTTTTTACATTTTTAAAAAATAAGTTGCAACTTACTCCTTTCGGGAACAAAAAGTTGATTCCGTGCGTTCGGTCGCAAACGCATGTAAACCGACTTGCACTGGTCAAGCTGGCCTTGCAGCACTTTGTACGCATGCATCACCACAATTCCGGCAGTAATTGCGTTCGTAGTTGCAATTGCAGGAATAATATTGCCAGCCATTGATTTCACATCAAATCGCGATTTGCGCGCTATATGAAAGACACTCGCTCGAATGTTAGCACATGCCGCTACGAAATCCATAGCTGCTTTGTCATCTTTGTCCCAGACAAGATGATCGTTCTCCGGCAACTTGGCCAAATCGGTTTTCAAGCTCTGAATGCTTTCAGCGAAAATCCTTGCACATTCGGCAATAGACCAGATTTTCTGATCGGGTAGAACTGATTGCTGGACTGTTGTTGGTTCACCGGCTGCTTCTTCACCGAATTCACCCCACTTAACTGGTTCCGGTGCAACACGATTCTTCCAAAGATTTGACATGCTCAGCAAATACTTTATATCATCCGAGAAGAACTTGTTGAAAAGCTTCTCGCCATCGTAATCGCATGAGTGGGCCCATTGCCGCGTGTTAACACGATCAACGTTTCCTTTTTCGTTCGCTTCGGTGTTCAATGCTTCGACGCCAGCTTCGCCGCCTCCTTCGGGATCGGCTGTATCGGGCGAAACTTCCTCATCTTCGTTAGTTTCGCCGAAAAGTTGACTGAAATGCAAGAAAATTACTTAACTTACATTCAATGGAAAGCGAGAAATTTACTTGAACAGATGCTTTGCCCAAACGATACAATGTATCGGCTCTGATGGCGTGTTTCGGATCGTACAGCCTGGAAATGATTTTTGTTTTGCTTTTGGCATACACTCGTAGCATTGTGTCATTCCCTTCTTAATTAGCTCAACTTGTCCATTATAGCCGGCTGTACCGCTTTCGATCAATGGAACATCAGCGGTCAAACACATTCGATTCACATGATTCCGGGCTTGACGATTGTCCAAAGCGTTTAACACTAAATCAAAGCGTTCGAAGAAATTTACGCCGTAGTTTATTCTGAAATAAATAAAAAAGCAAATAAGAGATAAGTAAAGACATAAAGAACTCCGCCATAGACGGTCCCAAGCCCGATTTGAGAAAGGAGGAGGGAACATTGAGTTAACCTGAGTGGCCAGTAACACCAGTGCGTCTCAGGAAGTAGGCAAAAAGTATGACATAGTTGGACTTGCAGCATAGCTGTGAGAACTCCAGCATGTCATATTTAGCTCAAAACTCCCACCCTTTTTCTACTAGGGTGTAATAAATAAGTAGGACCGGTCCTCCAGGTCGGGGGTTGGGCGAGGCGCCGACAACGCATCACCGGAAAAAGAACACTGTCCAGAAACCTGAAGAACAGCCTCGGAAAGGATGGACTCAACGGCAACGACCCCGCAAACGGAAAATGAACTACTCTATTGGATCTTGGAATGTTCGATCCTTATTTAGGACAGAAGCTCTGAAAGAGTTCCTCGAAGAAGTGGCAAAACACAACATCAACATAACTGCCATCCAAGAAACGAAATGGCTCGGTAGCGAAATCATGGACATGAGATCGCACACAATCTATCCAAGCGGAAAACTGTAGGGAAGCAGAGAGTTTGGAGTCGCTTTTATCGTTGACAAAAAATTTAAACAGCAGGTCACGAGCTTCAGACCAGTAAGTGAAAGATTGTGTGCAATCCGAATAAAGACTAAATTTTTCAACACTTGGTTGATCAACGTTCACGCACCAACTGAAGACAAGGACGATATAACTAAAGACGAATTTTATGCCACCCTGGAGACAACATATGTTTCACTGCCCTCGAATGACCTAAAAATTGTCTTAGGGGATTTTAATGCAAAAGTTGGGAAGGGAGGCTCATAGAGGAACAACAGGAGGGCACAGTCTCCATGACATAACCAACGACAATGGCCAACGTCTTATTGATTTCACGAGCAGCAAAAATATCATGCTTCCCACATCGCGATATTCACAAACGAACGTGGGCATCACCAGACGGTCACACCTTCAACCAAATAGACCACGTTCTAATTGAGAAAAGGGCTGCTTCCAGCATATTTGATGTATGAACTCTCCGCGGTGCGAATTGTAACTCTGATCACTATCTAGTCAGAGCTAAGTATCGATGCAAAATAGCTTGTCGTGGATATTCGAAAATGAGCTTAACGACGAAACAGTGGCGCAGGCTTACATGTTCTTCTTCTTCAATGGCGCTACAGCCCAAATCGGGCCTTGGCCTCCTGAACTTCAGGTTCTTTAACATTTTCATTATTTATTGCGGACGAGTTGTTAGCTCTTCGCACAACCCTCTATTTACGAATTTTTCGTTTTCGTAGATTGAGGTAACCAAGGTATATTCAAGCAGGTAGTGTGCTTGGAATTATGCGTCGACCGGGATTTGAACTCACGACCTTCGCATTGTAAACCAAACACGCTACCCACTAGACTACACCCTAGCTTACATGTTAGCATGTAATAAACACCTGACACCAATATATGAAAATATCTTAAATATGCCAGTGGAGAATGCGTGGATGAAAATACGAGACGGCATCAAATCCTCCGCGGAAGAGGTATTAGGATATCAAGCACGGCGAAAAAATAATGATTGGTTCGACCAAGAATGTCGCGACGCAATAGTTAGAAAGAACGTAGCTTACAGAATTTTTACTGAACGACCAACACGAGCCAAAAAAGAAAGATATGACGAGCTTAGGCGATATGCGAAAAAGACCTGCAGACGAAAACAAAGGAAGTACCATAATGACAAAATACAAAAAATGGACGACGACATGAGAAAAAATAAAACGCGGGACGCATACGCAATAGTAAAAGACTTAAAAAAAGGATATAAGCCAAAAACCAGTCTCTGCAAAGACGCAGAGGGCAATATGATCAGCGACACAGAAGAAATCAAAAGGAGATGGGCTTCATACTTGAACATCTTTTGAATCCCACCCCATTAGTACCAATCACAACAGACAACATTTCAATTGAAGCCACAACTGACAAAGATGAACCATCATCGACACTACCCACGCTTGCTGTAATCAAAGCAGCCCTATGTGACCAAAAACTAAACAAAGCACCGGGAATTGACGAAATACCAGTTGAACTTCTGAAAAACGGTGGAAATTGTGTCGCTGAAATTCTGCACAACATGATATGCAAAATTTGGACAGAGGAAACCATACCCGACGATTGGCGAAAAAGCATTATATGTCCAATTTATAACAAAGGAGACAAACTCTGCTGTGAGAATTACAGAGGAATATCATTGTTGTGTACGTCCTATAAAATACTGACAAAAATAATTGAACGTCATCTTAAGCCCTATACTAATCAAATAATTGGCGAATACCAAGGCGGATTCAGAACCGGACGATCTACAACAGACGAGATATTCTCGGTGATACAGGTGCTTGAGAAATGCTGGGAATATAACACAGACGTGCACCAAATCTTCGTAGATTTTAAACAAGCATACGATAGTATCGACAGGAGCGTACTGTACCAAATCATGCTTGACTTTGGAATTCCTCCAAAACTAGTCCGACTAACAAGACTCACAATGACGAACACTGAATCCCAAGTGAGAATACAAACCGATTCCACAACCAGCTTTCGAACGGAATGTGGTTTAAAGCAGGGAGATGGTCTAGGCCCCATGCTTTTCAACTTGGCACTAGAGTATGTTGTCCGAAAAATCCCAGTCGACACCAACGGGACACTACTATTCAAGTCCACCCAACTAGTAGCATACGCTGACGACATTAACATCCTAGCAAGATCCTTCCCTAGTGCTAAGGAGGTATTTGTCAATCTTGACTCCGCCGCAAAAGAAGTCGGTCTGCGCATTAACGAAAACAAAAGTAATGACGCAAACAAGAAGGAGAGCGCCTATCAGACAAAATAACAATTGCGGAATATAATTTGGAGAATGTGGACAATTTCATATATCTTGGAGCTAATCTAACAAAGGACGGTAATGAAACAGACGAAATCAAACGACGGATAATATTAACAAATAAGACGTATTATTCGGTACTTCCAATAATGAAATCCAAGAAAGTGCACAGGAACAATAAGCTGCGGATATATAAAACTATTGTACGACCTGTGCTCTCTTATGGCAGCGAGACATGGACATTAACACGAACTTCCGAAAAAGCAGTTAACGCATTTGAAAGAAAGGTCCTCCGAAGAATTTTGGGACCTGTGAAGGAAGGAACGGAATGGCGAATAAGATACAACCATGAGTTGTATCAATTCTACGACGAGCCAGAAGCTTCAACGTTCATCAAGCTACGTAAACTGCAGTGGGCTGGCCATGTAGAGCGAATGGAAGACAGAAGAATCCCCAAACGTGCTCTGAAAGGCAAAGCGAGTGGTAACCGGCCAGTAGACAAGCCACGCAAGCGATGGGAAGACTCGGTTGATGAAGATAGCAAAGCCATCTTAAAAATTAGCAGCTGGAGGACGCGGTCTTTGGATCGAGACGATTCGAGGCGACGACTTCAGGAGGCCAAGGCCCGATTTGGGCTATCGCGCCATTGATGATGATGAAAGACATAAAGATGTCTCACTTCATAGAAGAAAAAAGTCACACTTCATCAAAATTCACTAGCCTCGCATCCAAGCGAATTCTATGCCAGTGCCATCATGAACAGGAATCAAAGGTCTAAGCGAACAATGATGTAGTACGGCTATTTGGATATTCGACTTTGAAAATGAACTGATCGGATACATGCGATCGTAAGGAAAGGCATTCCTGAGCGTAGTTGTGCGTTTTTTTCGTATGAGAATTAATCGAGTTGATCTCTTGATTTAAGTTGGAACGTTTTTGATTCTATTAGCAGGTTGTGGACGTCACCGCAATAACATCGCGTTCGGAAATAGAAAAAGTGAAAGTTTTTAGTTCTTTTTTGTGCTCGGGAAGTGCCTCGGAAGGAGACCCGCAATCTGTTTGCCAGTGACCCGGTGAGATACTTCCTAAATATTTTATTTTATCCCATCACCTTACTTCCCTCATTCAACTTTATAGCCACAAATTCAATAAGTTCATTGTTTTTTTCTCTTTTCTCGACACCTTTTTTTCCGATTGCCAGCTGCAGGCTATGTAGCATAAAACACGGTCGGACGGTGTAACGGCACCTTACCAATGCACTTGCTAGAAGGTTTCGCACTCTAAGTGGGTAAGTTGTTGTTGCATCGCTCCCGTTCTATGTCAGCGGTCAGTGAGGTGTGAAAGAAGAATTTTTTTTTTGTTCTTTTTTCTCCTATTTCTTTTGGTGTTGTGGTGGTTGTTTGTATTACAATTTATTTGTATTTGCAACGCTAGTCAATGCAAAGCTCATTTGCAATTGACTACACAAATATTCGAGGGCTAAGAAGTGTATTGCCACCTCACATCTAATAGTCCAGCGATACTGGCACTTGGTGAAACTAAAGTTTCCAATGACGACGATTTGGATCAATATTTTGTTCCAAATTACGTACTAGTGCCTGTATTTTTTAGACAACGCGGGATTGCATTGTACATTCGCAATAATGTCGCTTATCAACTTCTGCCCGAATACGGAAATTGTACGAATCCCGAATTTAATTTCATTTGGGTTAAACTCTACGTCCATAAGCGCATTATTCATCTTTGTTTTTTGTATCGCAGCCCTAATATATCGGACGAAGACACAGCCTATGAATTTGAAAATATTTCAGATTCAATTGATCGAATTCTCTCGAAACACCCTGAATCCGAAATCGCAGTAGCGGGCGATTTTAATGTCCATAATATAAATTGGCTTCGTCACTCCCGTAACACATCTCCAGCCGGCCAATTGGTAGAACTATTCGCATCATCGAATAACCTATGCCAAACTGTAGACAGAGCTACTCGTATCCCTGACGTTGCAGGCCAAGGTTCTTATCTTCTTGATCTTTTCTTAACATCAGACCCAGCTAAATACTCGACATCTGTTAATTCTCCACTCGGAAGCTGAGACCATTGCTTAATTTCCGCCTGTTTCCCAGTTTCCATCTCGACGCCAATCACACCAGCTCCTAAAAAGTTGGTATGGCATTACAGAAGTGCCGATTGGTCCAGTCTTAAGCAATTTTATTATACATTTGATTGGTCTATATGCTTTAACAGAGGTGTTGAGTATGCTTCTTCTGCAGTGATTGAGACTATCTTGTTGGGCATGAGACTTTTCATCCCTCAAAGCTACAAACCAATCAGGCCCAGTTCTAAGGCTTGGTTTAATGAAAATTGTAGAACTGCGATAAAGGCTAAAAAGGCAGCTTACCGTGCTTATAAGCAGCTGCCATCCGATGATAATTGGATAAATTTCAAAAAAGAAAGGAATCTTTGCAAATCCAGCTTACAACGAGAAAAATATTTGCATGACCAGAAACTGAGGCAAAAAATTTTGAGAAGTCCTAAGGGCAGCAAAAGTTTCTGGTCTCTCGCTCGTTCCATCAGAGGTAGTTCTGCATCTTCAATTCCATCTTTAATCTACAATAATGAGGTTATTACGGATCCTAACATGAAGGCAAACATCTTAGCGGACCAATTCGCTGCCAACTCTTCTTTACCACCAACGAACTCTAGCCTTCCAACGTATACTACGCTAAAGTCCTCCTTAGGACAGATTAGTATTCGTCCGCGAAACGTTTACCGAGTTCTTAAGAATCTAGATGCTAATAAATCGTCCGGTCCAGATGGAATCCCTGCCCTTGTCCTTAAAAATTGTTGCGCTTCTCTAGCTAAACCTCTATGCAAACTTTACCGTCTCTCTTTATCGTCCTCCATTGTCCCATCTTCATGGAAGCTTGCAAATGTTCAGCCAGTTCCAAAAAAAGGAGAACGCACCAATCCCGCTAATTATCGCCCAATAGCAATAACCTCAATTCTGTCCAAGGTCATGGAAACAATCATCAACAATAGATTAATAGAATATCTCAACATCAATGATATTATTGACGACAAACAGTATGGATTCCGCAAAAAACGTTCCACAGGAGACCTTTTAACCACCCTCACAGAACGTTGGAACAAGAGCATTCACCAGTTTGGTGAATCTTGTGTTATTGCTCTTGATATTTCCAAGGCTTTTGACAGAGTATGGCACACTGCCCGTTTAATCAAACTTAAAGCTATTGGCTTGAGCGACCCTCTTATTTCCTGGATTGAAAGTTTTTTAGCCAATCGTTCAATGCGTGTGGTATTGGATGGTGTGGTTTCCTCCTCTTATAAAATTAACGCTGGTGTCCCTCAGGGGTCGGTTCTTTCTCCCACCCTTTTTCTGATATTTATTAATGACCTGCTATCTTCAACTTTCAATCCTATACATAGCTTCGCCGATGACAGCACCTTAGACTTCTCCTACCACTACAACAGTGCGTCCTTAGCACGATGTACTAGCTTAGTAGAACAACGTAGGTACATGGTTCAGTCATTGAATGACGACTTGGCAAAAATTCTTAGTTGGGGCAATAAGAATCAAGTTGAGTTTAATGCTTCGAAAACCCAGTGCTGTCTTGTGTCCCACAAACGTGACTCTATCCTTGACCCAATCACCTTCGGTGGTCAGCCACTAACCACTTCTTCAAGTGTTAAGATGTTAGGTATCCAAATCACAGATAACTTATCTTGGAACGACCATATATTTAACATCGCCAAGGAAGTATCTAAATGCTTGGGCTACCTAAAACGATGTAAAAACTTGTTCACCGCTTCTGGGCAATTAACAATTTATAAGGCCTATATTAGACCACGTCTTGAATTTAATTCCCACCTGTGGGCGGGAGCTGCAAAAACTTCTCTCTCCTATCTGGATAGTATCCAGTCTCGGACCATTAAAATTATAGGAGATTCTGACATCACTTCATCGCTCGATTCACTCGAGCATAGACGAACTGTAAGCCCCCTAACCCTATTGTATCGCTACTACAATGGAGATTGTTCGGACGAAATCTTTAATCTCATGCCACCATGCATGCCCTTACCCCGTAATACTAGAGCTGCTTCGCGCGCTCATAAGTATTCTCTTAACCCCACCTTCGGTCGCACTGTCAAATTTCGTGATTCGTTTTTAAACCGGACTGTTCGAATATGGAACTCGCTGCCCATCTCGGTGTTCCCGCATTCAGCAATTCAAGAGAAATATTCATAGCCACTTCCGACTCTATCCCCTAAATTCCCAAAAACCAATATCCTTCCCCCCTCACCGGAGCTGTGCTTCAGTACAAAAGGGCAACCCCTCTAGTTCCGGTGTCACTTAAAAAAAAAAAAAAAGTCTGTAACATAGTTTTATTGTTGGGTTCATGAATCAATGAATCCATGCTCGCAATCTTTCACTTTTTACAGAATGACTTGTGTCTATAGGTGTCTGAGCTCAGCACTTATCTACAATCCACCTAAAATTGACTTTTTATCTTCAGGGGCTTGGGAATTAATGTGCGCTTAGCGTGGTTGTACTACGTGGAAATGACCGTTCGACTTACCAAGAAACTACAAACTTTCGTAAACCAATGCCGATTTAGGAATATTCTGGCCAGAAGTGATCTCCAACGACGAACTTTGGAGTACAACAGGCCATACTAAAATAGGAATTGAGATTCAAAGGCCGAAGTGGCAGTGGACCGGTCACACTTTGAGCAAACATTGCCAAACAGGCTCTGGATTATAATCCTCAAAAAAGACGGGTTGTAGCACATGGAAGCGAGCAATTGAGCAGGAGGCCAGAGGAATAAACAATGGCAACAGCTAAAGGCCGATGCTCGCGCCTTGTGGAAGAGTTGTTTCTGTCTTAACAGGGATTTGATTTTGATTAGCTTACACTAGAGATACTCGATCCGTTAGTATGGATCGAGTTCTGTCCTAATTACGTTTGGACAGTGCATGTACAGCGAAATTTTGTCCGAAATTAGAATTTTTTCAATTCTTTTTCTGTTATGAAGTAAACACAATAATAATGAATCGTTATTTATAAAAGTCATATTTATTTTCGATTGTAATGAGTATTCTATTCAAAAACTTGTAGTATAACGCAAGTTTGTGCTCGTATCCGTTGAAAACCGTCAAATTTTTGTTTGCTTGTTTTTCACATTTCTTATGTTGCCTTTTTGTCCTCCTAAACTCACGCTGAACTGTTGGTAGTATAGCATTGTCTAAACTCTATTAGGGCAAAAGTTTTAGTGTGTATCGTGTATCTCTAGCTTACACGTGGGGCGGAGTATACAGACGTATTTTTTTTCATTTCTAGGCTAATTTAGTCATGAAACGCGAAAAAACAAAATTTCAGAGTAGCAAATTGATTTCCCCCCAAGTCGATCACAATACTTTATTATTAGAATATAATAAAGTAATTAATTGGTTGTAAACGATACCTTAATATTTTGATGTCAACCTATTTGTTGGGAAGATAAATTGAATCCTGGAAATTTTTCAATTCGAGCTTCGGAGAATAGTTCAGTTTCATAGGCAAGATTATCCAATCTTGTTTACGGTTTAATTTATTATTTAACAGAGAATTTGCTTAGCTTTGAACGTGATTTCAATTTAGCTCGTAACGTTCGTTTAATTTTCCCTCTATTTCAATCCGAATCGGTTTGAAATGGAGCATTGTGTCAAAGTTCTACGTTCGCTTCGGATTTCAACCGTTTCTTTGCTAAAGTGAGGGTCGATTGTTGTGGCGTCGAAGCTTTAAGCAGCAGACTAATCTAAGCTTAAGCGCGCCACTAGCTGTCGTTCGAAAACGTAAAAGTCCGGCTGAAATGCAGGAAGCAGCACAACGGATTTCGCGCGGTAAAGACTTTGCAGAAGTTTGCAAAGAGCTGGGTATGAATGCGCAATCATTGCGACTGTACATGAAACGAAAAAAATATTTGCCGATCGAACATAATGGTAAACTTGGTAGGTTTGTTTGGCGGAAACTGAATTCCTTGTAAATCTAACGAATTTCAATAAATAAGAATAGAATAAGGTGAGCCGACTTTTTTTTACGTAGCTTTAAGGTAGATCTAGACGGAATTGAGGACATGTTTTAGGTCAGGTGTTATTTTTCACGCAAAACACAATCACTAAACTTGTATCCAATTTGATTTTTACTTGGAAGAAATGGCAGGGTCTTTGAAGTCACCAAAGAAATTTATTTGTGGTTTGGTGAATGTTTTCACAGTGCATTTCGAAAGAAAAGATTTTGGGATTCTACACTGTTACGCTTTATTATTCGTGACGTTTCGGTCTGTGCTGAGACTTATCAAACCGTTTGATAAAGGTAAGCGTAACAGTTTAGAATCTGGAAATCTTTTCTTTCAATTTCAAATTAATTTTCTTCCCGAAAAGATTTGATGCGCCAGTGATTACAGCAAAAGTACTAAAATAAAAACAAGCTATCCAACGTAGATTATTATTTAAGTCTATGCACTACTGAAGCCGGTTTTTTGCAGGTACTATTAAGAAATTTCATCAGATGCTCTTTGGCTATGTACGAACGAACCCTCAAAAGTAGTTTTGACTATTCGGTTCGTTTCAAGGGCTTGGGAGTTAAGCTGATCGTACACGTAAGCCGTACATACAGACGGTTTTTTAAAAATCTAACTTATTCATGAAGCGTGAAAAAAATTTCAGAGTAGGAAATTGCGCAATCGTGTCATTTTGTATGGGAGGGCATAGAAGAGATGAAGCGATTTGGCCCGTTCACGAACTTGACTTTACTTTTTTGTCAAAAACTACGTGTACGAAATTTGAGCTTTCTAGCTCAACGCGTTGTCAAGCTAGAGAGCGAACGGACATCCGGTTTTGAGATTTTTGAGTGATAATATTAACTTCTGTATCATTCATTTTTTTCTCCGACCATTATTTCTTAGCGTTATAAACTTTAGAGCAAACTTATAATACTCTCAGATTTCATCTAGAGTATAAAAAACATCCAGTCATAGCAAACCGAACCAAAAGGGTCGGTCTATTGTTTTCTTTTCTTTCACACTATATTACTCACACAACCAATTTCATCATGAAGAACATAAAGCTCTTATCAGATCCTGAAACCCATGGATCCCAAAAAATCTCAGAAAATTTATGTTTAGTACATTTTTCCTTTTTTTTTCTTTCGTACTGGCATGGAGAATAGAGGTGAAAAAATCTTTGCTATTGGAAGAGCTGCTCTTTTCACAGATATTGAAAAAGAGCAATCGCAGTGTATCACTGCGATTGGGAAAGAGCAGATTTTGCCATCCCTACTTGTTTCATAGGCTATTTCGGCCTTTATGAGCAATGCAAAAACGCAGTCATGAGGGAAAGGAATGGGAAGGGGAGAGAGAGCGGACGTAACGAGGTGCGAAGCTGCCATATTTTTCAGTTGCACTGGCTGATAAAACATTTGCAGATTTCATGGGAGACTGAATAATAGAAAGCGAACAGAAACCATCTACTGAGCATATAGACCTTCTAGAAGTAGAACTGTTTCACTTTTAAATCGTTTGCTCATTTTATTTTGAATAATTTTTCATTGTCAGTAGCTAGTAACTGCAAAATTCATGCTTAAAAAATCCTACTGCCAGGAGTGGGAATCGAACCCACCACTTATTGGCTGTGAAGCAAGCTCACTACGTCACGCAGGCCTATGCTTGATAACAAATAAAAGAGCACCCGCGAGTCCTTTACCGAAAATGACAGTAACAACAATTATACGTCCGCACAAATTCCGATCATATACATGTGAACACTATGCCACTCATCGAATGTTCAAGGTCTTCAACCAACAACTATTCTGTGCTAATAAAGGAAGACCTTCGAATTGTCTGCCGAGAACGAAAAGCAACCACATTACGATGCCGACACATATTGTATAACGACGGTCAACAAGAAAGCGATTCGGCATGAAGGGCCGACAAAAACGATATAAAAAGGGGCAAGCGTTCGTGAAAAGTTGGTCGAAATTGAGCAGTTGACGGAGGAGATTAGAACACGATAGTCGAAGTTTAAGAAAGCGAACGAGTAGAAGTTCGGAAACGAAAGAGTCGGAAGACGGTGAATTTAAGTAAAAGCGAAAAATAAAGTTAGTTGTGATTTTAAATCAAATGCGACCCCTTGCGCACTTCAATTGGTGTCCGAAGTGGGATTTCGAGTAAAAATCTTGAGTGATAATTACGAAAGTGCAAAATTGTGAAATTCTCGAACGTAAAAAATCGTGAGTGGCAATTGGAAAGTGCACAATTGCAAAAGTGTAAAATTCTCAAACAGACTAAAGGAGAATTTCTGAGAAGTTTTACTGCGAAACAAGCGACCGCGAGGAAAGTTCCGAAGCGGAATTCTGCGACTGAGCTCAAGTGACTGGTAGAAAATTCCCGAACAGTGAGAATTTTTGTGACTTGTTTCCGCGGCGCGATATTGTGTGGAAAATAAAAGAATTTTGTATCGTGAGGTAGATAAAAATGCCGCGTTACGTGAAAGGGTAGAAAGTGACGGAGCTGAAAGAAGAACTCAGTAAACGTGGAAATAAGGCAGAACTTGTAAAGCGGATGATGGACGCGTTGGAAGCTGACAGACACAGTACCGAAAACTATGAGTTTCCCATCGAACAGGAGACCGAATAGCTGATCGACCAACAAATCGTATAGCAAAGTGTAGCAGCAAGTTCTGGATCTTCATAACCGATGATGGAGTTAATGCAACAAATGATGGCAAAAATGGATCAACAGAGCACCAAGGAAGATCTCAAGCAGCAAAACAAACCATTAAAAGAAGATCTAAAACAGAAAATGGGTCAACAGAGTGCAGTCGCTCGGTAAGCAAATTAAGGAGCAGTTGGAAGCTAAACTTCTTCAGCAACGCACCATGTTAGAAGTTAAACGAAACGATCAGCTCGCCTGAAGTCAAAATTAACAATAAAACAGAGAAGATCAGAGATTATTCTGGAAAAATCGTAGGCATCTCCAGGGAAGTAGAGCGCCTAAAAAGCGGCTTCGGTGTGGTGAACGTGACGGGCGTTATTAAATCCGAAAGTGTCGTCCATATTTTACTCTTCCATGGTCAAAATCATGGACCATCTCCAACACCTAATTTGAGGCGGCAGCCACAACCAATCATTAGTCGGATCAAGAGCAAGGCCATTGCACGCCTTGCTATTGTCGTTACGAGGATCTGCGGCCAAAATCTTGTAGACGACCACCGCGGAACAAAAAAGTAACTTTCCTGGTGTAAACCTTGGATACAGTGGAGATCACATGCGGGAAATCCATAGAAGTCCGGCGAAACCTTGCAACAAATTGAACAGGAAATCGAAAGGTTGGCGCTGTTACCCTTCCCCAGCATGGATCAAGCAAACCGAGATAAACCGACAGTGGACGCCTTCATTAATGGTCTAGAAAATAGAGAGCTACAACAAGCGTTAAAATTGCTGGGGAAGAAAATACCGAAGGAATCTGCCAAGCAAATTTCGCGCAACAACAATCGAGTCCGAGAAATTAACGCAGAGATCGAGGAATGCGTATGCCAGAGGGCGGATTTTGCGATGCAGAACGAAGGTCGATGAGTTCCACGTTGCTGGAATTACGGACAAGCAGAACATCGACAACGTGAGTGCCGCAAATCCAGACGGGCGCCAAATCCTTGTCCGGAATGTGTGAAACGTCGAGATACAAGAGGCGTGAATTCACAACAGTGATTCTCATCTGCTAACGGCTCTGGAAACGAGTAAGGGCCAAACTCAAGGGGCATAGGTTGGTTGGTGGAACCGACGCCTCCAAAATCATCATCGCCGTCTCCCGACTTCATCGCGAAAACGTTTTATGCACGAGTGACCGAATTCGGTGGTTACAATCGATATCGGAGCTACGAGATCCGTGCTGAGTTGATATGATTGACCACGGCTGGCTTCATAACAAGGAAAGGTGCGCGCTTCGAACAGCTACAGAGGAGCACACTAAGGTGCATGAAGAAATAGCCAGGGAAATACAGCTCGGTGATTTGCAATTTTCACACGTTTTCCTGGTGGCTGACATCATTGACGAATGCATACTGGGAATGGATTTCCTAAAGATGCACGGCTCAATATGAGTATTAAAGTGGGGCAATATCGAAATGCCAATGGAAATAACATCTGCGCGCACAGCCACGCTAAGAGTGATATGTGAGTGTGAGTGTGAGGACGCCGATACTCCGAAAAGGCCCAGACTCGATAGTGATCCTGGGAGCCACCGATTCTACCCCCATTGAATCGGCAACAGCACCGGCGCTACGAAGTTTGATACTAGGGAAAATACTAGTGAACGTTTCCGTTTAGTTTTGAGTTCAGTCCCAGTTGAATTTCATGTGCATTTTCAGAAAATGCTGTGGCAAAATTTGGTATGGAACGCCTATACCAGGATATCTTTCCGATGAAACGCTTAATTTCAGACACAGTGTTTGGTTTTGGCATCTCGACCATGCTTTCCACTTTATCCGGATCGACTTGGAGTCCCCTTTGGTTGCCTACTTACATACCCTATGTATTTGAGTTCCGCCCTACAGAACTCAAATTTTTCTCTATTCAATACGGGACCGGCGTCTGCAGGTCTTTGTATAACTTCGCTTAATATTTTGGGATGTTTTTCGAAAGATGGAGTAACGATAACGATGTCGTCTTAATACACAAACATGTAAGGGTTTCCGATTACCATATCGATAACCCTTTACTAGGTCACAGGTGAGTTGTGTAGACCGAAAGGCATTCGCGTGAATTGAAAAAGTCCCCGATTCGGAACCGCGAACTTTTTGGATGCCTCCTCCACTCCATAGGCACTTGCCAATATGCTGACTTGATATCTAGCGACGTGGGATATCTAACATCCTGTAGACAGACGGTCGAACGTTGCCGATAGGTATGGCAGTTTATAAGAGTCACGCTCTGTGCCGGTAGTCGACACAAAGTCGGTATTTTCCATCCTTCTTCTTTACCAATAAAATTGGTGAAGACTACGGACTTGAGGATGGTTCGACTACTCCTTCTGCTAGCATCTCATCCAGTTCTTTATCGATGTGCCGCTGCATCGCTGGCGAGATTGAGTAGTAACGCTGCTTTATGGGGTCTGATTTTGTACTCTACTAAATGCGTACGACCTAATTTTTAACTGTAATTTCAAAATGTTTCTTCGATTAATTCGCTTAGAAGATCTTCTTTTTTCTGGTCTAATTCGTATCTGGAGTTAATGGCACTAAATTATTGTTAATTTTTTCCAACGTTACTTTTCTCATAGTTACGTTTAGGTTAACCCCACAGCGTTGCCAGAAATAAACTTTGAGAATCACTTCGTGTATGATTTCTTCGATTATCTGAGCAGGAATAGATTTTCCCACACCACCTAGCGAAAAAGGTACGAGTCTTCCCCTGTTACGTCCATCTCAGATCCATTCGCCAGTGTCGCTTTTTCGAAGTCTGTGATTTTTGCCTGCGCTCCAACTCTTTGAATTGCGACCCATCCTATGCCACCAATAATTGTCCTGGTAGCTCACGAATTCAGTGAACCTACCAATTTTACGTTTTCTATCCATTCCTCTAGATAAGGTCGAGGATCATTGATCTTCTCCACCAAAACTACTTGTTGGCCGTATTATTTGGGTGGTCGCTTCTGATACCCCATTCAATTTCCTTGCCCTTGTTGACGATATGTTGTCCTGGGACGGCACCCATTATATCGCCAGTTATTGAGTCCGTGGCCCGTTTCACGAACAATTACTGCACCGAGCCCGTGTCACGCCTTGTCTGCCACAGCCAATGAATAACAAGAGAGTCGTTCCAATAAGAGCGTTAAGAAAGGAAATGTGATTGGCAACTGTGAGTCAATTCTGGCGGTAACTAGGATCGATGAAAGCGAGAAACAGGTCGTTACGCAGAACAGCAAACGGAACAATAGGAGCAAAATGACATCAGTTGACTTCTCCAGTTAAGCAACCATCAAAGAGAGCAGTACCAGCAGGCAGCTCATCTTATCGATGGCATTTAACGAATCTGCGAGAAGTTTTCCAGCGATTTCGAACAGCACAGCTGTTTGCCAGCAAGCGACTGCAATCCAAAATTTCCTGAATCATCGGCCAGATGTCGCACCTATGCTTAAATGATTTCTTCAAGACTGCTCTTTGACCTTCAAATATGTGTCGGTAGCGATGCGAAATGCCGCAAATGATTAAAAACCACCTACAAGGAAAACAAGACTGCGAAACACCGCGTACTTACGTGGTAATGCTGTCATGATACGCCTTAATCTCCACATTTGGATTAAAACTCAGGGCACTTTCACGCGCCACTTCAGCCTTTGACTTGCCTACGTGCTCCTTATGGAAAAGGAACTGCCGATTCAGATTGCTCACATCGATCGTGTCAAGGTCGATCTGAAAAAAAAAACAAAAAGTTTAGAGGTTAGGAACCAAACAAAAGTTCGTTAAGCGTCGAATGAAGCAAACTCAAACTTACGATTTCAATGCTCGGAAAGCCGGACAAAACTAAATTCTTCAATATTTCACAGCCGATTCCGCCGGCTCCGACAACCAAAATTTTACTTTTTAAAATTTTGTCACGCAGACCGTCTTCGAAAACGCCGACCAACTTTGCAGCCATCGTAACACGAAAATTACGTTGAAATAAAGCAGTTCGGAGCACTAAATGAACGACAATTGAGTTGGGTTTTGCCAATATTAACTTGTGTGCCGGTTGAAATTCAGATCAAGTCGAGATTTGTTGATTTTTTTTTCGCCAACTGAACTCCGGCGAATATTCGTAATGGCTGACTAAACAACAGTGGGTTGTGTTTGACACATTTGCTGTCTGACACACAAAGGCACAACCGCCAGCTTGATATACGGGCCTGGAACTAGTCCGATCAACTCTAAGCTAATCGGCTAACAGTGTTTATAAGAAAAACTTTAAAACACACTTTCTATCAACTACATCTTCGAGAAAGCTTTCGACATAGTGTTGGGTAGGACAAGAATTTTTGTCCCATGTTTGTATGAGGGGCTCATTTGAAATTTGAGGTGGTACAATGTCCCACCTCAAATGTCCCATTCAAAAGCTCCATGTCCCATTCATACATACAATGTCCGTCCCATTCATACAATTTGCCTTTTTGAGGAGCAATGGTAGCAAATGAGCGAAAAATTACGTATATTGCGTTTTTATGTTTGCGCGTAGAGTATTTTAACCCTACTAACACCGTTTCTTATTGAGATGCGGTAGTAAAATGACGTATTATTAGCTGTGGCATTTGTGGGTTGTGTTTATAATATACATTCTTTTTTATTTTATTTATTCTTATTTAATTTTAAAAATTAAAATACAAAATCTCTCAATCTCTCTCAAAAAATACATTCTTATTTATTTCAGTTATTCTTATTTACACTTATTCGGTTTCACTAGGGTTAAAACACTATACTAGCCATGTAAGTCAATCCAACAACAACAAGTTGTAGTCACAATAAAAATGACAGTTCCGTTCGCCAGCTTTTGTATGTAGCGGACACGGCGGGCTTCGTAAGAATCGCGTTTATTCTTAAATGCAGTGTTAAAAATAGTTCAGTTTTCCAAAATAATTTATTAATAGTGCTCAGCATGGAATTACTACACGTTGATATCAGTGCAATAGATTTTTAATCGAAAAAAGTGCGATGAAAGTTAAATCTCGGTTTCTCCCATCGAAGAGAATCTGTCATTCATGTGCAGAGTTCTCCGGTTCGTAATATTTCCGTGCTGAGAGCTTTGCTTTCAGCCATACAAATGCATGGGACAAAACCCGGTGAAGTGAGTGTGATTTGAGTGTTACAAATGTATTGGTACATACAAATGCATGTTTTTAATTCAGATGCGACAAAAGCTCTGAAGTGGGACAAAAACTTTGAAGTGGGACAACAATATTTTTTGTAGTGATGGGACATTTTGACGTGCATGAATGGGACATTTGTACCACTTCTTGTATGAGTAACCCAACACTGTCGAATCGACAGTGCTAAGCGATAGTGTTGGGTAGGACAAGAATTTTTGTCCCATGTTTGTATGAGGGGCTCATTTGAAATTTGAGGTGGTACAATGTCCCACCTCAAATGTCCCATTCAAAAGCTCCATGTCCCATTCATACATACAATGTCCGTCCCATTCATACAATTTGCCTTTTTGAGGAGCAATGGTAGCAAATGAGCGAAAAATGACGTATATTGCGTTTTTATGTGTGCGCGTAGAGTATTTTAACCCTACTAACACCGTTTCTTATTGAGATGCGGTAGTAAAATGACGTATTATTAGGTGTGGCATTTGTGGGTTGTGTTTATAATATACATTCTTTTTTATTTTATTTATTCTTATTTAATTTTAAAAATTAAAATACAAAATCTCTCAATCTCTCTCAAAAAAATACATTCTTATTTATTTCAGTTATTCTTATTTACACTTATTCGGTTTCACTAGGGTTAAAATATACAGGGTGTTTGGTACTCCGTGCATAACCTTGTAAGGGGTTATTCCTGGATATATTTTGAACAAAAAATTGATCTACGGATATGGTCAATTTTCAATATCCACGGAGATACAGGGTGATCAAGAAAAGTCCTTCGGACCTGTACCCTCACTCACTCAAAACGCTATATCTTGAAAACTAATAATCACAATTCAAAGAGTTATAGCTTGTTTTTTAGGGAATCAAATTACCTTTCATTTGCTGTAATAGTCCGCATTGTAACTGTATCCAATTCTGAGATATTTGCTTCAGAACACAAATTTTTGACACTTTGACCCTCAAAATTCTAGGATCAATGTAGTTTTTCTCTAAAAAACCCATTATAAAAATGTCATTTTAATGTTGTTTTCTTATGTGCCATATTATTGCCTACAAAAGATGCATACACTTACATTGCATAAGTTTTATAGTTTAGAAGAAATTATCATTCCAATAATGTAGCACTTTTGTCAAAAAAGCAAGAATAGGTTGATCAACACTCTCCGCTTGAACTAAAAGAACTTAAGAATGGTTTTTATGGTTTATTTCAAATTTCCTTAATTACAATAAATGTTCAAAATGGCTCCCTTCATTTTGAATGCACGCTAAAGCTCGTTTTGCCAGTGTTCTCTTTGTGTTCATACTCCTCAACTGCTGCCTTACTTCTGTTGCTGCCGCATCGATTCTGGTGTTTAGATCCTGCAACGTTACTACTTCCGTTGCGTAGACAAGGTCCTTCATCCGTCTCCATGCAAAGAAATTCATAAAGTTAAATCAGGAGATCTTGCAGGCCAGTGTATCGGTCCATTTCTACCGATCCAGCGATTGCTATAATTGGAATTTAACCAATCTCTGATTTGTCGGCCGTAATGAGCTGGAGCACCATCGTGTTGGTAAAACATGGAAGCCAATCGTTGCAGTGGCACATCATCCAATAACTCTTGTAGATCATTTGTCAAAAACTGCAAGTAATTGGAACTATTTAGGGTAGGCGGAAGCCTAATAGGACCAATAAAATCGTTGCCAATCACACCTGCCCATAAATTGACACTGAATCTGTGCTGAAATGATGCCTCTCTTCTTGTATGTGGATTGCTCTCAGCCCATGTGTGTAAGTTGTGGAAGTTTGTGATACCGTCCCTGGTGAATTGGGACTCATCCGTCCAAAGAATGTTGTTCATAAAATTCTCGTCACTTAGTTGTTGTTCAAGGAGCCAATTGCAAAACTCCATCCTTTTGGGCAAATCAATGGGTACCAGCTCCTGCACTGGTGTGTGGTGGTAGGAATGCAACCGCTCTGCTTTGAGGACACTCCAAACTTTCCACGTAGAGACGTTTAACTGCAATGCCAAGCGTCGGACAGCGTCGTTGTGTTGAAACTCATTTTAATTTAATTCATTTCCTCGATAATTTAAATACTACTTAAAGGACATTCATCGATAATTTAGTAATTAAAGGACACAAAGAATATTTCAGTTTAACATCATTTCAGGTAGTTTTTTTAGAACGAGGGTTGGTTTATGGCATATTTTATTTTTAAGCCATATGTATTTTCGCTTATTACCTGGAAAACGGGAAAACCTAAGTCATAAGTATGTATGCATCTTTTGTAGGCAATAATATGGCACATAAAATAACGACATTAAAATGACATTTTTATAATGCGTTTTTTTGAGAAAAACTACATTGATCACAGAATTTTGAAGGTCAAAGTATCAAAAATTTGTGGTCTGAAGCAAATACCTCAGGATTGGGTACAGGTACAATACGGACTATATATACCAAATGAAAGGTAATTTGATTCCCTAAAAAACAAGCTATAACACTTTGAAATGCGATTATTAGTTTTCAAGATATATCGTTTTGAGTGAGTGAGGGTACAGGTCCGAAACACTTTTCTTGGTCACCCTGTATCTCCGCGGTTATTGAAAATGGACCATCTCCGTAGAACAATTTTTTGCTCAAAATATATCCAGGAATAACCCCTTACAAGGTTATGCACGGAGTACCAAACACCCTGTATACTAGCCATGTAAGTCAATCCAACAACAACAAGTTGTAGTCACAATAAAAATGACAGTTCCGTTCGCCAGCTTTTGTATGTAGCGGACACGGCGGGCTTCGTAAGAATCGCGTTTATTCTTAAATGCAGTGTTAAAAATAGTTCAGTTTTCATAAATAATTTATTAATAGTGCTCAGCATGTAATTACTACACGTTGATATCAGTGCAATAGATTTTTAATCGAAAAAAGTGCGATGAAAGTTAAATCTCGGTTTCTCCCATCGAAGAGAATCTGTCATTCATGTGCAGAGTTCTCCGGTTCGTAATATTTCCGTGCGGAGAGCTTTGCTTTCAGCCATACAAATGCATGGGACAAAACCCGGTGAAGTGAGTGTGATTTGAGTGTTACAAATGTATTGGTACATACAAATGCATGTTTTTAATTCAGATGCGACAAAAGCTCTGAAGTGGGACAAAAACTTTGAAGTGGGACAACAATATTTTTTGTAGTGATGGGACATTTTGACGTGCATGAATGGGACATTTGTACCACTTCTTGTATGAGTAACCCAACACTACTAAGCGAGATTCGGATGATGTCAGTAACAAATATGCCCGTGTTTGATCAAATTTTTTACACCCTGAAGCGAAAAAAAGGCGTCTGGTTGAGCCAAATGAAGCGACCGCCGTCTTGTCCAGAGCGAAAGAAGACTGAGTGTGAAAACGGGCTAAGTTGCCCATAGATCAAAAAATGTTTCGCATAAAAAACTTTTACCTCCCAAATTAACGATTTTGATTGGTTCGCACCTTAAACAGCTGATTACTAAGCCATATTTTACACGTAGATTGTTCGCATATGTGCGTGGAGATTGCACGCATATTGGTGAGCTCAGTTCGAGAAGTTCTTTCCCGTTTGCCAACTGTTTACGTATAATTAAACTGTGGTCTTGTGTACGACCAGGCCCGTAGATTTCGAAAGCGATGATGGTACGCACGGTTGAACTTGCAGAGGCATTGAACGCGCTCACACATTTTTTGACATTCGAATTTCAAAACAATTATTTTAAAACGTCAACCACATTTGTTTACAAAAGTAAAATATCCGAGTTCATGTTGCCGGGAATCGGAGTTTTCGGAACCGGCGCAATCGCCAAGGTTTTGGTGCCGTTACTGCGCGAAAAGGGTTTCCACATCGAAGCGATCTGGGGCCGGACCATCAAAGAAGCAGAGGAATGCTCGCGCGAGCTCGAAATATCGTTCTTCACGAATCGTATCGACGATGTGCTGTTGCGCAAGGAGGTCGATCTTGTCTTCATCATTTGTCCGCCGTACTTGCATTCGGAGATCTCGGTTAAGGCGCTTGGAATCGGGAAGCATGTTGTGTGCGACAAGCCGATGGGTTTGGGCCAAAGTGACGCCCTGAAAATGGTCCGAGCTTCGCAGGTACATTTTCTAAATTTTATTCATTTCGCTTTTTCATTGACTTTCTACTGGTTTTACAGTATTACCCGACGCTGATATCGCTGGTCAACCATTCGCTACGCTACCTGCCAGCCTTCACGCACATGAAGCGAGCGATCAAGGACGGTATGATAGGGCCGGCGAGCGAAATCTCGCTGGTAGATGTCCGCGTGCAGATGGGCTCGCTCATACACGACAAGTTTGATTGGATGTGTGATGCTTCGATGGGCGGTGGAGCGCTCAACCTGATCGGGAGTCACGTTGTCGATTTGGTCACGTTCTTGCTGGGCAAGAAGGCGATCCGCGTGCATGGATTGGTCAAGACGTACACGAAGACGACCGGGTCGGTAAATGGAATTCGGCAGATCTCCGCGCCCGACTTTTGCACGTTCCAGATGGAGTTGGAGGGTGGCGTGCTGGTGACTGCATCGCTGCACAGTCACACGGTCTCGACGAATACGTTCGTTCAAGAGTTATTGGTTTGCGGACAGGACGGTCACTTGATCGTGCGCGGAGGCGATCTGTTCGCCTTGCGGACGAAACTTGACGCTCTGATCAAGGAGGAAGCGATTTATGTAGACGTTCAGGATCTTCATTTCACGGCGTCCGACTCGTCGTTGCCGCGTCCGTACGTAAAGGGGCTGTGCAAGATGGTCGGTGCGCTGAAGGAGGCGTTCGCGCAGAAAGAGGCAACGTGGGTTAAGGAGCCTGTTCAAGCGGCCGCCACGTTTGAGGATGGACTTTACGTGCAGGCTGTGCTCGACGCCATTCGCAAGTCGAGTGAGTCGAGAGCGTGGACCAAGGTGGAAATTACGTCAGAGTCGCCGACCAATCACGAGCAGATCATGCGATTCGCACGGATGTCCGTCATGTGAATCTGTTTCTTTTTAAATGCTCGACCTAAATCTTTTTTTTGTTCTTTGTTGCATTACTTTCGTCCTGTTTTGATTATTAAATCAAAGTGAAGTATTTTTCTTGTTTTCTAATTTTTTTATTATAAAAGTCTTCATAGTTATAAACCACTCGATTTCAATTCTTACAAATTACTGAGTTTTACCAAAATACGTCGCACCTGCACATTTCGTCTCACGGCTTTCCCAACGGAATGATGAAACTCATGCGGTCGGCGAATTCACCCCACGACGCCCGATTGGCTTGGAATACTGAGATCCACGCGATGACGATAGCGGCCCAGACTAGCGTTCCCAAAGCTGAGTAAATCACATCTGTGAAAAGTCGGTAATTATAAGTCGGAATCAGTTCGGAATAACGCACCAAGCTTACATTTTCGGATTTGTTTCTGTTCTTCGTATGCGGGCTTCTGGAAGGCTTCGCTGAAGAACCAGACGGCATTTATAGCCCAGACGAACGGTAGCATCGCACATCCAGCTAAGGGAATGAAGAGAAATTGGTGGGATGAGTCAGACATTCGAGACTTCGCGGCGGGATTACTACTCACCTTTGAAGTATGTCCTGCACAAAACCAGCTTGCGTTCATTCGTAGCCTTCGAGATGTCCATTGTGATGGATTAATTCAACTGGCCGGGGTTTTTAATTACAGGAAAAGGAAGGAAATTGGCTCTTGAAAACGAGAATGCAAATCGTGGACACAGCTGTTTTTGACAGAACGATTACATGAAAAAAACTTCGTTCTGTACTAGAGCTGGCTGCAACGACGTACGAAATATGTACTGGCGGCTTTTGATTTGAATGTTGACACATAGCCGATCTAATTAGTGATTATGTAATTAGTAGAGTTACTGTATACTAGAGTCACTCTATGGAAAAGAAAGAACAAGGCACCTGGTAAAAGAGTTGGGCCACCTTGTCAGATGGGGCGCTTTTTATTTTCGAGTTCGAAAACCGATACTTAAGTCTGGGTGAGAATGCATGTAACTCCGCCATAGACGGTCCCAAGCCCGGTTTGAGAAAGGAGGAGGGAACATGGAGTTAACCTGAATGGCCAGTAACACCAGTGCGTATCAGGAAGTAGGCAAAAAGTATGACAAGTTGGCAAGTCCATAGTTGGACTTGCAGCATAGCTGTGAGAACTCCAGCATGTCATATTTAACTCAAAACTCCCAGCCTTTTTCTACTAGGGTGTAATAAATAAGTAGGACCGGTCCTCCAGGTTGGGGGTTGGGCGAGGCGCCGACAACGCATCACCGGAAAAAAAAACACTGTCTCGAAACCTGAAGAACAGCCTCGGAAAGGATGGTCTCAACGGCGACGACCCCGCAAACGAAAAATGGACTACTCTATTGGATCTTGGAATGTTCGATCCTTATTTAGGACAGGAGCTCTGACAGAGGTTCTCGAAGAAGTGGTAAAACACAACATCAACATAACTGCCATATATGACGATATAACTAAAGACGAATTTTATGCCACCCTAGAGAGAACCTATGATTCACTGCCCTCGAATGACATAAAAATTGTCTTAGGGGATTCTAATGCAAAAGTCGGAAAAGAGGAGGCTCATAGAGGAACTGTGGTGCTCCAGCACATTAATCAATTCATTCGTTAATAAAAAAATCACTCTAATTTTTTATTAACGAAAATTTCGAAATCAGTAACTTTTGTTTTCGAAAATAATAAAATTTTCTTATATGACGTCATTCGAGATTAAAAAATCCGTTGATGAGTACGATTTAAAATTTAAGACATTAAATATTCCATTATATATTAAAAATAAGTAAAAATAATAATTCAAGCTAATTAATAGAATTAAATGTGTTGATAAAATAAAATGCTGTTAATATAATTTTAGTGAAATAAATATTGTTGGATAATATAAATTTAATTTACTATAACTATTATCTCAACAGAACAACAGGAGGGCACAGTCTCCATGACATAACCAACAACAATGGACAACGTCTTATTGATTTCGCAAGCAGCAAAAATATCATAGTAAGCTCTACGTGCTTCCCACATCGCGATATTCACAAACGAACGTGGGCATCACCAGATGGTCACACCTTCAACCAAATAGACCACGTTCTAATTGAGGAAAGGGCTGCTTCCAGCATACTTGATGTACGAACTCTCCGCGGTATGAATTGTGACTCTGATCACTATCTAGTCAGAGCTAAGTATCGATGCAGAATAGCTTGTCTTGGATATTCGAAAACGAGTAGAGCTCGCAAATTCAATGTCGACAAGCTTAACGACGAAACGGTGGCGCAGGCTTACATGTTAGCATGTAATAAACACCTGACACCAATATACGAAAATATCCAAAATATGCCAGTGGAGAATGCGTGGCTGAAAATACGAGACGGCATCAAATCCTCCGCAGAAGAGGTATTAGGATATCAAGCATGGAAAAAAATAATGATTGGTTCGACCAAGAATGTCGCAATGCAATAGATAGAAAGAACGAGGCTTACAAAATTTTTACTGAACGACCAACACGAGCCAAAAAAGAAAGATATGACGAGCTTAGGCGATATGCGAAAAAGACCTGCAGGCGAAAACAAAGGAAGTACCATAATGACAAGATACAAAAAATAGACGACGATATGAGACAAAATAAAACGCGGGACGCATACGCAATAGTAAAAGATCTAAAAAAGGGATATAAGCCAAAAACCAGTCTCTGCAAAGACGTGGAGGGCAACATCGTCAGCGACGCACAAGAAATCAAAAGGAGATGGGCTTCCTACTTTGAACATCTTTTGAATCCCATCCCAGTAGCACCGATAACGACAGACAACATTTCAATTCAAGCCTCAACTGACGAAGATGAACCATCATCGACACCACCCACGCTTGCTGAAATCAAAGCAGCCCTATGTGACCAAAAACTAAACAAAGCGCCGGGAATTGACGAGATACCAGTTGAACTTCTGAAAAACGGTGGAAATTGTGTCGCTGAAATACTGCACAACATGATATGCAAAATTTGGACAGAGGAAATCATACCCGACGACTGACGAAAAAGCATTATATGTCCAATTTACAAGAAAGGAGACAAACTCTGCTGTGAGAACTACAGAGGTATATCATTGTTGTGTACGTCCTATAAAATACTGACAAAAATAATTGACCGTCGTCTTAAGCCCTATACTAATCAAATAATTGGCGAATACCAAGGCGGATTCAGAACCGGACGATCTACAACAGACCAGATATTCTCGGTGAAACAGGTGTTTGGGAAATGCTGGGAATATAACACAGACGTGCACCAAATCTTCGTAGATTTTAAACAAGCATACGACAGTATCGACAGGAGCGTACTGTACCAAATCATGCTTGACTTTGGAATTCCTCCAAAACTAGTCCGACTAACAAGACTCACAATGACGAACACTGAATCCCAAGTGAGAATACAAACCGATTCCACAACCAGCTTTCGAACGGAATGTGGTTTAAAGCAGGGAGTTGATCTAGCCCCTATGCTTTTCAACTTGGCACTAGAGTATGTCGTCCGAAAAATCCCAGTCGACACCAGCGGAACACTACTATTCAAGTCCACCCAACTAGTAGCATACGCTGACGACATTAACATCCTAGCAAGATCCTTCCCTAGTGCTAAGGAGGTATTTGTCAATCTTGACTCCGCCGTAAAAGAAGTCGGTCTGCGCATTAACGAAAACAAAAGTAATGACGCAAACAAGAAGGAGAGCGCCTATCAGACAAAATAACAATTGCGGAATATAATTTGGAGAATGTGGACAATTTCATATATCTTGGAGCTAATCTAACAAAGGACGGTAATGAAACAGACGAAATCAAACGACGGATAATATTAACAAATAAGACGTATTATTCGGTACTTCCAATAATGAAATCCAAGAAAGTGCACAGGAACAATAAGCTGCGGATATATAAAACTATTGTACGACCTGTGCTCTCTTATGGCAGCGAGACATGGACATTAACACGAACTTCCGAAAAAGCAGTTAACGCATTTGAAAGAAAGGTACTTCGAAGAATTTTGGGACCTGTGAAGGAAGGAACGGAATGGCGAATAAGATACAACCATGAGTTGTATCAACTCTACGACGAGCCAGAAGCTTCAACGTTCATCAAGCTACGTAAACTGCAGTGGGCTGGCCATGTAGAGCGAATGGAAGACAGAAGAATCCCCAAACGTGCTCTTAAAGGCAGAGCGAGTGGTAACCGGCTAGTAGGAAAACCACGCAAGCGATGGGAAGACTCGGTTGATGAAGACAGGAAAGCCATTTTAAAAATTAGCAGCTGGAGGACGCGGTCTTTGGATCGAGGCGACGACTTCAGGAGGCCAGGGCCCGATTTGGGCTGTCGCGCCATTGATGATGATGAGAATGTATGTAGTACTATTTGTAGTTCCTTATTTCGACGCAAGTGTCGCTGGCATAGGTGCAATTTCGAAATTTGACATCTGGCGGGGTTTTTCAATCATTTCAGCTAGGGTTTGGGTTTATGCAATTAGTTATTTTTTTTTTTTCTGAATTAGAGTGATATTGCTGACGAAATTAGAGAACACATCACTTATTACTTTAACATACGTCTAATATTTATTTATTTATTTAGTTAATCGGTTCGAATGGCATCCTCGGGAGTTCTGCATACTAGAGCGTTAATCGTTAGAAAAAGGATGGCTCTTCAATCTCTCGCGGATCGAATTTTAGCACAACGAACACAAGCTTCATATTTCTCGGATCGGTTATGTCACTAGGCTTTGGAAAATTCTTAATGACGTTCTCTTAGTGGTTTAATGTGTAAATAGTCCAACGGCCAAAACGTCTCGATTTCCAGCATTGAGATGTCTAAGGCAATGAACAGATTTCCACTTTCGCGGGGTGATCCCCATCAATTCCGGATGGTCTCCACTTCGGTTTCATGGAATGCTTAAATTTATGAAAATTTACGGAAATAATTAGAGTTTTACACTTACCTTCGCGCCGAATGTATACAAAATGAATTGTCATCGTGACAGTTCTCTTAACATTTCTTTACTAAAAAAAGAACAAAACTAAAGTTCGAAATTCGAAATTACAGTCCTGATGCGTATGTGTGAGTGGAACTTTTTCTGATTTTAACTCGCGAATATCTTTAATTTGCAATACTTTTAAGTGGTGAAAATTTAATTTGGTAGGTTTCACGTACTAATGAACGGATTGCAATCACATTTGCTTACTTATCGCACGCTGGAAAATAACAGGGCGCTTTTTCAAATTTAACGGAAAAGCTGGTTATCACCACCTTGGCCGAACTCTAGTACCAGTCTTGTTCTTTCTTTTACATAGAGGAACTCTACTGTATACTATAGTTACTCCAGGGGACACTACATGTGCTTTACCATAGTTTGGCAAAGGTGAAGGAGCGAAATTTAAAAAAATGTGTCGACCTTTTTTTGGTACGTTCTTAACATCAAGAACTGTGCGAAGTTTTTATCACTTAACTAAAGCCAACAAGTCGGGCGCAACTTTATTATTTTTGGGACAAGTTGAAGATGCATGGAAAGTCAATATACAAGTTAGAGTGGTTAAGGAAGTCTAAGTGGAACCCCCTTTCACAAGTGCAACCCCCAATTAATTGCGAATATGATCAAAAGCTTCAGTATAGGTAATCAATATTTCATTCGTTTATGCACATTTCGGTTTTAATGAGGGAGGAGGGAGGGGTGATATTAAGGGTGGGTGAATGTCAATAATTTTTCAATTGATTGCTTCAATTACGTCCAATATTTTCTGCATAGAATGTCAGTTTCATAGACGAAGTTGCATTGAATTTTCATAAAATTCGGTGAATTTTTGTATGGGAGAGGGTAGAGGAGGTAAAGAAAATGTAAAATTTGTGATTCAGTTTTATTTCATTTCTCTTGTAAGGTGCTCGTACAAAATTTCAAGTTCGTAGCTTTCCATTTGTTGCTTAGCAGTTGATTTATTGAAATTGGTCGAAATCATACTTTTGTATGGGAGGGGTAGAAGGGCAAGTGTGATCTCAAAACTTTTGACGCAGTTCCGTTTTAACTATTTTCAAAAGTTTTCGTGCAAAATTTCAAATTGATAGCTTTTAATAGTTAGGTGATAATTGATTTCTTAGAAATGGCCGAAAAAATAATTTTGTATGGGAGGGGGTGGAAGTTCTGAAGGTATTCGACTAGATAATATTTCATACTTTTAGGGATTTTTTTAAATGCATTTCGCAAATTTTCAGGTTTCTAGCTTAAAATTTCATACAAAAATTTTCGGTTTATGTATTTTTTTCATTGCACATGAGACACCTTGTGCACGATAGACTAGGGGGGTCGGTGCATAATAACTGTGGAATTTTTATTATTTTTTCTGTATGTACAACAAATAGATGTATGCATGTGGAAAATTTAAATTTTGTATCTTTCACCAGAGCCCTAGAAAAATCACTCAAAATTGTCGACGTTATTGCTTACCACCTCCCTCCCTTTACACCTCCCGATGTAAAATTTTAACAAAATTAAAAACTATGTAATTCTACAAATTGACAAAATTTTAATTTGATATCTGTACTTAGTTTTGAGATATAGCGGTTTGAGATTTTGGAAAGTGCACCATTATTGAAATGCTTTCCATTTTCCCCCACTACTATTTTCTCCAAATGTTATATTTTTCTCGTATTTCTCTAGTATAGCGTAATATACGTTCCAAATTTAATTAATTCTCTAAGCTGTTTTCAGTGGACCTATAAGCCAACTTAATGGTCCCGAAATAGCAATTTTTTATGGTAAGTAATTTCGAAGAAATAGTCATTTGAAAACAAAAAAAAAATTCGACCGACAATTTGTTTTTAGCCCCCCCCCCCTGGATAAAAAAATTAAACTATTTTAAAATTTGTCTCACAAACCTCTCTCTATGTACATACATACATATGTTAATTTTTAGCTTCCTAGATGGAACCATAGTTGAGATATTGAATTCGTAGTTTTCGGTTTAAGCGCTCCCCCGGCCGCCCTCTGAACCCGTACACTCCACAAAATGGGTGTCCGCCTGAGATCCGCAACTATCTACAATCCCCCCATATTGAACTTTCTATCTTGAAGGGTTTGTGAGTTAATGTGCGCTGAGCGTACACACCGGCGGACGGCGTACGGCGGGACGGATTTTTTTTTTGCATTTTTAGGCTAATTTAGTCATGAAACGCGAAAATTATTATTATTAAAATAATAAAGTAAAAGTCACAAACAAACATTTTTGAGGAACAATTTATCTTAGGTTGAATCAAACTGGCAAAAGAAAACAACTAAGCTAACTATTTTACGAATGGTGAATTGGAGATGGTGAATTCGCGATTGTCAATTGTGGCATTTCTGCCAGATTCTGATAAAACGGCTTAAAACGTATTTCCCGCTAGCTTAAATTTATACTTGGCATCAAATTTCCACGACAAAAGAAAATCGATCGCAGAAAATAAGGTAAAGTACTTGGCCTAAAATTTTCGATTTAAAAATTTCCCGCTCTGTGCTGGAACCTACAAGGTTAACTATATACTGGTAATCTTTTGAGTAAAATATGTTCAAAAATGCAAAGATGAAAGACACTTGAACAGCAGATTGGGTCCAAATCGATGAGTTTTCCATTTTTAATAATAAACACACAATAAATATGTATTCGTACATCCTTATTTCTGAAATATGGTTAAATTTGTGGAAGCTTTTGAATTAAATCTAACCGTTTTATATAATTTGAAAACAAAAGGCTTAAAACCTTAAGTAAAAGCATCGTGCATAGACCTGCTGCACAGGCTCAGCCCATCACGTCGGGTACTAGCTACAGAGACGCGGCAAAAGGGATCAGGATTGGTATTATACATACCGAAAATCCTCACAAGATCCTTACATCGGACCAGCAGGCTGCAACACAAAAATCGATCTTGAAAGAGACACCCAAAGCGGCAAAAGAGGAGATAAATCCACAATTTGGTGGACTCAGCTTTAAGCCGGGATGGATGCTGATCGTTTGCCTTGATGAGCAAACCGCAGCCCGGTTGGAAAGGACAGCAGGGAGCATCAAGCTGGGCGAGTCATCATCATGATCAGCCTAAGTCATATCGCCCTATAAGCCATACCTCCTTCTTTATCAAAACGATGGAGAAGTTAGTGGACATTCACATAAAAACAGGGCCTATCCTGTCTTTTTTGCCTACCAAAAAAGCAAATCATGGTTTGGTAAGACAAACCGAAAAGGCAAAAGACTATGAAGAAATTGCTCTTTGTTCATTCCTAGATATAGAAGGAGCATTTGAAGCCATAATAGCGGCAGCTAGGATGAAGGGTTTGGAAACGGCCATGCTAAAATGGATACACGCCATGCTAAAGAGCCGAATGACAATCACGGATCTAGGTGTTAGCACATTGCACAGACTTACAGGGACTGGGGAAAATGTTTCCTTTCCACCGAGGAACTAGCCAACATGGCTCCCTTAAGTATCTTTAGATTAGAAAGCTATTGAGGTAAAGGAGCAATAAACGTACAATAGGCCGAGAAGGTTGCAGTGCTCTCATGTGTTCCCCAAATTATAAAAAAAATAAAAAAAATGTATTCTGAAGTACAACATATGTACATACCCGTATACACCCAGGCGCCGCACCGGAACACCTGTTATTTTAAGAAAAGGAGGGGTATTTATTAAAGTAGCTCTCCCGGTACTCTTCAATTGCTTCATGTTTTTTTCTCATAAATCAATGAAGCTATTGGGAAACTATAAATTGATTCTGAATAAGTAGTAGTAGTAGGGATTTAAAGATTGAGTTTTATACTTAATTTGAATATGAAATTTCAGTTCTTAGTTATATGTAACAATGCACTTAACAATCACTGATTCTTTTCATTCAAAACCCCAAAATCTTATAGGTCTAGCTCCCGATGGGAGCTCATTCCTACGTGGGAACTAAAGCGTTGCGAAGACACGATGATTCCACGAACAGAGGTATTCACCCATTTTACATCTTGGTGATCAAATTAAAAAAAATAAACTGCCAACAAGTCGGGCGAAACTTTATTATTCTTGGGACAAGTTGCGGATGAGTGGACAGTCAATATGCAGGTTACAGTGGTTAGGGAAGGCTAAGTGAAAGGGAGTTCTTGGGCAGGGCTGTTGTCAATTTAACAATATTTCATTCGTTTCTGCAAGTTTGGGTTTTTATGAGGGGAGGAGCCGGGGTAATAGTAAGGAAGGGTGGATGTTAATAGCTTTTTAATTAATTGCTTGAATCACGTCCAATATTCTCTGTATAGAATGTGTTTCATAGACGAAGTTGCATAGAATTTTCATAAAATTCGGTGTATTTTACATTCACGAAACCGAACATTTGTATGGGAGGGGGTAGAAAAGGTAGGGGAATAGTAAAATTTGATATGTAGCTTTATTTTTCTTCTCTTGTAAGGTGCTTGTATAAAATTTCAAGTTCGTAACTTTTAGTTTGTTGGTTATTAGTTGATTTAACGAAAATGGTCGAAATCATAGTTTTGTATGGGAGGGGGTAGAAGAGAAAGCGTGATTTCAAAACTTTTAAAGCAACTTCATTTGAATTATTTTTATAAGTTTTTCTGCAAAATTTGAAATTGATAGCTTTTAAGAGTTAGCTGACAAATTATTTCTTAAAAATGCTCGAAAAAATAATTTTGTATGGGAGGGGGTAGAGGAGGTAGAGGAATCGTAAGACTTGTGATGCAATTTTCTTTTTTTTTTGTTGTAAGATGTTCGTAAAAAATTTCAAGTTCGTAGCTTTTAATTTGTTGATTATTAGTTGATTTAATGAAATTGGTCGAATTCATACGTTTGTATGGGAGGGGGTAGAAGGGCGAACGCGATTTCAAAACTTTTAACGTAATTTCATTTTAATTATTTTTGTAAGTTTTTACGCAAAATTGCAAATTGATAGCTTTTAATAGTTAGGTGATAATTGATTTCTTAAAAATGGTCGAGAAAATAATTTTGTATGGGAGGGGGTAGAAGTTTTAAAGGTTTTCAACCAGTTAATATTTCGTATATTTAAGGATTTTTTTTAAATGCATTTCGCAAATTTTCAAGTTTGTACCTCAAAATTTCACTCAAAAATTTTCAGTTTATGTGTTTTTTTCAATGAACATGAAACACCTTGTGCACGTTAGACCGGGGGGGTCGGTTTATAACAATTATGGATCAAGTTAATATTATTTTTCTATGAAAATTAAATAGACGTATCCACATGCAAAATTTAAACTTTGTATCTTTTACCAGAGCCCTAAAAAAATCACTCAAAATTTTCGACATTTTTGCTTATCACCTCCCTCCCCTTACATCTCCCAACTTAAATTTTACCAAAATTAACCATTATATAGCTCTACAATCTGACAAATTTTTGATTTGATATCTGTACTATTTTTTGAGATATAAGGATTCGTAATTTTGAAAAGTGCGCCATTTTTAAAATGCTCCCCATTTCCCCGACTACTATTATTTCAACATGTTATATTTTTTTTGGTTTTGCCTAGTATAGTTTAATATACATTTTAAGTTTCAATTACATAGCTTAAGAGATAGTTGAGATATTAATTTTTAAGTGTTTTTCTTTGCACCCCCCTGACTCTCCCTCCTTACAATAATTAACCAATCTCTAAGCTGATTTCGATGGAACTATATGCCACCTTGACGGTCCCAAAATATGAATTTTTTACGATAAGTAATTTCGAAGATATAATCATTTGAAAAAATATTTCGGCCGATAATTTGTTTTTAGCCCCCTTTTTTCGGACGCCAATGGATAAAAAAATTAAATTATTTTTAAAAGTTGTCCCATAAACCCTTCTATGTGTGTGTTGAGTCTTAGCTTCCTAGCTGTTACCATGGTTGAGATATTTGAATTCGTATTTTTCGGCTTAAGCGCTCCCCCCGCCTCCCCCTGAATTCCCACACCCCCCAAAATGGGTATCCGTCTGAGATCTGCAACTATCTACAATCCCCTTAAAAATGAACTTTCTATCTTGAAGGGTGCGCTGAGCGTACACGTCGGCGTACGGCGTACAGACAGACGGATTTTTTTTTTGCATTTTTAGGCTTATTTAGTCATGAAACGCGAAAAAACAAAATTTCCGGGTAGCAAATTTTTTTTTTTTTCCCAAGTAGATCACAATACTTTATTATTAAAATAATAAAGTAAAATGGTAGCTAATTTTTTTTAAATTTTACATTCGTAAGATAAAGTGTTGTGGTAGTATAGTAATTGATTAAATAGGGATTCGCCGCTCATTTGCTCTTATTCTCAATTTCAAGGTATGAGGACGTTGTTTAACTTAAGGAGGAGCTAGATAAGAATGAATGAAATAACTATGATAAAGAGAGAATCCTTGATTTGCAAAATTTGGTTGGTTTTCTTTCCACTTTCTTTGCGGCCTATGATGAGCCTATTGAGATATTTCAACTAAGGGTCTAGTCTGATTTAAATAGAAATATAGATAATTACAAGTTACTTTTAACCGTATGAAAATCTAAGCATGGGTAAATTTGTTTCTGCTCACTAGTTTTTTTAGTGCTCAAAGGCAATCCCAAATGTGCTTTAATCATATTTGACATGACTGTAAAATCTGAATTATTTCGCTACTGTCTATGGACCAATATAAATTAATAAGGTTATAGATTTTTCATTCCGAATATTTAGAAAAATCTCATATACGTTCAAGAATTTCCTGCTCATTACGAAACAGACAAAATCTTTCCCTACATCCTACAAAACCTTAACTTTCCGTACTATACTGGGATAAGTCACTATGATTGGCAACATCAGATCTAACTAAAATTTATCAAAAAATCGTTCATGTTTTTTTAAGTTGATAGGTTTTACATAGGTTGCAAAAAGAATGGGAATTTCGAAATTAGCTTTCCTTTTTATCAAAACTAACTTAGAAAATATATAAGCTTCTAATTTCAATACGTTCTCGAATAATCAACGGTCATCAACATAAAAATATGCTTGGATTTCAAATTTTGAAAATTTCTCCGAGCTCTATCACATTTTAGATTTGGATGATTATGAAATTGTTTTCCACGTTGTTTGTTCAAATGTAAGTGACTATCAAGCAAAATAAAATTTGTATCTTCAAGCATTTCCGAGAAATTCGCGAACTGCTATCTTAAATCTAAAGTTAGCAGCCACCGCGATTTCTCATTGCCTAATTATACTAAAGAGATGATATATGTACCAGTACTTTTAAGGTACTTTTAGAAAATATATATAAAATATATAAATAATTTTGCTCTGATTAGTTTGACAACAAGAATTAGTACTATTAGCGATAAAAACGAAATTAAGGCTAACGCGTGAATCGAACGATTTTCGGGATATGAATGCAGGTGTAATATGTTAAGTAGGTACCGAATAAACTTGTATCATAGATATTCGCGTGCAAATATACACAAAAAAAGAAAATTCACCTTTTCCGAAAATTCCTTCCACAGATACGCCTGAAATTATGCCATAATAAGCATCAATTAAAAAAGACATGAAGACAAATGGATTACAACAAAAGAATGAACTATATTTTTATACTCTAGATGAAATCTGAGAGTATTATAAGTTTGCTCTAAAGTTTGTAACGCTAAGAAATAAGGCTCGGAGAAAAAAATGAATGATACAGAAGTTCATATAATCACTCAAAAACCGGATGTCCGTCCGTACATCTGCCCGTGTCCTCTCTAGCTTGAGAACGCTTTGAGCTAGATAGTTCAAATTTTGTACACGTCATTTTTGACAAAAAAGTAAGGTCAATTAAAGGAAAAGATTTCCGGATTCTTCTTTGTTACACTGAATTATTCGTGATGTTTCGGTCTTTGCTGAGACCTTTATCAAACTCAGCAGAGACCCAAACGTCACGGAAATCTTTTCTTTTAATTCGAAATGCACTGTGAAAACATTCACCGAACCATAAGTAAGGTCAAGTTCGTGAACGGTCCAAATCGTTCTACCCCTTCTACCCCCTCCTATATAAAATGACACAATTTCGCAATTTGCCAATAAACGAATTTGCTCGAAAAGTATAAGTATATTAGTCTGAAATTTGGAACATATTACTACCGTATCAAAATTATGCGTGTTCTCCCCATCCTTCCACCATAAATACATACAAACTGTACTTTCTCATGAAATAATCAATTTACTCAGTGCGCATAAATTTTATCGAGCTAAGATTGTGCACTTAACATTTATTTAGATTTATTAGTAACACCATAAAAAAAAACAATTAAAAGATTAGCTTTACCTCTTCTACCCCCTCCCATACAAACTGCACAATTTTACTAAATCCAATACATTAAATTTCTTAGTATTTTTTCAATTTTTGAATCCTAAATTTTGTGCAAAACATTTTGATGGCAACTTTAGCGTGATGAGTAAAAATTCGTTCTATGTCGTCAACTCCTGTACCGCTTCCTCTACAAAATTTCTTAAAATCATAAAATTTCTCTTTCATCTAGAGTATCACACGATTGGGTTTAAGCTCAACTAAAATAAACTATATTAAAATAAACTAAACTATAATAGACTAAATTAAATCAACTAAACTAAAATAAACTAAACTAAGATAAACTGAAATAAACTAAATTAAACTAAAAAAACATAACAGAATTATGATTGGGCTTAAAGCCCAATCATATGATACTCTAGATGAGATGGAAATGACTTTAATATACCGGAAAATATGTCATCTCAAATTCTTTCGAATAGTGAGTAGAGACTTTGCATGGGAGGTGGTAGAAGTAGAGGGGGGGGGGGTTTGTATTTCTCCTATGTGACACCGAAAATTGCATGTAAAATGTTTCGTGCTGAGTTTCAAATTTTTAGTTTTCATTATTTTTAAAGAAATTGGACATAGTTTTGCAGAAATTGTGGTATTTGTATGGGAGGTGGCAGAGGAAGTGGAACGTTTTCGATGATTTTGAAACTGCTTATCATCACCCTTATCACTATGCTTTGATTCAATTTCAAAGTCGACAGCTCTCATATATTCGAAGGAGAAATGCTTTTCTTGAATTTATAATACAGATATTTATATGGGAGGGGGTAGAAGGAGGGAAGCTGAGCTGATAATTTTTTCCAGCATTTATTGCAACTATTAAAAAACAAATTCTGGCAAAATTTTAAGTTTGTAATTTTTCTAGTTTTAATGGAAATCGATATAATGCATTTAACAAAATTTATGCATTTGTATGGGAGGGGGTAGAAGGAGTGTAAGGATGAAAACAATTTTTTTTCCTGTTATTGATATTTCTATTTTTATACTTTACGCGAAATATCAAGTTGATAGCTTCCACAGTTTCGAAGAAAAATAATTTAATTTAAATTTCAAAATTTCGTGAAATTTGTATGGGAGGGGGTAGAAGGAGTGAGGTCAAGTTGATAATTTTTTCAATGCTGATTGAAATTATAATAAAATTAATTCTGGCAAAAATTCGTTTTTCTAACTTTACTAGTTTCGATGAAAATCGAAAAACTGCATTTTTCAAAATTATGCATTTGTATGGGAAGGGGTAGAAGGAGTGATGGGATCGGATCAATATTCAGTCATATTATTGGCATCTATATCATAATACTTTAACCCAAATTTCAAATCGATAGCTTAAGTAGTTTCAAAGAAAAATCAATTTCTGAAAATTTCGAAATTTCGTGAAATTTGTATGGGAGGGGGTAGAAGGAGTGGGGGGATGTGGCCCGTTCACGAACTTAAAGTTTCTTTTTTGTTAAAAATGACACACAACAAATTTCAGCATGATAGCTCAAAGTGTTCGAGAGTTATGCTGTAGACAGACGGACAGACGGACAGACGGACAGACGGACAGACAGCAACTCGGAATCGAAGTTTTTGAGCGACAACAAATATTTCTGTACCCTTGGCGGCTCTGTGCGAGCATTATTTTTTAGCGTTACAAACGGTAAGGCAAACACAATATACTCTCAGATTTCATCTAGAGTATAAACATAACAGAATTATGATTGGGCGTAAAGCCCAATCATATGATACTCTAGATGAAATGAGAAAGAGTTCAATGTACCGGAAAATATGTCACCACTAATTCTTTTGAAAAATTAATAGTGACTTTTGTATCGGAGGTGGTAGAAGCAGAGGAGGAAGGTTTATAATTTTTGGATATGACACCTTATGTGGTATGTAAAATATTTCGTGTTGAATTTAAGGTTTGTAGCCTTCATTATTTTCAATTGGACATAGTTTTACTGAAATTGGGGCATTTGTATGGGAGGTGGCAGAGGAAGTGGGGGGGCTTAGAAGATTTTGAAAATGCTTATCGACATCATTATCGCCACGCTTTGTTTCTTCAAAGTCGATAGCTCTCATATGTTCGCAGAAGAAATGCTATAATACAGATATTTATATGGGAGGGGGTGGAAGGAGTGAAGAGGAGCTGATAATTTTTTTAGCATTTATTGCAATTAATAAAAAACAAATTTTGGCAAAGTTTTAAGTTTATACGTGTTCTAGTTTTAATGGAAATCGATATAATGCATTTAACAAAAATTATGCATTTGTATGGGAGGGGGTAGAAGGAGTGTACCCATGGAAACACATTTTTTCCTCGTTATTGATATTTATATTTTTATACTTTATGCAAAATATCAAATTGATAGCTTTAACGATTTCGAAGAAAAATAATTTAATGTAAATTTCAAAATTTCGTGAAATTTGTATGGGAGGAGGTAGAAGGGGTAAGGTGAAGTTGATAATTTTTTCAGTATTGATTGCACTTATAATAAAATTAATTCTGCCAAAAATTTGGTTTTATAACTTTGCTAGTTTCAATGGAAACCGAAAAAATGCATTTTTCAAAATTATGCATTTGTATGGGAGGGGGTAGAAGGAGTAACGGGATCGGATCAATATTCAGTCATATTAATGAAATCTATACCATAATACTTTGACCTTAATTTCAAGTTGATAGCTTAAATAGTTTCAAAGAAAAATCAATTTCTGAAAATTTCAAAATTTCGTGAAATTTGTATGGGAGGGGGTAGAAGGAGTCGGGGGATGTGGCCCGTTCACGAGCTTAAAGTTTCTTTTTTGTTAAAAATGACACACACAAATTTTTAGCACTATAGCTCAAAGCTTTCGAGAGTTATGCTGTAGACGGACAGACGGACAGACAGCAACTCGGAATCGAAGTTTTTGAGCGACAACAAATATTTCTGTACCCTTGGCGGCTCTGTGTGAGCATTATTTCTTAGCGTTACAAACGGTAAGGCAAACACAATATACTCTCAGATTTCATCTAGAGTATAAAAAAAAACAAAACAAAACAAATCAAAAAACGAAATGAAACAAAGCAAGGCAGTATCAAACAAGTCTCGATCCGTGTTTGTTGCACGCTAAAGCTTTGAGAACTGTCTGGCTATCCGATAGGATAAAAATAGATTTGTTGCGATGGGCTTAGCTACATAGCTCCATTGCAATAAGTTCGGCTTGGAGTATTGTGGCTTCCTTATCAAGAGGTTTTGAAACCGAGAAGTTAGGACTCATGACACCGGCCCCAGTCCCCTTCAAAGTTCGTGTACCAGATAGTTGATCCATCTTCCATTTCAGGTAGCATGGATTGCTATTCCTTGCATTCTCTGATTAATACTTTGAATGGGGTCTCAAAGTTGAATTTTTTCAGCATAGTGTCGGGGCTAGAACCCCAATTCTCGGGCTTTTTAAGTCTTGGAGATGATCTCTAAGATCCCTCGACTTGTATTTGTTATCCCTCTGTATGCGTAACACCCCTTTTTTATTTTGGATGTGAAAAAAAAAGAAAAAAAATATACCGGATTATACGGCAACGACTTTTGGCATTCAAAGACGAACTATGATTGGCTTCAGGAACGTTTGAACATTGAGTGACAGGGCTGGAGTCACTCGATCCTTGTACCACCAATTGGTAATCGACCGTGAAATGGAGCACTTTAAATAAGTTCTGCCAACAGCTAAGGGCCGATGCTCAGGATCGCGCCATGTAGAAAACTGAAGAAAGCTGTTTCTATCGTAAGGGCATAGGTTCTAAGGGGTCTAAACATGAATTTGATTTGATAGATGGGAGGTGGCGGAGGAATTCGATGATTTTGAAACTGCTTACTAGCATGAAATTGAAAGAAAAGATTTCTGAATTCTACACTGTTATGCTTTATTATTCGTGACGTTTCGCTTTCTGCTGAGATCTTTATCAAACTGATCGACAATTATAAAAGACTATTATTTTATACAGAAAAGGGTTGATTGGGTGTGGGAAGGGTAATATAAGATTAATTAGTTATTTAAGGTTAGTTAATTAGTATCTGGTAGTTAAATTAGTTAAGGAATTGTGGGTACGGATTTTGTTCTTACCAAATTTTAAGGCAGGTATCCAAACTGCTGATAACTTGTATCCGATGTCTGGTTTGAAGTTCTGTGGATGTGCTTGCCAGCATCCTTATCACCATGCTTTTTACCAATTTTAAGGTCGCTAGCTCTCATAATTTCGAAGGAGAAATGCTTTTCTTGAATTTCTAATATTGAAATTTATAAGGGTTGGGGGGGGGGGGGAGGGGGAGTTTTAGAAGGAGTGGATCAATTTTTAAGGGACAAATTTTAGAAAATTTTAAGTTTCTACTTTTCATAGTTGCAATAAAACCAATATAATCAATCAAATTCCCCCTATAGGGGCATAGGACAGAAACAACTCTCTTCCACAAGGCGCGATCCTGAGCATCGGCTTTAAGCTGTTGCCAGGACTTGTTTATTCCTCTGGCCTCCTGCTCAACTGCTCGCTTCCATGTGTTACATGGTCGTCCAACCCGACGCCTTCCTTGAGGGTTATAATCCAGAGCCTGTTTTGCGATGTTTCGCTCTGGTTTCCTCAAAGTATGACCGATCCACTGCCACTTTCGCCGTTGAATCTGAATATAATAATATAATGCATTTAACAAATTTATACATTCGTATGAGGTGGTAAAAGGAGTATACGGATCCAAACAAAATTTTGTGACTTTAATGATTTTTGTATTCTCTCACTTACTTCACTCAAAATTTCCAGTCAATAGCTTTTAGAGTTTCGAATAAAAATACTTTAATTGAAATTTCGTGAAATTTGTATGGGGGGGGGGGGGGGTAGAAGGAGTGAGGTGAAGTTTACAATTATTTTTTTCGAAACTGATCGCAATTACAATAAAAATTCGTCCTCTTATCCTTGCTAGTTTCAATAAAAATCAATAAAATGCCTTTTTCAAAATTGTTCATTTATATGGGAGAGGGTAGAAGGAGTGAGAGGATGAAATCAATATTTTTTGACGTTTTGATATTCACATTATAATATTTCGACCTAATTTTCAAGTCGATAACTTAAATGGAATCAAAATCTATTTCCTTAAATTTCGAAATTTCATGAAGTAGTGAGGGATTTGCACAGTTAACGATCTTTAAGTTTCCTTTTTACTTGAAATGGTATGAGACAAATTTCAGCACAATAACTTAAAGCGTTCGAAAGTTTTTTTTTTTTTTGTGACACCAAAACTAGAGGAGTTACCCTTTTGTACTGAAGCACAGCTCCGGTGAGGTGGAAAAGATGTTGGTTTTTGGGAATCAAGGGGATAGAAACGCAAGTTGGTATGAATATTTTTCTTAAATGTTGAAATTTGTTTTGGGACTACTGACAAGGGTAGCGAGTTCCATTTGCGAACAGACGGTTTAAGAACGAATCACGATATTTGACGGTGCGCCCGAAGATAGATTTGAGAGAATACTTGTGAGTGCAGGAAGCAGCTCGACTATTACGGGGTAAAGGCAAGCATGCTAGTAAAAGATTGGAGAGACGGAAGCGCAAGGAGGATTCGATTGACGCAGACAGCAAATTTCAGATGAGGCGAGATATTCAGAAGGCCAAGGTCCGGTTTGGGCTGTAGCGCCATCGTTAGTAAGTAAGTAAGTATTATTATTACGGATTACACATTTTATTTACCAATTTATTTGGAATGAATATTAGAAGCCCGCACTGATCAGAAAATCCATTCGATTTATGGTCGCCCGCACAGAATTTACTCTAAAGATATATACAGGACAAACTTGCAATATCTTTTATTATTTATTTTTGTGATTTTGATTTATCTTCAGTTTTTACCCGTCCCATGGCAGATGTCATCTATCATTATGCATTTTTACAATCCAATTCGTTCCTGTCACCTCATAAAAGCAATTTTTCCATAAATTATTTTCATGCATTCCGCCAAGTTAAAATTGTATCTTCCTAGCGTTTCTGTTTCTTGCTTACAGAAAGTATTTTCTATTGTTGAAATCTTTCCAGATTGTACGTAAAAGTACCTCTATGGAAGCCTACGCACCGCCAGCCATCCATAGGTAACCTCGGTGTAAACTCAGATTTGAATTTTAAGCCGGCCAAACGGGCGACCTTACAGAGGATTAAGTGCATTTCAGTCATACTTGCGACGCAATTAAAACTCACATTGAGCACTAAAAATCTCATAAATCTAACCCCGTACAAACATATCTAAAAGATTGCAAAGATCCGGAGTGCAAGGCAATGCAGTCGGCACGGCAGTGCGAATTTCGTTCTAGTTGGCGACTAGACTTTAGATACTCGTGTAGCTACAAGTTGGCCACTAATTCTGGTCGGTCCGGGGATCTTTTCTCGCGCTTTCTTTGTACTTGCAACAACTCGTGTACAAATTGCTGACCAAAGGTAATTCTACGGAGCTAGGATAAAATAACCATTGAAAATGCCATGACTGCAGAAAGTCAATCGACACGAAAGCAACCCAACTGCTAGCAGTGGGGGACAGTGGCGCGAACAAGTATTTGCTTAAAATTGTCTTGGACACTTTCAATATAAACCGAAATCAATTGAATGCAACTAAGTTACAAATTAATCTACTTTCAAATTTATCCTTCTAAAGAAAAAGAGAATTTGTAGGTAAAGACTATGCTGTAGTATAAGATATATGTAGGTAAAAATGGTTTTGATAGATGTAATTTTGTGATTCCACATGAAATCTGAGAGTATGTTGTCTTTGCTCGCCAAGGGTACAGAAATACAATATTTAATGTCACTCTAAAACACCGAATTCGAATGACCTTACATTCGTTTGTCTGCATATGCTTTGAGCTATCACGCTGGAACTTTTCCATGTCATTTTTACCAAAAAAGGAAATTGAAGTTTGTAAGTGAACCGATTTGACCAAACTCTTCTACCACCTCTCAAACAAATTTTACAAAACTGTAAGAAATTTATTCTTCCTCGAAACCATCTCAGCTATCGACTTGAAAATGCTGTCTAAAGTACAGGGAACTGGTAATTATACTCTAGATGAAATCTGATAGTATTATAAGTTTGCTCTTAAGTTTGTAACGCTAAGAAATAAGGCTCGGGGAAAAAAATTAATGAAACAGGAGTTAATATTATCACTCAAAAATCTCAAAACCGGTTGTCTGTCCGTCCGTCCGTGCACTCTCTAGCTTGAGAACGCGTTGACCTAGATAGTTCAAATTTTGTACACGTCGTTTTTGACAAAAAAGTAAGTTCAAGTTCGTGAACGAGCCAAATTGCTCTACCCCTTCTACCCCCTCCCATTCAAAATGACACAATTTCGCAATTCGACAATAAATGGATTTGCTCGAAAAGTATAAAAAGCTATTAGTCGGGCTATATTACTTCCATAATGATTTCAATCTACAGTAGAAAAATTATTTGCGCCCTCTGTCTCCTTTCCTCCCTCCCATACAAACTACACTTTTTCATGAAATGCTCTAAGACGATTTTCTCAGAACATATAACATTTATTGAGCTCATATTTTGTAATAAATACTTAATTAGTATTATCACCAAGATCAGAAAAAAACATTTGATTAGCTTCACTGCTTCTACCCCCTCCCATACAATATGACACAGTTTCACAACTTCATAAAAAACCGATTTTCTGGAAAAGTATGAATGGCACTAGTCTGAAACTTAAGGAATGTCAATTTTATAATATTCCTAGCTATTTCTGAAAAAATGACTAAAATCCCCTCACTCTTTCTACCACCTCTCATACAAACTGCACATTTTCACTAAATCGAACTCACTAATTTTCTCAGTTCCCATTCAATTTTTGGAGTAAGCATTTTGTATAAAACATTTTTATAGCTGCTTTAGCATGATGGGGAAAAAATTAGTTCAATGCTATCATCCGTTCTAACACTTCCCGTACGAAATTTCTTGGGATCACAAAAAATTCTATTTTATCTAGAGTATCGTAAGATTGCGCTTTACGCGCAATCGTAGCCCTGTTATGTTTTTTAATTGGTTTCGAAACCTAATGCCCCGCCTCGGACTAGATTGATTAAATTTCAACAACCACAAAAACGAATATTGGCGTATCCCTTCGGATCTTGGAACGTGCGATCCCTGTACATGGCAGGAGGAGTGAGAGTTTAAATGCACTACACTCAAAGAAACTAAATTGTTAGGAAACGAGTTAACTAACATATGTTCGAACACAATTTTCAAAAGTGGGAAATCTTCGGGAGTTTGGAGCTTATTAATTTCCACGCCCCAACGGAAGACAAAGACGACGAAGTTATAAACGATTTCTACAGTACCTTAGAATCAACATTCAACTTCCTTCCAGTAACCGATATTAAAGCAGTATTCGGTGACTTAATTGCAAAATTGGCTAAGGGGGAGACTTGTGCGGGAATAATTGAAAGGCACAGTCCCCGTGGTATTAATAATGTCAACGGCCAGAGGCTTAATGATTTCGCCAGCAACAAAAACCTTATTGCAAGCTCGACATGCTTTCCGCATCGTGATATTCATTAGAGATTGGAGGCATCACCCGACGGAGAAACATTCAACCAAATAGACCACGTTCTAATAGAGAACAGGGCAGCATTCAGCATTTTCGCCATGCGTACATTTCAACGGGCCAACTTCGGCGCAAAAGAATTAATGGATTCGCCAATGAATGCAAAGATGCCTTAAACCGAAAAATTAAGCATACAAAATATTAATGGAACGGCCGACACAAGCCATATAAAATAAATATAATGATCTTGGACGATATGAAACTTTTCATGCCCTTTAGCTGTAAACGAATCAAACCGTCGAAGGATTCGTGGTTCACTGAAGATTGTCTTACGGCCATCCGGAACAAGAAAAAATATTTACAAATTTTTAAGAGCAATTCAACGTGTCAATCAAGAAATACATGAAAGTCCATTTTGAAAAGTGCTAAGTTTCAACACCACCACAAACTTCGACGAAAAATTTTCGAAACACCAATTGGCTCGAGATCGTTTTGGCATTTGTTAAAATGGTCAACAGCAACCATGTAAAATCATCTACACCACCTTTTTATACTCTAGATGAAATCTGAGAGTATATTGTGTTTGCCTTACCGTTTGTAACGCTAAGAAATAATGCTCGCACAGAGCCGCCAAGGGTACAGAAATATTTGTTGTCGCTCAAAAACTTCGTTTCCGAGTTGCTGTCTGTCCGTCTGTCCGTTTGTCCGTCTGTCTACAGCATAACTCTCGAACGCTTTGAGCTATCGTGCTGAAATTTGTTGTGTGTCATTTTTAGCAAAAAAGAAACTTTAAGTTCGTGAACGGGCCACATCCCCCCATTCCTTCTACCCCCTCCCATACAAATTTCACGAAATTTCGAAATTTTCAGAAATTGATTTTTCTTAGAAACTATTTAAGCTATCGATTTGAAATTTGGGTTCAAGTATTATTATATAGATACCATTAATATGACTCAATATTGATCCGATCCCATCACTCCTTCTACCCCCTGCCATACAAATGCATAATTTTGAAAAATGCAGTTTTTCGATTTTCATCGAAACTAGTAAAGTTATAAAAACGAATTTTTGCCAGAATTAATTTTATTAGAATTCCAATGAGTACTGAAAAAATTATCAACTTCCCTTCACTCCTTCTACCCCCTCCCATACAAATTTCACGAAATTTTGAAATTTAAATTAAATTATTTTTCTTCGAAACTGTTAAAGTTATCAATTTGATATTTCGCATAAAGTAGATAAATAGAAATATCAATAACAGGAAAAAAAATTGTTTTCATCCTTACACTCCTTCTACCCCCTCCCATACAAATGCATAATTTTTGTTAAATGCATTATATCGATTTCCATTAAAACTAGAAAAATTACAAACTTAAAATTTTGCCAGAATTTGTTTTTTAATAGTTTCAATAAATGCTGGAAAAAATTATCAGCTCAGCTTCCCTCCTTCTACCCCCTCCCATATAAATATCTGTATTATAAATTCAAGAAAAGCATTTCTCCTTCGAATATATGAGAGCTGTCGACTTTGAAATTGAATCAAAGCATAGTGATAAGGGTGATGATAAGCAGTTTCAAAATCATCTAAAACGTTCCACTTCCTCTGCCACCTCCCATACAAATGCCTCAATTTAAGGAAAACCAATTTCTTTAAAAATAAAGAAAACTAAAAATTTTAAATTCAGCACGAAACATTTTACACGCCATTTTCGGTGTCACATAGGAGAAATACAAACCTCCGCCTCTACTTCTACCACCTCCCATGCAAAGTCTCTTCTCACTATTCGAAAGAATTTGAGATGACATATTTGCCGGTATATTAAAGTCATTTCCATCTCATCTAGAGTATCATATGATTGGGCTTTAAGCCCAATCATAATTCTGTTATGTTTTAAATGGGGACCGAATTATAGTCCAACCTGTTGTGAAAGCCAATTTTCGTGCAGCAAGTTTCGCACGAAACTGCAGGCTGCCAGCTATAAGCCAGTCTCCCTCGCTTGTAACACCATCTTAATTTCGTCTACCTGAGATTCATTTTTGCACACGACTTATCTTCAGCATTCTTCGTAGTATTTCTCCCTTAGTCCTTCAAAATTGTTTTACGGCCCTGGCTAAACCGCTGTACGATTTATTCTACCTCTATTACTCTTCTGGGAACTTTCCACGCACGTGGCGAATGTTCAGCCGATTACCAAGAAAGGAGATAAAGTGCTACCCGCCAATTACCGCTCCATCGCCATTACTTCTGTTCTGGTACTTGACATCGCTAAAGCGTTTGACAAAGCTTGGCACTAATATCTCCTAGTGACGCTCGAAGCAGTCGGCTCTAATAATAGCCTCGTAAAATAGATTGAGAGCTTCTTATATAAACGCACCATACAAGTCGTATTGGATGGCGTCGCATCTTCCCATAGATTTCGCAGTCCCTCAAGACTCTTTTTTATCACCTACGCTCTTTCTTATTTTTATCAATTCTGTCGTCAACGCTCAATCCGATGCATTGCTTTCCAGATGACAGTACCCTGGATAACATCTATGAATTCCACTCGATTACTAACGCTCATCGTGTCCCGGTAGCATCTAAACGTGTCAAACTATTTGGATCATCGAACTCTGACCTGAACCTAATCTTGGAATGGGGCAGGATAAATAAAGTAGAGTTCACCACCTCAAAAACACAGGCCTGTCATCTTTCCCAAAAACGTAATGTTCCAGCGTCGGTCTTTAATGTAACCTTCGGTGGTGTCCAACTACTAGACTCTTCCGAATACTACTCACTCCTTGGCATTAAAATAAATAACCATTTTAATTGGAACCAGCACATACTCGACGTAGCACTTGACGCTTCCAAGCGCCTAGCAGTTCTTCAAAGATGTAAAAACTACTTTACTCCCAGTGACCTAGCAAACATCTATAAGGCTTACATTAGACCACGCCTCGAGTACAATTCGCATTTATGGGCTGAGGCACCCAAAACGCATCTGGTGATGCTCGACCGTGTACAGAAACAGGCGTTCCTACTAATTGGAGATGAAGTCAACACGGTTTCCAGAGACTACCTAAAACTTCGCAGAAATGTCGGAGTACTAAGCATTTACTACCATTACTTTTATGGTAAACGCAGTGAGGAACTTGCTAAACTTATTCCACCTCTGTACACATTTCCTAGAAACACTCGCCTAGCTTCATGCGCACACGAGCTTACTGTGAAGCTTCCAACTTCCCGTGCAGTGAAATATAGACAGTCATTCATACTCCGAACTTCAAAGCTTTGGAATGCATTGCCAGAAGCTGTATTCCCATTGTCATACGACCTTCGACGTTTTAAACTCAACGTCCGCCGGCATTTTAGGCTTTTCCCTTTTTTTCCTTTTAATCCCGTTTAACCTTAACTCCTATTTTCCCTTACCGATTGTAAGCGTGCTTTCTTTGTTAAAAGGATGAGAGAGGGATACTAACCGAAGACGACCCTCTGTAAAGATGCAGAAGTCAATATTATAAGTAATGCGGAAGCTATAAAACAAAGATGCCCAACACTTTGAACACCTCCTCAAGCAGAGCCCATCATCCGCTCGAATAGTAGCAGCAGGCATAATAGCAGATAGAACCGATGTAACAGATGATGAAGGATCCTCTTTGCATCCATCCATACTCAAAGAAATAAAAACGGCCCTGAAGAACCCCCAAACAAAGCGTCGGACGCTGATCAAATTCCAGCTGAGCTGGCGACATCTGCATAGCATATCCTACACAGATAATTCACGGACATATGAAAACACTTCCTGAAGATTGGCGCAGGAGCATTATATGTCCAATTTATAAAAAAGGTGAGTCTGCTGTGAGAGCTACCCAGGAATATCTTTGTTGCGTACGTCTCATAAAATCTTGACGAAAATTCTGTAAAAGAGAATTAAGTCCTAAGCTAGTAATTGGTGAATACCAAAGCGGATTTGCTGGGAACATAATATTGATGTCCACCATACATATATTTGTTGGAAATATAGGAAAAATAAACTAAAAATATATAAAACAATTAGAAGACCTGTGCTATGCTATGGCAGCGAAACGTGGATATTAACTCAGGCATCTGAAAAATTACTTAAGGCATTTGAAAGAAAGGTCCTCAGAAGAATCCTTGGACCTGTGAGAGAAGACTTGATCTGGAGAATACGATATAATAGAGAATTGTATGCCATCTTCTACAATACAGAAGTGTTAGTTAGCCCTTATAAAAATCAAGTAGCTTCAATGGACTGGTGGCGTGGAACGGATGGATGACGAATGAGTTCCCAAGCGCATACTACAGGAGAAAGTCAACGGATAAGATCCAATGGTTTGGTGAACGATCCAGTTGGAAAACCACAAAAGCACTGTAAGAATTCTACTTATAAACGCAAACAGTAAATCACTGCTAAGATTTTCAAACTGGAGGACGCATTCAGTGAATCGAGAAGGATGGAGGCGTAAGTTAGTAAGCATATTTCATAAAACATAGTATGTGGATTATTCGAATTGCTCAAAACGACAGTTGGTAGACAACATGGATGCTTGGATACTAATTTCTCTGTGCATTAACATTTCCGGAACCAACACCAATTATGATCGCGGCGTAATCTTTTAACCACAACAATCAATACTTGGGTATTTAATAATTTTCCAAACGTTGAATTGTTTTCTTCATCCACTGTTTCTTCAGCGATTCTGAACGGCATATCATCGTGCATGATATACCATGCTGCAGGGATTAGCGCTGGTGCGGTAAATGCTTAGGAAGAGGACATTATGTTTGTGTAAACATCGGTCGGACAACATAAACAAGGAAAACAAGACCGATCTGAACCTGGGCGCTTTGACGACGGCAAAGAATAAGAAAAGCGGGAAAAACTGTACGGAACATGCGGTAAAGGAACGCCAGTGGGATTATCTAGCGCTGAAATAGCTCCAGAGCGATCTGCTTTTTTGCCTTTTGGTTTTATTTTATTTAGTAGAACCGAGAAAGAACGCTGATCCAGCACAGTATTAAATTCATGGAGATGCGTGCAGCATCAATAAATTTGTTTGCAACCATATCAAACGGGAAGATTTATTGGAGTCGCCCCAGTCCGAAAGAGTGGACGCCAACGAACAACGTACGGAGCGCCCCGAGACACGAACCGTACTTTCGATTCAAAATTAGCGAACGGGAACTTATTTTTTTTTCAACTTATTATTAGCGATAGTAAATTTAAAGTGCGGATGCCTTTCGCCTCTGAATTTGTTTTTATTTATTTATTTATCTAGCTATACCTTATATGTTCCTATACCATTCATCAGATTGCGATAAAACTTTGGTGAGATGTTGTACGCACGCCAGGGAAGGTTTCTTGAATCAATTGGTCGATCTAAATCTCAAAGTGGACAGAGAAAAGCCATCACGACCTTCTAACTAGCGATATCACCACTTAATTTTAATGAATTACTTTGATAGTGGCCTACTAAAGAAAATTAAATTGGAATAAAATTATTTTTCAATTCAATTAAACATACATATGAAAAAAAACCGAAATTTCCCAGAAAACTCTATTTCCCAGAAAACCCTATTTTAATGCTTCTTATAACCAAAATTTACCTGGGAAATCCAATGCGGAGTTAGTTATCTGTCGGTTTGTTTAGGTTTCGCGACAGAGTCGGCTTCTGTCACTCGTTTATTGTAGTTTAGCCGTTGACGAGTATGCATAGCACCACAGTTGAATATTGAAAAAAAATTTAATTTCGCCAAATCCCATCGAAATTGGTCGGAAAATGACTGGAAGAGAGTACTCTTCACTGACGAATCAAAATTCAACCTGAACCAATCGGATGGATTGCAGTATGTATGTCGCAGAATCGGAGAGGAACTTCATAAAGACCATGTAGTGATACAAAATAAGTTCCCTCCGAGTTACATGGTTTGAGGTTGCATTTCCTATTTTGGCACCGGAGATTTGGTGTTTTTGGAAGGATCAATGAATGCGATCAGTTACATCAGCGTGATTGACAACCATTTGATACCGTCGATGGATAGGCTCTTCCCAGTAATTTACGATCCGATTTTTCAAGATGTCTCTGCGCCATGTCATCCCGCTAGTAAGGTAAGTTGTCGGTTTTTTACAAACAGCAGTTTAATACAAAAGTAAAAACATAACAGGGCTACGATTGCGCGTAAAGCGCAATCTTACGATACTCTAGATGAAATAGAATTTTTTGTGATCCCAAGAAATTTCGCATGGGAAGTATTAGAAGGGATGACAGCATTGAACTAATTTTTCCCCATCATGCTAAAGTAGCTATAAAAATGTTTTGTACAAAATGCTTACTCCAAAAATTGAATGGGAACTGAAAAAATTAGTGAGTTAGATTTAGTGAAAATGTGCAGTTTGTATGGGAGGTGGTAGAAAGAGTGGGGCGATTAGAGTGATTTTTTCAGAAATAACTAGGAATATTGTAAAATTGACATCCCTGAAATTTCAGACTAGTGCCATTTATACTTTTCAAGAAAATCGATTTTTTGTGAAGTTGTGAAACTGTGTCATATTGTATGGGAGGGGGTAGAAGCAGTGAAGCTAATCAAATATTTTTTTCTGATCTTAGTGTTAATACTAATTAAGTATTTATTACAAAATATGAGCTCAATAAATGTTATATGTTCTGAGAAAATCGTCTTAGAGCATTTCATGAAAAAGTGTAGTTTGTATGGGAGGGGGTGGAAGGAGAGGGAGGACGCAAATAATTTTTCTACTATAGATTAAAATTACTATGAAAATAACATATCCGAAAATTCAGACTAATAGCTTTTATACTTTTCGAGTAAATCCGTTTATTGTCAAATTACGAAATTGTGTCATTTTGTATGGGAGGGGGTAGAAGGGGTGAAGCTAATAGTCTAAATTTTTTTGGGCTTACTAACAATTTCAAATAAATATTTGGTGCACAATTTCAGCTCTTTAAATTGTATACGCAATGAGTAAATTGGCTTAGAGTAATTCATGACAAGTACAGTTTGTATGGGAGGTGGTAGAAGGAGGGGGAGGATACGCAGAATTTTTGTACGGTAGATTGATATTATCATAAAAGTAACATATTTCAAATTTCAGGCCAATAGCTTTTATACTTTTCGTGCAAATCCGTTTATTGTCAAATTGCGCAATTGTGTCATTTTGTATGGGAGGGGGTAGAAGGGGTGGAGCGATTTGGCCCGTTCACGAACTTGACCTTACTTTTTTGTCAAAAACGACGTGTACAAAATTTGAACTATCTAGCTCAACGCGTTCTCAAGCTAGAGCGCGCACAGACGGACGGACGGACATCCGGTTTTGAGATTTTTGAGTGATAATATTAATTTCTGTATTCATCATTTTTTTCTCCGAGCATTATTTCTTGGCGTTACAAACTTTAGAGCAAACTTATAATACTCTCAGATTTCATCTAGAGTATAAAAATAAAAGCATAACATAATGGTTTTGTTTTTAAACAGTTTAAAGAATTCGTCGCAAAAAGGGAAATTTCTACACTTGAGCGGCCAGGAAACAGCCTCGATTTGAGTCCAGTTGAGATTGTTGGGCCGAACTGAAACGACAAGAGGCAAGTCGGGACCAAGAAACAGGGAGGAGTTCAAAAATGCTAGCAAAGATGCTTGGAAGGACTACATAAGCATCGAATACAGTCAGACAATGATAAAATCTATGCCTCGAAGGATTGAATCTGTAATCAATGCTCGCGGAGGATGCACGAAGTATTAGTTTCATTAATTAAACAGCGATCGCCCGCGACTTTGTCCGCATAAGAATCGAAAATAAGCAATTTTTGAGAGTGTAGTTAGTAATACATTGTCCGGGATATATAAACTGACTAGTTTAATGGCCCTTTGAAGACAAAGGTTTCTATTTTGTTGGAATCAGAACCATAAATTATTAAGAATAAAACCACGATACTCGCATTTGTATGGAACAGGCTCGTGATCAAATCAATCCCGTGATCTAAGACCATATTCGTATTGAAGAGCACTAAGGACATGTGAATAGTTATAGCTTGTGTTAATTAAAAAAAAAGCCCGAATAAAATAACATTAAGCTTAAGACCATAAGAGGACTACGACTCTGCGTAAGGCCCAATCATACGATACTACAGATGAAATTTTTTGATGCTAAGAATTTTGTATCGGGAGTGGTAGAAGGGGTGATAGTACTGAACTAATTTGTTTTATATCATGCTAGAGTAGCTATAAAAATGTACCAAATTTAAGCTTCAAGCTTTAAGCTGAATAGGCACTGAGAAACTTAGTGCATTGTATTTAGTGAAATTGTGCAATTTGTACGGGAGGTGGTAGAAGAAGGGGAGTGTTTTTTGGTGATTTTTCGAGAAACAAAACTGATATACATATTTTAAATTTTAGTTCAGTAACGTTCACACTTTTCATGAAAATCGAATTTTTGAAAAGTTGTGAAATTGTGTCATACTGTATGGGAGGGGGTAGCAGGAGTGAAGCTAATCGGTTAATTTTTTCCCGATATTAATAATAATGCTAATTAAGGATTCTATAGGTTCGTCCTTAGGTATATTAAGTTGTTTACGCTTTGTAGGTTATATTCTCCTACCGCAATATTTTGTCTGATTGGCGAATTTTTCCTAGTTTGCGTCATAATTTTTGTTTTGTTTTCATTAATACGTAGTCCAACTTCCCTTGCTACCGAGTCAAGTTTTACAAATTTATATCGTCGGCATATGCTACGAGTTGTGTAGATTTGGAGCAAAGTGCTCCTTTGGTGTCAACGGGAAGTTTCCGAACAACATATTCGAGTGTCAAATTGAACAACATTGGTGCGAGGCCGTCACCTTGCTGGAAGTCAAATCGTTTTCTACTCTGACTCGTGACAAAGACTCGGTCATTGTCATTCTTGTAAGCCGAACCAGTTTCGGTCGGACATGATTTTATACAGTACGCTCCTGTCGATACTGCCGTATGCTTGTTTGACGTCAATAAATATCTGGTGCACATCAATATTATATTCCCAGCACTTTTCCAGCACCTGTTTAACTGAGGTCCGTGGTCGATCGTCCAGCTCTAAATCCACCTTGGTATTCACCAATTACTTTGTCAGCATAGGGCTTAATTCTCTTTTCCAGAATTTTCGTCAAGATCTTATAAGACGTACACAACAGAGATATTCCTCGGTAGTTTTCGCAGCAGAGTTTGTCACCTTTTTTATAAATTGGACATATGATGCTCTTGCGCCAATCTTCAGGAAGTGTTTCCTGCGTCCATATCTCCGTAAATAATCTATGAATGAGATGCGCTATGCAGGTGTCGCCGGTTTTCAGAAGCTCAGCTGCAATTTGATCAGTGCCCGGCGCTTTGTTGTTTGGGTGGTTCCGCAGGGCTGTTTTTACTTTTTCGAGTGTGGGAGGATTCAAAGAGGAACCTTCATCAGCTGTTACACCAGTTATACATGCAATTGTGTCTGCTGCTGCTGTTCCTGCGGGTGATGGGCTCGGATTAAGAAGGTGTTCAAAGTATGGCGCACACCTTAATTTTATATCTTCCGCATTACTTAGAATGCTCCTTTCTGCATCTTTACAGAGGGTCGTTTTCGTTTGGTATCCCCCTTTCATTCTTTTGACAAGGGGATACGTGGCTCTTGTGTTGTGTAATTTAAAGTGCTCGTCCATATTTTTAGTTTCGTCATTATTGTACTTCCGTTTTTTATACTCTAGATAGAATCTGAGAGTATATTGTGTTTGCCTTACCGTTTGTAACGCTAAGAAATAACGCTCGCACAGAGCCGTCAAGGGTACAGAATTATTTGTTGTCGCTCAAAACTCTCGATTGCGAGTTGCTGTCTGTCTGTCTGTCCGTCTGTCTACAGCATAACTCTCGAAAGCTTTGACCTATAGTGCTAAAAATTTTTGTGTGTCATTTTTAGCAAAAAAGTAACTTTAATTTCGTGAATGGGCTACATCCCCCCACTCCTTCTACCCCCTCCCATACAAATTTCATGAAATTTCGAAATAATAAGAAATTGATTTTTCTTTGAAACTATTTAAGCTATCGACTTGGAATTTACGTCAAAGTATAACGATATAAATGTCATTAATATCACGGAATATTAATCCGATCCCTTTACTCCTTCTATCCCCTAACATACAAATGGACAATTTTGAAAATTACATATTTTTGAATTTCATTGAAACTAGTAAGGCTGAAGAGACGAAATTTTGTCAGAATTAATTTAACTATAATTCCAATTTATTTTAAAAATAATTATCAACTTCAAATTTCACGAAATTTTGAAATTTAAATTAAATTATTTTTTTTCGAAACTGTTAAGGCTATCAACTTGATATTTTGTACAAAGTATACAAATAGAAATATTAATAATACGAAAAAAATTTGTTTTGATCCGTACACTCCTTCTACCCCCTCCCATACAAATTCATAATTTTTGTTAAATGCATTTTATCGATTTCCATTAAAACTAGAAAAAGTATAAACTTCAAATTTTGCCAGAATTTGTTTCTTAATAATTGAAATAAGTGCTAGAAAAAATTATCAGCTATACAAATATCTGAACTATAAATTCAAGAAAAGCATTCCTCCTTCAAGTATATGAGAGCTATCGACTCTGAAATTGAATCAAAGCATGGTGATAAGGAGGATGATAAGCAGTTTCAAAATCATCTTAAACGCTCCACTTCCTCTGCCACTTCCCATACAAATGGCCCAATTTCAGGAAAACTATGTCCAATTTCTTTAAAAATAATGAAAACTAAAAACTTTAAATTCAGCAAAAAACATTATGCATGCCAGGTGTTATATATGAAAAACACAAACCTCCCCCTCTACTTCTACCACCTCCTATGCAAAAGTCTCTATTCACTATTCGAAAGAATTTGAGATGACATATTTTCCGGTATATTAAAGTCATTTCCATCTCATCTAGAGTATCATATGATTGGGCTTTAAGCCCAATCATAATTCTGTTAGGGTTTTTGTTTGCAAATCGTCTAAGATTATTATGTTTGTCCCGTTTGGCTCGTGTCGGCCGTTCTGTTAATATTTTGTAAACCTGGTTTTTTCGGTCTAAGGCATATTGGCAATCGTTGCCGGACCAGTCATTTCTTTTGCGCCGGTGTTGTTGTCCTATCACCTCCTCTGCGACAGATGTAATGCCATCTTTGATATTTTGCCATATTTTTTCTATTGGCGTGCGGGCATTGTTGTTCGTATTGGCTGATACGTACTTAGCAACTACTTTCTCATCCTTGAGTTTTCTCATGTCGAATTTAGGAACCGGTTGTGTTTTTGCGTGTTCTCGGTTGTGCGATTCGACATCGGAACTTGGTCTTCACCAAATAGTGATCTGTTTCGCAGTTATCACCGTGACATGCACGCACGTCGAGAATGCAGGAGACCGTCCTTCTGTCTATTAGAACGTGGTCTATTTGACTGAATGTTCGTCCGTCGGGTGATGCCCACGTTATCTTATGAATGTCACGATGCGGGAAGCAAGTCGAGCTTAAAATAAGATTTCTGCTGCTGGCAAAATCGGTCAGTCTCTGGCCGTTGTCGTTACTAATATCATGGAGACTGTACCTTCCAATTGTCCCTATGTAAGTTTCTTCTTTGCCCACTTTTGCGTTAAAGTCACCTAATACTATTTTAATATCGTTCAACGGAAGGCAATCGAAAATTGATTCTAAGGTGCTGTAGAAATCGTCTTTAACTTCGTCGTCTTTGTCTTCCGTTGGGGCGTGGACATTAATGAGCCAAACATTAAAGAATTTTGCTTTCATGCGGATTGCACACAGTCGTTCATTGACGGATTTGAGGTTGGTGACTTTGTGTTTAAACTTGTTGTCGACGATAAACGCAACTCCAAACTCTCGGCTTCCTGATGATTTCCCACTTTTGAAAATTGTGTGCGATCTAATGTCAGTAATCTCGTTACCTAACAATTTAGTTTCTTGGAGGGCAATTATGTTTATACTGTATTTGGCTGCCTGTTCCAGAAGCGCTCTCACTGCTCCTGATCTGTACAGGGATCGCACGTTCCAAGATCCGAAGGAATAGTCAATTTTTCGTTTGCGTGGTCGTTGCCGTTGAATAAATCCAGTCCGAGGCGTTGCTTCAGGTTTCTAAACGGGTCTGGTTTTTCCGAGGATGAGTTGTTAACACATCGCCTAACCCCCAACATGGAGGGCCATATTATTACAGTGCTAGCATTTTTCTGTTTCATTAGCACTCGCGCCTATCAGTTCAGCAAGTCAAGTCCAGATGGACAAGACCAGTACCCGGTGGCTACCATGTGGAGGTATGATGAGCAGAATTGATGTGCATATGATAGTTACAACACTGGGTGTCGCCTTATGACGCCAATCAGATGCCTAGCCTATCTATACACACCCAGCCACCACACAACAATGATATACATCTGTAATTCTCACAGCAGAGTTTGTCTCCTTTCTTGTAAATTGGACATATAATGCTTTTCCGCCAGTTGTCTGGTATGATTTCCTCTGTCCAAATCATTTTGTGAAGTATTTCAATGATACAGTTTCTACCATTTTTTCAGTAGTTTAACTGGTATTTCGTCAATTCCCGGCGCTTTGTTTAGTTTTTGGTCACATAGGGCTGCTCTGATTTCATCAAGCGTGGGTGGTGTCGATGATGGTTCTTCTTCATCAGTTGAGGCCTCAATTGAAATGTTGTCTGTCGTTATAGGTGCTAATGGAATGGGGTTGAGAAGATGTTCAAAGTAGGAAAATTTCTTGTGCATCGTTGATAATGTTGCCCTCTGCGTCTTTGCAGAGACTGGTTTTTGGTTTATATCCCTTTTTTAAGTCTTTTACTATTGCGTATGCGTCCCGCGTTTTATTTTGTCTCATATTGTCGTCCGTTTTTTGTCTCTTGTCATTATGGTACTTCTACTGTTTTCGCCTGCAGGTCTTATTCGCATATCGCCTAAGCTTGTCACATCTTTGTTTTTTGGGTCGTGTTGGTCGTTCAGTAAAATTTTGTAAGCCTCGTTCTTTCTCTCTATTGCATCGCGGCATTCTTGGTCGAATCAATCATTGTTTTTTCGCCGTGCTTGATATCCTAACACCTCTTCTGCGGAGGATTTAATGTCGTCTCATATTTTCATCCACATATTCTCCACTGGCACATTTTGAATGTTTTCATATATTGGTGTCAGGTGCTTATTACATGCAAACATGTAAGCCTCCGCCACCTCTTTAAGATTGTCGACATTGAATTTGCGAGCTCTACTCGTTTTCGAATATCCACGACAAGCTATTCGGTATCGATACTTAGCTCTGACTACATAGTGATCAGAGTCACAATTCGCACCACGGAGGGTGCGTACATCAAGTATTCTGGAAGCAGCCCTTTTCTCAATTAGAACGTAGTCTATTTGATTGAAGGTGTGACCATCTGGTGATGCCCACGTTCGTTTGTGAATATCGCGATGTGGGAAGCACGTAGAACTTACTATGATATTTTTGCTGCTTACGAAATCAATAAAACGTTGGCCATTGTCGTTGGTTATGTCATGGAGACTGTGCCTCCTGTTGTCTGAGCCTCCTCCTTTCTGACTTTTGCATTAAAATCCTCTAAGGCAATTTCTAGGTCATTCAAGGGCAGTGAATCATAGGTTGTCTCTGGGGTGGCAAAAAATTCGTGTTCAGTTATATCGTCCTTGTCTTCAGTTGGTGCGTGGACGTTGATGAACCAAGTTTTGCAAAATTTAGTCTCTATTCGGATTGCACACATTCTATCACTTACTGGTTTGAAACTCGTGACCTGCTGTTTAAATTTTTTGCCAACGACAAAGGCGACTCCAAACTCTCTGCTTCCCGACAATTTTCCACTTGGATAGATTATGTGTGATCTCAAGTTCATGATTTTGTTACCGAGCCATTTCGTTTTTTGGATGGCAGTTATGTTGATTTTGTATTTTGCCACTTCTTCGAGAAACTCTTTCAGAGCTCCTGTCTTAAATAAGGATTGGATACTCCAAGATCGAATAGAGTAGCCCATTTTTCGTTTCCGGGGTCGTTGCCGTTGGGTCCGTCTGTTCCGAGGCTGTTCCTTTGGTTTCTGGACAGTGTTTTTTCCGGTGATGCTTTGTTGGCGCCCCGCCCAACCTTCGAACTGGAGGATCGGTCCTACTTATTTATTTGACCATAGTAGAAAAAGGGTGGGAGTTTTCAGCTGAATATGATATGCTGGAGTTCTCACAGTTATGCTGCGAGTCCAGCTATGTGATACTTTTTGCCTATTTACTGAGACGCACTGGTGTTACTGGCCATTCAGGTTAACTCCATACTCCCTCCTCTTTTCTCAACCGGGACCGTTTATGGCGCAGTTATAATAACTAAACATCCCCTCAGAAATAGTTTGCCCTAGGACCTAAGATTCTTGCTTTCAATACGAAAAGGTCAGTTCCGCAATATGTTTCTTTCATAATTACGGCTTGGCTTGTTCGCGGAAAGCTTCTAAAGAGCACCATATGCTCTTTATTTAGTGCATTCTTAACACTTTAAGGAATTCCAATTACATACTGTAATTTCCTTGCCGGCGTCGAAAATAATTTCACGGCAATTTAACTTTCACCATTTCTCGTGGGACAGCTCAGAACTGGTCGACCTATGATGAAACTTTGGAAGATTTATGGCTAATCGTATATTTTATTGATTTCCAAATGACCAGCGTGGAGCTACCTTCCGACCGACATTCATCCTCCATCTTCATCCGTAGCAGTTGAACATTCCGCGGAAAATGCATTATTGTCTCCGACCTTGCCCGGCTAATTTACGTGTAGTTTACGAGTTCAGTGATAAACTTCATTGCACCGCATCACGTAATTTAATAGTGCACCAACTGCGAACGCAAGCCATTCCGCTGACCATTTAACTCGGAAAAGAGATTTTTCTTTAAGATGTTGTGTATGTTGTGCAAGCATCATGCGGTTACTTCTTTGTATACTGCTTGAGTTCATAGCTCGGGACACGATTTTCTACAGATAGTTTTCATAATGAGCCTTGTAAGGCAGCAACAGAAAAAAATCAATTCAAGCAATTAAAAGCAATTTGTGATTATTAGTTGAGTTGGTCGAGCGGTTCGCCCATCTTAGGATTAGAGGAGCGCTTCAATGCAACCAGTCCCGTGAATCATAGCGTTTAATTGTCCTAGTTTTTCTACGCTACGTGATATATAGCTTACGACTTATGCGAACAAAACAGAGGAGTCCTTCGCATTGCAGCGCTGCTCCAATGCTCGAAGAACGCTGCAAATGTTGAAATTTTCGATTATTAACATCTTAATTAAAAGAATATCGCACATTTTCGCTTACAAATTCGATCACTAATTTCGAAAAGTTACTTAAATGTTAAAGTAAATAAAAATTAATGTGCATCTTTATGGCCTTCAGATTCGATCGTGCTTGGACGTAATGATCGGGGACTGTAATCCGATCACCATCTATAGATACGGTCTATGGCTTTGTTTATGGGTAGACACACGGGATAGAGAATAATCGAAATCAATCAAATTAATTAATTGTTAGTGTGTTTCTAGTAGGGAGAATTTAATCGCCGTATGGTTCCCATTCAAATCGATCACTGCGCGATCAGGTGAATTTATCGGTATCGCGTAAATGGACCAATCGAAAATTTATTGTTCGGTCGGGTGTCGCCTTCATAATGATTTTGTGTGGGATTCGCAGCCTCTACTGTTTAAGCTCCACCTAATTTTCTATTGATTTTCATTTTGATCGATTGATCAATTTAAAATTTGCTCGTTTTAATTAATGGTGGTGATGGGGACCGGAGGAATTTATCGTGGTGAACGAATGAAGTTGAACAGAACCAAAGGAACACAGTACAATTGAGAAGTGGGATTTATACTTTGATTGTTTTGCATTATTAATTTGCTTACGACTGTTCGGACAAAATTTTCATTTCGACTAAGCATTTTTTTTCGCTTTTGTGAGACTATTGGTCACTATGTACGTATCAAAATTTAGGAATTTCAACGATAGTAGGTGGAAAGGTGGCAGCACTTACTTTTCACTAAATAGCCTTACAAAACTTGAAGATTTGCTTAGAGTGGACATGGCTTCTCTAGTTCTAGGCGCACTGCGACCACCGGATTCCAATCTATTCACAGCTTCTCTATGGTATCAGTAGTGCTGAGGAAGCTGAGTCCAATTGCCACGCATTTGCATTGTACATGCTCAGCAATTACTTCTACTCTCCTCAAAGCTTGCAGATTTCGGACTCAACACCGTTTAGTATTTTCATGTGTTTGTTGAAGCGACAATGTCCTGTGAAGAAACCAACTATGCTAGCCTGGATATCAGTCTTTGTGATATATTCTCCAGAAATATTTTGGCATGAATTTGCCCAGAGACAGTGGCTTAACTAAGAGCAACAGCGATCCCACAAAATTTTCAGAGCGCCTCCCTTCAAATTCCTGTTAAGACCCCCTATAGGGGCATAGGACAGAAACAACTCTCTTCCACAAGGCGCGGTCCTGAGCATCGGCTTTAAGCTGTTGCCAGGACTTGTTTATTCCTCTGGCCTCCTGCTCAACTGCTCGCTTCCATGTGTTACATGGTCGACCAATCCGACGTCTTCCTTGAGGGTTATAATCCAAAGCCTGTTTTGCGATGTTTTGCTCTGGTTTCCTCAAAGTATGACCGATCCACTGCCACTTTCGCCGTTGAATCTCAATACCTATTTTAGTCTGGCGAGTTGTACTCCAAAGTTCGTCGTTGGAGATTACTTCTGGCCAGAATATTCCTAAAATGCGCCGGAGGCATTGGTTTACGAAAGTCTGTAGTTTCTTGGTAAGTCGAACGGTCACTTTCCACGTAGTACAACCATATAACAACACGGATTTGACGCATGCGTCAAAAACTCGCAGCTTCGTGCGAAGGGAGATCTCTCTTAACCTCCAGAAAGGGGAAAGGATACCGAAGGCCTGACGGGCTTTATTTAGCCGAGCCTCAACATCCTTTTCGGCTCCGCCGTCCATGCTGACAATGCTTCCGAGATAGCAAAAATCTTGCACCTCTTCCACATCCTGTCCATTAAGAACAATCGGTGTGCTTGCGTTCGAACCCATGTGCATGTACTTGGTTTTACGCACATTTATTTTCAGTCCCGCCTCTTTGCATTTAGAATGCAACGAGCGAACATTTGACTCTAAGTCCGAACGGGTATGTGCAAGCAAACACACGTCATCAGCATAATCAAGGTGACTTAAGATGTTAAATAGTCTCCATTGAAGACCTTTACCTTCCCCACCTTCCAGTGCAGCTTTCAAGATGTCATTTATTACCACCAGAAACAGGGCTGGTGATAATATGCAGCCTTGTCTGACACCCGTTCGCACAGGAAAGCTCTCGGACAGCTCTCCTCTATGCAAGACACGACACCTTGCATCTTCGTAGGATTCTTTAATCATAGCTATGACCTTATCTGGAATACCTCTCCTACGCAAAGCATTCCATATGTAATCTCGCTTAACGCTGTCGAAAGCCTTCTTGAAGTCCACAAACATGAGATGTAGTGGCGAACCCATTTCGGCTGACTGCTCTAATATTATCCGTAGGGTATTTGTGTGGTCGGTACAAGACGACCCTTTACGGAATCCAGCCTGATAAACTTCGAGAGTGCTCTCGACGACATCACTAATCCTATTGAGAATTACCTTAGCCATAATTTTTGATACGGCAGTAAGTAGACATATACCACGCCAATTGCCACAATCCCGAAGGTCGCCCTTCTTCGGAATTTTCACAATGACGCCCTCCTTCCATTCAGTTGGATATCTTCCCTCATTCCACACCTTAGTGAAGAGTGGGAGGAGTATATCGGCTGTTATTTCTGGGTCCGCTTTGAGGAGTTCGGTTGGTAGTCCCTCTATACCTGGAGCTTTCCTTCCCGCCATTGACCGAATGGCGGAAACTATCTCTTCCTTATCTGGGGGATCGTCCCTAATAGAGGATTGTTGCGGTTGGATGTTTGGAAGTTGTTCTGTTTCCGGAATATCTTCATCTGACAAGATGTTTAAAATATCAGAGAAGTATTCCTTCCATCGTCGCAACTGGTGTTCACTCATATTAAGGAGAGTTCCGTTGACATCTCTCACCAGGTGGTTGGCGGTGAAATTCCTGTTCGTCAACTGTTTCATGATTTTGAAAAGTGAACCCATATCCCCAAGGTAAGCCGCAGATTCTGCCTTGTTTGCCAGATCTTCAATGGCCTTTCTCTTGTCGCGTCTAACAGCCTTTTTAAGCTGTATATGAGCATCGCGGTAGTTCTGCCTCAAGTCGGGCGTTCGTTGGTTGACATCGGGTTGAGAGATGATTGCCAATTTGGCTTTTTTCCGATTGTCAACCTTGTCCCATGTGTCTTGCGACATCCAGGGTTTCTCACCGCTTTGCGCATATCCCACAGATTCTTCAGCACTAGTTAGAAAAGTGTTTCTGGTTGCCTCCCAATTGGCGTCCAGTGTGCGCATTTCATGTTCACCCAATGTGGATGACTTTTCGCGTAGAATGGTGGTGTATTCGCGTTTTTTGTTGGGATCTCTGAGTTTATCCACATTAAGCTTGCGCTTCATTTGAAGAATTTGTGGTCGTCGGATAGCTGCTGTACACAATCTCAAGCAGGCAACCATCAAGTGGTGATCGCTCCCCACGTCAGCTCCACGTTTCGCTCGCACATCGAGGAGACATCTTCTCCATCGGCGACTTATAGCCAAATGGTCGATCTGGTTCTGAGTAACACCATCAGGGGAAACCCAAGATGTTTTATGATGACTCTTGTGTGGAAAAAGGGTCCCTCCGATGACCATTTGCCGAGTACTACAGAACTCCACAAATAATTCGCCGTTTTCGGGTCTCTTAATCCAAGGTCGTGAAGCGTCGACCCAAGGGTCACCATGCCTCCCCATGACGTGTTCTAGTCCAGTGTTGTCTGATCCAACCTGGGCGTTCATATCTCCCGAGATGATAATAATATCACCTCTTGGAACACGTTCGAAGGTGGCACTCAGTTGGCTATAAAACTCCTCTTTGTCACCAGATGTTGCGGTATTAGTTGGTGCGTAGCACTGCAGAATTGTGACGTTTCTGACACTGGTCCTGAGCCTGACGACGATAATCCTATCCGAGATTGGTTCCCAGCTAATGAGACTGTTTCTCGCTCTCGGCGTAAGGACGAACGCCACGCCATTTCTGGCTTCACTTTCAGGGCCAATGTACAGAATAGTGTTTCCGCTAGGGGTTCGTTCTTCTCCTGATCCTGTCCACCTGACCTCGCTCAAGCCCAAGATTTGGATGTTATAGTGCTCCATTTCACGGTCGATCACTGATTGGCGGTGCAAGGACCGAGTAACCCCAGCTCTTCCCCCGTCATTCAATGTTCGAACATTCCAGAAGCCAATCATAGTCCGTTTTCGAATGCCAAAAGTCGTTACCGTAGGATCAGTCCGTATCCGAGGCGATGTATCCGTTTCTCGTATCATTTAGGTCTTAAGATCACGGGTGATAAGCCCATGATCCAGTGAGTGTCCATTTGCCATTTTTAGGGCAAGCAGGACTGGCTGTGGGTGAATTCTACAGCCCCCATCCCAGAGGGGGATAGTTAGCTCAGGTCCGTGGAGTCGCTAACTCCAAAGATAGTTGCAGGAATTGGTAAAACCTCATACTACAACTACCCCCTTGCGCCTCCCTAGGCCACGCTTATTGCTGTAAAATTTTGTGAACAAATTGGTTTATTTACCGCAGGTGGTAGCTACTGGTCTAGAAAGGTTCGCGAATTCCAGTAGTGTGCTTTTGGTAGTTAGTAACTCCACGGACTAGCGACGTCCAACGGCCAACGACGAATTTTGGAGTACAGCTGGACTGACTCGGAGGCGGAAGTGGCAGTGGATCGGTCACACTTTGAGAGAACCAAAGCGAAACATTGCCAAATAAGCTCTGGATTCTAATCGTCAAGGAAGACGTCGGGTTGGTGAACCATGTAGAGCATACCAGCAAGCAGTTGAACAGGAGTCCAGAGGAATTGGCAAGTCCTGGCGGCAACTGAAGGCCGATGCTTAGGATCGTGCTTTGTCGTATGGATCGTGACTGATTGACCTCCGCGGGCGGAGCTTTTCGAACGGTATCAAGTAATGCAGAACGCTAGACCGAAGTGGGTGGTGGCGGCGCAACGCAGCCTCCTCAGCTATTTTCTGGTACTGCAGGGGTGGAGATGAAGTCCCCCTAGCATGTCGCATCAATTTGCATGGAAGGATGTGCGAATCTACAGAGCGAGACTTGGTCAAGCCTATGGAAGCGTGATTAAGCAGGGATGTAGTTTGGCAAACGTGTCGTAGTCACTATCTTACATTGTGTTTTGTAAGCCTAATTAGTGTACATTCCCTAGTACTGCTAGCAAACGCCCGCGACTTCGTCCACGTAAAAATAGCAATAATAAGCAATTTTTGAGAGTGTAGTTAGTAATACATTATGTTGGATATATAATCTGCTTACTTTAATGGCTCTTTGAAGGAAATGGTTTGTATATTGTTGGAATCAGAACCATGAATTATTAAGAATGAAAGTATGATACTCCCATTTTTATGGGACAGGCTCGTGATCAAATCAAACCCGTGATTCGAGATCATATACGTGTTGAAAAGCGTTAAGGACATGTGAATAATTGTAGCTGGTGTTATTTAAAAAAAAAAAAACAAATAAAATAAAATTAAGCTTAAAATCATAACAGGACTACGATTGTGCGTAAAGCCCAATCATACGATACTATGTATAGATGAAATCGAAATTTTTGCGGTGTTAAGAAATTTTGTATGGGGAGTGGTAGAAGGGGTGACAGCACTGAACTAATTTGTTTCACATCATGCTAGAGTAGCTATAAAAATGTTTTGTACCAAATTTAAGCTTCAAAAATTGAGTAGGTACTGAGAAACTTAGTGCATTGAATTTAATGAAATTGTGCAATTTGTATGGGAGGTGGTAGAAGGAGAAGGGGGTTTCTGGTGATTTTTTGAAAAACAACTATAATCATCATGCAATTGATATATTTGAAATTTCAGATCATTAACATTCAGACTTTTCAAGAAAATCAAATTCTTCTTGTGTCACATTGTATGGGAGAGGGGGGGTAGAAGGAGTGAAGCTAATCGGTTAATTTTTTTCCCGATATTAATAATAATGTTAATTAAGGATTTAATACAACATTTTAGCTCCAAATTTCAAATTAATAGCTTTTATGGATTCCAAGAAAATTTGATTAATATATATTTTGAAAATGAGTCACTTTGTATGGGAGGGGGTAGAAGGCGTGAGGGGAGTGAAATGAAACCAAAAGCAGATTTCATTCCGATGGACACCTAACAAACTGTGCAAGTTCCATAACAATCGGTTCAGCCGTTTGTGCGTGAAAAGCGGTCGGACAGACAGACAGACAGACAAAAATTTCAAAAATGTGTTTTTATGCTTAGTTAATGCTAAAATAACTCAAAAAACTATTTTATAGTCATTTGGTTTGGTGAATGTTTTCACAGTGCATTTCGAAATGAAAGAAAATACTTCCGGATTCTACACTGGTCTCAGCAGAGACCGAAACGTCACGAATAATAAAGCGTAACAGTGTAGAATCCGGAAATCTTTTCTTTCATTTCGAAATGCACTGTGAAAACATTCACCAAACCATTAGAGAGCTCTACGGAGAGCAAACTCTCCAATTAGCTTGGCGATTGGAAACTACAAAAAACAAAATCGACACCATTCTCAACCAGATAGCCTTCGAAAAACGATGCAGAGATAAGAACCTTGTTCCTAAAGGCTTCAAAATCGTGGGCACATGGGACAACCATCGTAGCAAGCTATTTTGAAGAAAGCAATTCAGCAGCTCTTGAAGAATGACATCAAACTCAAGAGAACTAAGCTGGACTACCTCAACAAAGAAGCCCTATCCCTTCACCTCCTTCTCGGTAGCCTTCTACCGAGGGATACCTTTAATTATTTTGATTCTTTTATTTCAGAACGCAGAGAAGCAGAATTCATCAAGAAGAAAACGATACAGGAACGGAAGTTCAGGAGTTTAGAATCAACATTAGAAGCAGCGTAACCGATGCCAACGGAAAGCAACAACGTAGTAGTGGACCTTTCATCAATGCAGTTAACCAGGGAGCAGGAGGATGTGTTAAGCAAAGGATTCAACTTCGCGCTTACTCCAACAAGTATTCCAACCGAAGAGATAATTCAGCAAATAGAGCCGGCAATCAGAGGTCTTCCGCAAGCGATTGAAATCCGACACAAGGTCTCTCACATCATCAAGCGAGCAGTGCCACCTGCGACGAATATCCCCCCGAAAGAACGAAAAGCTTTAAAAAAACTTAAACAAACGAAGGAAATAGCGATTATGCGAGCCGACAAAGGAAACGCAACGGTAGTCATGGACAAGGAACAATACGAGGAGAAGATACGAGATATTCTACAAACAGGACCATATACAGAAATGAAAAGAGATCCAACCGCTGCCCTCCACCGGAAATAAACACTATTCATCAAGAAAAATCCCATGTTAGCGGAAAAATATGCCAAATTAATCCCGTCAGACCCTCATACACCAAAAATGTACGGACTTCCGAAAATTCATAAAGAGAATACCCCACTTCGACCCATCGTCAGTTCGGTACAATCTCTTACGCCAAAACTCTCTCGCGACTGAGTTACGCCCACTAGTAGGTAACACATCACGCTGTGTTAAAAATTCCGCTCATCTAGTAGAGATTCTTCAGAAAATCAACCTGGAACCAACTGATATTTTAGTCAGCCTAAACGTGGAATCACTTTTCAACAACCTTCCGATCAAAGACACCTTAAGTATCATCAGGAAACTCATTCCGGACAACAGGTATGACCTAATATAATTTTGTTTAAATAATACTTTCTTTTCAGCTCTAGGGAAACTCTACAAGCAAACGGAAGGAGCGGCAATGGGATCTCCAATTTCACCAGTGGTAGCGGAAATTTTCATGCAGGAATTCGAAAAGAACGCCCTGGACTCAGCTCCATTAACACCGAAATTATATCTGCGGTATATGGATGACACGTTCATCATTTGGCAACATGGGAAGGAAGAGCTCGACAAATTCTTAGCACACCTGAACTCACACCACGAGAAAATTAAGTTCACCATGGAAACTGAAAGCAACGGGAAACTGCCATTCTTGGATGTACTCGTCGAAAGGAATGATACGTCGCTAAGCTTCGGGGTATACAGGAAACCAACGCACACCAACAGATATCTCCACGCTTATTCACATCACCACCCAAGCTAGAAAACAGGCATACTGAAGACCCTAATACACAGAGCTCGACGCATAACTGAAGGAAATCCGGGCAGTCCAGTCAATGCAGCGCTACGGATTTCAACATCAGCAGCCGCAACGTTTTGCAGATCAACATACACAACGGTTAAGTTCAGGTCATCAAAAAAGTCAGCGGTTCATACCACCGGGAACTGCAATGTTTTCTGGTAGTTGCAGTAGATGTGGTCAACGTCATCGGTATAAGTGTCCAGCAGCTGGATTACGTTGGCTGAATTGTGGTCGAATTGGACATTTTGCCAAAATGTGCAGGGAAGTAAATATCGTCAACATAGAAAGCGACAACGATGACAGTAAGGAATTTATTGTAGGTACATTAAAATTAAAATCTCTAAATAATAATAAGTCTGAATTTATAGTAAACCTAAAAATTAATGAAACAAATATTTGCTTTCAAATTGACACCGGCGCACAGGTTAGTGTCATGTCTAGAGATATATTTAATAAAGTTAAGGATTCAAATAATGTCTTAGAAAATTGTAATATTACTTTAACATCTTTTGGTGGCTCAAAATTTGGCAGCGTCGGAAAATGTGCTCTACAATGTGAATATTTGGGTGACAACCACAAATCTTCAAGTCATGTCATAGAATTTGTTATAGTGGATTTGAACTGTAAAACAATTATTGGTCTGGAAGATTGCCTTAAGTGCAATCTCATTAAGAAAATTTGTCAAGTAAAAATTAAAGACGGATGGCAAGAAATGGAAGAATATAAGGAGTTGTTTTCGGGATTAGGTTGTTTAAAGAACGTATTTTGTAAACTAGTCTTAAAAAAGGATGCACAGCCAGTGGTTCATGCACCTAGGAAAATACCACTCAGCTTACGTGACAGACTTAAGAAGGAGCTAGATCGTATGCTTGATTTACAGGTAATAGAAAATTTTACGGGTCCTACACAGTGGGTAAATTCAATTGTTGTTGTAGAAAAAGCCAATAAAAAGTTACGCATTTGTTTAGATCCTAAAAATCTAAATGAGTGTTTGCTACGATCTCATTATCCAATACCAAACATCGATCAAATTAAATCTAAATTAATAGGAGCAAAATATTTTTCGGTACTAGACGCAAGTAGTGGCTTTTGGATGATTAAGTTAGATAACGAAAGTACACAGTTGTGTACATTTAATACTCCATTTGGTAGGTACAAATATTTAAGAATGCCATATGGGCTTAGTATAGCACCGGAAATATTCCATCGTACAATGGTAGAATTGTTTGGAGAAGGTCATAATTTATATCGATGATTTGCTAGTCTGGGGTAATACTATGGAAGAGCATAATCATAGATTAGAAGAAGTATTAAAAAGAGCTAAATTAGCAAGTCTTAAGTTTAACAAAGATAAATGTAAGTTCTGTGTTCAGGAAGTAAAATATTTTGGCCACATATTTAACGAAAATGGAATGACCCCTGATCAGTCTAAAGTTGAAGCAATCAAAAAAATGCCATCACCAAGAAACAAACCTGATGTGCAAAGATTTCTGGGAATGTTGAACTATTTAGGAGAGTACATACCGAATTTGTCTCATGAATCTGAGCCACTAAGACTACTGTTAAAAAATCAAGCAGTCTGGCAATGGACAGAAAATCATGAGCTTTGCTTTAACAAATTAAAGAACATTTTATCTTCTCCAATGATATTAACCTATTATAATGAAAAAGAACCAATTGTTGTTTCAACAGATGCCTCAAAAAGTGCAGTCGGTGCTGTACTTTTACAAAATAACAGACCAATCGCATTTGCTTCTAAATCCTTAACAAACACACAGGTTAGATATGCCCAAATAGAAAAGGAATTATATGGTATAGTATTTGGTGTTACGAAATTTCACGAATATGTTTATGGACGTGACGTAATAATAGAAACAGACCATAAACCTTTGATTGCAATTTTTAAAAAATCTTTAGGAGATATACCAGGACGCTTACAGCGTATGATGCTCGCTCTACAAAACTATAAACTGACTGTCACATATAAGCCAGGAAAGGAACTAGTCATTGCAGATACTTTATCTAGGGCTCCACTCCCATACAAAGAGGAATCAGAGTTAGACAAAAATATTGAGATATACGTAGGATTTATACAAAAAAATTTATCAGTTACGAAAGAAAAGCAAGAAGAAATTGCAAAGGCCACAGAAGAGGATGACGTATTGCAAAAAAATAGGAATTATGAAATTAATGGGTGGCCCAGAAATAAATTTGGCTTGAGTAAAGAATTAAAGTCTTTGTGGAAAATAAGGCACGAGCTGTCTTTCAATAATGGTCTATATTTTAAAGGTTCTAACATCATTATACCTAAAATAATGAGAAATAATATGCTAGAAATACGTATATTGTTTGTTTTAAGAGTTCAGTAAGAAGTGCAGCTCTGCTTAGTTCTAAGCGAGGAATTGTTAATCTTGTATTCAGTGGTGCAACTTACTTTTCGCGGCCAGCAAGGTTGTGATTATATCTCCATTTATTTTTGTAACCTTATTATAAATTACAGCTGCAAACGCCTTTTCCGACGCATCACAGAATTCATGTAACTCAAATGATTGTATGTCATGAGAGTACTTGATCCAGCGCGGTATGGTGAATCTTCCTAACAAATTCAATTCATTTCTGATTTTAGTCCATTGGGTATTAATCTCTTCCGGTAGACCATCATCCCAGCTGATTTGTGCTTTCCATACTTCTTGAAATAGTAGTTTAATGGAGATACTTATAGGTGAAAACCTAAGCCTAATGGATCGAACAAGGTAGAAGCGTCCGAGAGTAAGCCTCATTTCGTCAATTTGCCACTTTTTGATTTATTGTTAAGTGCAAACGAAATTCGTCTGTCAGCGTGTACCAGTAAATTCCCAATGTTTTTATCGGGTCATTGCTGTGTATTTTGAGAACCGACTTTTTTGGCTAGTAACGCTGGGTGGTTACTAGTCCATTTGCAAAGCGTAAATCCTCCGCCTTTTACTAGCGCAATTAGTTGCTTCTGGGATGCACGGACCATACAAAAGTCCCTATTCGACAGAAAGAACTTGCGATGACATATTCGGCTTTACGCCCAATCATAATTTTATTATGTTTATTTTCTATTTTCATCTAGTCTTGAAAGTAAAAGAACGAAAATAACATAATCATATGTCAATGCGGACAAGATAACAAAAGTCATTAAAGTAAACATGCAATTAACCTTAGCGAAGGGGTCCACTAGCATTAATATGGCTCGATCTTGTGTTTATACGTGTATTTGTTCCACGATCATATATCGATGGGAAGCATAGCATCGTCGCTACTCGCATCATCGCGCATACTCGCTAATATCTTGTATCCTCTGCCTCCGAGCGAATTTGAACACAGCATGTGAATGTGATATGTGTATTAGCATAACGGAGCTACAATCACCAGCTGTAGATATCGCACTAGTCGAGAACTACAAGTCTTGGATTACTCTGGCTCTAGAGGCACAACTCTATGGAGCGATCAAGTGCGATTAAGTGCCGCGATCGATAGGATTCGATCGCGCGATCTTATTACAATTAAAATGTAATTAGATCTTCAGCTCTTTGTGGGATTCCAGTAACCGGCATGTCCGCAATTAAACATTGTGCGCGACGACTTATGTCACACCGTTCTCCTCTATATAACCGATTCGTGCACATTAATCCGCCGTTTATCGCGGCGATAATCAGGCGAAAAGAGGCCACAAACACACGATTTGTTGCAATTTTTCTTGGCTGTTTCGGCATAAGTGTACCACATTCTGCAAGCGATCATTCGTAACGTGGTGGAGTGTGGTGGCTTCGGCGAATGAGCGATTGATATTGATGGTCAAGTACATCGAGTTCAATCCCGGAGTTGTGCGCTGGAGCCCATGGTTCCATGTGGGCAGTTGTTATTTTCTTGAAATTTATTTGATTCGATTTTTTATGGTCCATTCAAACCGAGTATTTGCTGTTTTACTGTTGTTGGTTGTGTGGGTCAATTTGTTTCTTGACAACCAGACAAATTGGAAATACAAAAGACTTAAGCGAGAAACTTGAAAATCATTTCTATTTACCATATGATCGCGATGGCGTTCGCTAACGAAGTGCACTAACTTTTCATATGAGAAGAACGCTATTTTCGGGTTACGATGAGACAGCAGGATAGAAATAGTGATGGACATGCTTTTATTGAGCTTATGTCACGAAATAGAACAAAAAAATAGTTTTCGTCATATTAGGATAAAAATATTTTAGTACCACACTAGGTTATATTTATGTATATGTTGTATGCAGCTCAGCTAGGGTGTAATCTAATGGGTAGCGTGTTTGGTTTACAATGCGAAGGTCGTGAGTTCAAATCCCGGTCGACGCATAATTCCAGCACACTACCTGCTTGAATATACCTTGGTTACCTCAATCTACGAAAATGAAAAATTCGTAGATAGAGGGTTGTGCGAAGGTCTAACAGCCCTTCCACAATAAATAATGAAAATGTTAAGGAACCTGAAGTTCAGGAGGCCAAGGCCCGATTTAGGCTGAAGCGCCATTGAAGAAGAGAAGAGAGTATGCAGCTCACATATATGAATTCAAAACTGCCACTTTAAAATAAACTTATCTAATATTCAATTGATACATAACTTATACGTTTGACCTTTTGATATGTTTGATGTTAAATTACTCGTTTCATTTGTATTCTGAATTGTTTTGAATTATTCGAATAAAAAAGTATTGCGATCGATACATAAAAAAATTCAGAACTCTGAAAATTTGATTTTCACGGTCTATGAATAATTAAGTCCAAAAATGCAATGAAAACATAACAGGACTACGATTGGGCGTAAAGCCAAGAGAAATTTTTAATGTTAAGAAATTTTGTAGAGGAACTGGTGAAACGGGTGACGACATTGAACTAATTTTTTCACATCACGCTAGAGTTGCCATCATAATGTTTTGTACCAAATTTAGGATTCAAAAATTTAATAGGTACTGAGAAATTAGTGTATTGGATTTAGTTAAATTGTGCAGTTTGTATGGGAGGTGGTAGAAGGAGTGTGAATTTATTAATGACGTTTTTACAAATAACTGCAAACATCATTTAATTGAAATCTTTTAAATTGCAGATCAGTAGCATTCATACTTTTCAGGAAAAACGACTTTTTGTAAAGTTGTTGAATTATATCACATTGAATGGAAGGGGGTAGAACGAGTGAAGATAATCGCCTTACTTTTTGTGGTCTTACTAATAATTTTAAATAATTATTTAGTTCATAATTTCAGCTCTACAAATTTCATACGTAGTGAGTAAATTTATTTAGAGTATTTCATAGAAAAGTGCAGTTTGTATGGGATGTGGTGGAAAGAAGGGGAGGACTCAACTAATTTTTATACAGCAGATTGAAATTATTATAAAAGTAGTATATTCAAAATTTGAGATTAATAGCTTTCATGCTTTTTGAAAAAATCCGTTTATTGTCGAATTGCGAAATTGTCTCATTTTGTATGGGATGGGGTAGGTAAAGGTAATCGTCTATTTTTTTTAGTCTTACTAATAATTCTAAATAAATATTTAGTGCCAAGTTTCAGCTCGATAAATTTTATACGCACTGAGTAAATTGATTTAGAGCATTTCATGAAAAGTGTAGTTCTTATGGCAGGTGGCGGAAGAAGGGAGAGGAGGCAAATGACTTTGATGCAACAGACTGAAATCATCATAAAAGTATTAGATTCCAAATTTCAGAACAAAACATTCATACTTTTCGAGCAAATCCGTTTATTGTCAAATTGTGTCGGAGAGGCAGTTTGGCGCGTTCACGAAGTTGACCTTACTTTTTTTGTCAAAAACGACGTGTACAAAATTTGAGCTTTCTAGCTGAACGCGTTCTCAAGCTAGAGAGGACACGGACAGACGGATATCTTGTTTTGATATTTTTGAGTGATTATATGAACTACTGTATCATTAATTTTTTTCTCCGAGCCTTATTTCTGGGCGTTACAAACTTTGTGGCAAACTTACAATATTGTCAGATTTCATCTAGAGTATAAAAAGTCGTTGGTCTGTACGCCGTTCGCCGTACACCACGACTCATATCTCAGAGATAGGAAGTTCATGTTTGGGTGGATTGTAGATTGGACAGGTGAGTTTTATTACCTAAATTTTGGGAGTGTTATGGTGAAGCGGTAGGCAAGGGGAGGGCAAGAATAGAAAACTACACCTGCTAATATCTTCACTACGAATGCAGGTGGAAAGCTGAAACTCGACAATCAGAAATATTAGTTTATAGAAAAAAAGCAAAAATAAATTAATTATTGTATCCAGTGGGGAACAAAAAAAAGGGTGCTAAGAAGCAAATTACGGTTTTTGAGCAGAAAATTCCACTGTAGTCAGCTTTAAGACGAGTAAATACTTGTAGAGAGGAGGATTGGTGAAGGAGAGAAAGAGACTTAAAACTAATATGTTGACATGACAATAGCGAGTAGGACTGGGAGTCTTTCAAAAATAGTTCACTTTCAAAATTTGAAAGGTGGTGCTCTGGAATTATACGTTACCCGCGATTTGAGCTCACGACCTTCGCATTGTAGACCAACACGCTACCCACTAGGCTACAACCTAGTCTCAGGTAATTTACTTGACAGAATGTCCATTTATCTAACCGTAATATGCGTGTAACATTTAAGGATCATCTTATCTATTTCCGGCTAGGTCGAGTATACCACAGGGATCAATTCTGAAATTTTTCCAGGATCGCCCCAGTTTTTGTCAACGAGCGTCTTGTTGCTACTGCGGGACTTACAGATCCGCAGAATTCCACGGTTTTTTTAATAAACCAATTAAAATGGAAAATTTTTCAATTTTTGTCACCTTCCGTGGCGTAGTGGGCAGCGTGCTTACTTCTCAGTCAATAGGTCGTAGGTTCGATTCCCACTCCAGACAGGGGATTTTTTTTAAGCGCAAATTTTTCAGTTGGTACTGGTGATAAAAAATTGTTCGAAATAAAATGGGGAAACGGTGTAAAAGTGAAACAGGTCCACTTCAAGAAGGCCTAGATACTCAGTAGATAGTAGATGGTTTCTGTTCGCTTTCTATCATTCAGTCCCCCATAACATCTGCAAATATTTGTTAGTAAGCAGCCAGTACAAATGAACAATATACCAGCTTCTCCACTCGCTACGGTCGTTCTCACTCCCCTTCCCCTACCTTTCCAGTCCCATTCCTTCTCTCCATGACTGTGTTTGTGCATTGCACATAAAGGCCGAAATTGCCTATAACACAGGTCATTCTGTAAAAAAAAAACTTATGAAAGCCTTTTCTTGACGGCTACTGCCAAAACTAATTTTTTTTTTCAAAATCTGACTCTTGTAGTCGTTTAAGAACCAATTCAAGTGGTGTGGAGTTTTATCAGAATCGTATTGATGTTTGTTGTACTCACCGGCAACGACACCATTGGACTCGTTCTGCAGTGTTTCGCCCTCCTTGGGCGCCAGCATCTCGGCCTCCGCGGCCGTCCGATAATTCCGAGATATTGTATTTATTTGTAAACGCACTCAACAGCCGACAGATACGACTGTCATCGCGATCACATGATGTAGCGTTCCATTTCCACTCATTCTTCGGCCATCATAGCTTATTATGTAGACGACGAACTATTGCGGCAAACCTACCTAGCGGCTACTTTTGGCATACATATACAACGAACTATTGCGGCAATCCTAGCGGCTACTTTTGGAATACCTATACTACGATAATTTCCAATAGGAAAATTTGCTCTTTGTTAGATTCATTCTGGTGAATAAACGTTCAAATTTCAACCGAATTTTTTTTGCTTTGCTTTTTCTTTTCCTTTTTTTATAAAGTTTCAGATCCTCATCTGGAACCATTTTTATCCTCATCTGGAAACATTTTGGTCCGTCGAGTTGGATACGTAACTCCCACGTAGTTTGGGTATCCAGAAATAGTAGTTTCTTGAAAATTCAAAGTTCATCGAAACATAGAGCATCCCGGATACTCCAGAAATTCAAACGGACGACCATCCTGTAACCTGGATCCAACCATCGAAATCCTGAGTAAGTCCACCTTTTCCTATTTTTTTAAAAAAAAAGCCAAACGCGTTCGCGTAGTGTCGTGCGATTTAGTGCCGTGTTCGGAAAAGGAAGGCTAGAAAACGGTGTACTAGAATATTTTCAAGACATTAGACATTAGAACTACCATTTTCCGCAAAATTGAAGCGCTTTTTGCCCAGCAAGAAAGCATTATTACAAAACTCGAACAAAGGAAACGGAATTTCGGCAAGGTTTCGAAACAGAATTGCACTTCCGGTTATCTCCAATGGCGAAAGACAACGATCTTTGACCTCTGGCAGACCTTCGACCGAAACCATGACGCGCTCATGTCATCGGTTGAAACGAAATCATCAAAGTATGTCGTTGACGAACGCTACGACTATGGCGACGAAATATATCACGAGCTGCTCGGTCGCATTAATGATCGAATGAAGGAATTGGAGCCGGTGGCAACCGGTAACCAACACGAATCCTCCACGGAACTTAATTCCACACTTTCGGGGCGATGTGAAACGCGTCTGCCGCCGATTACAATCCCGAAATTCGGCGGGAATTATGAAGACTGGACTTCGTTCCACGATTTGTTCGCCGCCGTAGTGCACGAAAATTCGACATTAGGAGATGTGAAGAAATTACACTATTTAAAGACGTCAGTTTACGGAGAAGCGGAGTTGTTAATTAAACATCTGCCCGTAACCGACAAAAATTATAAATCCGCTTGGGAAGTGATGTGTTGTCGCTTCCAAAATAAGCGACTTTTAGTAAACACGCAGCTGGCGAATTTATATCATACATCTGCTGGTTCGCCGATTGCCAAAAGAGACGCACCAGCTCTGGGAGCAGTCGATTAGCGATACGACAAAGTTAACGACGTGGGAGGAGTTCCGAAATTTCTTGGAATGTCGTTTCCGAACTTTTTTTTTTTACAGAATGACCTGTGTTATAGGCAATTTCAGCCTTTATGTGAAATGTACAAACACGTTCATGGAGAGAAGGAATGGGATTGGAAAGGTTGGGGAAGGGGAGTGAGAACGAACGTAGCGAGTGGAGAAGCTGGTACATTGTTCATTTGTACTGGCTGCTTACTGACAAATATTTGCAGATGTAATGGGGGACTGAATGAGAAAAAGCGAACTGAAACCATCTACTGAGTATCTAGGCCTTCTTGAAGTGGAACTGTTTCACTTTTACACCGTTTCCCCATTTTATTTCGAATAATTTTTTATCACCAGTAGCAACTGAAAAATTTGTGCTTAAAAAAAATCCCCTGTCTGGAGTGGGAATCGATCCCACGACCTATTGACTGAGAAGTAAGCACGCTGCCTACTACGCCACGGAAGCCTCTTGAACTTTGGAGGCACTCGGCCCCATGAAGCCACTACATCGGCCAGCAACAGCACCTTCTTCACACACAAAGGCGTTTGTGGCCACCCGAAGCACTCGGAATTGTTTGGTTTGCAGCGAAAATCACTCCGCATATCGGTGCAAAACTTTTCTACGGATGGACGTAAGATCAAGATCCGATGCTGTGCGAGCTAAACAAGCTTGTTTTAACTGCCTAGGACACGGTCACCGAGTGACAAGCTGTCGCAGTACAACGCCTCCATTGCGGGAAGGCACATCATTCATTGCTGCACCCATCGTTGCCAGCAACGCATTTAGAAACTCCCACAACCGCGGCTTTACATTCCACCTCACGTCCGACGATGAACACGAAGTTAGTTGATAGCCAACGTCTATCTGCGCCCCAACTGCAAACGCCATTAGCCACCGCCTTGGTTAAAGTCGTTTCTCCCATGGGAACAATCATCGAATTGCGAGCGCTTATCGATCCTGGCTCACAGGCATCGTTCGTGACCGAATCAGTGGCGTATTTTTTAAGTCTTCCTCGAGCAAGGACCGATGTTGTTATTTCCTGTCTTGGTGACACCAAATCCGGAAGAGCACGGTCTTGTGTGAACTTGAGAATCAGGTCACGTGTTGAATCGTTTTCGCTGAACCTGAAAGCATTAGTGTTGCCATCTTTAACCCAACTGCTATCATCAAAACGGATATCCACATCGCTATTTGATGAGTTTAGCGATCTCGTACTGGCTGATCCCTCATTTGACCAGCCAGGAAAGGTGGACGTTATATTTGGTGCGGATACTTATGCATCCATCTTGCGACAAGGTGTCCGGAAGACGAGTTTCCACTCAGTTGTCGACGTCTCTTGGCTGGATTCTGTCCATCCTAGCATTCCATTGCATTTACGACGTTAGCGAACAACTGCGACAATTCTGGGAGATAGAGGAGGTAGATTCCATTCCATCAGCAGACGTCGACATAGAAGCTTACGAACCCTTCTATAAAGCAACAATATCTCGACGGGAAGATGGTCGTTACATCATGCGTCTTCCGTTTCGTTCTAATCCGTCACCGCTCTCATTCTCCCGCCACATCGCCGCGTCTCAGATGACTTCTTTGGAGAGACGATTCTACGAAATCAGAAATTAAAAACTGATTATGCAGCCGTCATCAATGAGTACATGGAATTGGGACAAATGGAAAAGACATCACCGATCACAAAAGAAATTCCACCGCACTTTCCTCTAGGCGCGTCTCTATTAAAGTCCAGCATGTACGTGGATGATTTGCTCACCGGGGCCGACAATGTAGAAGACGCTTATCAATCTCGGAAGGAAATCGAAGACATCTTACGTTCAGGTGGATTTGAAATGCACAAATGGTCCTCTAACTCTCCACTGGTGTTGAAGGATGTTCCGCTGCAAAAACTGGCTCACCAAGGCAGTTTATCATTAACAAACGATATGAATATCAAGGCTCTTGGAATCATCTGGAATCCAGAAGACGACACGATGGGTTTCAAATGGAAACCACTGCCAGAAGACGACATCGCCCCAACGAAACGGCAAGTTCTCTCGACCATCGCTCGACTCTTCGATCCTCTCGGTTGGGCTGCGCCAGTCATCATCCAAGCAAAGATCCTCCTACAAAGCTTGTGGCTCGAAAACTTAGCCTGGGATGATCCATTATCTCCAGAACTGCAAAGAACCTGGACAAATTGTAAAAGAACGCTGCCTGCGCTACAAAATCTCCGAGTTCCACGCTGGATCAATACCACTAGCACGACTCACAGTCAACTGTTGGGCTTCAGTGATGTCTCCGAGCGAGCATATGCCGCAGTCGTTTATGTCCGTACGGTTCAGACTGATGGTGTCATAAATTTAAGACTCATCACTTCAAAAACTCGAGTGGCTCCAGTAAAATCAGTGTCCTTGCCACGACTCGAACTTTGTGGAGCTGTTCTGCTAGCGCGATTACTAAAGAGAACACAAGCAACTCTAGGCATTGAAAATATCACTGCGTGGACGGACTCCACCAACGTCCTGGCATGGCTCCGGAAACGACCCAATGAGTGGAAAACCTTTGTTGCACACCGAGTTGCCGAAATACAGGATAAGGTAGGAGGACAAATTTGGAAACACGTCCGTTCTAAGGACAATCCAGCAGACCTCGCTTCCAGAGGCCTAGACGCAAACCAAATTTTAGACTGCCCTTTGTGGTGGTGCGGCCCTAGTTAGCTACAATCGCTAGAGGCGCATTGGCCAGTCGTCCATCCGAGCAATCCAGATCCAAACCAACTGGACTTTAAAAAAAATGGTACGATTTGTTTATTGTTAACCGCCGATTCATCAAACTCATTGCTCGACAGTCTCATCGGAAGGTTCTCCTCACTGCACGACTACTCCGCGTTTTTGCATATGTACGTCGATTCATCCAGCAATGTCGGCCAAAATTTCGCCGAACGCAATGTCATGAGTTAAGCGTCGACGAACTATCAGCTGCCCGACGAGAACTTCTCGTACATGATCAAAGGAGCCATTTCGCTCAAGAAATGGAACACTTAACGAACGACATCGCTCTTCAAAACAGCGCGATTAAATCATTGAACCCCTTCTTGGACGGAAATGGGCTTTTGCGACTGGGAGGACGTCTCCACTTGGCCAATATGCCGTATGATGAAAAATATCTTACCATATTATCCCATTCCAGCCGTTTGACTAAATTAGTAGTACATGAATCGCATCAGGACACCATGCACGGAACCATAACGCTGATGCTCGGCACCATCCGCCAGCGATTTTCCCCATCGCAACACCTTCTGGTTTTTCGCTGCCTTTGCTACATTTTCGCACACGTCTCATTTTCAGGATTCGGCAACAGCTCAATATTCACAAGTCCGCTGGCCCTGATGGAATTCCCCCCATTACCCTTAAAATGTGCTCCTCTTCTCTGGCAAAACCTCTTCGTAACCTTTTTCATCTATCCTACTCTTCTGGGTGCTTTCCACAATTGTGGAAAGTTGCGAATGTTCAGCTAATTCCCAAGAAAGGAAGCAAAGCGAACCCCGCCAACTACCGCCCAATAGTCATTACTTCAGTGCTTTCGAAAGTGATGGAAACTGCTGTCAATCACAAAATCGTTAAATATCTCGAGGATAAACAGCTTATTCACGACCGCTAATACGGTTTCCGTTCTGGAAGATCGACGGGAGATCTCTTGGTTTATCTAACGGAACGCTGGAACTCTTGCTTGCATAAATACGGCGAAGGTCAAGTTCTTGCGCTTGACATTGCAAAAGCTTTTGACAGAGTTTGGCAAGTATGCCTTCTTGTTAAGCTCACGGCTATTGGCCTGGATGCTACCCTCATTCAATGGATTGTGAGTTTCTTGTCTAAACGCACTATACGAGTAGTATTAGATGGCGTTACTTCTTCTTCATTCGCAATCAATTCCGGTGTCGCTCAGGGTTCTGTCTTATCGCCGACACTGTTCTTAGTATTTGTTAATGATCTCTTGTCTTCTACTCTCAATCCAATCCACAGTTTCGCGGATGACAGTACCTTAGATAACACCTATGAATTTGACTCTGTTGCGGAATCAAACAAGCATTCTATTGCTTCCAATCGCAGAGAGTTATTCCGTTCGCTGAACTCAGATCTCGATTTAATCCTGGAATGGGGCAGGAAAAATAGAGTAGAGTTCAATGCCGCTAAGTCCTGTCAACTATCCCTCAAACGTGATGTTCCAGCGTCGTCTTCTAATGTAGCCTTTAATGGTGTATAACTCTGCTCTTCCGAAGATTTTATTCTTTTAGGCGTAAAGTTCAATAACCATCTCAATTGGAGTCAACACATTTTCGAAGTTGCCCTTGATGCTTCCAAACGCCTAGGTATTCTAGGATATAGGCGATAGAATTGCTATACCTCCGTATTTATCAACCTTTCGTTTGTCTCTGTTATTGTGGATGTGTGAGAGATGCGACGATTTCCAAGCCGAGGGGATAGTTCCCAATGAGAGTGACTTGTTGCAGAAAAAATTTAAAGGTGTTGAAAGTTGATGGGTACACCTTGATAAGAATAGAGGAGGAATAAGGCAATGCAAGAGCTAGGGTGTAGCCTAGTGGGTAGCGTGTTGGTCTACAATGCGAAGGTCGTGTGCTCAAATGCCGGTCGACCCATAATTCAAGCATACTGCTTACATGGATATACTCGTACCTTGGTTACCTCAATCTACGAAACTTAAAAATTCGTAGATAGAGGGTTGTGTGAAGAGCTAACAACTCTTCCGCAATAAATAATAAAGATGTTAAGGAACCTGAAAGACAGGAGGCCAAAGCCCGATTTGGGCTATAGCGCCATTGAAGAAGATAATGCAAGAGATCCCGGCCATTACAGCGAATTTATGACAAATTCAACCTGCATATTTGATCATTTATTTTAGTATTATTAAAATTAAAATTCATGCAAAGTGCACACGCCATAGCTCTACTTTGAATCAATGAGAAAGATATTATCTAATTTTTTAAACCTTCATAGTTTTAGGTTGCGTTGCTCAATAACACTTTTTATTTAATTTCATTTATTTTAAAATTTTAAACCTCGACTCCTTAAATAAACTAACTATATTGAAGTATAATAAATTTTGTTTTTTTTCTCCGAATTTTTGTTAACGATTCAATCTAATACAAGCGACATCGAAAATTTATTATGGCGTCTTACGTCTTCCTATTGCATTGAACTTTATACAATAATTCTTCGAATGATGTAAGATAAATTTAAAATGTTGACTTAGGTCGCGAGTGATATACCCTGTACTTATGCATTTATCTACGAGTATCAGCATTTCAGGCCTTTTGACTGCAAATTCGAGGCCCCAAGTGAGGCTTCAGGTTCGCGCGACATTTCCAGGACAGCATGGTTACTCGTCAATAAAGTGGGTGTTGATTCACGGGTGGAATAATGTTGATTTCCCGTGCCCAGTCAGCCAAACGCAGCCCATAAATTATGCACCTATAGCCATGTGTCTGAAAGGTAAGGCCATACGTCCGTCCGACGCAGCTAGATGGATTAATGTTGGCGTATTGTTCACTTAATTAAGACATCAAAGTCTTACTTGCCAATTATGCACACTTTCTCTAGCCGGCGTTGAACCATCGAGACGATTCATTTACATATGTAGATATTTTGACGGAAAATTAATAGCGCGAAAGTAATTTTTTTTAATTATGAAAAGGAATTTAATTATTAGTCATAAACTAACTCGACTTGGCGCGCATTACAAACAGTTTGGGTGAAAAAAACAATCTACTTCATTTCTATGTACGAATTTAATTAATGACCATCTCCTGGTAATTAATGACCTGGAATTCTCGCAACAAGTAAATTTTGTTAAGTAAGATATTGTGGAAGGTAAATTTTATTTGGTGAATAAAAAATAAAATGGACAGTAGAGAAACTTTGCGTGTAGGCGGTATGAAATCAAAGAGGCATTTCAATTTGATCATGTACGCCGTCCATTTGTTTAATATTGAAAAATAGAACAAGTCGAGTGGCTTAAGGCCGTGATCTATGCGTGTCCGCGTCGTATTTTGTTTGCTCTCGGTTCCCGAAAACGCCGTGCCGGTTACGAGATATCAACGTACTCTGTGTGATGGTGTTGTAATCGGACAATTCGGCTCAATTGAAAATTCTTTGGCATTTGAAATCGCCATGTTGCGTAACGTTGGAGCCACAGACGAACAAAGTTAAAATTTATTTTCGGAACAGTTGGCCTAAGTCAATTATTTATGTTCATTATGTCAACACCGTATAATTTGACAATTAAAACTTGTAAATTTCTGCATTAGATAATGTTTGTACATAGAAAGGTGTGCAGCTCCAGCAAATCTGACTCATTGACTATGAAGTATAATGAAATTGAAATGAATTTCAACAAATTAACATTATTCTGTAGTTAGCTGTGAGGATTATATAGGGTGCAGGGTGTATCAACAAGATGTTTAGGGTTGGAAAGGCCTACTATTTGACAGGTGGTTGACAGTTCTCAAATGTTGACATTTGTCATCTTTAAACGCGGGAAATTTACCATGGAACGCTAAACAGTCTTTGAATTTTATTACGAAAATTCGCGTTTAATTGCAGTTACGATGAGCGAGCAAATTTTGATCGTAATCATATGCTTTCTGAGACGTGTGTGCACAAACTAATCAAAAAAAATCAAGATACTGGCTCAGTACAAGATGGTGGAGATATCGAAACCCCGGACGTTTGACCGAAAATATCGTCACAGTGGAGGAAAGTGTTGAAAGTGAAAGTGTCACTTCAATTCGTAATCGTGCTCAAAAGCTCAACCTCTATTTACGAAAGATTTGGCACTGCTTGTGTACAAGGTCAAATTCACTCAAGAACTACAGCCGGTGGATCACCAGGAACGCTATACGCTCTCTGATTGGGTCTTCGTGCTTTCTAAGGAAGGTCATTTTCACAATGACGGTTACGTTAATAAGCAAAATTGCCGCATTTGAGTATCCGAAAACCCGCGAGTGATTCAGGAAAAGCCAACGCACTCACAACGAGTGACTGTTTGGTCCGAATTGTGAGCCGGAGGTGTCATAGGGCCTCACTTTTCGAAAATGATGACAGAAGAGTCTTTATAGTCAATGGAGTGCGATAGAGACGCATATACTTCATTTCTACGGTTACGGACGACCTCTATTTTCAACAGGATGGTGCTACGTGCCATACAAGCTCCGAAACGGACGAGTTTTTACGTGCGATGTTCTCTTGTTGCGTAATTTCGCGTTTTGGGGACACCAATTGATCACCAACATCTTGCGATTAAGCACCGTTAGACTTCTTCCTTTGGGGTTATGTTAGGGGCAAGGTCTACACTAAACATCCACAAACAATTCCAACTCTCTCAAACATTGACGCCGCCATCGTCGAAATAGAGCCCCAATTGTGCGAAAGAGTAATCCAGGGTCTGCAACGTCAACATTCAAGAACTATCATATGAGGCTTCCGTGGCGTAGTGGGCAGCGTGCTTGCTTCACAGTCAATAGGTCGTGGTTTCGATTCCCCTTTTGGGAAGTAGATTTGTGTAAGCACGAGTTTTTCAGTTGCTACTGGCAATGAAAACTATTCGAAATAAAATGGGTAAACGATGTAAAAGTGAAACAGTTCCACTTGAAGAAGGTCTGAATGCTCAGTAAATGCTTTCTGTTCTCTTTCTATCATTCAGTCCCCATAACATCTGCAAATACTTGTCAGTAGCAGCCAGTACAGCTGAAAAAATATACCACTCGTTACGGTCGTTTTCCCTCCCCTTCCCTCCATGACTATGTTTGTGCATTGCACATAAAGGCCGAAATTGCCTATAACACAGATCATTCTGTAACAAAATAAATAAAACGTTATAACTTTATTTCATTTGGTAAAAACATAACGTTATATTCATGACAAAATTATTTTTGTTCTAATTTTTAACGCTTTTTTTATAACAAAAATTATTTCTTTATGGAAAGAACTTTATTGTTATTTCGTTATTTTCAGTTATATTGCAAAAGAGTCGTCTACTAATAACGATGCTGCTCAAATGGCAGCGAATAAAATGAATATATGAATAATTGCTTTGTGTCATTAAATGGTTCAGAAGTAGAAATGGCATCCCTCCTTATAGACAGCTCCTACAGATTTCAATCAAATTCCTGTTAAGACCCCCTATAGGGGCATAGGATAGAAACGACTCTCTTCCACAAGGCGCGATCCTGAGCATCGGCCTTAAGCTGTTGCCAAAACTTGTTTATTCCTCTGGCCTCCTGCTCAACTGCTCGCTTCCATGTGCTACATGGTCGACCAACCCGACGTCTTCCTTGAGGATTATAATCCAGAGCCTGTTTTGCGATGTTTCGCTCTGGTTTCCTCAAAGTATGACCGATCCACTGCCACTTGCGCCTTTGAATCTCAATACCTATTTTAGTCTGGCGAGTTGTACTCCAAAGTTCGTCGTTGGAGATTACTTCTGGTAAGAATATTCCTAAAATGCGCCGGAGGCATTGGTTTACGAAAGTCTGTAGTTTCTTGGTAAGTCGAACGGTCACTTTCCACGTAGAATAACCATATAACAACACGGATTTGACGCATGCGTCAAAAACTCGCAGCTGCGTGCGAAGGGAGATCTCTCTTAACCTCCAGAAAGGGAAAAGGATACCGAAGGCCTGACGAGCTTTATTTAGCCGAGCCTCAATATCCTTTTCGGCTCCGCCGTCCATGCTGACAATGCTTCCAAGATAGCAAAAATCTTGCACCTCTTCCACATCCTGTCCGTTAAGAACAATCGGTGTGCTTGCGTTCGAACCCATGTGCATGTACTTGGTTTTACGCACATTTATTTTCAGTCCCGCCTCTTTGCATTTAGAATGCAATGAGCGAACATTTGACCCTAAGTCCAAACGGTTATGTACAAGCAAACAAACGTCATCAGCATAATCAAGGTGACTTAAGATGTTAAATAGTATCCATTGAAGATCTTTACCTTCCCCACATTCCAGTGCAGCTTTCAAGATGTCATTTATTACCACTAGAAACAGGGCTGGTGATAATATGCAGCCTTGTCTGACACCCGTTCGCACAGGGAAGCTCTCGGACAGCTCTCCTCTATGCAAGACGCGACACCTTGCATCTTCGTAGGATTCTTTAATCATAGCTATGACCTTATCTGGAATACCTCTTCTACGCAAAGCATTCCATATGTAATCTCGCTTAACGCTGTCGAAAGCCTTCTCGAAGTCCACAAACATGAGATGCAGTGGCGAACCCATTTCGGCTGACTGCTCTAATATTATCCGTAGGGTATTTGTGTGGTCGGTACAAGACGACCCTTTACGGAATCCAGCCTGATAAACTTCGAGAGTGCTCTCGACGACATCACTAATCCTATTGAGAATTACCTTAGCCATGATTTTCGATACGGCAGTAAGTAAACATATACCACGTTAATTGCCACAATCCTGAAGGCCGCCCTTCTTCGGAATTTTCCCAATGAAGGCCTTGTTCCATTCATTTAGATATCTTCCTTCATCCCATGCCTCAGTAAAGAGTGGGAGGAGTATATCGGCTATTATTTCCGGGTTCGCTTTGAGAAGTTCGGTTGGTAGTCCGTCTATACATGGGGCGTTCTTTCCCGCTTTTGACCGAATGACGCAAACTATCTCATAGTTATCTGGGAGATTGTCCCTAATAGAAGATTGTTGCGGTTGGTAGTTGTTCTGTTTCCGGAATATCTTCCTCTGACAAGATGTTTAAAATATCAGAGAAGTATTCCTTCCTTCGCCGCAACTGGTGTTCACTCATACTAAGGAGAGTTCCGTTGACATCTCTCACCAGGTGGTTGGCGGTGAATTTTCTGTTCGTCAACTGTTTCATGATTTTGAATAGTGAACCCATATCCCCAAGTTAAGCCGCAGATTCTGCCTTGTTTGCCAGATCTTCAATGGCCTTTCTCTTGTCGCGTCTAAGAGCCTTTTTAAGCTGTATATGAGCATCGCGGTAGTTCTAAATTTGCGTTAATCTATTAAGAAATTAGAGGATATCTCGTATACCCTAGGAATACAGCCCTGCAGCTAGCTGTTCTGATCTTAAGATCTTAGGCGAATGTTCAGTATTTATAATTTTGATCCTGATCCCTTCGATCGCGTCTCTGTAGGTAGTGCCCGACGTGGAGGGCTGAGCCTTTTCTGCAGGTCTTTTGTGCCTTTTATTATTACTTCCCACAGCTGGTGGTATGTTGAAAGTGTTCCGCCCTGCCTATTTCATAGGCAGATGATTAAGTATCTGGCATTGACAAACATGCAAAATCGTACACTTCACTAGCTGCTTTGCCGTGGTTAAGGTGCGTATTAAGGTAATTATACCATCTCCTAGCAGTATCCAATCAATCAAATTCCGGTTAAGACCTCCTATAGGGGCATAAGACAGAAACAACTCTCTTCCACAAGGCGCGATCCTGAGCATCGGCCTTAAGCTGTTGCCAGGACTTGCTTATTCCTTAGGCTTCCTGCTCAACTGCTCGCTTCCATGGTCCACCAACTCGACGTCTTAAGGATTATAATCCAGAGCTTGTTTGACGATGTTTCGCGCTGGTTTCCTCGAAGTGTGACCGATCCATTGCCACTTCCGCCTTTGAATCTCACTTCCTATTTTAGTCTGTCCAGTTGTACTCCAAAGTTCGTCGTTGGAGATCACTTCTGGCCAGAATATTCCTAAAATGTGTCGGAGGCATTGGTTCACGAAAGTTTGCAGTTTCTTGGTAAGTCGAACGGTCACTTTCCACGTAGTACAGCCATATAACAATATGGATTTGACGCATGTGGCAGTTTCGTGTAAAGGGAGATCTCTCTTAACCTCCAGAAAGGGGAAAGGATACTGAAGGCTTGAAGAGCTCTATTTAGACGAGCTTCAATATCCTTTTTGGCTCCGCCGTCGATACTAACAATGCTTCCGAGATAACAAAAATCTTGCATTTGTTCCACATCTTGTCCGTTAAGAACCCATGTGTCAACACCTTGCATCTTCGTCGGATTCTTTAATCATAGCTATAACCTTATCTGGAATACCTTTCCTACGCAATGCATTGCATATGTAATCTCACTTAGCGCTGTCGAAAGCCTTCTCGAAGTCCACAAACATGATGTGGTGGCGAAACCGATTAACCTCGTTTTATTCTATTCAGCACTCAACTGTATTAGCTCTGCTGAAAGCCGCTGTTCGTTTATTTGAGGCTTGTAGGTGGTTTTCCTACCCGCTCTATAGTACCGGTCATACAACGCTGCTTTACCAGACGTTAGCCGCTGGTGGCTAGCAGCGCTGGCAAAGTAGAACAGTCTGTACTTCATCAGCCGCTGTTAAAATGTCTCAAGGGACTGCTGGTTAGTTATTTGTCTGTTTTCGTCAATCCTTTTCCTCATAGCGGTAATGTTTTCCTCCGTAACAACAGCTAGCGGCTGACAAACCAGCGTCGTGTGACCCGTGTGTAAGTGGCGCATTTTTGTACGTTTTCGTGACTGAAGGATTAACCTCAACAATCACTCCACGTACTGTTTCTGGAGGGGTATTTGTTTCGTTTACCACTTCTTTTACGGCATTAACCGCTGTTGGTGATGCTTTGGTGGCATCGACCCCTGATTTCGATTTAATATGTTTTGCTGCTATATATCTCACGAGTAGCTCGAAAAATTAGAGTCACCCCTAGAAGAGCTTTGCATTGCCAAGGGAATGGAACCTAATGTCCAAAGTTCACATATTATAAGTTAGTTACTTACTGGCATATGCCGTTCTGCTGTAGATTAGGAGATTTTCATTTCCAAGGCTTACTCCTCTAGTACGACATTCACCAAATACCTAGATTTGTTAATCACTTTAGGGATAGATACCCTTGCAACCATTAATATCTTGAGATGTGCCTGAAACTTGAAAAGTCCAGATTTCAAGAGGACCAATGCTTTAATACGGAACCAATAGCTAGCTGTACGATTTTAATTCCTCTACCCTATCCGCTAAAGACCATAGATAGGATACGCAGCCGACGGCAAACTGTTTGACTTTATTCTCCCCTATATAAATAGGATACGCAGACGACAGCTAACTGTTTGACTTGACATTGACATTGAAAGCTTATATCGAAAAACCCAAATTGTAATTATTATTATTACCTACTTGGAGCATCACAGTAATGTCGAAAGACTCATCATTTTAACGTTACTTTCATGGTAAATGCAACCAGGAACTTTATGAACGCTATCTTTTACTTTTCCCCGCCTTGCGATTACACAGTTAAGCCTTTTTTATTCCGTACAGTGATATGTAGGCAGTCTTTCATAATTCGAGACTTTGAAATGTACTGCCGGCTAGTATACTTTATGAATAATATTTATTTATTTATTTATTACAGATAAATACAATCACAATTACATTGCTTAGGCTACCGACACACGATGCGAGTTAATATATATTAACTTCCTATTTTGATATAAGTAGGCCGAATTATGTATAGGATAATGACACTAGTAATATCGAAAAGCGAGAAAATATATATTAACTCGCATCGTGTGTCGGTAGCCTTAGGATTAAAATAATAAAGTAGTTACGTAAACCAAAATGGTAGTGCTAAAAAAAACATTAATAACTATATAAAAATATTTATGATTTAAATGATCAGATAGATGCTTTTATTAAATTTATTCTAATGACATTTCTAGATAAATTAAAATCAATTAAATGAAAATTACTATTGAAATCTCTGCTCATTAGCAGTAGCGTTAGTAGTTGACTCTAACAGTAGCGGGATTCAACAAAACGAAATTACGAGAGGTGCGTAGTCGAACACTGATATTCAAAAGCTCCAATAAACTAGAACACTAATCATTATCAGTAAAGAGATCAAATACAAATGAAACATTCGAAATCATTGTTCTTCTTTCAGGAGTAGAAAGATTTTGAAAGCTTAAGGCGGTCAGTATATGATGATAATTCAACATGAATTGATTTTGAACTAATTTAATTCTATTAATATAAACTTACAAAGTAACAATACTCAATAATAAAACGGACCAAACCACAAAACAGAATCTTTTGAATAAAATCAAATCAAATCAAAATCCTGTTAAGACCCCCTATAGGGGCATATGATAGAAACAACTCTCTTCCACAAGACCCGATCCTGAGCATCGGCCTTAAGCTGTTGCCAGGACTTGTTTATTCCTCTGGCCTCCTGCTCAACTGCTCGCTTCCATGTGCTACATGGTCGACCAACCCGACGTCTTCCTTGAGGATTATAATCCAGAGCCTGTTTTGCGATGTTTCGCTCTGGTCAAAGTATGGCCGATCCACTGCCACTTCCGCCTTTGAATCTCAATACCTATTTTAGTCTCGCCAGTTGTACTCCAAAGTTCGTCGTTGGAGATCACTTCTGGCCAGAATATTCCCAAAATGCATCGGAGGCATTGGTTCACGAAAGTCTGTAGTTTCTTGGTAAGTCGAACGGTCACTTTCCACATAGTACAACCATATAACAATACGGATTTGACGCATGCGTCACAAACTCGCAGCTTCGTGCGAAGGAAGATCTCTCTTAACCTCCAGAAAGGGGAAAGGATACCGAAGGCCTGACGAGCTCTATTTAGCCGAGCCCCAACATCCTTTTCGGCTCCGCCGTCCATGCTGACAATGCTTCCGAAATAGCAAAAATCTTGCAACTCTTCCACATCCTGTTCGTTAAGAACAATCGGTGTGCTTGCGTTCGAACCCATGTGCATGTACTTGGTTTTACGCACATTTATGTTCAATCCCGCCTCTTTGCATTTAGAATGCAACTAGCGAACATTTGACTCTAAGTCGTAATGGTTATGTGCAAGCAAACACACGTCATCAGCATAATCAAGGTGTCTTAAGATGTTAAATAGTCTCCATTGAAGACCTTTACCTTCCCCACCTTCCAGTGCAGCTTTCAAGATGTCATTTATTACCACCAGAAACAGGGCTGGTGATAATATGCAGCCTTGTCTGACACCCGTTCGCACAGGGAAGCTCTCGGACAGCTCTCCTCTATGCAAGACGCGATACCTTGCATCTTCGATTCCTTAATCATAGCTATGACCTTATCTGGAATACCTCTCCTACGCAAAGCATTCCATATGTAATCTCGCTTAACGCTGTCGAAAGCCTTCTCGAAGTCTACAAACATTAGATGTAGTGCCGAACCCATTTCGGCTGATTGCTCTAATATTACCCGTAGAGTATTTGTGTGGTCGGTACAAGACGACCCTTTACGGAATCCAGCCTTATAAACTTCGAGAGTGCTCTCGACAACATCACTAATCCTATTGAGAATTACCTTAGCCATAATTTTTGATACGGCAGTAAGTAGACATATACCAGGCCAATTGCCACAATCCCGAAGGTCGCCCTTCTTCGGAATTTTCACAATGACGCCCTCCTTCCATTCAGTAGGATATCTTCCTTCATTCCACACCTCAGTAAAGAGTGGGAGAAGTATATCGGCTGTTATTTCCGGGTCCGCTTTGAGGAGTTTGGTTGGTAGTCCGTCTATACCTCGAGCTTTCCTTCCCGCCATTGACAGAATGGCGGAAACCATCTCTTCCTTATCTGGGGGATCGTCCCTAATAGAGGATTGTTGCGGTTGGATGTTTGAAAGTTGTTCTGTTTCCAGAATATCTTCATCTGAAAAGATGTTTAAAATATCAGAGAAGTATTCCTTCCACTGCCGCAACTGGTGTTCACTCATATTAAGGAGAGTTCCGTCGATATCTCTCACCAGGTGGTTGGCGGTGAAATTCCTGTTCGTCAAATATTTCATGATTTTAAATAGTGAACCCATATCCCCAAGTTAAGCCGCAGATTCTGCCTTGTTTGCCAGATCTTCAATGGCCTTTCTCTTGTCGCGTCTAACAGCCTTTTTAAGCTGTATATGAGCATCGCGTTAGTTCTGCCTCAGGTCGGGCGTTCGTTGGTTGACGTCGGGTTGAGAGATGATTGCCAATTTGGCTTTTTTCTGATTACCAACCTTGTCCCATATGTCTTGCGACATCCAGGGTTTCTCACCGCTTTGCGCATATCCCACAGATTGTTCGGCACTAGTTAGGAAAGTGTTTCTGGTTGTCTCCCAATTGGCGTCCAGTGTGCGCATTTCATATTCACCCAATGTGGATGACTTTTCGTGTAGAATAGTCGTGTATTCGCGATTTTTTTTGTTTATCCACATTAAGCTTGCGCTTCATTTGAAGAATTTGTGGTCGTCGGATAGCTGCTGTACACAATCTCCAGCAGGCAACCATCAAGTGGTGATCGCTCCCCACGTCAGCTCCTCGTTTCGCTCGCGCATCGAGGAATAAAGAGGTCACCGAATTCTCTACTAATGCGTAAAATGAACCACAGCCTGCATTTAGCATTATTAACTATAGTATCAATATGAGTTTTAATGCTAAGTTTGAGATCAAAAAGAACACCTCCGTCAGTAAAGAGTAACTCCAAGCACTTCAAGGACAACGTCCACCATCACTTTCGCTCCTTCCCACCGAAATAACAGTAACATAACCTTTTTAAACTCTAAGTACACTGACTCAACTGTGCAACGCATTAAAGGGAGACCCCGTAAGTTGCTTTAAAAAAATAAAAATAAATAATAAATACAGTAAAAGGTTTACGCAACAAGCATCAACCGACTAAAAAAAGATGTTACGAAACAGTATTGAGAATGTCTTCGATGATGCGTGTGGATAAATCGCATGCACTTAAGACACATTTTTTAAAACGCATCAGATTAGTTTCAAAACGAAGTGACGAAGTCTACCGATATGACATTAACCAAGTAGCAGTTGCTTCAGAAGCTAAATAGTCACAAATGGAAGTACGAGTAAGTACCGGTTAATTTGACTGTATCCACATAATCATGAGTGCATTATAAATTAAGTAGATTAAGTTGAGTTGCGCTCATCATATGTGGATTTTATTCGGAATTTACTTAGGGCAAGTTGGTCAAACCGGGAGACTAAAATAACCTGCTTGTGCAATGTGAACGTCATACCGAAACCATTCGCCGTTGATGCGTGCAGGCTTTTCTTCAGATAAATCGCCAGTTGTTTATGGCAGACTTTTTTTAGCATATGCATAAATACGTGCACAGTGGACTTTCAGTACTCCGTACTACCTTAGCATAATCGACCTCTACTTGCCGTGAAGAGACGGACAAATTTCGAATTCATATGTGGATATATCTCTGTCGAAATTCACTTACTGTTTGATAGATCTTTAGGCTATATTTCTTCAGAGCTCAATGTTCTAAATCGGTCGCACTTTGAAAGAGGTTTCAACTTGATTTATGGCTTTCGATTGCTAAGTTGTCAGGGGTTTTCTATATACGCTCAGAAAGCACTTCCTGAATAAATTTATCTTGGTCGGATTAAGGAGTCTGTTTCATGGTGAGACTATTTCTTATATAGGCTCATTGGATGAGAGTTCGTGTTCTCGTTTTATGAAGATATTAAGCAAAAAGTTTACATTCTACGGTGATTTCTGTATTTTATTTTATAATAGGAATAAATCAGCAATTAGCTTTTTCTCGTTAACTATTTTAGTTCTTATATTATCACAGTCTCTTGGTTTATTGTATTAAAATAGAAAATTTTCATATACGTTACCTTCTCATAGAAAATATTTTCTTCTAGCATTTTTAACAATTCGTCTGTAAACGTTTTTTTAAGACCTTCCGGCTGTAAACCTGGATCTTTCATGTCCTGCTGTTTTTTCACTCTGTTAACACACACAAAAAATTTCAAAAAAAATTCATGGTAATGCTCGAAACATTCAATTTGATGTATCAATCATAAAATTGCCGAAAAAAAAATCGTATATTTTTTGTTAAATAAATGAAGCAACTCGTTAGGAAAGCGGTGATTTACTCAAAAAATTGCAACTTTAAGAAAAATCTAGGTAACAGAACTTAAAAAATCGCAAATAATAGGTTAATAGTACAGCTTTAAGAAAAAAAAATATAACAGAGTTATGATTGGGCTTAAAGCCCAAAGGAGGTGGTAGAAGGAGTGAAGCTGAGCTGACAATTTTTTCTAACACTTATTTTAATTATTAAGAAACAAATTCTGGCAAAATTTGAAGTTTGTACTATTTCAGTTTTAATGGAAATCGATAAAATGCATTTAACAAAAATTATGCATTTGTATGGGAGTGGGTAAAAGGAGTGTACGGATCAAAACAATTTTTTTCGCATTATTAATATTTCTATTTGTATACTTTATACAAAATATCAAGTTGATAGCCTTAACAGTTTCGAAGAAAAATAATTAAATATAAATTCCAAAATTTCGCGAAATTTGTATGGGAGTAGGTAGAAGGAGTGAGGTGAAGTTGATAATTATTTTTAAAATAAATTGCAATTATAGTGGAATTAATTTTGACAAAATTTCGTCTTTTCAGCTTTACTAGTTTCAATGAAAATCAAAAATATGTATTTCTCAAAATTGTCCATTTGTATGGGAGGGGGTAGAAGAAGTAAGGGGATCGGGTCAATATTCCGTGATATTAATGACATTTATATCATAATACTTTGACCTAAATTTCAAGTCGATAGCTTAACTAGTTTTAAAGAAAAATCAATTTCTTAATATTTCGAAATTTCATGAAATTTGTATGGGAGGGGGTAGAAGGAGTGGACGAACTTAAAGTTACTTTTTTGCTAAAACTGACACACAAAATTTTTAGCACTATAGTTCAAAGCTTTCGAGAGTTATGCTGTAGACAGACGCACAGACGGACAGACAGCAACTCTGAATCGAAGTTTTTGAGCGACAAGAAATATTTCTGTACCCTTGGCGGCTCTGTGCGAGTGTTATTTCTTAGCGTTACAAACGGTAAGGTAAACACAATATACTCTCAGATTTCATCTAGAGTATAATTATTCTGTTTCATTTGCTTACAACTAAATGCTTAAATTAGGACATGCAAAAAAGGCACAAAATTGTGTATTTGGCAGTACTACTCACATATTTTATTATCAAAAAACATTTTTTGTCGTTAATTTTACAAACTCAACTCTAATTTCACAAGCTAATGGGTTAAACGGAATTATTTTTCTAGCCCGTTTGATACAATTTTGGTACGCAAACTCTAAACGGCACCTACCATGTCCGTGTAAATGGCACCTTTCGTCTGTAAACCTGGATCTTTCGTGTCCACTCTGGATATGACCTGCTCATAGCAATTTTTCAGCAGCGTCTGGAACCTTCCACCTTGATCGTCAGTTTTCCTTTTACATAGCTTTTTTTTAGGTATGAGCAGCAACGCCCCTTTACCCTTCTTAGAAAGTTATTAACCGAAACCATGTTGGCTCGGACACGAAAGACCCAGGTTTACATACGAAATGTTAAGAAACTAATTATTATTAAACCATTAAAAGCTATCCACTTGAAATTTTATTGTACAAACACTTATAAGAGTATTTAAAACAAAGTTGCAGCAAAGGTTTTGAAATCCCCCTTGCCCTTCTACTTCCTCGCGTACAAATATATGATTTCGACTAATTTAAATAAATCAAATTATAACCAACAAATCTAAAGCTACGAACTTGAAACTTTGTACGAATACCTTTCAAGAGAAACGAATTAATACTGTTTCACAAATTGTTCTACCCTCTCTCAGACAAATCTATGGTTTCATGAATATAAAATGCACCGAATTTCATAGAATTTACTTCGTCAGTGATACTAACATTCTACATATACGGCGAATTTTGGACGTGTTTCAAGCAATAAGTTAAATAAACTGCCAACAAATCGGGCGAAACTTTATTATTCTTGGGACAAGTTGCGGATGAGTGGAAAGTCAATATGCAGGTTAGAGTGGTTAGGGAAGACTAAGTGAAAGGGAGTTCTTGGGCAGGACTGTTAACAATATTTCATTCGTTTCTGTAAGTTTGAGTTTTTATGAGGGGAGGAGTAGGGGTAATAGTAAGGGTGGGTGGATGTTAATAACTTTTTAATTAATTGCTTAAATCACGTCCAATATTCTCTGTATAGAATGTATTTCATAGACGAAGTTGCATAGAATTTTCATAAAATTCGGTGTATTTTACATTCATGAAACCGAACATTTGTATGGGAGGGGGTAAAGAAGGTAAGGGAATCGTAAAATTTGATACGCAGTTTTATTTCGCGTCTCTTGTAAGGTGCTTATATAGAATTTCAAGTTCGTAGCTTTTAGTTTGTTGGTTATTAGTTGATTTAATGAAATTGGTCGAAATCATAGTTTTGTATGGGAGGGGGAAGAAGGGCAAGCGCGATTTCAAAATTTTTAAAACAACTTCATTTGAATTATTTTTATAAGTTTCTATGCAAAATTTGAAAGTGATAGCTCTTAAGAGTTAGCTGATAACTGATTTCTTAAAAATGCTCGAAAAAATAATTTTGTAAGGAAGGGGGTAGAAAAGGTAGAGGAATCGTAAAACTTGTGATGCAATTTTCTTTTATTTTTATTGTAAGATGATCGTACGAAATTTCAAGTTGGTAGCTTTTAATTTGTTGGTTATTAGTTGATTTAATGAAATTAGTCGAAATCATACTTTTCTATGGGAGGGGGTAGAAGGGCAAGCGCGATTTTAAAACTTTTAACGTAATTTCATTTTAATTATTTTTGTAAATTGTTATGCAAAATTTCAAATTGATAGCTTTTAATAGTTAGGTGATAATTGATTTCTTGAAAAAGGTCGAAAAAATAATTTTGTATGGGAGGGGGTAGAAGTGTTAAAGGTTTTCGACCAGTTAATATTTCGCATATTTAGGGATTTTTTTTTAAATGCATTTCGCAAATTTTCAAGTTTCTACCTTAAAATTTCACTCAAAAATTTTCAGTTTATGTGTTTTTTCAATGCACTTGAAACACCTTGTGCACGTTAGACCGGGGGGGTCGGCTTACAATAAATATGGATCAAGTTTTTATTATTTTTCTATGTACATTAAATATAGGTATTCACATGCAAAATTTTAACTTTGTATCTTTCACCAGAGCCCTAAAAAAATCACTCAAAGTTTTCAACATTTTTGCTTATCACCTCCCTCCCCTTACACCTCCCAACTCAAAATTTTTACCAAAATTAACCATTATGTAGTTCTACAATCTGACAAATTTTTGATTTGATATCTGTACTATTTTTTGAGATATAAGGATTTGTAATTTTGAAAAGTGCACCATTTTTGAAATGCTCCCCATTTCCTTCCACTACTATTATTTCGACATGTTATATTTTTTTTTGTATTTGCCTAGTATAGCTTAATATATGTTTTAAGTTTCAATTACATAGCATAAGAGATAGTTAAGATATTAATTTTTAAGTGTTTTTCTTTGCACCCCCCTGACCCTCCCCCTTCCAATAATTAGCCGCTTTTTGAGCTGGTTCCGATGAAACTATAGGCCACCTTGACGGTCTTTAAATATGATTTTCTTACGGTAAATAATTTCGAAGATATAATCATTTGAAAAAAAAAATTCGGCTGACAATTGGTTCTTTGGTTCCCCCTTTTCGCACCCCACTGGATAAAAAAATTAAATTATTTTTAAAAGTTGTCCCACAAACCCTTCTATATGTATGTTGAGTTTCAGCTTCCTAGCTGTTACCATGGTTGAGATATTTGAATTCGTATTTTTCGGTTTAAGCGCTCCCCCCGCCTCCCCCTGAACTCGTACACCCCCCAAAATGGGTATCCGTCTGAGATCCGCAACTATCTACAATCCCTCCAAAAATGAACTTTCTATCTTGAAGGGTTTGGGAGTTAATGTGCGCTGAGCGTACACGTCGGCGTACGGCGTACGGCGGACGGCGTACGGCGGACGGCGTACGGCGGACGGCGTACGGCGGACGGCGTACGGCGGACGGCGTACAGACAGACGGATTTTTTTTTGTTGCATTTTTAGGCTAATTTAGTCATGAAACGCGAAAAAAAAAATTTCAGGGTAGCAAATTTTTTTTTTTTCTTGTGTCGATCACAATACTTTATTATTATAATAATAAAGTAAAATTTATATCCACAACAAAACCAAACGCGCATAAACAAACGACTGAAATATTGATTCTATATACTGGAGGTATTGATCGTGATCGTAGTTAAGTGGTTAATAATTGACAAGAGCTGTGCCATAGAACTCCCCTATTCACTTTAACATGCATATTGACTTTCTACGTAGCCTCAGCTTGTCCCACGAATAAATATTACCAGTATCGCACCTGGACAAAATTCGACCAATTATGTGTGTAAAATAACGACATTCATCTTGTTTTTGACATAAATAATTGGAATTTAAATACTACAAAATGTACCAGAATTTTCGATGTTTAAGTTGTGAGTCAAGTAGCATTGGATGCGTGTAGTATTTAGGGGACCGCTTGTATCACTTTATTTTACTTACGTTTATTTCAAATGTGAAATCGGTTAATTGTGCAATAATCGAAGAGCTTTTTTTAAGAATTGTTTGTGATTTTTTCACTTTGTAATTCACCTTTACAGAATTTTTCAATTTTCCATTACGGGAACGAAAGGTTTTTTCCCTGAGGCACGGACCTAATGCCTTAAACTGCCGTTTATTTTCCGAGACAAGAACCTAATTGTTAAGTTGCCATGTTGAAAGTTGGCCAACTAATTTGGTTATGCCAAGTGTGTAAAAAAAACCACAATTTTTGATGTTCACGGTGTAAGTCAGGTAGCATTGGACGCGAATGGAAGTTTGGAAGCTTTGCAGATTTGTGTTGTTGTTTTTTGCATTCGATGAATACTTTTAGTGTACGTGCGCCTAATTTTAGGGTCTGTTTAACTAGCCACTTTTCCATTTCCACATTTCCTGCCTAAAAGCTCTTGCAAAAATCTCGTACTGGCATGCATTACCAACCGGTTTTCGTCCGATTACCGAAGTCAAACAGCATAGGATGCATGTATGTAGTACTGAGATGGAATCCCGCTTGTATTTTCCCACTTATTTAATATAAACATATAATTTTTGGTTTGTACATTTCTAAATTTCTAACATATGACAAAGTATCTAATGATATTAGTCGCATTCCCCTCTTTTTATAATAAATAAATAAATGTTACTGACAACTTTAGATGCTCACGCATTAATATATAAGATAAGAGATAGCCAAAAAAATATCTCTGATGCGATTACTGGTTCTTTAGTTGAACGCTTTTTGATTTAATCAAACTGAAGGTTTCCTAACTTTTTTAGTTTTAACCAATGATGGAATTTATTCTTTTTTCTCTTGTTTTAGTCTGGCCGACCGATAGGCTTCGAAACTTGAAAGGCTAATCAGAGCAGTCCTGTTTAAAATGTTTTCAACCTATACTATTGTTATAGATCTGGCAACCACGCATCTTTGCCGAATATGCCAGAACAATTCCCCAATATGTAAAAAGCCAGAATCAAAGATCTAGTACCTTCCAGTATACACCCGACGGAAGAGAATACTCCAAAAGGTAGGCAATTGAAGATCTTGAATAGTCTAGACACACACACCCAACGACACCTGACGGAAGCTTCGAGAACTGGGGAGATTTGGTATAAAAGGCATGAAACTGTCAGACGGCAGTAAGTCATTCAGCGACATCTGTGGAAGAACGCGAACCGGTATAAGAAAGCGAAAGTACAATATCGGTGGTGCCATATAGTGCGAATTAAGTTAAAAGTGCGAGTTAAAGTGAAAGTGCGATTAAATAAATTATCACTTATTTTTAAACGAATTTGTGTTTTTACTTGAAATCCAGGCGAACCCCTAGCTCGCAACAATTGGTGTCAGAGGTGGGATACACCAAGTGGAGCGAAAGATTTGGTGCCCCGCGATGCTGGAATTGTGGACAGGCAGGACACTTGAGACTCGACTGCCGAAAAGCGACCAACTATTGTTCCGGCTGCGCTGCTAAACAACGCGAAGATAGAGATCGAGCGAAAACCTCGTACTAAAATGAAAGTGGTACATCTCGACCGACTAACAAAGTACCATGGTGCCATTGAGGAAGTGAACGACTCTGTTCGTGAAAGTGCGAATAAATAAATTATCACTTATTTTTAAACGAATATGTGTTTTTACTTGAAATCCAGGTGAACCCCTAGCTCGCAGCAATATTTTTTTGCCATTTCCAATATGTAAAGAACTTCGATTGCTTATAGTTTACCACAATTCATGTTTGCTTACCTTAATTTAAAACAACAAATTGTTTATATTGCAATATAAGAACTGCAGGTGTCTCTCTTCTAAAAAAATTTCAATGACAGTTTATAACAAATCATTGGTTTTGCTTTTTTTTATTTTTCGATCAATCAATCACACCATTTAGCAATTAGATGCTTTTAAAACAGCTTAGGTATAACTTAAATTGAGAATATCAAATGGTTGAATGTTGAACAATTGTTGAGATCGAAATGCGGGTGTTATACAAAAACAATCATATCGATAATACTAAGCAAACTTTTTTTCTTGCTGTAAGAATTCTGTATTGTTCCGTATTGACCGATATTTTAAAATAAAAAGTTTATCACTTATTTTAAGTGGGCTTAAATAAAAATCTTTGGTTTTACGCGAAAATGAATGGAAACGGAACTTCTTTAACTAATGCTCCTTTATAAGCTACGAATGCTAAAAGCAAGCATTCAGAATTCGAAAAGATAGCCGCATTGATGGTATTCAGGTTTTCAGGCAGACAAAAAGAGCGAAGCTAATGCTGATTAATAGTTTTTGGCTGTGACTTTTTGAGTGCTATACAAAAGCCTAACATGATAACAATGTGCAGTTCAATTTTAAAAAAAAAGAAAGAAATAAGAAAAAAAAAAAAATGTGACTGCATCTTTTTTAGGCTCTAACCTACGAAAAACTTCAGTTAAGTTAGATAATAAACACGTTCGACTTCTTTCAGGCCATCCATTTAATTTGAAAGATTTTGGTAAATGTCATACCATAAACCAAAATTAAAAAAAAAAAATAATATTTCTTTTAAAATTCTGAATTTTGATTGTGTTTTCTTTTCAGTATAAGTAGTTTTTAGTCATGTCTAATCTGTTCTCAGGAAATGACTCATTGTCACAAATGGCAATTTCCATTTTTGCATTTGATAAGTAAAAAAATAATATCTGCATATTATGTGCTGCTTTAATTTTGAAGGGAAATGACAAGGAATTTGTAAAGTTATGACACAAACTAGGAAAAAGACGCCGATCAGATCCAATATTAGGAAACTACAACCTAGAAAACGTAAACAACTTTTGTATATATCTAGGGGCGAACCCCACGGATGAACCCATCGATATTAAAAGAAGGATAATGATGGCAAATAAGACGTATTTTTCGGTACTTCCTAAAATCAAAAATAAGAACGTACGCAGGAAAACTAAACTAAAATTATCTAAAACAATTATTAGACCTGTGCTATGCTATGGCAGCGAAACGTGGACATTAAATCAGGTCTCCGAAAAAACTTAATGGCTTTGAAGGAAAGGTTCTTAGAAGAATTCTCGGACGTGTGGAGGAAGACTCGATCTGGAGAATACGATACAATTGAAAATTGTATGCCATGTTCGACAATCCAGAAGTGTCAACACTCAAAAAATTTATGAAGCTGTAATGGGCTGATCATGTGGAATGGATGGATGATGGGAGAATTTCCAAACGCACACTAAAAGGGAAGGCCAGTGGACAAAGCACGGTCCGAAAACCAAGGAAGCACTGGGAGGATTCGATTAACGCAGACGGCAAATCACTGCTAAGATTCTCAAACTGGAGGGCGCGGTCACTGAACCGAGATGGATGGAGGCGAAGTATTCAGGAGATCAAGGCCCGATTCGGGATGTAGCGTCAATTACGTTGGCGTACGTAAGTAACTAGGAATTTGCAGATTCAAGATAAATGTCACTTACATAACCTTGAAAGTAGAAAGAGCCTTCGGTCTTAGTTGAATTTACACCCTTAATCTCTATTGCAACAGAAAGTGGAACCTGGCTGAAATCGGGGTTAAGTACCTTAAGGACCAAAAGTAGGCAGAATTTTAGCAGAAGGCCGTGGTGAAATCAAGCGGGGATATGAAGCTTAACACTGAAGCTCCGACGTGTCTGATGGATGGTTTCTGCTGAGCCTACCTTCCTTACCGAGGGATCACTCTACCTCACTCTCCCGATTTTCCTATATCATGACGGGAGTTCCTACCATCTGTCTACCGTAAGTTCAAAAAGGGGATAGAATGCGCCGACCTTAAAATTCGTGTTTCTTTCAGAAGCTTCATAATGTCCTTATTAAGTACACGCTAATAGAAAAACATAACAGAATTATGATTGGGCTTAAAGCCCAATCATATGATACTCTAGATGAGATGGAAATGACTTGAATATACCGGAAAATATGTCATCTCAAATTCTTTCGAATAGTGAATAGGGACTTTTGCATAGGAGGTGGTAGAAGTAGAGGGCCTCCCCCTCTACTTCTATGTTTTTCATATATGACACTGAACATGGCATGCATAATGTTTTTGCTGAATTTAAAGTTTTAAGTTTTCATTATTTTTAAAGAAGTTGGTCATAGCCTTCCTGAAATTGGGGCATTTGTATGGGAGGTGGCAGAGAAGTGGAACGTTTTAGATGATTTTCAAACTGCTCATCATCACCCTTATCACCATGCTTTGATTCGATTTCAAAGTCGATAGCTCTAATATACTTGAAGGAGAAATGCTTTTCTTGACTTTATAATACAGATATTTGTATGGGAGGTGGTAGAAGGAGTGAGCGGAGCTGATAATTTTTTTTAAAACTTATTTCAATTATTAAGAAACAAATTCTGGCAAAATTTGAAGTTTGTACTTTTTCTCGTTGGAATGGAAATCGATAAAATGCATTAACAAAAATTATACTTTTGTATGGGAGGGGGTAGAAGGAGTGTACGGATCAAAACAAATTTTTTTCGTATTATTAATATTTCTATTTGTATACTTAATACAAAATATAAAGTTGATAGCTTTAACAGTTTCGAAGAAAAATAATTTAACTTAAATTTAAAAATTTCGTGAAATTTGTATTGGAGGGGGTAGAAGGAGTAAGGTATAATTATTTTTAAAATAAATTGCAATTATAGTAAAATTAATTCTGAGAAAATTTCGTCTTTTCAGCTTTACTAGTTTCAATGAAAATCGAAAATATGTATTTTCCAAAATTGTCCATTTGTATGCGAGGGGTAGAAGGAGTGAGGGGATCGGGTCAATATTCCTTGATATTAATGACATCTATATCATTATACTTTCATATAAATTTCAAGTCGTTAGCTTAAACAGTTTCAAAGAAAAATCAATTTCTTTTTATTTCGAAATTTCATGAAATTCGTATGGGAGGGGGTAGAAGGAGTGGGGGGATGTAGCCCATTCACGAACTTAAAGTTATTTTTTTGTTAAAAATGACACACAACAATTTTTAGCACTATAGCTCAAAGCTTTTGAGAGTTATGTTGTAGACAGACGGACAGACGGACAGACGGACAGACGGACAGACGGACAGACAGCAACTCGGAATTGAGGTTTTTGAGCGATAAAAAATATTTCTGTACCCTTGGCGGCTCTGTGCGAGCGTTATTTCTAAGCATTACAAACGGTAAGGCAAGCACAGTATACTCTCACATTTCATCTAGACTATAAAAATCGTTACATTTCGTTGAAGTTTTATTCGACATAAGGCTACCTTAGCCTCGTATATGTGCTTAAATTGTTTTTATAGCACTGAACTGGGTCACCCTTTAATGCATTAGATGCACAGTCAAATCCGTATAAGGTAGGCGATGGAGTTACAAGGAATTTCGTAGAGGTGAGAGTTTAAACTGTCGGTGGATGTTGATGTTGATGACCTTGTTACTCACAATTACTGTTAGGCTTTTATTATTCGAATTGCGTGCCACCGTGAAGCCAAACTTTTTTCGTGACTGATAATATATATATAGTATTTGGTTGCAATAATTACTCCAAATTATTGTTAGAAATTTGCAGAAAATTTTCCCTACTGATTATTTTTTTTTTGTAGCACAGAACATAACTTAGGGGGTCACCCTTTAATGCATTGTCAAGTCGGTTTAGGGTAGGTGAGCGATGGGGTTATAAGGAAGTTATGAGAGGACTGAATGATAGAAAGAGAACAAAAACTATCTGCTGAGTATCTACTTAGTACAAAGACCTTCAATTTCAGTTTTACATTGCTTGCCCATTTTATTTCGAAAATTTTTTATTGTCAGTAGCAACTGGTTTGTGCTTAAGAAATCTTACTGCCTCGATTGGGAATCGAAACCACGACCTATTGGCAGTGAAGCAATTACTTTGCCTCTACGCCACGGAAGTTAAGCGTTTAGTATATGCCCCCTAGTCGGACGTCACCTACATATAGAGTCATTAAATATCAAACTTTTGGATAGGGAAGTATCTAAGTTATTAATTGAAAAAAAAACCGGCCACTATAATCTGTTTCCGGATCTCACTTGATATCTTCGTTTTTCTGTACATAAATAAATAAATACTTGGTATGAACTTCAGTTTATCTGCAGTCGTAGCCGAGATATTCGGACGTAGACTGTCCCAGAAGTACTCAGCCCTGGCGCATAGATGGCGGTTGTTGATCGAAAAAATGCATATTGTGGAAAGTTCCAACCTAAGAAGGCTTAAGTTTGCCGACATTAAGTCCTTAATATTTGTTTGGCAGCCATGAATATTGAACGCTCGTAAAGAATTTGTGTACATTAAATTTTTTTTTATCGTTATGTGATACAAAACTTTCATTTGGAAGGATTAGGGAAAAAATTCGCAAAAGGGTATTGGATGACCGTAGACTGGAAGTGCGTGAGCTAGCAGACATACTAGGTATTTGAAGAAGTGCTGTACATGAGAGAGCTATTTGTAAGATGGCTATCTGCGAGTTTTTCATTTTCGTAGATTGAGGTAACCAAGGTATATCCAAGCAGGTAGTGTGCTGGAATTATGTGGTGACCGGGATTCGAACTCACGACCTTCGCGCTATCCACTAGGCTACACCCTAGCTGTGAAACATGGGTCCTTCACTTTAGACCTCAGATGAAGAAAAGTCAAAACAATGGAGGGACAGGGGATAATCGGATCCAAAGAAGGTAAAGACAGTTCCACCTGTAGATAAGGTCATGGTGTAAGATTTTCGGGATGCACGTTGGAAATTTTCATTGATTATCTTCATAAAGCGAAAACAATCAACGGCAAGTGTTATCAAATCCAGAAAAAAAACGGCAGCATTCGACGAAAAAGAAAGTTTTGTTTTATCAAGACACATATCCGTAATCGCGATGCCCAAAATCTATCAAATAAAGTTCGAATTGCTGCTTTACGCACCGTATTCGCAAGATTTAGCTTAGATTATTTTCTGTTTCTAAACTTGAAAAAATGTTTCGGTGGTAAAGACAGTGAAGAGGTGGAGTCAGCGTTTGATGGCTATTTTCAGGCGCTCAACGATTTTCACAATAAACAGGGTACCGAAGCTGTTGAACATCGTTGGAAAAAGTGTATCGAGCTAACTGGAGACTATGTAGAGATCTAGAGATATTTTTTTCCCAAGCTGCAGAAGCTTCACGCCCAGCCAGCGTGCCGGCCGAAGTGATCAGAGTCGAGGCGAAAGGTCTTAGGACCCAGCAACGTCTCTGATTACGCCCAGCCAGCGTGCCGGCCGAAGTGATCAGAGTCGAGGCGAAAGGTCTTAGGACCCAGCAACGTCTCTGATTAATAAAGCTAGTACTTCCGAAGCGAATGTGGACAGAGTAGTAAGGCCTCCTGCGAAAGAGTCCTTACAAGCTCCGACCACTCCGCTGAAAGGAGTATCAAACATTGCAATGGATAGCGCTGTGGTTCCGAAACTGTCGACAACAAAAAGGAGAAATATGCTGAGAAGGGCAGCCCAACGAAACAAGACTCATAGCTTGAATCCGGGTCCCCAATCAGCTGCGACTCCCATTTTGCAGCCGTCAGTGGAAAATGTCGAAGTGGTTCAAATAGTTTCATCTCCGCTGGCTTCGGTACGATTGGTTCATGGTACCGCCTCTGGCAAAGCCAAAAAACCCTCGTCCGCGGGCACAGTCGCCGGTAAGAAGCTTGAACCACTGCAGCAGAAACATAAGCGTATCCGATCGGACGATAGTAATACGCCGATACCTGCAGCAAAAAAGAAGCAGCCGAGATCAGCTACCTATAGCGACGTCGCTAGGAGTTCCCTCCAGGCAGCAGTAATCAATGCCAATGACTTGCTAGGCATCATACCAGAGTCGGTGAGGCCTCAGATCTACTCTTCATTGAGGAACATTCTGAGGGAACACCTCTTAGGTAATCCACCAGCTAAACCAAGCTTTTTGAAGTATGACTTCGAACCAGGTTATCTTAGGATAACTTGTGCTGACCAAAATACTCTGGTCATCATTCAGGAGGCGGTTCCCAAGATGAACGAGCTTGAAGGACATCAAGCTACAGGTGGTGGAAGATGTCGAGGCACCTAGACTGACAAAAGTGTCTGTATGGATCCCGGGTATCATTGAAGACCCTGAAATCCTATTGCAGGATATTAAGCTGCAAAATAATCTTTCTACGGAGGTATGGAAGCTGTTCCATAGAGAACAAAAAGATAAGGGCCAACTTCTTGTTCTCGAAATCGACCAAAGCTCCATGGAAAGGTTGTCTGTAGCGAAAGGTTTCGCGGATTGTGGACTCAACAAGGCTCACTTCAAATTACCGAAACCAAACGTGGCCAACCTCAGAAGCCGGCAAACTGAGAGTGGTTCAAGCCAATCTACATCACAGTAGAGCGGCGACCGCCACTCTCCAACAACACCTCTTAAGAGGTTATTCGGATGTTGCACTTGTCCAGGAACCGTGGTTGAGTGGCTCTAACCACATTCTAGGATGGTGCAATAAAACTTTTACGGTCCTTCACGGACCAAAAACAGGTAAGCTACGGACATGTGTCGTTGCGAAAAAAGCACTAAAATTAACTTTAATTTCGCAATTCAGCAGCCCAGACCAAACAACGACGCTTTGGGAGAGGTCTCTTAACGGAACACTGCAGCCAGTTAAGCTGGTTTCATCATACCAGCCATACGACGCAAGGGTTGTTCCAACGACTGACCTGTGCCAGCTTGTACAATCCAACACAGGGGACTTGGTAATAGGTTGTGATGCCAATGCCCATCACACCTACTGGTCTAGCACAGACTGCAACGATCGCGGTAAGTCAACTCTAGAATTTCTTAGCATGAACAATCTAAATGTTTGTAATGTTGGTAACAGTCCCACCTTCATAAATAGAGCAAGAAGCGAGGTTATCGACCTGACTCTTGCAACTAACTCTAAATCACTAACGGTCCACAACTGGGAAGTTTCGAAAGAACCATCCTTGTCAGACTACATGTGGATAAGATTTGAAATAGTGGGATCAACAAAAAATTGCCGGTTTTACAGGTATCCAGCAAGAACTGATTGGGATAAATATCAGGAGCTAATAAACCAAAGACTACTGGCAATAGTTTCTTAACCAATAAAAACAACAGATTCCTTAGATAAAAGAGTGGGTATGTTAACAAATATACTAACAAACTCATACAAGAGTTCCTGCCCTCAAAAGTCCACCAAAGATAGTAAGAACACTGTCTGGTGGAATAGCGATCTCGATATCCTAAAAGAACGAGCTAGGAAACTCTTTAATAAAGCTAACTCCAGCAAACTTGACACAGACTGGGACAAATACAAAGCAGCACTTACACTATATAAAAAACAGCTAAGAGCCGTCAAACGAAATTCATGGAAGAGATTCTGTGAAGAAATCGATAACGTCAACGAAACTGCTAGGATAAAGAGGACCCTATCCAAAGACCCATACATGCCTGAATTACTGGATAAAGGCAATGGTTCATGGACGGGGTCTAGCGGCGAGTCACTTGAACTTTTAATGCAAACGCATTTCCCTGGTTGCTTTGAGTCCCCACCACAAAGTTCATGTGCCGATCGCATTCTAGCTAACTCAGAACTAGCAGATACAGTCGTGATACCAGGAAACATAGGAATTGCGTTCAGTTCCTTCAAACCTTACAAGTCACCAGGGCTGGACGAAGTCTATCCCGCAATGATCCAGAACGCGGATGAAGCAATAATTCAGTACCTGGTAGACATATATAAAGCATGCATCAGTCTTTGTTACATACCGAAGTTATGGCAAGAGGTTACTGTAGTTTTCATACCAAAACCAGGTAGAGCCTCCCACAACATCCCGAAGGCTTTTCGACCCATCAGCCTGACTTCGTTCCTTCTTAAAGGCCTAGAAAGACTGGTGGACAGCTACCTGCGGGCAAATATGAACCTCTCGGTTAGATGCTCCCACCAACACGCCTATCTGAAAGGTAGATCCACTGACACCGCCTTGCATGTGACAGTAGCCGCCATAGAGAAAGCTTTCCATCAAAAAGAGGTTGCACTCGGTGCCTTCCTAGACGTGGAAGGCGCGTTCAACCACGTCAACATTGATGCCATACTTGAGGCCTTGCGCAGCCATAGTGTGGAACCTCTCCTGACCGCATGGATAGCAAAGCTTCTTCGTTCACGGAAAATCGTAGCACAAATGGGTGAAGAGACAAGGGAAGGCTCTCTTCACAAAGGAACGCCACAGGGTGGTACAATATCACCTCTCATGTGGGTCCTAACAGTGAATGAACCCCTTTTCATCTTAAATCAGAACGGCTACCTTACAATAGCATATGCAGACGATCTTGTCATCATGCTAACTGGTAAGTTTGAGCAAGTTCTAGGAGACCCAAAAAAGAGATCTGGTCCTCTTCTCCAGAAGAAAAAGACCATATTCTTTCAATCCACCAAACATTCGAGGAATCAATATGGTCCTCTCGAATCAAGTTAAATATTTAGGTCTGATTCTTGATAGCAAATTATCCTGGAAGGCCAATTCGCCATTCAGGAACGAGCAAAAAAGGCTACGGTAGCCTTCTTCGCTTGCAAGAAGACATTCGGTTTGAGATGGGGCCTTAAGCCGCACCTCATCCACTGGATGTATACCAGTATTGTTAGACCAATTATTTGCTACGGTGCGCTGGTGAGGTGGCCGGCGGTGGTACTAAAAACCAACCTGGCACTCTTACAGCTGATCCAACGGATTTCATGTCTGTGCATAACAGGTACCCTTAGAACCACACCGACTGCAGTTCTGGAGGTGATTCTCTCACTACCCCCACTTGATCTTTTTATAAAACAAGCAGCGGGCCTGGCAGCCATTGGATTTAAAACCACTAAATCGTGGTCAGCGCCACAAATTGGTCATGGACAAATTCTAAACGTCATTAGAAACGCAAACTCCCTCCGCGAGTATGATTGCATGACCCAACCGCAGGTTGAGAAACGGAAGTTTCACATTAAGTTTCCTGAACGAAACGAATGGGCAACAAATACGATACTCAGCACCTGTATAAGTTGTCATCTCTATACGGACGGATCTAAAACTAGCCAGGGGACAGGTGCAGGGATTTATTCCCACGACTTCGACATCCAAACTTCATTTCATCTTCCAGAACACGCGACAGTATTCCAAGCAGAAGTATTAGCCATTAACGAGTGTGCAAAAATTATTCTTGATAAGCAGAACAGTCTCGGAAATTGTTACATTTTCTCGGACAGCAGGGCTGCGCTTCAGGCACTCCAATCCTACAGGACTACATCCAAACTTGTGTCCATCTGTAGACACAATTTAAATCGCCTAGCGGACATAACGGAAGTTTTTCTAATTTGGATACCGGGTCATAGTGACCTGCTAGGTAACGAAGCGGCAGATACGCTTGCACGGCAAGGGTCTGCTAATATCAATTCCACTAGGAAGTCAGTCGATGTAGCACCAACAGTGCTGAAGACTAGCTTCAAACAGACTATTTTGGATTCTTTCTTGGCGGGGTGGCGGCAGCTGAAAAGCTGTAAAACGGCAAAGTCCTTTTGTGAAGAACCGAACAAAAATATTACAGCTCAGCTGTTTCAACGTAGTCGCTATAGAATCCAAACTATTGTCGGCCTGATTACAGGACATTGCTTGCTAAGGCTGCACGCATTTAGGATGCGGATCGCGAGCGACAGCTTGTGCAGAGGTTGCGAGGAAGACGAAGAATCTATCGAACATTATCTTTGTCACTGTCCGTAAATCTCCAACAGTCGTCTCCTTTGTTTAGGCTCTAGATTCTTCTCAGAACTAGACGACCTCAGAGGCGTCCAACATTCGAGCCTATTAAGGTTCGCAAACCGAACCAAGTGGTTAGAGCAAGAGGAGTGACTTCCAACTTATAACAATAGGGGGAGTACAATGTGCCCAACTAGATGGCCTTAGTGCTTGTGGTTCCGTGCAACCACCCTCCTACAACCTAAACTTAAAACCTAAGTCTAACTCATACGTCATGAATGCCTAAATTAAAAGTCTTCAATATTTTTTTTAGTCATTCGATTGGCTTTTGAAGCACTTCATCATCTGATCGTTCACCGCTGTGCCTTTGCTTCGTTAATTAAAATAATAGAGTTGCATGATTTCGAAATTAATTCAACAAATTCATCATAATCGTGAACCCATCGACCACGGCACAATTTATTTTTGTAGATTTATGACTTTTTACTATCGCAAATAATGCTTTCTTCTTAATTTTTACTTATCTAACGTTTCTCCATATAAAGATAGATATCTCTTGTTGGTATAGGTTATATCCGATCAATCGCAAATTCATGCAACTACTTTGCCTAGTCCAATCAGGAAACGTGAACAATTTTTTTTACGGACTCCACTATTAATTAAGTGGTTCCACCTTTTCGGCGTCATGACGATAGAAAATCGTGGCTGTGCACAACAAGATGTAATTTTCGAATTTTCAATTACTTTGCGAAGATCATACAACACGAAAAATCGAAGATGGCAATGTGATTCTTGTTTTATTTTTAGCACAACATATTTAGCTCGATCAGGGTGGGATAATTTGTTCCATTTGTATTGTATCTTTTCTTGCAATGACATCTTTAGTATGCTCTTAATTTTTGTTTAATAACAATGTTATGGAAAGTTTGTCTTTCGAGGTTACTGGCTTAAATCTTTCGTTTTCAATTTAAGGTTAAATATCGGTCATGCTTGTAGATGTTGTTGAATGTCTTTAAAAAAAACATAACAGAATTATGATTGGGCGTAAAGCTCAATTATACGATACTCTAGATGAAATGGGAAAGAGTTTAATGTACCAGGAAATATGTCATCTTAAATTCTTCGAAAAGTAAATAAAGACTTTTTCATGGGAGGTGGTAGGTGTAGAGGGAAGAGGTCTTTCATTTTACTTTATTATTCTAATAATAAAGTATTGTGATCGACACCGGAAAAAAAATTTGCCATTTGTTTGCTTTTGGGTGGATTTTTGATTGAGTAAGTGAGCTCCATTATCTAAATTTTGGTGAGTGGTAGGTGGAAGGGGAAGCGGGGGAAGGGAAAGAGTCAAGAACTTCACTTGCTTTTTTTTTTTTTTTTATCGCACCAAGTTGAACTTAGGGGTCACCCTTTAATACTGTAGCATACAGTTTAGTCGGTTTAGGAATGGATGAAACAAAATGAGAATTAACAAAATAAACAATTAGTTGAATAAGGACGGACAGGATAAAAGGAAACGGTGAATGTTGCCTTTAAATTGCGTGATGTTATAATCTCTAGGAAAAGTGGCCGCATTCCACATTTTGGATGTTCGAGGTATGAATGAAATTTCACCGTATGTGAATTGGGTGGCTCAACCGTATACTCATGAGCTCGTTCAGCAACACGAGTATTGCGCGTGAACTTATATAAGGGAGGGATAAGACGACTGATTTCATGGCTACAGCGGCCATGGAAATATCTGTAGAAAAGGGTGAGTACTCCGACATGAGGCTTCCGTGGCGTAGTGGGCAGCGTGCTTGCTTTTCAGTCAATAGGTCGTGGGTTCGATTCCCACTCCAGACGGGATTTTTTTAACCACGATTTTTTCAGTTGCTACTGGCGATGAAAAATTATTCGAAATAAAATGGGCAAACGGTGTAAAAGTGAAACAGTTCCACTTCAAGAAGGCCTAGATATTCAGTAGATGGATTCTGTTCGCTTTCTATCATTCAGTCCCCCATAACATCTGCAAATATTTGTCTGTAGCAGCCAGTACAACTGAAGAATATATATCAGCTTCTCCACTCGTTACGGTCGCTCTCACTCCCCTTCCCCTACCTTCCTAATCCCATTCCTTCCCTCCATGACTGTGTTTGTGCATTGCACATAAAGGCTGAAATTGCCTAGAATACAGGTTATTCCGTAAAAAAAAAAACATTTCTGCGATGTTCAAGGGAGTCAAAGGATGCCGTTATGGCATCATCTCCAATAAGTCGAAGCGCAAAACGCTGAATGCGGTCCAGTATCCTTAGATGAGTTTTGGGTGCACCAGCCCAGATATGCGAATTGTACTCGAGTCGGGGCCTGATGTATGATTTGTAGATGGTTGCAAGATCAGATGGTGTAAAATATTTCTTGCACCTTCGGAGAAAGCCTAAACACTTGGAGGCGTCTAGAGCTACATTGTGGATGTGCTGGCTCCAGTCAAGTTTTTTATTAATGTGCATACCCAGCAGGTGGAAATTCTCCGAATGATCAAGTGCTACACCATCAAAGATTAAGTCAGGTATCGACATGTCGTATTTAAGAGAGAAACGACAGGCTTGTGTTTTAGTGGTATTAAACTCTACTCAATTTGCTCTGCCCTATTGCAGGATTGTGTTGAGGTCAGTATTTAGTGAATTAAATAACTCTCGGCGCATAGTAGACACAGAAGACTGGTGCGCCTCAGCAATTGAGTTGAAGCTGTAAGTGTTTTCTAGTGTACTGTCATCTGCAAAGCTGTGAATTGGGTTGAGAGTCGACGACAGAAGGTCGTTAATAAAGATTAGAAATAAAAGTAGGTGATAAAACGGAGCCTTGGGGAACGCCGGAATTGATAGGAGACGAGGAGACGGCATCTAAAATAACTTGAATGGCGCGCTTCGATAGGAAACTCTCAATCCATAACAAAAAAGAAGCATCAAAGCCAAATACTTTGAGCTTAGAAAGTAGGGATTTATGCCAAACTCTATCAAAGGCTTTCGCAACGTCTAATGCAAGTACTTGGCCTTCGCCAAATTTATGTATGCAAGCGTTCCAGCGTTCGGTTAGGTAAACCAATAGATCAGCTGTGGATCTTCCCGACCGGAAACCATATTGACAATCATCTAAAAGTTGATTGCTCTCCAAATATTGCATGATCCTGCGGTTGACAGCAGTTTCCATAGCTTTTGACAGCACGGAAGTGATGGCTATTGGGCGATAATTTGCCGGGTCCGACTTGCTTCCCTTCTTGGGTATAGGCTGTACATTCGCTTGTTTCCAGTTATTTGGGAATTTTTTTAAAGAGTAGGATAAATGGAAAAGGTCACGAAGAGGTTTAGTTAAAGAAGAGTAGCATTTTTTAAGGATTAAGGGGGAATACCGTTCGGACCAGAGGATTTATTGATATTGAGATCCTGAAGAATTTTAGCAATGACGCGAGTGCAAAACTTTATGGCACGCAATATGGTGCCTGTAGGCGATACAGTTGGGGTTGACTGATTACTAGGTGGCAGGGTTGAATTTCTCGCGAAATTCGCTGCTAATAAATTTCCCTTTTCAACTGGATCTACGACTGAGCGGCTGCAATATGTCTACCACGAAAGCAGATAGGAAGCTGAAAATCAGCAGAGGTATGAAGAGGTTTGTGGGACAAACTTTAAAAATAATTTAATTTTCTTATCCATTGGCGTCCGAAAAGGAGGGGGGGCTGAAAACAAATTGTCGGCCGAATTGTTTTTTCCAAATGATTATATCTTCGAATTTACTAATCACAAAAAATTCATATTTTGAGAGACTCAGTTAAGAAAGAGGCTAATTATTATAAGGGTGAGGGTCAGGGGGGTCCAAAGAAAAACACATAAAAATGAATATCTCGGCTGTCTCTTAAGCTATGTAATTGAAACTTGAAACGCATACTAACCTACACTGGCGAAATATGAAAGGAAATAGCGAGCATTTAAAAAATGGCGCACTTTCCAAAATTACAAATTTTTAGGGCTCTGGTCAAAGCTACAAGTTTAAATTTTGCATGTGGATACACCTATTGAACATACATAAAAAAAAAATTATAATTTGTTACACAATTTTCATAAACCGACCCCCCCGGTCTAATGTGCACAAGGTGTTTCATGTGCATTAAAAAAAACACACAAAAACTAAAAATTTTTTAATGAAATTTTAAGGTACAAACTTGAAAATTTGCAAAATGTATTTAAAAAAAATCTTTAAATATACGAAATATTAACTGGTCGAATACTTTTAAAACCTCTAACCCCTCCCATACAACATTATTTTTTCGACCATTTTCAAGAAATCAATTATCACCTAACTATTAAAAACTATCAATTTAAAATTTTGCATAAAACTTCTAAAAATAGTTGAAACAAAATTGCGTTAAAAGTTTTGAGATCGCGCCAGCCCTTCTACACCCTCTCATACAAAAGTATGATTTCGACCAATTTCATTAAATTAACTTATACAACAAATTAAAAGCTACGAACTTGAAATTTTGTACTAGCACCTTACAAGAGATATGAAATAAAATAGCATCATAAATTTTACGATTCCCTTATCAGCTCTACCCCCTCCCATATATATATTCGGTTTCGTGGATATAGAATACACCGAATTTTATGAAAAAATAATAAATTAAATATAAATAACTTCGGCTACGAAACACATTCTATACAGAGAATATTGGTCGTGATTCAAGCAATCAATTAAAAACTATTAACATCCACCCACCTATCACCCCTCCCCCTCCCCACTTTAAGAACCCAAACTTTCATAAACGAATAAAATATTGTTAAATTGACAACAGCCTTGCCTAAGAACTCTCTTTCACTTAGTCTTCCCTAACCACTCTAACCTGCATATCGACTTTCCATGCATCCGCAATTTGTCCCAATAATAATAAAGTTTCGCCCGACTTGTTGACAGTTTATTTACATATGACACAAAATGTTTCTTGCTGTATTTAAAGTTTGTAGCATTCATAATTTTCGAAGAAACTGAACAACTTTTGTCTGAATTTATGGCATTTGTATGGGAGGTGGCGAAGGAAGTGAAGGGTTTTGGATGATTTTGAAACTGCTTAGCAACATTCTAATTACAATGCTTAGTTACAATTTTAAAGTCGATAACTCTCATACATATGTTCGAATTTCCATTACAAAAGTTCGTTTGGGAGGGGTTAAAAGGAACGAAGCGAAGTTGAAATTTTTTTTAGCTTTATTGAAATTACTAAGTGCCAAATTCTGGTAAAATTTTAGGTATCTACTTTTTCTAGTTTCCATGAAAATCGATTAAGTGCATTAACCAAAATTGTACATTTATATGGGAGGGGGTAAAAGGAGTATTTTAATCACAACCAAATTTTCGACATCAATGATACTTACAATAGTATACTTTTCTCAAAATTTAAAGGCGATAGCTTTGACGGTTTTGAAGAAAAATAATTTAATTGAAATTTCGAAATTTCGCGAAATTTGTATGGGAGGGGGTAGAAAGAATTTTCAAAGTCGAAAGTTGTGAATGAATGAATGAAGCAAGCGCTCTCAACAGTAATGAAAACTGCTGTCAATCGAAAAATCATTTAATAGCTCGAGGGTGAAGAAGGACACATTTTTGCGTTTGAGCTTGCAAATGCTTTTGACAGAGATTGGAAAGTATCCTAGTTAAACTTACGAGAAAGCTTCGTCGATTCCAGTGATATTGCCTTTGGAGTCTGGGGACTCTATGCATGTGTTATCCAAAGTGCTGTCAACTGCGAAATAATGGATGGGATTGAAAGTAGACGCTATGATGATTTAGTCTAGAGGATAGGAGATAAAACTGAGCCCTGAGGGATGCCGAAATCAATGGAAAAGGGTCCAGAAGTTACTCCATCTATCTTGACTCTAGCAGAGCATTCCGAGAGAAAATTCTCAATCCTTTGAAGAAAGCGGTGTTAAAACCATTGGCATTCAGCTTGGCTAAGAGACATGTGTGTCAAACTCTGTCGAATGCTTTAGAAATATCAAGAGCAACTACAAGACCTTCTCCGAATTTTGGGATGCAGGAGTTCCAACGCTCGGCATGATTGAAAAGGAGATTACCGGTAGAACGTTCCGAGCGAAATCCATATTGGCGATCATGAATGAAATTTTTATCTACTAGAAATTTGATTATCATGCGATTGCCAGCAGTTTCCATTACTTTTGAAAGAATTGAGGTAAAGGCTATGGGGCGATAATTAGCGGCGTTCGCTGTTCTTCTTTCCTTAGGGATTTGTTGAACATTTGCAACCTTTCAGATCTGAGGAAATCACCCTGAAGAGTATGAAAGATGATAGAGATTACGAAGAGGCTTAGCTGGAGAGGAAGCGCAGTTTTCTTCTGAGTATTGAGCTTCTGCAGGATCCTGGAAATAAGGGTAGCTCTAAAACGAAGTGATGGCGGCAAAAAGCCAGAGTACGGTAAGTACGGGGGACTCTGATTCGACGGTGGAAGCTTGAAGGTTCTTGCGAAGTTTGCTGCCAAAAGTTTTGTTTTCATGACTGGATCAACAACGATTTGGTCGCCATCGAGAAGAGAAGATGTTACAGACGTGCTGAAATTATTATTGACAGATTTCACAAATGATCAAAACAATCTGAAAACAAATCTTCCTGAGCTATCTCTTATTATTTTTACAAAAACTATCGACTCCTTTTATTACTTCAATTATACGAGGTCTGTCAAGATAATAACCGAATATTTTAAATTATATGTCAACCGAGATATTTAGTGATATGCGGTTGGCAGCACTGCTTCACGCATTACCTCCCTTACAACGAAGTGTTTTTGTATTGTTGATAACCTTTTTAGTTTTTTTGGTAATGTTTTTTTAGTGCAACGTGTTTCAGAGTCAGTAGTGATTTTAGAAATGTGCGGTTTCCACGAGCATCGAAGCAACGTAAAATTTTACGTGAAACTGGAGAAAACTTCACAGAAACGCCTTAACTTTTAAAACTGTCGGAGATAGTTCTGCGGAAAAATTCCCAAGAAGAGACTATAGTTGTAATGAGATAAATCTCGGGACACTCAGCTTTGTCAATCCAGTTTTGTTCCAAAACTCAGATGACTGCACTCCCACAGCTTCTTTACTTGTCAGACTTGGTTTCCTGTGATTTCTTCTTATTTCTGAAATTAAAATCAGTGCTGGGGCGCCTTTTTCAGAGTATTAATCACATCAAAGTAAATTCGTCACAGACCTTAAAGGCCATTTCAAATAAAACTATCCAGGACTGCTTTACGAATTGGAAACTCCGCGGGAAAAAAGTGTGTGAATTGGAAAGGGGAGTACTTTGAAGGAGACAAGGACCAATGTTTCAAGATTTTTTTGTCGAATTCTTATCGCTAAAATATTTCAAAAAATCCAATTATTTAACGACGGTAAGGGATCAATAATTTTTATCCAACTATATATTATTTTCATACAGTTTTCTTTAAAGATAAAGGGCTGAGTGAAATCTGAAAAAAGCATCAAATATCACACAGGATCTTAGTTTTACTGTGACATAATCTGTTTTACTACAACGTACCGAAAATCGAAAAACGTGTTTCAGAGTCAGTACTGATTTTAGAAATGTGCGATTTTCACGAGCATCGAAGCAACGTAAAATTTTACGTGAAACTGGAGAAAACTTCACAGAAACGCTTTAACTTTTAAAACTGTCGGGAATAGTTCTGTGAAAAAATCCCCAAAAAGAGACTATAGTTGTAATGAGATAAATCTCGGGACAATCAGCTTTGTTCCAAAAATCAGGTGACTGTACTCCCGCAGTTTCTTTACTTGTCAGACCTGGTTTCTTGTGATTTCTTCTTATTTCCGAAATTGAAATCAGTGCTGGGACGCCTTTTTCAGAGTATTAATCACATCAAAGTAAATTCGTCACAGGCCTTAAAGGCCATCTCAAATAAAACTATCCAGGACTGCTTTACGAAATGGAAACTCCGCTGGAAAAAGTGTGTGAATTGGAGAGGGGAATACTTTGAAGGAGACAAGGACCAATGTTCCAAGATTTTTTTGTCGAATTCTTATCGCCAAAATATGTGAAAAAATCGAATTAGTTAACGACGGTAAGGGTTCAATGATTTTTATCCAACTATATATTATTTTCATACAGTTTTCTTTAAAGATAAAAGGCTGAGCATCAAATATCACACAGGATTTTAGTTTTATTGTGACATAATCTGTTTTACTACAACGTACTGAAAAACGAGCAAGGTATAAATTATTTACCTTTCCGAGCTAATTTGAAGTAACAACTAGATAAATAAATTCTCTTATTTTTGTAATAATTACAAGTACGTTGCACGGGTGCAAATGTGTGCTATATACGATAATTGATTGTAGTTGAAGTATAGAGCTTACCAGTTCTGAGCGACAGAACTACACTTTTCCCTGAATATATTTCGAAACGTATTCCCTTTGTTAAAATTTAATAAAATTTCATATAGCACCGGTTGCATCATCTTATCAATTCAAAATTAAAAAATTTAAAAACCAAATTTCATTTTAAAATCTCAAACAAACAAAACATTGTGTTTTTATGACTCTTGCGTGGGGTCTTTATCATTATTATTTTTATTCCGATAAGAATCGATGGACCGGTTTTATTTTATTTTCTATGAAAAATGAAGAAAACATTTCATTTCGAAAATTAATATGAAATAATAAAAAGGAAACCTTATCCAATCTAAAGATCCATACCAAGGTAAAGGCAGTTAATAATTTTGTCACCTATTTTTCACAGCTCGACGCAAACTTATCGAACTACTCAGATTTCAAAGATGTTTATGTTCTCAGTATGAGGTTCAGTTCCTTCTGATTGGGTTGAATGTTGTTGTACTTTTACGGAAAAAAAAACAGATAAACAAATAAAAAATTAATGACCAAGGTCATTTCGGAAGATACGATTTCACAAGGCATTGATTATAAATAGGATTTCTGATTTGTGATCATCTAAAATTCAAGAAGAACATAATCATCACACGAGTTGACGCAGCAGTGCATGTTGAGCAGTCATAAAGCCAAGTATGTGCACAAGTTGTTGCAATTGCATATCGCATCTTGCCATGCCATCATGGTAGTGTTAGCAACACTCTTGTAATGAGCCCACAATGCAAGCAAGTACCCAGACAGGCAACATCGTAGATTGTAAGTCAGGATCGAAAGTACTTGGATTCGACGTTGTATTTAAATCTAATTTAAGAGAATTTCATGTTCGATTGGAACTTACATAGGTGTAACAACTTCATATTATCAATCGAGTGCAACTCGATTACAAATCCGAACACCTTGTCTACATCTGATTACGTCGACCATGCTACATAAACGGTTCACAAAGCAGAACCTCAAAAGGTCCCAATTTATTCATGTCGATTTGGAATCTGCTCAACTGGAACATAGGATTAGTGGCTGCAACATGCCAACATACTACATAAAAGCAAGAACACAAGCGGCAAACGGCAACATAACACGTATCCATTCCTCATGGTAGAGCCCATATTATGGCTTCGAAGGACGCCAAGTTATTGTTCTGTCGCCGAATGTTGGCTTCTTACCTTAACCCAATTCGGACTATAAACACCAAAATAGTTGCCGTCAGTCAGTATCTTATGCCTTTAAGAAAGCACACAGCAATGGGGCACGATGCCACTACTTAGGCAGCTATATAGTTGCATTTCGATGCCATTCTACGAATATGTCGCCATGGACAAGGCAACGAAATATTTTCATTACAGCACTAATTATAGAACATTTTTTGCGTCTTCCTGTTTGCTGGACGCTTGCTTTGTGCAAGTTGTGCGCGCAGAAATCTTCGAGTTATTGGGTGTATGACGGGACGACGATCGTCATCATAAAATAATTCCAAAGTCAAAAATTTTAACTGACCAATGACGCATATCGGATAAAAAACTCGGGTTTTGGGCAGTCAAGGAATGGCTCCTTGTCGGTAGATGAAACAGCTTTTAAGTTAAAAAATTTTGAACTATGTCCGGCATTTTCGGCGACAATTTCTAAAGTTCAGCAGCAGACATAGTGAGTTCATTTCGTATTTATCTTTGTCGTTTTCTCGAGTGAAAATCTTAAAACTTAATTACTGCCACTTGTTACTAATTACAAGGTCCTTTTACTTCTGAGATACCGCGATGATTTTGTTCAGTCGGTGGTCAAATTTGCAGCAGCGCTATGATTAAGGGACGTCTGATCTTACCGAAATCGAAATTAAGCAAATACAAATACCTACATATGTTCGATTGCATGGCGATTGGGAGTTGCAATAGTGTGGCATTATTTATATCGAGCTGTACTAATTAAAAAAATCTGCCAACAAGTTGGACACAACTTTATTATTTTTGGGACAAGTTTAAGATGCGCGGGAAGGCAATGTACATTTAAGGTTTGTAGCAGATAGGCGAGACTTAGGGAATGGGTGCTGGGGCGGCCTATTCTCAATTATTTAACACATAACTGCTCCAGTACTTAAAATCAATATTTCATTCATTTATTTATGCAAGTTTTGATTTGTGTGGGTGTTTGGAGGGAGTGAAAGGGGTGGAAGCATGGTCATCATCATCATAAATGGCGCGACAGCCCAAATCGGGCCTTAGCCTCCTGAAGTCGTCGCCTCCAATCGTCTCGATTCAAAGACCCCAGCTGCTAATTTTTAAGATGGCTTTGCTATCTTCATCAACCGAGTCTTCCCATCGATTGCGTGGCTTGCCTACTGGCCGGTTACCACTCGCTTTGCCTTTCAGAGCACGTTTGGGGATTTTTCTGTATTTCATTTGCTCTACATGGCCAGCTCACTGCAGTTTACGTAGCTTGATGAACGTTGAAGCTTCTGGCTCGTCGTAGAGTTGATACAACTCATGGTTGTATCTTATTCGCCATCCCGTTCCTTCCTTCACAGGTCCCAAAATTCTTCGGAGGACCTTTCTTTCGAATGCGTTAACTGCTTTCTCTGAAGTTCGCGTTAATGTCCACGTCTCGCTGCCATAACAGAGCACAGGTCGTATAATAGTTTTATAAATCCGCAGCTTATTGTTCCTGTGCACTTTCTTGGATTTCATTATTGGAAGTACCGAATAATACGTCTTATTTGCAAGTATTATCCATTGTTTGATTTCGTCTGTTTCATTACCGTCCTTTGCTAGATTAGCCCCAAGATATATGAAGTTGTCCACACTCTCCAAATTATACTCCGCAATTGTTATGTTTTGTCTGATTGGCGTTCTCCTTCTTGTTTGCGTCATTACTTTTGTTTTGCTTTCATTAATGCGCAGCCCGACTTCTTTTGCGGCGGAGTCAAGATTGACAAATACCTCCTTAGCACTAGGGAAGGATCTTGCTAGAATGTTAATGTCGTCAGCGTATGCTATTGTTGGTGTCGACTGGGATTTTTCGGAGGACATACTCTAGTGCCAAGTTGAAAAGCATAGGGGCTAGACCATCTCTCTGCTTTAAATCACATTCCGTTCGAAAGCTGGTTGTGGAATCGGTTTGTATTCTCACTTGGGATTCAGTGTTCGTCATTGTGAGTCTTGTTAGTCGGACTAGTTTTGGAGGAATTCCAAAGTCAAGCATGATTTGGTACAGTATGCTCTTGTCGATACTGTCGTATGCTTGTTTAAAATCTACGAATATTTGGTGCACGTCTGTGTTATATTCCAAGCATTTCTCAAGCACCTGTTTCACCGAGAATATCTGGTCTGTTGTAGATCGTCCGGTTGTGAATCCGCTGTGGTATTCGCCAATTATTTGATTAGTATAGGGCTTAAGACGACGTTCAATAATTTTTGTCAGTATTTTATAGGACGTACACAACAATGATATACCTCTGTAGTTCTCACAGCAGAGTTTGTCTCCTTTCTTGTAAATTGGACATATAATGCTTTTTCGCCAGTCGTCGGGTATGATTTCCTCTGTCCAAATTTTGCATATCATGTTGTGCAGTATTTCAGCGACACATTTTCCACCGTTTTTCAGAAGTTCAACTGGTATTTCGTCAATTCCCGGCGCTTTGTTTCGTTTTTGGTCACATGGGGCTGCTTTGATTTCAACAAGCGTGGGTGGTATCGATGATGGTCCATCTTTGTCAGTTGAGGCTTCAATTGAAATGTTGTCTGTCGTTATCGGTGCTACTGGGATGGGATTCAAAAGATGTTCAAAGTATGAAGCCCATCTCCTTTTGATTTCTTGTGCGTCGCTGATGATGTTGCCCTCCACGTTTTTGCAGAGACTGGTTTTTGGCTTAAATCCCTTTTTTAAGTCTTTTACTATTGCATATGCGTCCCGCGTTTTATTTTTTTTCATGTCGTCGTCCATTTTTTGTATTTTGTCATTATGGTACTTCCTTTGTTTTCGTCTGCAGGTCTTTTTCGCATATCGCCTAAGCTCGTCATATCTTTCTTTTTTGGCTCGTGTTGGTCGTTCAGTAAAAATTTTGTAAGCATCGTTCTTTCTACCTATTGCGTCGCGACATTCTTGGTCGAACCAATCATTATTTTTTCGCCGTGCTTCATACCCTAATACCTCTTCCGCGGAGGATTTGATGCCGTCTCGTATTTTCATCCACGCATTCTCCACTGGCATATTTTGGATATCTTCATATATTGGTGTCAGGTGTTTATTACATGCTAACATGTAAGCTTGCGCCACCGTTTCGTCGTTAAGCTTGTCGATATTGAATTTGCGAGCTCTACTCGTTTTCGAATATCCACGACAAGCTATCTTACATCGATACTTAGCTCTGACTAGATAGTGATCAGAGTCACAATTCGCACCGCGGAGAGTTCGTACATCAAGTATGCTGGAAGCAGCCCTTTTCTCAATTAGAACGTGGTCTATTTGGTTGAAGGTGTGACCATCTGGTGATGCCCACGTTCGTTTGTGAATATCGTAATGTGGGAAGCTTACTATGATATTTTTGCTGCTTGCAAAATCAATAAGACGTTGGCCATTGTCGTTGGTTATGTCATGGAGACTGTGCCCTCCTGTTGTTTCTCTATGAGCCTCCTCTTTCCGACTTTTGCATTAAAATCCCCTAAGACAATTTTTAGGTCATTCCAGGGCAGTGAATAAGTTGTCTCTAGGGTGGCATAAAATTCGTCTTTAGTTACATCGTCCTTGTCTTCTGTTGGTGCGTGAACGTTGATCAACCAAGTGTTGAAAAATTTAGTCTTTATTCGGATTGCACACAATCTTTCACTTACTGGTCTGAAACTCGTGACCTGCTGTTTAAATTTTTTGTCAACGACAAAAGCGACTCCAAACTCTCTGCTTCCCGACAATTTTCCACTTGGATAGATTGTGTGTGATCTCATGTCCATGATTTCGCTACCGAGCCATTTCGTTTCTTGGATGGCAGTTATGTTGATGTTGTGTTTTGCCACTTCTTCGAGGAATTCTTTCAGAGCTCCTGTCCTAAATAAGGATCGAACATTCCAAGATCCAATAGAGTAGTCCATTTTCCGTTTGCGGGATCGTTGCCGTTGAGTCCATCCTTTCCGAGGCTGTTCTTCAGGTTTCTGGACAGTGTTCTTTTTTCGGTGATGCGTTGTCGGCGCCTCGCCCAACCCCCGACCTGGAGGACCGGTCCTACTCATTTATTACACCCTAGTAGAAAAAGGGTGGGAGTTTTGAGCTAAATATGATATGCTGGAGTTCTCACAGCTATGCTGCAAGTCCAACTATGTCATAGTTTTTGCCTACTTCCTGAGACGCACTGGTGTTACTGGCCATTCAGGTTAACTCCATATTCCCTCCTCCTTTATCAAACCGGGCTTGGGACTGTCTATGGCGGAGTTGGAAGCATGTTAGTAATTGTTTAATTGATTGCTTGATTCACGTTTTTTTTTCGAAGGTCATGTGTGACTAGATTGATATCGCGCTCATTTCCGATTGAAACACGTTTGGATGGGATCCCAGCGACCTCGATATCCAGGCGCGTGATCAGCATATCATAGCTTCGGTACCTTCATCCGGTTTCTGGTGTACCATACAATGTAGTCTGCTTCGATTTTCGATGGGTCAATTGCCCACCTTTTTTTATCACAGAGATTAGATTTGAATGTGATATCAATGCTATATCTCCATGTTTCCCTCTTTACTGAGGTGTGGAATGGAGGAAGATATCCGACTGAATGAAAGGAGGGCGTTATTGTGAAAGAAGAAAAGCGGATTGTGGCAATTGGCGTGGTGTATGTCTACTAACTGCCGTATCGAAAATCATGGCTAAGATAATTTACAATAGTATTAGTAATGTCGTGGAGAGCACTCTCGAAGTTTATCAGGCTGGATTCCGTGAAGGGTCGTCTTGTACCGACTACACAAATACCCTACGGTTAATATTGGAGTAATCCGCTGAAATGGGCTCGCCACTACATCTCATGTTTTTGGATTTTCGACAACATTAAGAGAGATTACATATGGAATGCTTCGCGTGGGAGAGGTTTTCCAGATAAGGTTATAGCAATGATTAAGAAATCTTACCAAGACGCGTCTTGCATAGAGGAGAGCTGTCCGAGAGCTTTCCTGTGCGAACGGGTGTCAGACAAGGCTGCATATTATCACCAGCCCTGTTTCTGGTGGTAATAAATGACATCTTGAAAGCTGTTTTGGAAGGTGGGGAAGGTAAAGGTCTTCAAAGGAAACGAGCGTGATTATGTCTTGTGGAGCACCTCTTCTATAAGTTCACTGAGGATGTTCCTCGAATTTGTCCTTCTGTAATTGTTATGACCAATTGGTTCGTGTATTCTTGCATCGTGAATCTACTGCTGCTTAGAAGATTCACGAGATTATCTACTGTCATGAACCAAAAAAATTTAGAAAAAGCACTTCTCCCTGAGGACAACTACTCTCAGCTTTAATCGAGATGGTTTCGGTGCCCAGTAATTTTGCGGGTGGTCAACATTTGGCTTATTCATCTAGTTGAAGATCCATCGATTCCCTTTTTGATCTTTTATCTGTGTGTACGCTTCCCCTGCGGACTATTTCAACTTCGGTCTTGAACGATTTGTACGGTGATGTTTTCTTCGAAGCCTTTTCGACTCGTTCATAAGAGTCTCTCCAAGTGAACTTTTGCAGGAGATTTTTGAAGGATGGAAAAGGAGTTGTCCGGTTCAAGGATTTGCTACTTTACTGATATGAAATTCAGCTCAACAGATTAGTGTGTTTGAGAGTTATCCATTGGTCGAATATACGATTACTCGGAATTGAAGTAATTTCGTATCACTTGGCGAATTCTCTTGGAACTCAAAATATTCCAGCAGGCCAATTCGTAAAGGCATTTATCACTATTTGCTTCGAACGACGAATTAGTTCATTTGCTTTTGTTCAAACTTCTGGAAATTATGAAACTTAGGAAGAAGTACATAGCAATTAGGGTGTAGCCCAGTGGGTAGCATTTTGGTCGGTGGTTCAAATTCAGGTCGATGTATAATTTCAGCACACTACTTGCATGGGCATATCTTGATCACCTCAATCTGCGAAAATGGAAATTCGTAGAGAGAGGGTTGTGTGAAGGGGTAACAACCCTTTAGCAATAACGAATGAATGTTAAGGAGCCTGAAGTTCAGGAGGGCAAGGCCCTATCTGGGCTGTAGTGCCATTGAAGATGAAGGTGATTGCATATACATATAAAATAGTAAGACATTTGGTTTCCTGCAATGCATTAACAGAGTGATTGAATTGTTTCTTTGTCTTCTTTTTAAATGATCTATTGAAAAACTGTCATTCTTATGTAAATTCCCTAATTGAAATTCTTGCTTAACACTTTAACCAAGACAAAATTAAAAATTATGTTAATTTTACTCTTACAGCCTTAGACACAGTTGCTGATTATTGCTGTACGTAATTGTAATTAGGACATTAATCAATTTCAAGAGTTGTTCTGCTTTAAGACGCCCAAATATGGTGCGTTCTATTGAGAAGTACGCTTCATTCCTATTTTTTTAAGCTGGGTACACACCATACTACAATAACGACCAGATTGTTATGAGATCCCATTGTAGCAATCATACAGTCATAAGTTGTCACCTTTTAAAACTCATGATACGTACAGGCAGACAACACATGCCAGACAACAAGAATCTTCCCATCAAATCTTAGATATATTCGAGTACGTGCCTTCCTTCAAATAATGCACAGTTGAGCATTAGCATATTATCACTCAGATGCACGTAGTATGATTTATACCCGTCCTGACGTCATTAGGAGCTGAGTTTACCGCACAATTTGTCTTTTAGATCCGATAAACGTAAACGCAGATTCTCTGTGTGACAATGTACTTCTTCTTCTTCAATGGCACTATAGCCAAATCGGGTCTTGGCCTCCTGACCTTCAGGTACCCTAACATGACTAATATGGGTAATTGTTCAATATTAACTAAATTAATTTAAATTTTTATTTTTGACTAAAATTTCACATGCTACGAGGGGCGGTCAGAAATTTTACGGAATGACAGGGAAGCAAGTTATTAATTTTCCTTTTCAATATATTCTCCCTTAAGCCTTATACATTTACCACAACTCTCAAGAAGTTTATTAATTTCTTCTAAAAAAATGTTTTGCCTTCAAAATAGGCTGAAATTGTCTATTTCACCTATTCATCGTTGGTAAATTTTCTTCCCCGAAGTTCTTTCTTGAGTTTTGGGAACAAGTAGTAATCGGAATAGGCCAGATCTGGACTATAAGGAGGGTGGTTTAATATTCCGTTGCCGCATTTCTGTAGGGCTCTTGTGAACAGGTGCGTTGTCGTGCAAAAGCAGCACATCTCAAGTCCACTTTTCTCATCTTTTTTCCACGATGGCATTCTTATATTTTTGTAGCAGGTTGGCATAGTATCTCCCTGTAATATTTTGGCCTCTTTCTTTAAAGTCGATCATCAAAACCCCTTCCGAAACCCAAAAAATAGTGGCCATGATTTTTCCTGCGGATTGTGAGACCTTGAACTTCTTGGGGAGTTAGAGTGTCACTGCATTGGTTCCTGCTTTGATTCAGGCTCATAATGATGAGCCCAAGTTTCGTCTCCAGTAACTATCCGGGTCAAAAGTTCATCTCTGTTCTCACTACAGAGATCCAAAAATTCGCGTGAACACTCGAAGCGTTGCTTTTTCTGAACCGCTACTCCAACCATTTTTGCGATTTGACATTGATTTAGCTTTATCGTTATACGGAGTTTAGAAATAGTGGACATATCTATCTAGTGAGATTAAAATAATAGAAATATGTTTTTGGAAATTTGATTTAGTCTCGAAGAGCATTGTAATCTTGGAACAACCATATTTTGAGCATTTGCAACATGGGATTTGTTTGCAGTGATATACACGGGATTTTTGGGCCTCCGGTGTGAAATTCAAACGTGCCCATAATATTTTGCGAATGGAAGGTCGAAGATGATGATTGTGATTTTTGGGTGGGTGAAAGCAACATAGCCCAATATATAATGAATTTCGGTGGTGAGAGACGAAAGTGATGGTGGACGTTATACTTATAGCACTGAAGTTTATTTTCGATAGAAAAACCCTATTTGTCGCAGTATAGAAAAATAAGAGTACGGAATAATAAAAGTTTCATAGTGAGATACTGTGTGTGGAACAAACTGTGGTAATGCGCGGATTGAACTAGAAGATCCCGACAAAAAATACGAGAATATAATCATTCTACGCGACTGATTATCTACTTTGGAAGGAAATGAAATGCACACACTAGACACCAAGGGATAATCAACCAGAAACATGTTTCAAGTGCCAAAAAATCGGTGGGATATGTGCAAAGCGGTGAGAAACCCTGGATGCTGCCAGGCATATAGGGCAAGTTTGGCAATCGAAAAAAAAAAAAATTGGCAATCATCGCACAACCTGATGTCAATTGGAGAACTCAAGGACTCAAAGTGGCAATGGAAAAATCGATTTTTTTTATTGCATTTTCTAGCTGTTTTCGGCTACTAGTTCAATGAATCTATTTTAATCTCAAGCCCTGATTAAAGGTCCAGTGGAATAGTGCAGATCTTACAAAGAAAAAGACCACTTTCAAAATGTTTTCTTTTTACTCTGAATTTCTTGGAACCTACTACATCTATTGAACTTAAAGACCTGCACTCTGCTATGGCACTGGCACGTGGACGATAATATAGGCATCATAAGCAAAAGTTAATACCTTGCCTTAATTCTAATAAAAAAATCGCAGAGTTCCAACGACACCAGTAACTTCCAATATCTTTGTTATCTAACATTGGTAAAATTTTAGAAAAAAAGAAAGCATCCAACTTCTGCGAAGAAGAGTCGATTATTTCACAAGACCAATTTGGCTTCAAGTAGTGATGGGCATTTCATATATGAGTCAATCAATGCACTGAGGCGATTGATGCGACTCACTACATCCTTTTAATCGGTGCAATGATGGCTCTTTCTCTAACAATTTTGAAGAGTTGTTTAGGCACAGGGTCGAGTGGTCGAGTGAAGCTAGAGTTATTCTATGAGGAAGAAAGAGCAAGGCATCACTGAAAGTTTGGTAAGTGGGCGCTTTTCGTGTTAAATATGCTTAGATCGACTCATGAAGTGAGTGAGTTGAAATTAGTTGACACAATGGAATGAGTCAGATTTCCCATCGCTAGCTTCAAGGGATTATATTACATTCCACTGAGCACGAACTTCTAAAATTACACAATTATATCACATGTAATCTGAATAATAAAACGGCAACAGTTATCTACTCCCTTGATGTGAAAAAAGCCTTTGACTTAGTATGGACAAAGGGATTACTGTACAAACTCATTGTAGCAAATACTCCAATAAGAACGCGTTCCGTATGTTATACAGTTTTCTGCAGCACAGAAAGCTTTACATGAAAATAGAAGGACATAGATCCGACTTCGTTACTGTCGACTTAGCAGTCGCCCAAGGGTAGCACGGTCATTTACGCAAGCTCTAAGATCCTAGACGAGCAACCTCCAAAGTCAAAAGGTACCTGCAATTGATTTACAAATTCTATCAAACCTGGGGCATCACTATTAATCTAAACAAATTTTTGTTTATTTCTGTAAGAAATGCAATGGAAGAGTCATAGCTTACACTCAATGGAAGAAAACATGACATGAAGTACTTACAAATTCACATAAATAACTTTAAATTTAACACTCATGCAAAAACAGCGCTACAGAAAGCTAATAAGACATACAACATACTGGCACTATTAATACACAATAGAACAAAATTTAATACGAAAACTAAAATTCTCCTGTACAAGCAACTCATAATGCTAAAGAGATATGAATTTTCGAAAGAAAAGGCTTACGCCATTGTATTGCTAAAAAATATAGAAGTAGAATGAGACTGTTCTCAAACTTAACCATATTTCCTGAATCCGAAATCGTATCCTGTATGGCATATGTTTCTAGTATAGCGAATTGATGAATTTAGAGAACACCCTAATGATATAAGAAGAGTTAATCAGTTAATCAATTCGATATATCTAAATAGAGTATTAATTAGCCGACGTACATCTCGATATTGTTCCGAATACCAACCCACTTCCATGCTCCCCTCTTCCTTTTTCCTGTACTTCCATCGGTCACTTGGATGTATGCAATAAAATTAGATTAAGATTAAGATACACTGTATTAACGCATACATTCCCAATGTGCTTAAATTAAAGTTATAATACCAACAATTATATTGAATCTGGATATCCTTACTATAAGTTGCAACACTCGCTCTTAAGGAGCGACGGACTACATAATTTACATAAAATTATGTAATTGTTTTATAAGTCAGTCTAGAGCTGCATATAGCCAACATCCTTTTACTGTTAAAAACTCTTTTAAAGATAAACCGAAACGATTCTGGCGTTTTGCCAACTCTAAGAAAAACTCTTCCAGTATGTTTCTTAATGATGTTGTCAGGGCTGATCCTACTGCAATTAGCAACTTATTTTCTAACCAGTTCCGTACCGCCTTCAATTGCAGTACGCCGGTAATATCCGTTGGTAACTTTCAATACATGTCGAAGTTTCGTTCTTCGCCCTTAGTTCCAAAAGATCTTTTTATTGACGATACCACTATTTTGAAATACATTGATAAGCTTGTTAATAATTTGTCCAGTGGACCAGATGGTGTTCCTTCTTCTGTGATTAAAATTTTTTGTTAATCTCTTTTACCAATCCTTGGATATCTGTTTAATTCATCGTTTCGTAGTGGAGTTTTACTTTATTATTTTAATAATATAAACTGCCAACAAGTCGGGCGAAACTTTATTATTCTTGGGACAAGTTGCGGATGTGTGGAAAGTCAATATGCAGGTTAGAGTGGTTAGGGAAGACCATCAAGTGGTGATCGCTCCCCACGTCAGCTCCACGTTTCGCTCGCACATCGAGGAGACATCTTCTCTATCGGCGACTTATAGCCAAATGGTTCTGAGCCTGACGACGATAATCCTGTCCAAGATTGGTTCCCAGCTAATGAGACTGTTTCTCGCTCTCGGTGTAAGGACGAACGCCACGCCATTTCTGGCTTCACTTTCAGGGCCAATGTACAGAATAGTGTTTTTGCTAGGGGTTCGTTTTTCTACTGATCCTGTCCACCTGACCTCGCTCAAGCCCAAGATTTGGATGTTATAGTGCTCCATTTCACGGTCGATCACCGTTTGGCGGTGCAAGGACCGAGTAACCCCAGCTCTTCCCCCGTCATTCAATGTTCGAACGTTCCAAAAGCCAATTATAGTCCGTTTTCGAATGCCAAAAGTCGTTACCGTAAAATCAGTCTGTATCCGAGGCGCTGTATCCGTTTCTCGTATCATTTAGGTCTTAAGATCACGGGTGATAAGCTCATGATCCAGTGAGTGTCCATTTGTCATTTTTAGGGCAAGCAGGACTGGCTGTGGGTGAATTCTACAGCCCCCATCCCACAGGGGAATAGTTAGCTAAGGTCCGTGGAGTCGCTAGTCTCCAAAGATAATTGCAGGAATTGGTAAAACCTCATCCTACAAGTACCCCCTTGCGGGTGTTTTCATCTATACAATAACAATGACCATCTGGTGATGCCCACGTTCGTTTGTGAATATCGTAATGTGGGAAGCTTACTATGATATTTTTGCTGCTTGCAAAATCAATAAGACGTTGGCCATTGTCGTTGGTTATGTCATGGAGACTGTGCCCTCCTGTTGTTTCTCTATGAGCCTCCTCTTTCCGACTTTTGCATTAAAATCCCCTAAGACAATTTTTAGGTCATTCCAGGGCAGTGAATAAGTTGTCTCTAGGGTGGCATAAAATTCGTCTTTAGTTACATCGTCCTTGTCTTCTGTTGGTGCGTGAACGTTGATCAACCAAGTGTTGAAAAATTTAGTCTTTATTCGGATTGCACACAATCTTTCACTTACTGGTCTGAAACTCGTGACCTGCTGTTTAAATTTTTTGTCAACGACAAAAGCGACTCCAAACTCTCTGCTTCCCGACAATTTTCCACTTGGATAGATTGTGTGTGATCTCATGTCCATGATTTCGCTACCGAGCCATTTCGTTTCTTGGATGGCAGTTATGTTGATGTTGTGTTTTGCCACTTCTTCGAGGAATTCTTTCAGAGCTCCTGTCCTAAATAAGGATCGAACATTCCAAGATCCAATAGAGTAGTCCATTTTCCGTTTGCGGGATCGTTGCCGTTGAGTCCATCCTTTCCGAGGCTGTTCTTCAGGTTTCTGGACAGTGTTCTTTTTTCGGTGATGCGTTGTCGGCGCCTCGCCCAACCCCCGACCTGGAGGACCGGTCCTACTCATTTATTACACCCTAGTAGAAAAAGGGTGGGAGTTTTGAGCTAAATATGATATGCTGGAGTTCTCACAGCTATGCTGCAAGTCCAACTATGTCATAGTTTTTGCCTACTTCCTGAGACGCACTGGTGTTACTGGCCATTCAGGTTAACTCCATATTCCCTCCTCCTTTATCAAACCGGGCTTGGGACTGTCTATGGCGGAGTTGGAAGCATGTTAGTAATTGTTTAATTGATTGCTTGATTCACGTTTTTTTTTCGAAGGTCATGTGTGACTAGATTGATATCGCGCTCATTTCCGATTGAAACACGTTTGGATGGGATCCCAGCGACCTCGATATCCAGGCGCGTGATCAGCATATCATAGCTTCGGTACCTTCATCCGGTTTCTGGTGTACCATACAATGTAGTCTGCTTCGATTTTCGATGGGTCAATTGCCCACCTTTTTTTATCACAGAGATTAGATTTGAATGTGATATCAATGCTATATCTCCATGTTTCCCTCTTTACTGAGGTGTGGAATGGAGGAAGATATCCGACTGAATGAAAGGAGGGCGTTATTGTGAAAGAAGAAAAGCGGATTGTGGCAATTGGCGTGGTGTATGTCTACTAACTGCCGTATCGAAAATCATGGCTAAGATAATTTACAATAGTATTAGTAATGTCGTGGAGAGCACTCTCGAAGTTTATCAGGCTGGATTCCGTGAAGGGTCGTCTTGTACCGACTACACAAATACCCTACGGTTAATATTGGAGTAATCCGCTGAAATGGGCTCGCCACTACATCTCATGTTTTTGGATTTTCGACAACATTAAGAGAGATTACATATGGAATGCTTCGCGTGGGAGAGGTTTTCCAGATAAGGTTATAGCAATGATTAAGAAATCTTACCAAGACGCGTCTTGCATAGAGGAGAGCTGTCCGAGAGCTTTCCTGTGCGAACGGGTGTCAGACAAGGCTGCATATTATCACCAGCCCTGTTTCTGGTGGTAATAAATGACATCTTGAAAGCTGTTTTGGAAGGTGGGGAAGGTAAAGGTCTTCAAAGGAAACGAGCGTGATTATGTCTTGTGGAGCACCTCTTCTATAAGTTCACTGAGGATGTTCCTCGAATTTGTCCTTCTGTAATTGTTATGACCAATTGGTTCGTGTATTCTTGCATCGTGAATCTACTGCTGCTTAGAAGATTCACGAGATTATCTACTGTCATGAACCAAAAAAATTTAGAAAAAGCACTTCTCCCTGAGGACAACTACTCTCAGCTTTAATCGAGATGGTTTCGGTGCCCAGTAATTTTGCGGGTGGTCAACATTTGGCTTATTCATCTAGTTGAAGATCCATCGATTCCCTTTTTGATCTTTTATCTGTGTGTACGCTTCCCCTGCGGACTATTTCAACTTCGGTCTTGAACGATTTGTACGGTGATGTTTTCTTCGAAGCCTTTTCGACTCGTTCATAAGAGTCTCTCCAAGTGAACTTTTGCAGGAGATTTTTGAAGGATGGAAAAGGAGTTGTCCGGTTCAAGGATTTGCTACTTTACTGATATGAAATTCAGCTCAACAGATTAGTGTGTTTGAGAGTTATCCATTGGTCGAATATACGATTACTCGGAATTGAAGTAATTTCGTATCACTTGGCGAATTCTCTTGGAACTCAAAATATTCCAGCAGGCCAATTCGTAAAGGCATTTATCACTATTTGCTTCGAACGACGAATTAGTTCATTTGCTTTTGTTCAAACTTCTGGAAATTATGAAACTTAGGAAGAAGTACATAGCAATTAGGGTGTAGCCCAGTGGGTAGCATTTTGGTCGGTGGTTCAAATTCAGGTCGATGTATAATTTCAGCACACTACTTGCATGGGCATATCTTGATCACCTCAATCTGCGAAAATGGAAATTCGTAGAGAGAGGGTTGTGTGAAGGGGTAACAACCCTTTAGCAATAACGAATGAATGTTAAGGAGCCTGAAGTTCAGGAGGGCAAGGCCCTATCTGGGCTGTAGTGCCATTGAAGATGAAGGTGATTGCATATACATATAAAATAGTAAGACATTTGGTTTCCTGCAATGCATTAACAGAGTGATTGAATTGTTTCTTTGTCTTCTTTTTAAATGATCTATTGAAAAACTGTCATTCTTATGTAAATTCCCTAATTCAAATTCTTGCTTAACACTTTAACCAAGACAAAATTAAAAATTATGTTAATTTTACTCTTACAGCCTTAGACACAGTTGCTGATTATTGCTGTACGTAATTGTAATTAGGACATTAATCAATTTCAAGAGTTGTTCTGCTTTAAGACGCCCAAATATGGTGCGTTCTATTGAGAAGTACGCTTCATTCCTATTTTTTTAAGCTGGGTACACACCATACTACAATAACGACCAGATTGTTATGAGATCCCATTGTAGCAATCATACAGTCATAAGTTGTCACCTTTTAAAACTCATGATACGTACAGGCAGACAACACATGCCAGACAACAAGAATCTTCCCATCAAATCTTAGATATATTCGAGTACGTGCCTTCCTTCAAATAATGCACAGTTGAGCATTAGCATATTATCACTCAGATGCACGTAGTATGATTTATACCCGTCCTGACGTCATTAGGAGCTGAGTTTACCGCACAATTTGTCTTTTAGATCCGATAAACGTAAACGCAGATTCTCTGTGTGACAATGTACTTCTTCTTCTTCAATGGCACTATAGCCAAATCGGGTCTTGGCCTCCTGACCTTCAGGTACCCTAACATGACTAATATGGGTAATTGTTCAATATTAACTAAATTAATTTAAATTTTTATTTTTGACTAAAATTTCACATGCTACGAGGGGCGGTCAGAAATTTTACGGAATGACAGGGAAGCAAGTTATTAATTTTCCTTTTCAATATATTCTCCCTTAAGCCTTATACATTTACCACAACTCTCAAGAAGTTTATTAATTTCTTCTAAAAAAATGTTTTGCCTTCAAAATAGGCTGAAATTGTCTATTTCACCTATTCATCGTTGGTAAATTTTCTTCCCCGAAGTTCTTTCTTGAGTTTTGGGAACAAGTAGTAATCGGAATAGGCCAGATCTGGACTATAAGGAGGGTGGTTTAATATTCCGTTGCCGCATTTCTGTAGGGCTCTTGTGAACAGGTGCGTTGTCGTGCAAAAGCAGCACATCTCAAGTCCACTTTTCTCATCTTTTTTCCACGATGGCATTCTTATATTTTTGTAGCAGGTTGGCATAGTATCTCCCTGTAATATTTTGGCCTCTTTCTTTAAAGTCGATCATCAAAACCCCTTCCGAAACCCAAAAAATAGTGGCCATGATTTTTCCTGCGGATTGTGAGACCTTGAACTTCTTGGGGAGTTAGAGTGTCACTGCATTGGTTCCTGCTTTGATTCAGGCTCATAATGATGAGCCCAAGTTTCGTCTCCAGTAACTATCCGGGTCAAAAGTTCATCTCTGTTCTCACTACAGAGATCCAAAAATTCGCGTGAACACTCGAAGCGTTGCTTTTTCTGAACCGCTACTCCAACCATTTTTGCGATTTGACATTGATTTAGCTTTATCGTTATACGGAGTTTAGAAATAGTGGACATATCTATCTAGTGAGATTAAAATAATAGAAATATGTTTTTGGAAATTTGATTTAGTCTCGAAGAGCATTGTAATCTTGGAACAACCATATTTTGAGCATTTGCAACATGGGATTTGTTTGCAGTGATATACACGGGATTTTTGGGCCTCCGGTGTGAAATTCAAACGTGCCCATAATATTTTGCGAATGGAAGGTCGAAGATGATGATTGTGATTTTTGGGTGGGTGAAAGCAACATAGCCCAATATATAATGAATTTCGGTGGTGAGAGACGAAAGTGATGGTGGACGTTATACTTATAGCACTGAAGTTTATTTTCGATAGAAAAACCCTATTTGTCGCAGTATAGAAAAATAAGAGTACGGAATAATAAAAGTTTCATAGTGAGATACTGTGTGTGGAACAAACTGTGGTAATGCGCGGATTGAACTAGAAGATCCCGACAAAAAAATACGAGAATATAATCATTCTACGCGACTGATTATCTACTTTGGAAGGAAATGAAATGCACACACTAGACACCAAGGGATAATCAACCAGAAACATGTTTCAAGTGCCAAAAAATCGGTGGGATATGTGCAAAGCGGTGAGAAACCCTGGATGCTGCCAGGCATATAGGGCAAGTTTGGCAATCGAAAAAAAAAAAAATTGGCAATCATCGCACAACCTGATGTCAATTGGAGAACTCAAGGACTCAAAGTGGCAATGGAAAAATCGATTTTTTTTATTGCATTTTCTAGCTGTTTTCGGCTACTAGTTCAATGAATCTATTTTAATCTCAAGCCCTGATTAAAGGTCCAGTGGAATAGTGCAGATCTTACAAAGAAAAAGACCACTTTCAAAATGTTTTCTTTTTACTCTGAATTTCTTGGAACCTACTACATCTATTGAACTTAAAGACCTGCACTCCGCTATGGCACTGGCACGTGGACGATAATATAGGCATCATAAGCAAAAGTTAATACCTTGCCTTAATTCTAATAAAAAAATCGCAGAGTTCCAACGACACCAGTAACTTCCAATATCTTTGTTATCTAACATTGGTAAAATTTTAGAAAAAAAGAAAGCATCCAACTTCTGCGAAGAAGAGTCGATTATTTCACAAGACCAATTTGGCTTCAAGTAGTGATGGGCATTTCATATATGAGTCAATCAATGCACTGAGGCGATTGATGCGACTCACTACATCCTTTTAATCGGTGCAATGATGGCTCTTTCTCTAACAATTTTGAAGAGTTGTTTAGGCACAGGGTCGAGTGGTCGAGTGAAGCTAGAGTTATTCTATGAGGAAGAAAGAGCAAGGCATCACTGAAAGTTTGGTAAGTGGGCGCTTTTCGTGTTAAATATGCTTAGATCGACTCATGAAGTGAGTGAGTTGAAATTAGTTGACACAATGGAATGAGTCAGATTTCCCATCGCTAGCTTCAAGGGATTATATTACATTCCACTGAGCACGAACTTCTAAAATTACACAATTATATCACATGTAATCTGAATAATAAAACGGCAACAGTTATCTACTCCCTTGATGTGAAAAAAGCCTTTGACTTAGTATGGACAAAGGGATTACTGTACAAACTCATTGTAGCAAATACTCCAATAAGAACGCGTTCCGTATGTTATACAGTTTTCTGCAGCACAGAAAGCTTTACATGAAAATAGAAGGACATAGATCCGACTTCGTTACTGTCGACTTAGCAGTCGCCCAAGGGTAGCACGGTCATTTACGCAAGCTCTAAGATCCTAGACGAGCAACCTCCAAAGTCAAAAGGTACCTGCAATTGATTTACAAATTCTATCAAACCTGGGGCATCACTATTAATCTAAACAAATTTTTGTTTATTTCTGTAAGAAATGCAATGGAAGAGTCATAGCTTACACTCAATGGAAGAAAACATGACATGAAGTACTTACAAATTCACATAAATAACTTTAAATTTAACACTCATGCAAAAACAGCGCTACAGAAAGCTAATAAGACATACAACATACTGGCACTATTAATACACAATAGAACAAAATTTAATACGAAAACTAAAATTCTCCTGTACAAGCAACTCATAATGCTAAAGAGATATGAATTTTCGAAAGAAAAGGCTTACGCCATTGTATTGCTAAAAAATATAGAAGTAGAATGAGACTGTTCTCAAACTTAACCATATTTCCTGAATCCGAAATCGTATCCTGTATGGCATATGTTTCTAGTATAGCGAATTGATGAATTTAGAGAACACCCTAATGATATAAGAAGAGTTAATCAGTTAATCAATTCGATATATCTAAATAGAGTATTAATTAGCCGACGTACATCTCGATATTGTTCCGAATACCAACCCACTTCCATGCTCCCCTCTTCCTTTTTCCTGTACTTCCATCGGTCACTTGGATGTATGCAATAAAATTAGATTAAGATTAAGATACACTGTATTAACGCATACATTCCCAATGTGCTTAAATTAAAGTTATAATACCAACAATTATATTGAATCTGGATATCCTTACTATAAGTTGCAACACTCGCTCTTAAGGAGCGACGGACTACATAATTTACATAAAATTATGTAATTGTTTTATAAGTCAGTCTAGAGCTGCATATAGCCAACATCCTTTTACTGTTAAAAACTCTTTTAAAGATAAACCGAAACGATTCTGGCGTTTTGCCAACTCTAAGAAAAACTCTTCCAGTATGTTTCTTAATGATGTTGTCAGGGCTGATCCTACTGCAATTAGCAACTTATTTTCTAACCAGTTCCGTACCGCCTTCAATTGCAGTACGCCGGTAATATCCGTTGGTAACTTTCAATACATGTCGAAGTTTCGTTCTTCGCCCTTAGTTCCAAAAGATCTTTTTATTGACGATACCACTATTTTGAAATACATTGATAAGCTTGTTAATAATTTGTCCAGTGGACCAGATGGTGTTCCTTCTTCTGTGATTAAAATTTTTTGTTAATCTCTTTTACCAATCCTTGGATATCTGTTTAATTCATCGTTTCGTAGTGGAGTTTTACTTTATTATTTTAATAATATAAACTGCCAACAAGTCGGGCGAAACTTTATTATTCTTGGGACAAGTTGCGGATGTGTGGAAAGTCAATATGCAGGTTAGAGTGGTTAGGGAAGACCATCAAGTGGTGATCGCTCCCCACGTCAGCTCCACGTTTCGCTCGCACATCGAGGAGACATCTTCTCTATCGGCGACTTATAGCCAAATGGTTCTGAGCCTGACGACGATAATCCTGTCCAAGATTGGTTCCCAGCTAATGAGACTGTTTCTCGCTCTCGGTGTAAGGACGAACGCCACGCCATTTCTGGCTTCACTTTCAGGGCCAATGTACAGAATAGTGTTTTTGCTAGGGGTTCGTTTTTCTACTGATCCTGTCCACCTGACCTCGCTCAAGCCCAAGATTTGGATGTTATAGTGCTCCATTTCACGGTCGATCACCGTTTGGCGGTGCAAGGACCGAGTAACCCCAGCTCTTCCCCCGTCATTCAATGTTCGAACGTTCCAAAAGCCAATTATAGTCCGTTTTCGAATGCCAAAAGTCGTTACCGTAAAATCAGTCTGTATCCGAGGCGCTGTATCCGTTTCTCGTATCATTTAGGTCTTAAGATCACGGGTGATAAGCTCATGATCCAGTGAGTGTCCATTTGTCATTTTTAGGGCAAGCAGGACTGGCTGTGGGTGAATTCTACAGCCCCCATCCCACAGGGGAATAGTTAGCTAAGGTCCGTGGAGTCGCTAGTCTCCAAAGATAATTGCAGGAATTGGTAAAACCTCATCCTACAAGTACCCCCTTGCGGGTGTTTTCATCTATACAATAACAAAAATTTAAAATTTAAAATTTGAACTAAAAATACGTCACAGCTTAAATTATGCATCATGGAAAAATGTAGAATATTTATTGAATTAACTGTTTTCTTTGATTTCTAATATGTTGTACGATCGCCTGTATAATCTAATACTGCTTGAAACCGTTTTGGCATAGATTCTACTAATGTCCTCGTATAGTTTGGGGATATTTTATTCCACTCTTCCCACAGCGCGTTTTTTAAACTGTTTTTATTTGTAATGGGGTGCTTTTTAATTTCTAGTTTTAGTTTTGCCCAAATATGCTCAATTACATTTATGTATATCAGGTGGTTGTGGTGCTGTTTTAATGATATGTTGGCAGTTGTATAGCATCCATTCGTTAACAAGATAGGATGAATGCTTTGGGTCATTATCATGGAAGAAGCTAAAATTGTCCTTTAGTCCCATATTTTCGGCACTGCTTTTCAAATTCTGCTTAAGATTGTCCATGTACATATGTTTTTCCATATTGTCTTCTATAAAGTGGAGTTTTCCGACGCCTACAGAGTACTTGCAACCTCAAACCACAACATGACCTCCATCATGCTTAACAGTAGGCCGCAAATTCTCAAGTTTTAGCTCCTTATTTGGCTTTCTCCAAACAGAAACATCTGAAGAAATATTGAATCGGGGCTTTCCTCCCTTTATTTTCAATCCGATTTTCGCGTGAATATCTTTCAATAATATGTTGTACAGTAGATGCACTTTTGTTAACAATTTCCGCGATGCACCTTTGACTTTTTCCAGAAATAAAATGGTGTATTATTGATTCGCGTTCCTCAATGGTTGTACGACGACCCATTTTCGATAAGCGATACGATCGGGAGGAAACTGAAATAATGAACTTCACTTTGCGACTAGAAATCCCTATTGTAATAGTAAGAAATCTAGTCTGTGCACATAGCCGTTATATTAGTATTAGTATTCACCGAATTGTTTATTTTCATCTAAATTCAGCTGCAAAATTGTTTTGATATCAGCGGAATTAAAAGGAACTCATACAACAGTGTGACTATTTGAAGACGTTAATCGAAACTTTATTCCTATACTTTTTTATAGGAAACTTACGAAAATTCTTGACTGCATCATTTAAGCTGTGAGTGACTGTATAATTCGTACAGGGTACTTTGATTTTAATTCAAGTAATCAATGACGAATATTCATCCTTCTCTTACAAATCCCAACTGCGTATGCATACTTCTACGCACTGGAGGTATTGAGTATTGAGTTAAGTGGTAAATATCTGACAATGGCGCACCCAAGAGCCCCCTTTCATTGCTCCTACCAGCTTAACTTGTCCCAAGAGTCATAAAGTTGCGCTCAACTTATTGGCAGATATTTTCATTTACATTCGTTTCTCTTTTCTTTAATAGCGTAAGAATTAAGTGCTGTACATTCATTATTACCCATTAACTAATACAAAACATATTCCATTTCAATACCACTGAGATGACTCACTAAAATACGATATAACCTTCAATTCATTCTAATCATGTCGGCTTCTTTACTCCGATCAATTAATTCCGATTACTGGTCCCAAGCAATGACAGTTTATTAGATTTCGACTACTTCCAAGTTTTTATAGACTCCAACGAGAAAACAACAACAACCAAACGCTTCAATAAATTGAACGATCATATCCGACCCGGATTAAAAAAAATTAACCGATTCCAGGTAATCACTCACTCAGCATGAAGTACACCAAGCCCACAAAATTCTGACATGTGAATTTCACAGGGAGTCAGAAAACTAACGATATTCGATTTCAATTGCACAAAGTGGATCAGTGCAAACAAGAAAAACGAACTAATTTTTTGGTACTGGCTCCAAGATCATCAACATGATCACCGACGATCTTAACTCTCAAGTGGACACAAAGCGAAATAGTGAGCCGTTTTGGTCTTCTCATGCTGCTGTATCAGTCGGCAATACACTGAAAATTTGAAGTGAAAGCTCCATATGTAATTCGTATATGAGCGATCGATTGTGACGGACCATCGAAAATGCACAAAAACTCGAAACAATTCACTTAAAGACGTCATTAAAAAGTCCACTTTGTCACAAAACGTATGAATAAACAGACAAGCGACATGGATACGAAAAACGCTTCGCAGTCCATGTCGTCCCTGTGTAAAATGGCAAAAAAGAGAGATACAACAATTTTCATATAAAAACAATAACAACAAAAACTTGCAAGATCATCAAAAAGATGCAGCTCAGTGATCAAGGTAAACTGCAGAAAACGGTTCACTCTGATCGATGTGATTCGAATCAACGAAATTGCAAACAAAACTGGCACACATACGGCATACGAATCACGTGGGGAAAGGCGAAACGTTGCGAAGCGGAAACCTGAAAAGTAAAAGATAGAAGCATGTAGACTCTGCAATATTCAACACTCGTTCTACGAACATTGGCAAACACAATGCGAAACAAATAAGCAATACTCTCTAAGCAATACCTTAAACATTTAAGTCATAATATTTGTGAGCCACTAGCATATCTATGTACAATAATAAAATCAGCCTCGAACAAGGTTGCTTTCCTAACTTATACAAAACTGCTGTGGTAATATCTATTAAAAATATCTGCCAATAAGTGGGGTGCAACTTTATTATTCTTGGGACAAATTGGAGTTGCGCTGGAAGTTAATGTGAAGGTTAGGATGGCACAAGATAGTAGCGATTAAGGGGATGAGTTTCCAGGCCATAACTCTTGTTAATTACACAGTTCAACAGTCAAAAATCAAAAAGAACCCCATGGTACTTTTTGAATTCTTCAGGGTCCAGAGAATCTTTTTCAAGCAGAAACATATCCTCATCACATCTGGTTTTTTTGCTATGGGCTGTCAAAGCCTCATAGGTGAACTAAGATAGTTTGAGTATTTTTTCTCGATAACGGTGCAAATTTTGATTTGAGGGTCGATTATAGAAGGATAGAGAGATATCTAACTTGTTATTTTTCTATCCATTTCAGCTATTTTAGATTTCACACACCGGGAATACCGAATATGATGACTCCTTCCACCATATTCATAGATAAGTATTTTGCCGTGGTATGCAAAAATGTTTATCTCCGGAAAATACTTTGGGTCTTGGAAGCGATCAGACTTTTTGTTTACGAAAAACTTTTCTAAAAAAATTCAAAATTTTCACTTATACATCTGAAATTTCATGGATCTTTAAAACGGTGCATATTTTCAGGTTCATGTCTGAAGACCATTTAAAGAGAATATTCTTCCAATAAATGATTTTGTCTTTTATGTCAAGTTTCTATCTTGTCGTTTTGTTATGATCGGAAGTTTAAGATTATTCAAATTTCTTTAATATTCCCCAAAAACAATTGTATATACATATAAAATATATTATTAATAGTAATTAACAGGAAAAACTTTACAGGACTACGATTGCGCGTAAAGCCCAATCATAGAAACAGAAATGTTTGAAGAAATTTTGTATAGAAAGTGGTAGAAGGGGTGACAGCATTGAACTAATTTTTTTCACATCATAATGGAGTTGCTATAGAAATGTTTTAAGCAAAATTTAAGCTTAAAAAATCGAATTGGTGCTGAGAAAATTGGCGTATTAGATTTAGTGAATTTGTGCAGATTGTATGAACCGTGGTAGAAGGAGTGGAGGGATTTTAGTGATTTTTTTTTTTCAAAATAACTTTGAATATTATGCAATTAACATCTCTTAAATTTCATCCCAATAACATTTATACTTTTCAACAAAATCGATTATTTGTAATTATATTAAATTGTGTCACATTGCATGGAAGGAGGCAGAAGCAGTAAATTAATCGGTTCATTTTTTTTCGATCTTAATAATATTGACAATTAAGTATTAAGTAAATATTTGAGCAAGTCAAATTCGATATGAACTGAGAAAATCGGCTTATAGTATTTCATGAAAATGCGCAGTTTGTATGGGAGGTGGTGGAAGGAATTGGAGGATTCAAATAATTTGCATGACTTGGATCACATTTATGATAAGAATAATTTGTTCTAAAATGCAAACTTTTAGCTCTTGTAGTTTCCAGGAAAATTTGATTGTTGTAAATTTTTGAAAATAAGTCATTTTATGATAATCATGAGCTTGTTTTTTGTAATTAACTATGGTGCAAAATTTGAACTTTCTGGCTCATCGCGTTTACTAATTCTGATCTGAACCTGAACCTGTTTGAAATTGCCAAAATTCACAGCGCTACGACAAGATACGTTAAAAATAAAATCATTCGCTAAAATACTTTCTTTAATTGATCTTCAAACATGAAAATGTTAACTTGCATCGTTTTAACAATATATGAAATTTCTTATCAATAAGTGAAAATTTTGAATTGTTATTTAACACTAGCTAGGATGTAGCCTAGTGGGTAGCGTGTTGGTTTTACAATAGTCGGGAGTTGTATATAATACTAGCACACTGCCTGCTGGACTGTACCTTGGTTACCTCAATCTGCAAAAATGAAAAATTTATAGATAGTGGGTTGTGTGAAGGGCTAACAACTCTTCCATAATAAGTAATAAAAAAAAAAAATAATAATAATAATAAGGGACCTGAAGGTCAGGATGCCAAGTAAAAGAAGTTATTTAACACTTAAATGGGATTGCGATCAATAGCTCCTCTACATAAAATCAATATTTCATTCGTTTATTTATTCAAGGAATTGTATGGAAGGGAAGAAGGGGGTGATATAATTAGGTTAGAATGTTAATAATTGTTCGATAGATTGCTTCAATTACGTTCAAAAATTCTCTGTATTGAATGATAGTTCTAAGGACGAAGTAACTTCTAGGAAATTCGGTGCATTTTACATTCCTGAAATCAAATATTTGTATGGGAGGAGGTAGAGGAGATGGGGGAATTGTAAAATTTGTGATGCAGTTTTCTTTCGGGACTCATTAAAGGTCTTCATACAAAATTTAAAGTTCGTGGCTTTTGATTTGTTAGTTATTAGTTGATTTATTAAAATTTGCGAAATTACACTTTTGTATGGGAGGAGGTAGAAGAATTAGAGGGATTACAAAACTGTTGATGCAATTTTGTTTCAAATGTTTTTAAAAGTCTAATTTTTTTTTTAGTTAATAGCTTTTATTGTGTTGGTGATAATTTATTTACTATGGTCGAAAAAATACTTTTATAGGGCAGGGGCAGAAGTTTTGAAAATATTCGAATAGTGAGTTGAGTTTTTGAATGTATTGTTATATGCAGACCTGGCAACCCGCAACTCGATCTCTCTCGAACAGACAAGAATTATGTAGAACAGTATACCCAACTATGTAGAAAGCCATAATTAAAGATCTAGAGCTTTCCAGTATAGTTCAGATATACACCTCGACGGAAGCCTCGAGAATAGTCATGAATAGAGGGAAAAATGTATAAAAGCACGAAAGCTGTCAGTCGGGAACCAGTCATTTGATGACCGAGACGCAAACCAATACAAGCGATAGAAAAAGTACGCGGCGGTAGTGCCATATAGTGCGAATAAATAAATTATCACTTATTTTTAAACGAATTGTGTTTTTACTTGAAATCCCGGCGAACCCCTAGCTCGCAACAATTGGTGCCAGAAGTGGGATTTCGGGAAGTCGAACGCCTAAAAAGGAACTTCGATAACGTGAAAGCGACTGGAGTCGTCAAGATCGAACACGTTACGCACAAGGGTCTCAAAGCTCCAATCTTCGATGGAAAAACACCGTGGGCTATTTATAAGACCCAATTCGAGGCTGCCGCAGGAAACAACAAACAATCATTGGAATGATCTGGAACGGGGAACGGCTCTTATATTGGCGGTAAGAGGTCCACCAGCAGAGGTTCTTCAAACGATTCCGCAGGAGCAACAACAAGATTTTCAACGTTAGTCCAGACATTGGATCTTCATTACGGCAGTGACCACATGCGAGAGATCCACAAAACACAACTGTACAACCGAACCCAAAAGAATGGTGAAACACTTCAAGAGCTGGCACGAGATATTGAACGACTCACACTATTATCGCTTCCCAATGCGCAAACAGAGCAACGCAACGATACAGCTGTTTTCGCATTTAACAATGCTGTACAGGACAGAGAGCTGTAACAGGAGTTAAAATTCGCAGGCAAGAAAACGATTGGCGAAGCCTTAGTATATGGGCTGACGTTCGGAGCTGCCAAGCAAAGCTCGCGGAGTAACTATCGAGTCCGAGAATAGCAGAAGAGTGTGTGTGTCAGAAAGCAGAGTTACTGCTGGAATTGTCGACAGGACAGTTAAGACGCGACTGCCGTAAACACAGAAAAGCGACCAACTATTGTTCCGGCTGCGCTGCTAAACAACGTGAAGGTAGAGATCGTGAAGGTAGATCTTGGTCCAGAACTAATCGTCAGAGTTCAAATCTTACACACGGTTTTGATAAAAGACGCCGGAGTCGATCGAAAACCCCGAGTCGGCAAGATCGATTGCAACAAGAACAATACATCGGGAAAGATCATGGAAGCAAAGATAGGCATTCGAATAAGGATCGCGAACGAATGGGTGGAAGTCGTCAAGTACTTCATGCGAATGATCGTGACAAGGCCAAACATGAGAAGCAACGTGATCGAGAAGATCGCGAAAGGAGGAATGCGGAACGTGAAAAGAAAGAGCAAGAACGGAAATTGCATGAAAAGGAAAGTAAACGTGCTGCCAAGGAAGAGAAGGAGCGCGAAAAGGGCAAGGAGAAAGAACGCGAACGTGAGAAGGAAAAAGAAGCCAGAGAAACCATTAGAGGGTAACGACCGAACCAAAGGATGGATGGAATCAGCAAGAACTGGAAGATACCCAACGTAAAGGTCCAGATATTTCACCGATCATGGCATGGAAGGACGAAATGGAACGGCCTGAGTGGAAAGACATCTGACAATTCAGCGAAACCTTAAAGTGTTATTGGGCACAATTGAACTCCCTTCACCTAGACGGCGGATTATTAAAACGGAAATGGGAAAACGCTGACGGAAAGTCGTATCACATGCAAACCATCGTCCCGCATTCTAAAGTCGAGGAGGTTTTGAAGGAATACCATGGAGGTACCTCCGGTGGGCATTTGGGTGTAAATAGAACCTCGGCAAAGATACGAGAAAGGTTCTATTGGATCCATCTCCGAGATGATGTCGAAAATTGGTGCCGTAAATGTACTACGTGTGCATCGAGTCAGGGCCCACAACGCAGATCAAAGGAAGAAATGCAACAATACAACGTGGGAGCTCCATTCGAGAGAATTGCTGTGGATATTGCTGGACCATTTCCGGAATCAGAAAATGGTAATCGCTACATTCTAGTGGTCATTGATTATTTCAGCGCCTGAAGTGGCCTGAAGCTTACGCAATTCCAAACCAAGAAGCAGTAATCGTCGCAGAACAAATTGTTACCAACTGGGTGAGCAGATTTGGAGCTCCACGTAAACTACACTCCGATCAAGGGCGCAATTTTAAATCTCAAATATTCAAACACGTGTGCCAAATGCTGGGAATAAACAAAACCAGGACAACTCCATTACACCCACAGTCCGATGGAATGGTGGAACGTTTCAGGACATTGAACTCAAACCTATCCAAACTCGTCAGCGAGAGGCAACAGGACTGGGATCAGCACATCCCTCTATTTTTAATGGACTACAGAACATCGGTACATTCAACAACAGGAGAAACTCCGTCCCGAGTCATTTTCGGAAGAAATATTCGAGTCCCTGCGGAACTAATGTTTGAGTGCCACCAGACCAACCAACCAATACCAAAGATTACGTCTCGTATCTTCGATGTCGAATAAATACAATTTATAATCTGGTCAGAGATAAAATTGATTTGGCGACCGATCGCATGAAGACGAGGTATGATCAACGGGCGAATTCATCAGGATTCCAAGAGGGCGATTTGGTTTGATTATGCAATCCTTAACAAAAGAAGGGCAGATCGCCGAAACTACAGCGCAATTGGAAAGGCACTTACCAGATCATCAACCGGTTAAATGATGTCGTCTATCGGATTCAGCTACATCAAAAACCTCGTACTAAAAAGAAAGTGGTACACCTCGACCGACTAATAAACTACCATGGTGCCATTGATGAAGTGAACAACTCTGTTCGGGACGAACAGGGAATAAGGAGAGTTTAATGTTATATGCAGACCTGGCAACCCGCAACTCGATCTCTCTCGAACAGGCAAGAATTATGTAGAACAGTATACCCAACTATGTAGAAAGCCATAATTAAAGATCTAGAGCTTTCCAGTATAGTTCAGACATACACCTCGACGGAAGCCTCGAGAATAGTCATGAATAGAGGGAAAAATGTATAAAAGCACGAAAGCTGTCAGTGGGGAACCAGTCATTTGATGACCGAGACACAAACCAGTGCAAGCGATAGAAAAAATACGCGGTGGTAGTGCCATATAGTGCGAATTAAGTTAAAGTGCGAATAAATAAATTATCACTTATTTTTAAACGCATTGTGTTTTTACTTGAAATCCCGGCGAACCCCTAGCTCGCAACAATTTTTTTTTATGAAAGCACACAATTTTCAAGATCCTTCCTTAATATTTCAATTAAAAATGTTGTGGTTTTCCGTTTTCCAGTTCGGGGCATAATAGTTTTAGTTCAAATTTTTATTTTTTTTACGCATACGTACATGACCATTAATGCATATGATAATGGATGGCCATGCAAAATGTGAGCGTTGAATCTTTTATTAGAGCCCTTAAAATGTAAATGAAAGTTTTTTACCTTTTGTCTCACCACCTACCTTCTCTTACACCAGTATCTTAAAAAAATTATTAAAATTAAAGGTTATTCAGCTCTGACCAAAATTTGAATTTAGATTTTCAGATATAACGTATATATAACGAACGCGGTTCCACTAATATTCACAAGTATAAGATGTGGGTGCCCATTATTGGGAGGGCTCAATTATTGAGCTCATTATACCTATACTCTAGATGAAATCTGAGAGTATAGTGTGTTTGCCTTACCGTTTGTAACGCTAAGAAATAACGCTCGCACAGAGCCGCCAAGGGTTCAGAAATATTTGTTGTCGCTTGATTCCGAGTGACCGTCTGTCCATCTGTCCGTCTGTCCGTCTTTCTGTCTGTCCGTCTGTCCGTCTGTCTATAGCATAACTGTCGAAAGCTTTCAACTATAGTGCTTAAGATTTCTTTGTGTCATTTTTAGCAAAATAGTAACTTTAAGTTCGTGAATGGGCTACATCCCCCCACTCCTTCTACCCCCTCCCATACAAATTTCATGAAATTTCGAAATATAAAGAAATTGATTTTTCTTTGAAACTATTTAAGCTATCGACTTGAAATTTAGGTCAAAGTATCATTATATAAATATCATTAATATCACAGAATATATAACTCGATACCCTTACTCCTTCTACCCCCTCCCATACAAATGGACAATTTTGAAAAATACATATTTTCGATTTTCATTGAAACTAGTAAAGCTGAAAAGACAAAATTTTGTCAGTATTAATTCTACTATAATTGCAATTTTTTTTTAAAACAATTATTAATTTTACCTCACTCCTTCTACCCCCTCCCTTACAAATTTCAAGAAATTTTGGAATTTAAATTAAATTCTTTTTCTTCGAAACTGTTAAAGGTATCAACTTTATATTTTGTACAAAGTATATAAATAGAAATATTAATAATGCGAAAAAAATTTGTTTTGATCCGTATACTCCTTCTACCCCCTCCCAAACAAATGCATAATTTTTGTTAAATGCAGTTTATCAATTTCCATTCAAATTAGAAAAAGTACAAACTTAAAATTTTGCCAGAATTTGTTCCTGTTAGAAAAACTTATCAGCTCCGCTTCACTCCTTCTACCATCTCCCATACAAATATCTGTATTATAAATTCAAGAAAAGCATTTCTCTTTCAAGTATATGAGAGCTATCGACTGTGAAATTGAATCAAAGCATGGTGATAAGGATGATGATAAGCAGTTTCAAAATCATCTGAAACGCTCCACTTCCTTTGCCACCTCCCATACAAATGCCCCAATTTCAGGAAAACTTTGACCAATTTCTTTAAAAATAATGAAAACTGAAAACTTTAAATTCAGCAAAAAACATTGTGCATGCCATGTTCGGTGTCATATACAAAAAATACAAACCTCCCCCTCTACTTCTACCACCTCCTGTGTAAAAGTCTCTATTCACTATTCGAAAGAATTTGAGACGACATATTTTCCGGTATATTAAAGTCTTTTCCATCTCATCTAGAATATCATATGATTGGGCTTTAAGCCCAATCATAATTCTGTTATGTTTTTACTTTATTATTTTGATAATAAAGTATTGTGATCGATACAGAAAAAAAAAATTTTGCTACCCTGAAATTATGCTTTTTCACGTTTCATGACTAAATTAGCCTAAAAATGCAAAAAAAGGAAAAGATGTGGGGCAACCTTGAAAAATAATTTAATTTTTTTATCCATTGACGTCCGAAAAGAGGAAGCTAAGAACGAATTGTCAGCCGAATTTTCTTTTTCAAATGATTATATCTTCGAAATCGCTGTTCATAAGAAATTCATATTTTGGGACCACTAAGGTGGTATATAAATCCACCAGAATCAGCTTAGAAAGAGGCTAACTATTGTGAGGGGGAAGGTCAGGGGAGTGCAAAGAAAAACACTTAAAAATGAATATCTCGTCTACTCTTGCGCTATGTAATTGAAACTTAATACATATATTAAGCTATATTAGCGAAAAAAAAAACATAACATCTTTAAAATATAGTAGTGGGGGGAGGGGGAAATGCGGAGCATTTAAAAAATGGCGAATTTTTCAAAATTACAAATCGTTATATCTCAAAATTAAGTATAGATATCAACTCGAAAATTTGTCAGATTGTAGAACTGCATAGTTTTTAATGTTGGTAAAAAATTTAAGTTGGGGGGTGTATGGAAAGGGAGGGTAAGCAATAATGTCGAAAATTTTGAGTGATTTTTTTAGGGCTTTGGTGAAACATACAAAATTTAAATTTTTCATGTAGATATATATATAATATACTTCTACTTCTACAATGGTACTTCAGCCCAAATCGGACCTTGGCCTCCTGACATTCAGGTTCCTTAACATTTTTCATTACCTATTGTAAAAGGGTTGTTAGCCCGTCGTACAACCCTATTTCTACGAATTTTTCATTTTCGTAGATTGAGGTGGCCAAGGTATATCCAAGCAGGCAATGTGCGAGAATTATATATTGCGTCGATCGGGATTTGAACTCACGACCTTCGCATTACAAGACCAACACACTACCTACTAGGCTATACCCTAGCTCAGATGTCATCTAGAGTATAAAAATCCTTAAATATATGAAATATTAATTGGTCGAATACCTTTAAAACTTCTACCCCCTCCCATACAAAGTTATTTTTTCGACCATTTCCAAGAAATCAATTATCACCTAACTACTAAAACCTATCAATTTGAAATATTGCAAAAAAACTTTTAAAAATAGTTGAAACGAAATTGCGTCAAAAGTTTTGATATAGCGCTTGCCCTATATGATTTTGACCAATTTCAATAAATCAACTAATAACCAACAAATTTAAAGCTACGAACTTGAAATTTTGTACAACCACCTTAGCAGAGAAACGAAATAACACTGCATCACAAATTTTACTATTCCCATGACTCCTCTTCCTCCTCCCATACATATGTTTGGTTTCGTGAATGTAAAATACGCCGAATTTGATGAAAATTCTATGCAACTTCGTCTATGAAACTGACAATCTATAGAGAGAATATTGGACGAGATTCAAGCAATCAATTAAAAAGCTAGTAACTTCTACCAACCCTTACTATTACCCCTCCTCCTCCCTTCATAAAACACAAACTTACATAAATAAACGAATGAAATATTGATTATATGTACTGGTGCTATTGATCGTATCCGCAATTAAGTGTGAAATTGACAAATGCCCTGCCCAAGAACCCCTTACCTAACCACTCTAACCTGCATATTAACTTTCCATGAATCTTCAACTTGTTCCAAGAATAGTAAAGTTTCGCCCGACTTCTTGGCAATTTATTTAGTTATATACATATTTTCCATGGTATGTATATTTCTTTTATTGCTAGAAAATTTCACTAAATAGTTGACATCTTTTCACTGCACAATGGAATATTATTTCATAGTTCAACCCCATAAGGTTTTATTTAGATCAGTGTTTTAGAGTAGAAAAAAATTACTTGAATCAAAAGAGAATCACTTACATAGGGGACTGATGTATCCGCACTGCCAGACTCCTTGTTTTTTCTGTTCACTAAAGTCCGTGATCTATACTGTGATGAAGTACAGGATGCATGAGCCGTACGTAATTACTCCTGCAAACGCCGATTTAATTAAATTTTATTAGTTGCTAGGGTGGAGCCTGGTAGGTAGCGTGTTGATTTTACAATGCGATGGTCGGAGGCTCAGATCTCGGTCGACGTAATATATACTACCAGCACACTGTCTGCTTGGATATGCCTTGGCCAACTCAATTTACGAAAATGAAAACTCATAGATAGAGGGTTTCGCGGAGAGCTAACAACCCTTCCACAATAAGTAATAAAAAAAAATGTTAAGGAACCTTAAGATGAGGCGGCCAAGGCCCTATTTGGGCTATAGTGCCATTATAGACGTAGAATTGCATTAATTATAAACGCTGATGTAGACCGCATACTTATTTAGTTGTCAATATTTTGATAGCCCCTTGTGCCACACTCTATTTATGAACTTTTGCAGATTTAGTTGATCAGTTACGCACACGTAGAAAATCTTATGGATTTAAGCGTTGAGTGGAGTTCCAGATCGCATGCTTTTCACTTTACCCAGGATCATTTATAATTAATGGAATTGGTTATTTAATTACAATTAGTATGTAGATAAAGTCACCTCGTTCGATATCCTATTTCTTGCGGAATGAATGACAAACACTTTTTATTTTATTTTTTTCCTCTTTACATTGTGATCATCTTACTTAACCACATGTTATTAAAGCCTTGAATTCCATAAGATGAATTTGTTTCTTTCTGTCGAGCGAAGAACTAAACTACCAGCATTGGAATCGAATGATAACGAAAATTAAGGACAAACAGAAGTGACGATCTACACGGTTGAATGAGCCTCATCGCTCAACACTTTTCACCGCAGGAAATCTTTAACCACTATACGAAGATTGACATTAAGACCTAAGTGCGTTTAAGCAAGTATACGAGCCGTTAATTATTGTGAGCTTCTGTGTTGAGTAAATAATTGATTTGCGGTTTTAACATTTATCATTTAGATTCAGTTAGTTCTGGGCAATACTCTTAGATTTCTATTACAAAGTTGAACTGAAGTATTCATCTTAATCCATCATTGTTGTTTGTTCAGTTCATAGATTGCATATAAAACATACTTAATATGAGCACTGCCAATTAATACTTTCCACCAGAAAGTTATAAACAAATAAATGGGAATAGAAACTAGAGAGATAGAGAGAGAACCTTTTCCGTTCTAGTACCCTCCCCTCACTTCATGGAAATGATTTTTTTTTAAATGTAATAAGTAGATAAAAAAAGAACAACAAACATTTTAAATAAAATTCAGACTCGGAACAAAAATGGATATTTTTCTCCAATAATTTTTATTTTTTTATTATTAATCAATTTCCTGTTAAGACCCTTTACAGGAGCATGGAACAAAAAAGTTCTTTTCCACAAGGCGCGATTCTGAGCATTAGTCCTTAGTAGTCACCAGGACTTGGCATGTCTGCAATGCAATAATCGTGAGTTCAAATCGTGGTCGACATTTATGTAATTCCAGCACACTGTCTGCGTGGTTATACCTTAGTTACCTCAAGTAACGAAAATTTAAATTCAAAGGCTTGTGCGAAGGGCTTACAATTAGTGATGGGATCAGTCGAAAGAACATAATAGAATATTTCGATTATGAAAATAATTAAGATATCTTGAGAGGCTTCTAGCAATCATTTCAATAATTTTTAATTCATTTCATTCCGAAGAAACGAGAAGAGAACGTTTGAAAAATCGAATGGTCACTCAAAATTTCAATTATCATTCGACTTTCATCCACATACATATCTTGTTCTCGTTCTCATTTGCCTCGCGTGTCGTTCTTCTCTTATCACTACGATCTTGCTTTCTTCCTATTGTTTCGAATTTGCTGAGAATTATCTTGTTCTGACTCTCCTTAACACAAAATGAGCGTAGTGCGAAATGAGCATGCGCATATCGTAAGGGAAAATGCCAAAAGTCGTAGTCCCCATGCCGTAACAACAGGTTATGATATTTGGACTTTCCCCTCACGATATTGTTCTCGCTCCCTTTCACAGCATACTTCGGCAGGGCAGAGCGACCAACTAATGCAACAGCTACAAGATGCGCATTCGCATTTCGCACTACGGAACGCTGAAACGAAATATGATATGAAAACCAAAATTTCGATGATTATTCGAATGATCATTCGATTATTGAGTACATTCGACTAAGCATATATCGATTATGCAAATCATCGATTATGCCCATCTCTACTAACAACCCTTCCAGAGAAAATAAACTGCCAACAAGTCGGGCGAAACCTTATTATTCTTGGGACAAGTTGCGGATGCGTGGGAAGTCAATATGCAGGTTAGAGTGATTTGGGAGACTAAGTGAAAGAGAGTTCTTGGGCAGGGCTGTTGTTAATTTAACAATATTTCATTCGTTTATGCAAGTTTGGGTTTTTATGAGGGGAGGGGGAGGGGTGAAAGTAAGGGTGGGTGGATGTTAATAGCATTTTAATTGATTACTTGACTCAATGTTCTGTTTCATAGACGAAGTTGCATAGAATTTTCATAAAATTCGATGTATTCTATAATACATTCACGGAACCGGATTTTTGTATGGGAGGGGGTAGAGCGGATAAGAGAATCGTAAAATTTGTGATGCAATTTTATTTTATTTCTCTTGTAAGGTGCTCGTACAAAATTTCAATTGCGTGAAATGAAATTGGTCGAAATCATCATTTTGTACGGGAGGGTGTAGAAGGGCATGCGCGATCTCAAAACTTTTGAGGCAATTTTGTTTCAACTATTTTTAGAAGTTTTTATGCAAAATTTTAAATTGATAGCTTTTAATAGTTAGGTGATAATTGATTTCTTGGAAATGTTCGAAAAAATAACTTTGTATGGGAGGGGGTAGAAGTTTTAAAGGTATTCGATCAATTAATATTTCATATATTTAAGGATTTTTATACTCTATATGACATCTGAGCTAGGGTATAGCCTAGTAGGTAGTGTGTTGGTCTTGTAATGCGAAGGTCGTGAGTTCAAATCCCGGTCGGCGCAATATATAATTGCGGCACATTGCCTGCTTGGATATATCTTGGTCACCTCAATCTACGAAAATGAAAAGTCGTAGAAAGAGGGTTGTGCGAAGGGCTAACAACCCTTCCACAATAAGTAATGAAAAACGTTAAGGAACCTGAATATCAGGAGGCCAAGGTCCGATTTGGGCTGTAGCGCCATTCTAGAAGATGATATCTGAGAGTATATTGTGTTTGCCTTACCGTTTGTAACGCTAAGAAGTAACGCTCGCACAGAGTCGCCAAGGGTACAGAAATATTTGTTGTCGCTTAGAATCCTCGATTCCGAGTGACCGTCTGTCCGTCTGTGCGTCTGTCTGTTTTCGTGTGTCATTTTTAGCAAAAAAGTAACTTTAAGTTCGTGAATGGGCTGCATCCCTCCATACAATTTCATGAAATTTTTAAATATTAAGAAATTGATTTTTCTTTGAAAATATTTAAGCTATCGACTTGAAATTTAGATCAATGTATTATGATATATGTAGATGTCACTGATATTACGGAATATTTATCCGATCCCCTCAGTCCTTCTACCCCCTCCCATACAAATGGACAATTTTGAAAAATACATAATTTTGATTTGAAACTAGTAAAGCTAAAAAGACGAAATTTTGTCACAATTAATTCTGCTATAATTGCAATTAGTTTTAAAATGAATTATCAACATCACCTAACTATCAAATTTCACGAAATTTTGAAATTTAACCTAAATTATTTATCTTCGAAACTGTTAAAGCTATCAACTTGATATTTTCTATAAAATATACAAATAGAAATATCAATAACGCGAAAAAAATTTGTTTTGGTCCGTACACTCCTTCTACTCCTTCCCATACAAATGCATAATTTTTGTTAAATGCATTATATCGATTTCCATTAAAACTAGAAAAAGTACAAGCCTAGAGTTTTGTCAGAATTTGATTTTTAATAATTGCAATAAACGATAGAAAAAATTATCAGCTCCGCTTGACTCCTTCTACCTCCTCCCATATAAATATCTGCCTTTTAAATTCAAGAAAAGCATTTCTCCTTCGAATATATGAGAGCTATCGACTTTGAAATTGAATCAAAGGATGATGATAAAAAGTTTCAAAATCATCTTAAACGCTCCACTTCCTCTGCCACCTTCCATACAAATGCACCAAGTTCAGAAAAACTGTGTCCAATTTCTTTAAAAATAATGAAAACTAAAAACTTTAAATTCAATAAAAAACAATTCGGGCGCCATGTTCGGTGTCATATACGAAAAATACAAATCCCCCCCTTTACTTCTGCCACCTCCCATGCAAAAGTCTTTATTCACCATTCGAAAGAATTTGAGATGACGTATTTTCCGGTATACTGAAGTCATTCCCATTTCATCTAGAGTACCATATGATTGAGCTTTAAGCCCAATCATAATTCTGTTATGTTTTTTAAGTTACTACCTTAAAATTTCATTCAAAAATTTTCAGTTTATGTGTTTTTTCAGTGCACATGAAACACCCAGTGCACGTTAGACCATATGGGTCGGTTTATAACAACTGTGGAACAAATTCTTATTTTTTTTCTATGTATATCAAATAGATGTATCCAGATGCAAAATTTAAACTTTGTATCTTTCACTAAAATTCCTCGGATTGTAGTCGGGGTAGTGAATGTTGTCTTGATGTTTGATTTTCGAAGGATTTTTCCTACCTTATCCGTCGTGCCCTGGATGTAAGGTAGTTTTACCCATCGTTTGTCTGTATTTCACATCACCACCCAAGTCAGAAAACAGGCGTACTGAAAACCCTAATACACAGAGCTCGACGCATAACTGAAGGAAATCCGGGCAGTCTACGAAAGGAAAAGGAACAGTTGAATCGGGCATTCAGAGCGAGCGAAATTAACAAGGCGTGGAAACCGAAGCATCCAAGGACAACAGAGCGAGAAGACACTGAAGAAGGAAATGCAGACAAACGATGAGTAAAACTACCTTACATCAAGGGCACGATGGATAAGATAGGAAAAATCCTTCGAAAATCAAATATCAAGACAACATTCACTACTCCGACTACAATCCGAGGAATTTTAGGAAACCAGAAGGACAAAAAACCATTTGAGACTGAAGGAGTATACAAAGTACCATGCGGCTCATGCGATAAAGTATACATAGGAGAAACGGACGCACAGTCCAAACAAGGATCAACGAGCACCAACGATGCACACGGAAAAACCAGATACAGTCATCAGCGATCGCGGAACATGCAACTGCAGAGGACCATACAATCGATTTTGACAATGTGCAAGTTCTGGCCAGGACAAATCAATATTATCAACGGATAGTACGAGAAGCAATAGAAATTTCTAAACATCCACAGAACTTCAACCGAGACACCGGATACAAGTTATCATCAGTTTGGCTACCTGTCTTAAAATTTGGTAAGAACAAAATCCGTACCCAGAAATCCTTAACTAATTTAACTGCCTGATACTAATTAATTAACCTTAATTAACTAATTTAACCCCCCTTGTCTATATAATAATTGTCATTTGTAATTGTCGATCAGTGTGATAAAGGTAAGATAAGATAAGATAAATATTTATTCAACGTACTACAAGATTATAAACTCTTATTTAAAAGTACAATACATTACAGGAATTAATTCAACAGATAGAAATGAAATAAAAAAATGAGAGGAATGAAACAAAAAAAATGTACTTAAGTAACAAAATAATAATATAAGAAAAAAAATATAAGAAAAAAAAAACCAAATCCAAAATTAGAATAAAATCGTATTATATAATAGAAACAGTAACGACAGGAAGAAAAAAAAAAAGAAAAAAATAGATTAAAATACATTTGTCAATACAAGCTTTCTGAATGCACTAGGGTCAACTGCACGCCGAACTTTTTCAGGAAGATTATTCCAATGTCTAATTGCTTGAACGAAGTAAGAGCACTCATTTACAGATTTGGAAAAACGCGGAACAAGAAGTTTAAGGTGTCTTGTAGAGTTCAAGGCTACAATGAAGTCACCCAAATAAGAAGGCTCGCCTGTATGATAAACACCAAACAAAAATATCAGAATTTTACGTTTCAAGTATACCGATAGCGTACAGCCGAGTATAGCGTGTTTGAAGGGTGATACATGATCATGACGTCGCAACAAAAAAACAAAGCGTGTGCAATCATTAAAGGCAATGTCTAATTTACGTTGGCAATTAGAGTCGAATTTAGGAAATATTAAACTGCCATACGTGAAGAAAGGAATTATAAGGGATTTCACAAGTCTGAGTCGAATGCTAAGCGGCAAGATACTAGCGAAAAGCCATAGCCGACGCAAACCACCGTACACTTTTCTTAAAATGGTAGATACATGGTTGCAGCAGGTCATTGAGGAGTTTAGCGTAATTCCTAAATTTTTAACAGCAGGACTGAAACCAAGACATGTACCATTCATCATAACACAAGACAAATTTAATGATTCATGATTCTTAATTCCTGGATAATAGACGATACATTGTGACTTTTTCTCATTAAGTACTAATCTATTTTCGGTTCACCAACCACAAACTCTTGCGATATCATCATTAATACGCGCAACACAATCATCAATAAGACCTACCGGTCTACTTAAGTAAAGCTGAACATCGTCAGCATACATATGAATATTGCAATCTTGCAGTACGCTTGGCAAATCATTGATGTAGAGGCTAAACAGTAATGGACCCAGTATAGAGCCTTGTGGTACGCCCCGCAAGAGTGGTAGCGAAGAAGAGACGTCATCACCGACCCGTACCCGATAAAGGTCTCAGCAGAGACCGAAACGTCACGAATAATAAAGCGTAACAGTGTGGAATCCGGAAATCTTTTCTTTCAATTTCAATTATTTAGTTCTACAATCTGACAAATTTCCGATTTAATATCTGTGTACTTAATTTTGAGATATAACGATTTGTAATTTTGAAAAGGGCGCCATTTTTAAAATGCTCCCCAGTTCCCCCCGTATTTCGCTAGTATAGATTAATATATGTTTTAAGTTTCAATTATATAGCTTAAAAGATAGTTGAGATATTCATTTTTAAGTGTTTTTCTTTGCACCCCCTGACCCTCTCCCTCCCAATAATTAGCCTCTCTCTAAGCTGATTCTAGTGGAGCTATATGCCACCTTAATGGTCCCAAAATCTGAGTTTTTTACGATAAATAATTTCAAAGGTATAATCATTTGAAAAAAAAGTTCGGCCGATAATTTGATTTTAGCCCTCCCTTTTCGGACGCCAATGGATAAAAAAATTTAATTATTTTTGTAGTTTGTCCCACAACCCTCTCTCTATCTCTGCTGATTTTCAGCTTCCTATATGCATTGCTGGAGGAGATATTAGCAAGTGTAGTTTTTGACTCTTTCCCTCGTCCCGCCTCTCCCTTCCACCTAACATTCCCAAATAGAATAGAAATTGGAGCTCACTTACCAAATCAACAATCTGCTTAAAAACGCTTTAACGGTCTTGGAGATATGAGTCCATATGTACGGCGGGACGGATTTTTTTTGCATTTTTAGGCTTATGTAGTCATTAAAAGCGAAAAAACAAAATTTCATGGTAGCAATTTTTTTTTTCTGTTTCGATCACAATACTTTATTATTAGAATAATAAAGTAAAAATGAAAATCTTAAGGAACCTTATGACATTAGCCCAAGGCCCGATTTGAACTGTAGTGCCATTGTAGAAGTTGAAGTAGTGAACGTGTTTATTCCTCTGACCTTCAGCTCAACTGGGGCTTCCCTTGCGTAGTGGGCAGCGTGCTTGCATCACAGTCAATAGGTCGTGGGCTCGATTCTCACTCCAGACAGTGGGATTTTTTTAAGCAAGAATTTTCAGTTGCTACTGGCGATGACAAATTATTCGAAATGAAATGGGCAAACGGTGTAAAAGTGAAACACTTCCACTTCAAGAAGGTCTATGTACTCAGTAGATGTTTCTGTTCGCTTTCTAACACTCAGTCACCATAACCCCTGCAAATATTTATCAGTAGCAGTCAGTACAACTGGAAAAATGTACCAGCTTCACCACTCGTTACGGTCGTTCTCACTCCCCTTCCCCTACCTTCCTAATCCCATTCCTCCCATCCATGACTGTGCTTGTGCATTGCACTTAAAGGCCGAAATTGCCTAGAACACAGGTTATTCTGTAAAAAAAACTGCTCGCTTCCTTGTGCTACAAGATCGACCAACAGAACGTCTTCATTGAGGATTATAATCGATAGCTTATAAGAACTGTTTTTTTCTGGTTCTTTCAAAGTGTGACCGATCCATTTTCACGTACAAATCTCAATTTCTATTTAGTCTGTCCAGTTGTATGCCGAAGCTCGTCATTAGAGATCAAATCTTGACAGAATATCCCTAAAATGGAGGTCATTTGGATCATTATTTTATTATTAGAATAATGAAGTAAAAGAGTTTCAGTTACATTAAAATTGAATTAAAAATTTTTGTGTTTTGTTATTCATAAAGTTTTATCTTACAGCGACTCCGGGTGCGATTCACCCCATTAACGGGGCATATAAACGAAATAGCATATTTAAGTGACAATGTCGTGTTTTATAAACGAACAGTTCTGCTGAAGCCGTTGGAAGCTTTAACATTTTTTTTTTTTGGAATATTCTTAAATCAAAACCTTCGTTGCATGTAAATAATATTCTTTCGACCCTGTTTCTCGATTAGTATAAGCTTTGATTTGTTGTGAGTCGAAAAAAAAAATAAAAATAATAAAAATTGCGTAATAAATTAGATTTTGTGACTATTTAAAGATGCATGGAATTTTCAAAGTCAATTGTTTTCCAGTCACCTCCTGGCCATTCAGCTAATTGCGAAAAATTTTTTCTCCAAATTATCTCAACTACAACTAATTTCAGCTATTCAAATATAATTTTTCGATTCCAAATTACCTTATCTTTAAAACGCCTTTTCGGTACATATATACGGCCCCAAGAAAAAGACATTCATAATGTATGCACAGTTGGGCCGGAATGCAAAAATTAGTGTTTTATATAAAGCAAATCAGTTCAAAATATGAGTTAATTAGAAGTTCATTCCAAATCTCACGACTAAGTACTTAACTTCTCCTTATTATTGAATAGCCTAATGACTAAAATTGAAAACATTTAGCCCAAACCGAAATTTTAAATCGCAAAAATTTTTACGTAATTTTTATTTATTATTTTTGCTAAAGACAAATAAAATACATTTATAACTGTTAATTGAATATTCTCCCCGCTCTATAAATTTTATTATATTATGTGTATTTATTGTTGCATTCTAAATTATTTCACTATATCGTAAATTTAACTATTAAATCACCATTCTTACGGGAAGAAGTCTATAAAACTCTTCACTTGACAGTATTTAAAAGAAAAACGTAATAATTTTAAATCCCCTATAAACTTGTAATATGTGCGTTGTCCATAAACCATGCAATAACATTGCATCTTCTCTGGGTTTTCGCGTTAAAGAACAGATAGAAAAACGAAATTTAATTACTACATGAGACCCATGTGGGATGGTACCCACAACTCTTAACAACTAATCCCCCGCCCGACATTTAAGATCTATTTCATTGCATTAAAATTTGTATGTACTTAAAGTAGACCCCTAACTTATGTACGATACGATTAATCGCTTATTTATAGTGGACAAATGGACGAATAAAAATATAATCGGCTAGTTTCATAGCAAAACAACGAGCGTGTTATTTAGCAGTTAAATGACGCAACTATATCTTAGTAATTCGGATTATATATGTTGTCAGGTAGTTGTTTCTGTGTAGATTATATCTGAGAAAATAGAATTTTTAATCTAGGATTTAAGAATATTGCCCGATTTTGTGTAATTTAAAATTTCTTTATTGCCAAATAAATATGATACATTAAGTATTTACAATTGAGTCGTTTACGTACTACGGAACTTCGTGGCACCTGATACTTAAGTATCCTGCTGGAATATCATTATAAATTCATGCACTCGTGTTATAACTAAACGCTTGAATAGAATAATTTTCTCCTTAATCTATTATTAATTCTTTCTAAGAGTACATTGGCTATAATAAATATAGACTTTACTATCTTTATATTTAGTTCAGGTACAAGAGTGAGTAAACAGATAACACAAAACAAATAGGAAAAGCTGAATGGATGATACCAGCGAGCCCAATATAATGATATAAAAAAATCATTAAATTCAGGCTCAATTATTGTACCTTATTTTCTGAATACTATATAGAATTATTACAATAATATTATTAATTACTAGCAAACCCCCGCGACTTCGTCCGCGTACAAATAGAAATAATAAGCAATTTTTGAGAGTGTAGTTAGTAATGCATTATGTGGGATATAAAATCTGCTTACTATAATGGCTCTTTGAAGAGAATGGTTTGTATATTGTTGGAATCAGAACCATAAATTATTAAGAATGAAAGCATGATACTCCCATTTTTATGGGACAGGCTCGTGATCAAGTCAAACCCGTGATTCGAGATCATATACGTGTTGAAGAGCGTTAAGAACATGTGAATAATTGTAGCTGGTGTTAATTAAAAAAAAAAAATCAAATAAAATAACATTAAGCATGAAAACATAACAGGACTACGATTGTGCGTAAAGCCAAATCATACGATATTATTAATAGATGAAATCGAAATTTTTGCGGTGTTAAGAAAGTTTGTATGGGGAGTGGTAGAAGGGGTGACAGCACTGAACTAATTTGTTTCACATCATGCTAGAGTAGCTATAAAAAAGTTTTGTACCAAATTTAAGCTTCAAAAATTGAGTAGGTACTGAGAAACTTAGTGCACTGAATTTAATGAAATTGTGCAATTTGTATGGGAGGTGGCAGAAGGAGTGGGGGGTTTTTGGTGATTTTTCGAAAAACAACTGTAACTATCATGCAATTGATACACTTTAAATTTCAGATCTGCATCATTCACACTTTTCAAGAAAATCGAATTGTTACATAGTCGTGTAATGTGCCTCATTGTATGGGAGGGGGTAGAAGGAATGAAGCTACTCTGTTAATTTTCTTCCCGCTGTTAATAATAATGCTAATTAAGGATTAAGTTTAAATTTTTACCTCGATGAAATTTAAATGTACTGATAAAATTCGTTTAGAGTATTTTATGAAAAAGTGCGGTTTATATGGGAGGTGGTGGAAGGAGAAGGGGGTTTTTGGTGATTTCTTGAGAAACAACTATAATCATCATGCAATTGATATATTTTAAATTTCAGATCAGTAACATTCAGACTTTTCAAGAAAATCGAGTTCTTGTGAAGGCGTGGAACTGTATCACATTGTATGGGAGGGGGTAGAAGGAGTGAAGCTAATCGGTTAATTTTATCTCGATATTAATAATAATGTTAATTAAGGATTTAATAGAACAGTTTAGCTCGATGAAAGTTACACGTACTGAGAAAATTGGTGTAAAGTGGTTCATGAAAAAGTGTAGTTTGTATGGGAGGTGGTAGAAGGAGTGACAGACCTTAAATAATTTGTATACCAAAATACTGCATTTATAATAGAAATAATATAGTCCAAATTTCAAATTAATAGCTTTTATAGTTTTCAAGAAAATTTGATTAATATATATTTTTGAAAATGAGTCACTTTGTATGTGAGGGGGTAGAAGGCGTGAGGAGAGTGAAATAAAACCAAAAGCAGATTTCATTCCGATGGACACCTAACAAACTGTGCAAGTTTCATTACAATCGGTTCAGCCGTTTGTGCGTGAAAAGCGGTCGTACAGACAGACAGACAGACAGACAGACAGACAAAAACTTCAAAAATGTGTTTTTATGCTTAGTTAGTACTAAAATAGCTCAAAAAACTAACTTATAGCCATTTATAAGCAAATAACAGACAGACACTACAATTATATTTATATGTATAGACTATGACTTTAAATTGTAATACATAGGTAAGTGAAGTTAATTTTTTTTTTTATGAAATTATTCAAACTAAATTAATTTTCTTTGCTGCGATTTGTATACAAATATACTTCAGACTAACTTTCTATAATGCAAGGCATTCAAATTTCGAATTTAAAAACTAGTTTTGAGCTACAGCTTACCGTATACAGCTACTTCTCCTTCTACAATGGCACTACAGCCCAAATCAGGCCTTGGTCTTCTGATCTTCAGGTTCCTTAACATTTTTCATTGTTTTATGTGGAAGGGTTATTAGACCATCGCTCAACACTCTATCTACAAATTTTACATTTTTGTAGATTGAGGTGATCAAAGTATACCCAAGCAGGTAGTGTGCTGGAATTATGCGTCGATCGGGATTTGAACTCACGACCTTCGCATTGTAGACCAACACGCTACCCTTTAGGCACCCTACACCCTAGCTACCTTATAGAGCTAAGAGACTAAGAATTACTAGCACTTTTACAGAACAAGAAAGGAATAAGGGTCCTATTAAATTTATATCGAACATTAGTTTTACCCTCTGTGGTGGGTGGAATCTCTGCTATCGTAGAAGCCGATTAGTTGTATCACATGATGTACGGGATTCGTCAAATTACTATTCAAACGTTTTAATTGAGACTGGTAGTTCACATCTAGTTGTAATAATTTATAGTCATGCAATTCGAGTCTTCCATCTTCAGAGTTAAGTAATGAATGACATGAAAGGAAAGGAGGAATCGGCTCGCAGTTGTAGATTGCATTGTTGGAAAGATATCTCCTTCTTTCACAAAATCGCATTGCCAGACAGTGTCGCAGAATTTTTCGTTCGAACACTTCCTATTCGCTATTGTTGATGAAATTGAGAACCAGCAGGAGAAGCCGTACGTCAATTTCGCTTTTATTACTTGCTTATAGAAGACAAGTTTAAAGTATCTGTAAAGAGCACTTCTCCAAAGGAATAGGGATGAAAACAAAAGACTTTATTTGACCAGCTGTGTTTTAACGTGTTTGATGAATTTCAGCACATTATTTAAATTAGTTCCTAGACATTTAATCTAGTCCTTTTGGGGGATGGTTTTTCCGTCCGATAGGAGTCTAAGTATTCCGATTTTCCCTTCTACGTGCCTTCTTCCCATACCACTACAATTTCTAAAACAAATAAATTCGAATTTCTAGGAATCTATTTTAGTGCCCCATTTTTGAAAAAATTCGTTTATGTTGGCTAAGTGCTTAGCTACGTTATTCAAGGTCATTTGAAAACTCTAAGACTAAACGTAGATGACCGTATCATCCGCGTAAAACAGAGCAATGGAGATTATACAGGACGAGGGCCTACGTTCGTAGTGATGGAAATCAAAAATGTTAACGTCATATAGCTTGGGAACTAGAATAGAGCTCTTCGAAACTGTTCTAAGGACTTCAACTTCAATTTTTAACTTTCTATCAGTGTAATCTCTCAGAAGGTAAATCGGAATGCTTAAGAAAATCAGCAGTAGGGAACATGGAGTTAACCTGAATGGCCAGTAACACCAGGAAGTAGGCAAAAAGTATGACATAGTTGGACTTTCAGCATAGCTGTGAGAACTCCAGCATGTCATATTTAGCTCAAAACTCCCACTCTTTTTCTACAAGGGTGTAATAAATAAGTAGGATCGGTCCTCCATGTCGGGGGTTGGGCGAGGCGCCGACAACGCATCACCGGTAAAAGAACACTGTCCAGAAATCTGAAGAACAGCCTCGGAAAGGATGCACTCAACGGCAACGACCCCGCAAACGAAAAATGGACTACTCTATTCGATCTTGGTATGTTCGATCCTTATTTACGGCAGAAGCTCTGAAAGAGTTCCTCGAAGAAGTGGCAAAACACAACATCAACATAACTGCCATCCAAGAAACGAAATGGCTCGGTAACGAAATCATGGACATGAGATGACACACAATCTATCCAAGTGGAAACCTACCTACCTACGACTGGCTCGAAGAGCCAAAAAACATACCTTGATCTACTTACTACACGGAAAGAAATTTTTGGAAAATATTGCTGAATTTCGGGGATTATTTGTAATTTTTTGGATAGATTTTGGAATAGCTATAATTCTACGGTAAACACGAGAAAAAAACTATGCTAGCATTTTAGGACATTTCACTTAATACCTACGACTTTATTTTTTAGGTACGTATGTGGAAAAAAACGGCTCCTGCAAAACTGGGAAAATCGGAAAAAGGATATTGGGCCATTATTAGTAATTCACATAAATGTTGTTAATAGGACTTATTAAAATTTGTAACTTTTAGGTCGTGAACGGGCTACATCCCCCCACTCCTTCTACCCATACAAATCCAAGTCCATACAAATGGATAATTTTGAAAAATACATATTTTCGATTTTCATTGAAACTATTAAAGATGAAAAGACGAAGTTTTGCCAGAATTTTCTATTATAATTGCATTTAGTTTTAAAAAACTTCATCTCTCCTTCTATCCCCACACATACAAATTTCACGAAAATTTGAAATTTCAGTTAAACTATTTTTTCTTTGAACTGTCAAAGCTATAAGCTTGAAATTTTGTGCAAAGTATAACAACAGAAATACCATTAACGCAAAAAAAATATTTTGATCCGTACACTCCTTCTACCCCCTCCCATACAAATATCTGCGTTATAAATTCAAGAAAAGCATTCCTCCTTCGAATATGTGAGAGCTATTGACTTTGAAATTGAATCAAAGTATGGTGATAAGGATGATGACAAGCAGTTTAAAAATGATTTCACTTCCTCTGCCACCTCTCATACAAATGCTCTAATTTCAGGAAAACTATGCCCAATTTCTTTAAAAATAATGAAAACTAAAAATTTTAAATTCATCACGAAACATTTTGCATGCCATGTTTGGTGTCATATACGAAAAATATAAACCTCCCTTCTATTTCTACCACCTCCCATGCAAAAGTCTCTATTCGAGACGACATATTTTCCGATAGATTAAACTCTTTCCCTCTTCATATAGAATATCATAATTCTGTTATGTTTTTAGCTTTAGTCCTTAGTGTGACGACTATAATCCAAACCAAGATTGGTTTTTTTCGCTTTCGTACGACGTCCACTACATTTTTGGGCGTAGTGGGCAGCGTGCTTTATTCACAATCAATAGGTCGTGGATTCGATTCCCACTCCAGACAGTGGATTTTTTTAAGCACGAATTTATCAGTTGCTACTGGCAATGAAAAATTATTCGATATAAAATGGGCAAACGGTGTAAGAGTGAAACAGTTCCACTTCAGGAAGGCCTAGATACTCAGTAGATGGCATCTCGCTTTCTATCATTCAGTCCCCCATAACATCTGTAAATATTTTTCAGTAGCAGCCAGTACAGCTGAAGAATATATATCAGCTTCTCCACTCGTTACGGTCGTTCTCACTCCTCTTCCTCTACCTTCCTAATCCCATTGCTTCCCTCCATGGCTGTGTTTGTGCATTGCATATAAAGGCCGGAAACACAACTGTAGCTCCCTTACGATCGCAATAGAGCAGGAAACCATCAATAATGTTCCGGGCCTCAAAATTCTTGGACTTAAATTCATCTGAAGAAACAATTGGAAAGATCATATAATATCAACCCGAACCAACTTGATTAAGCGAACCTTAAGTACATAATATGCACTTACTTAGAAGTATCTGGGCAACAAAAACTTCGCTGCATAAGTGGCTACACTAATAGACGCCACGAAAGCACTAATTCTCTCAAAAGTAGACTTCTTGCAACCAATCTACGGCAACGGCCCTAAAAGTGCACTCCTACCTCTTAAAGCTCCATACCATACAGCCATACGCACATTCTTAGGTGCATTCCATACCACAACGATATCCAGCTTACAAGTACTGCTGCAGAAATAAACATGTCATCAATCGAGACAAAAAGAGATTACCTTTCCAATCGAATCCAATCAGCAATTCAATATTCGTTAAAGCTTAACAGAAATATAAACATCAACCTTCAAACTACACCGACCAAAGTGCAAACTCGACCTCCTTGGACATTCCCGCCAATCTACTTATTCAAACAACTGTTTGAAAAACTTCGCGATAAGCTTAAAAAAGAAAAATGAAAATTTATATAATTTATTTATCTATACTGATGGTTTAAAATCTTTTTTTTAAGGCACCGATTATAACTTAGGGGGTCACCCTTTAATGCATTGCACAGTATGTCGGTATAGGAAGAGGATGAAATTTTGTATGCAATGTGTTCCAAAGTCTGGACATTCGGGGGATGAATGACTGTCTATACTCTCTGTACTGTACGAGTGGAATAGGGATGACAATAAACTAGTGCGCGCGTTTAGCTTGACGAGTATTTCGGGAAATCTGTAAAGTGGAGGAATAAGTGGTCTAAGTTCCGCACTACATTTAAGTAAAGTAGCGATAGTAAATGCTGAGTAATGCAACGTTCCTACGATGCTCGAGGGAGTCAACAGAACTCGTAATGGTGTCATCTCCAATTAGTCGGAACGCGTGTTTTTGGATTCGATCGAGCAGCGCAAGGTGTGTTTTAGGTACTCCAGCCCATAAATGCGAATTGTATTCTAAACGAGGTCGAATGAATACCTTGTAGATGGTTGCTAAGTCGTGAGGCGTAAAATATTTTTTGCATTTGCGTAGAATACCTAGGCGTTTGGAAGTATACAGGGCAACATCAAAGATTTGTTTGCTCCAATCAAGATGGTTATTTAAATTTACGCCTAATACGATTAATTCATCTAATACCATTGACACATAGCGGTCCTAATTATAATTTGGCTAATTCGTAATTTACCTCGTCTTCATCGTTAGTAGATTGGTGACACACAGCACTTTGCTAATTAAGAAGAGCCACTCACTCATCTGTCATAATTTTAAAAAGTTGAATTGCATAGCCAATAGGCAACCAAATTTTGCAAGAAAGGCGACAAAAGAAGAAAAACGATCCTTTGTCCTGTTTTATAATCGTTTGCAAGTCATTTTTCCTGGCTAGACGTTTAAACCACGATTCCAAGATTTTGTATAATTCAGAGCAGTCAGAAAATGACTTTTCTTCTCTCTTGCACGACGAAGCTTTTATGAAATCTCCAACTCTAGTACTACATTTTTCATCGTTATAGCCTAAATTATGAGCAAAATGAGAGGATTTAGCTAAATGAGATGATTTAGATGAGAGAATGATGAGATGATTTAGCTGCTAAATGATCACTATTTTGGTAATTTAGCTAAATAAGCGTATGACACACAGCCGTTTAATGATAATTTAGGCCTTAATTATAATTTAGCTGCGCTATGTGTCAATGAGTACCACCTTCGAACGTGTTCCAAGAGGTGATATTATTATCATCTCGGGAGATATGAACGCCCAGGTTGGATCAGACAACACTGGAATAGAACACGTCATGGGGAGGCATGGTGACCCTTGGGTCGACCCTTCACGACCTTGGATTAAGAGACCCGAAACGGCGAATTATTTGTGGAGTTCTGTAGTACTCGGCAAATGGTCATCGGAGGGACCCTTTTTCCACACAAGAGTCATCATAAAACATCTTGGGTTTCCCCTGATGGTGTTACTCAGAACCAGATCGACCATTTGGCTATAAGTCGCCAATGGAGAAGATGTCTCCTCGATGTGCGAGATCACCACTTGATGGTTGCCTGCTTGAGATTGTGTACAGCAGCTATCCGACGACCACAAATTCTTCAAATGAAGCGCAAGCTTAATGTGGATAAACTCAGAGATCCCAACAAAAAACTCGAATACACCACCATTCTACGCGAAAAGTCATCCACATTGGGTGAACATGAAATGCGCACACTGGACGCCAATTGGGAGGCAACCAGAAACACTTTTCTAACTAGTGCTGAAGAATCTGTGGGATATGCGCAAAGCGATGAGAAATCCTGGATATCGCAAGACACATGGGACAAGGTTGGCAATCGGAAAAAAGCCAAATTGGCAATCATCTCTCAACCCGATGTCAACCAACGAACGCCCGATTTGAGGCAGAACTACCGCGATGCTCATATACAACTTAAAAAGGCTGTTATACGCGACAAGAGAAAGGCCATTGAAGATCTGGCAAACAAGGCAGAATCTGCGGCTTACCTTGGGGATATGGGTTCACTATTTAAAATCATGAAACAGTTGACGAACAGGAATTTCACCGCCAACCACCTGGTGAGAGATGTCAACGGAACTCTCCTTAATATGAGTGAACACCAGTTGCGACGATGGAAGGAATACTTCTCTGATATTTTAAACATCTTGTCAGATGAAGATATTCCGGAAACAGAACAACTTCCAAACATCCAACCGCAACAATCCTCTATTAGGGACGATCCCCCAGATAAGGAAGAGATAGTTTCCGCCATTCGGTCAATGGCGGGAAGGAAAGCTCCAGGTATATACGGACTGCCAACCGAACTCCTCAAAGCGGACCCGGAAATAACAGCCGATATACTCCGCCCACTCTTCACTAAGGTGTGGAATGATGGAAGATATCCGACTGAATGGAAGGAGGGCGTCATTGTGAAAATTCCGAAGAAGGGCGACCTTCGGGATTGTGGCACTTGGCGTGGTATATGTCTACTTACTGACATATCAAAAATTATGGTTAAGGTAATTCTCAATAGGACTAGTGATGTCGTCGAGTGCACTCTCGAAGTTTATCAGGCTGGATTCCGTAAAGGGTTGTCTTGTACCGACCACACAAATACCCTACGGATAATATTAGAGCAGTCAGCCGAAATGGGTTCGCCACTACATCTCATGTTTGTGCCAGCGTTAAGCGAGATTACATATGGAATGCTTTGCGTAGGAGAGGTATTCCAGATAAGGTCATAGCTATGATTAAAGAATCCTACGAAGATGCAAGGTGTCGCGTCTTGCATGGAGGAGAGCTGTCCGAGAGCTTTCCTGTGCGAACGGGTGTCAGACAAGGCTGCATATTATCACCAGCCCTGTTTCTGGTGGTAATAAATGACATCTTGAAAGCGGCACTGGAAGGTGGGGCAGATAAAGGTCTTCAATGGAGACTATTTAACATCTTAAGTCACCTTGATTATGCTGATGACGTATGTTTGCTTGCACATACCCGTTCGGACTTAGAGTCAAATGTTCGCTCGTTGCATTCTAAATGCAAAGAGGCTAAATAAAGCTCGTCAGGCTTTCGGTATCCTTTCCCCTTTCTGGAGGTTAAGAGAGATCTCCTTTCGCACGAAGCTGCGAGTTTTTGACGCATGCGTCAAATCCGTGTTGTTATATGGTTGTACTACGTGGAAAGTGACCGTTCGACTTACCAAGAAACTACAGACTTTCGTAAACTAATGCCTCCGGCGCATTTTAGGAATATTCTGGCCAGAAGTAATCTCCAACGACGAACTTTGGAGTACAACTCGCCAGACTAAAATAGGTATTGAGATTCAACGGCGAAAGTGGCAGTGGATCGGTCATACTTTGAGGAAACCAGAGCAAAACATCGCAAAAAAGGCTCTGGATTATAACCCTCAAGGAAGACGTCGGGTTGGTCGACCATGTAACACATGGAAGCGAGCAGTTGAGCAGGAGGCCAGAGGAATAAACAAGTCCTGGCAACAGCTTAAAGCCGATGCTCAGGATCGCGCCTTGTGGAAGAGAGTTGTTTCTGTCCTATGCCCCTATAGGGGGTCTTAACAGGAATTTGATTGATTGATGTGTCAATGGTATAAAGAGCTAATTGGTACGTCATTAAAGGCTAAATTAGACGACGAAGCTGGAACATCACGTTTAAGGGAAAGATGGCAGGCCTGTGTCTTAGTAGCTTGGAACTCTACTCTATTTTTCCTGCCCCACTACAGGATTAAGTCGAGGTCGGAGTCCAGCGAACTGAATAACTCCCTGCGTTTGGAAGCAATAGATTGCTTGTGAGAATCTGCAGCAGAGTTAAATTCAAAGGTACTGTACTGCAAAACTATGGATTGGATTGAGAGTAGAAGACAAAATGTCGTTAATGAATACTAAGAACAGAGTAGGCGATATGGCTGAACCCTGAGGGACACCAAAATTAGCTGGGAAAGAGGAAGCAGTAATGCCATCTAATACGGCTCGTATAGTGTGTTTGGACAGGAAACTCTCAATCCATCGAATGAGGGTAGCAACGGGGCCAATGGCCTTTAGCTTAACAAGGAGTTTTCTTTTAATTCATGTCATATGAAAATGTCAAAGTATCCTTTAGTGGCAGTAATGTTATAGGGGAAAAATTAAATAATGTTGAAGAATTGAATTACGAAACAGGTAACATTTTGGAAATTAACTGTATATCGGAGCAAGAGTGTGTTAATTTGTGTGTGGGTGACTGTTCTTATAGTGATTAAATTCACCGGAATTTTTAATAATTTTTATAAAAATAATGTGAAACCTGAGAAGCCAAACACTGAATTCGAAATAGCAATCAATTTAACGGCTGAGACTTCATTTTATTTTACGCCAAAGCGAATGTCATTTGCAGAAAAGGCAATGGTAAATGACATGATTAAAAATTTGCTGGACGAAGGAGTTATCCGTCCAAGTAATTCGCCTTTCGCGTCAAGAATTGTGTTAGTGAAGAAGAAAAATGGGGAGACACGCTTGTGTATTGACTTTCGTGAATTAAATAAGGTTGCGATCAAAAATCGATTTCCTTTGCCGTTAGTGGAACATTGTATCGACAAATTGTGTGGAAAATCAGTTTTCAGCGTCTTAGACCTTAAAAGCGGATTTCATCAGATGAAATTAAGCGAAAGTATCGCGCCGCTAAACTCTTTCGTAACTCATGCAGGTCAGTTTGAATATACTCGTGTAGCATTTTGGCTGTGCAACGCACCCGCTAATTTACAACGGTTGATAACAGCGATTTTTAGTGATCTTGTGAGCAATCAAGTTATTATTTATTTAAATGATATCATGATAGCTACAGCAACTGTTGAGGAACATTAAGATATCCTGAGACGCGTGTTTATTACTCTTACCGAAAATAAATTTGAGTTAAAGATCGCTAAGTGCAAATTTCGTACGTCCAATATTATCTATTTGGGTTATAATATTCATAGAGTTGGTATTCAACCAAGTCTGGAAAATATTGAGCACGTAATCACTTTTCTGCGGCCTAGGAATGCGAAGGAAGTTCAACGCTTTTTGGGATTAGTCTCATATTTTAGAAAGTTTATCAGAGACGTCGCTACGATCGCCAAACCTTTGTACGATTTAATAAGGAAAAATTCGATTTTCGATTTTGGATCACTGCAACAGGAAAGTTTTGAGATTCTTAAGAATAAAATAATTTAACCTCCTGTTTTACGAATATATTCTCCCGAATTAGAAACCGAGTTGCATTGCGACGCTTCTAGTGTAGGAATAGGCGTGATTTTGTTACAAAAACAAAAGGATGATGGTAAACTACACCCAGTTATGTTCTTTTCGAAACGTACTAGCGACGCTGAGTCACGTTATCATAGCTTCGAACTGGAAACTTTGTCAATAGTTCAAGCCTTAAAAAGATTTCATATTTATCTTCATGGTATTTCTTTCAAAGTTGTAACCGATTGCAATTCATTCGTATTGACTATGAATAAGAAGGATATAAATCCTCGGATAAGTAGATGGGCATTGTTTCTTCAAAATTATACATTTGAAGTCGTTCAGAGAAAAGGCATGTTCCATGTTGACGCTTTTAGTCGTTCCATTGGTGTTATTGAATTCCAAAATAATTCGCTAGAATTAGTTTTAGCTGTTTCACAAAATAAAGATTCAGCTATAGTTAATATACGAAACCAATTAGAAGAGAGTGAAAGTAAGTTTTTCGACCTTAGAGATGGTTTAGTATATCGTAAATCTAATGATAACTTACTTTTTACGTTCCCAACCAGTTAGTCGATAATGTTATTCGATCCTGTCATGAAAATTTTGGCCATTTATCTTTTATCTACTCCCAAGTAGATAAAACCTGCGATTTGGTGAAATAAATTTATTGGTTCCCAAGAATGAAAAAAAAGTGTCTACATATATTTCCAATTGCTGAAATGCATTGTCTATTCACCGGGTGATGGTCGAAAAAAATCAGTTTTACATAGTATTTCGATGGAGTTGTTGTGTACGTAAAAAACGACTATAACATAGCTCAATTAATCCCCAATTTGACTAATGCAAATGCACTACACCTTCAAGTAAAATTAAAAGACCACTTAAAAATAAATTTAATTTGTGTATATAGGTCACCAAATCTTGAGGTAGTTACTTTCATAAACTCCTTAGAACAAGTTTTGCAAGAATTCAATGCTGAATAAGACATGGTCTTAATTGGAGATATTAACATAAATATCAAGGAGAATCCACTAACTGCAACAGCTTCTGAATATTTGGATGCTCTTTCAGTTAATGGTTATTCTAAATACTTATTTGGTGCCACAAGACAAAATTCTTGCTTAGATCATATATTCTGCAAGTCTAAAAACTTTACCTTCAGACCAGCCATACTTAAGACATATATAACTGACCATTTTAGCACATTAGCAAAATTAACGTTTGATTTCGACAAATTACGTCCTTCGCTCAGGCTCGTACCACTAACTTCGCCCGCTATCACTAAAATTGACTATAATACCGTATCTGACTGTCTCCGCAAAATGAACTGGGTAAGCGTCCTATCTTGCACGGATACTAATAATGCCCTCAATAACTTTTATGATATCCTAAATAGTACGCTCGAAACATCAACCCGAGTTATTCCAATACACCAATCAAAATTGAAAATAATCAAAGACTGGGTAACAAGAGGCATTTTGACTTCAATCAGAACGAAAAATAGATTAGCAAAAAAGAAACACAGAGAACCGTTCAATACTGCGCTTTCAGAAAAATACAAGAGCTATCGGAATAAGCTGACTAACTTAATTAAAGCTGCTAAACTTAACTTTTATCGTGAGCAAATAAATAGTGTTAAAAATAACCCTAAGAAACTTTGGGATAAAATTAATGAAATTACATTTGGGAAGAAATCTGATGTAGTAATTAAAAGTATGCATGATAATTGCGGAAATGAAACCACTAATCCTGCTTCTATTGCGGAGATCCTGAACTGCCATTTTTCAAGTGTAGGAGAACAAATCTCCAAGTCTATTTCACCTGTCAGTGACAAAGATGACTCTTTCCCAACTGAGCAAAGGTTTTCAAATTGTGCTATGCCACTTATTACGGAGGGGGAGACTCTTCATCACATTAACCAATTAAAACTGAATACATCAAAAGGACCTGATGGATACTCTACTGAGACAATTAAGAAACTGGGTCATCTTATTGTTGCACCCTTAACTCATATTTTTAATTTATCTCTAATCCAGGGAATTTTTCCAGATAAATTTAAAACGGCTAACGTAATTCCAATCCATAAGGGGAATTGCAAGTTCCAACCAGGTAATTGTCGTCCGATTTCCATTATATCCAATTTTGCGAAGTTTGTAACGATCGTGTCAAAATTCACTGTAGTGAATTTTTTTTTTTTGATCGAGTATGATGTATGTATGAAAAAAAAAGAAAATTATTTTTTTTTCTGAGTCAGTTTAGAATTTGATTTTGGAGGAAATTCATGTAGATAAAAAATAAATGTGCTTAAATTATAAAGTTAAATAAACTTAAAAAAAAAATCGTTTTCAAAACTAGATATCGGTTTTTTACTGGAAATAAAAAATGCAGTCAAAATTATCGAACATATTTTTGGAGTACGCGTGCATAAAATCTTTTTGAGGAACGTTTTCTCGAATTCGTTAGTGGAGAATTTTTATCGCTGAAACTCGGAAATGAAGACTGTTAGCGAGAGAAAAATTTTGCAGATTACGTCAATTGCGCACAGAATTACGATCAACCAGCATACGTTACCATATCGTCGATGGGAATATCTATGATGGCTGGTTTGCAACAATTTCGCCATATCTAGCTCCAATGCGACAAATGACGATGCCAACTGTGAAGATTCAACAGCAGCCGCAACAGTATTCGAATCTATCGATGCAATTAATCCAGATGCCGCGGTCGATGCAAGCTATTTCCAATATGCAACTATATCGACCGACACTTACGTGACTTGGCACATCAGGATAAACACCTCATCAATATGCAACGTATTCGAAGGGTTCTAGCGTTGCTGGCCAAACTGTTTCCTTGGCTTCCGTAGTATCAGTATGCTTCCATGAACGCCCACATTAGCATCCACATCTCGTCAGTATGCAGCGTATTCGAAGGGTCGGTCCTAGCGCGGCTGGCCAAGCTGTTTCCTGGCTGCCGCAGCAACAGTTTTCTACCATAAACGCCGCCGCTATAAGCAGCTATATCATGCAGGGAAGAACGCAAGGAGTTATGTCAACTTACGCCACTAATCTAGGCCAGGCCTGCAGCGATGTTAATAATTTTTAGATCATATTTCTTAAGAGTCGTGTTGCTTGATAGTGCAACACTAATTGCTTGGTAAATTGGTTATCTATTTCGTTCCCCTCTCCATCTCCAATCCGGAGAAAATTTTCTTCAAATTTACGAGGTGTGACGACACGACCCAACTTCGACTGAGCTAGCTAGAGTTGGGTGGTCACGGACAATTGTCTCGTAAATTTTGGAGGATTTATAAATTAACCACCTTGTATGAGGTGGTTACAAGTTATGGGAAAAATGTATCAATTACAGAGTGCAACAGCATATTGTTGATAACAACATTCTTTCTAACTACCAATATGGGTTTAAAATTAACTGTAGTACAAACAACGCGCTTTGTGAAGTTGTTAGCTTCATAAACGAACATACGGATAAAAACAATAAAGTTCTTGCTATTTTTTTAGAACTGTTAATCACGAGCTTCTGTTGCAGAAACTAAAAAGGTTAGGCTTCTCGAACAGAACGTATAGCCTATTCAGCTCTTATTTGAAAAATCGTACTCAGAGTGTAAAGTTGTGTTCTGAAATCAGTAGACCTATGGTACTGAAATGTGGAGTGCCACAAGACACAGTTTTGGGGCCCATTCTGTTTAACATCTACCTGAATGACCTACTCGACATTCAGGTAAAATACCGTAACAGTCGTATTGTTTCCTTCGCAGATGACACAGTAGTACTTGTAAAAGATAATACATTCAATGATGTCAGTACTACGGCGGAGTCTATCATGAATGATATACATTCTTGGCTATCACTCCATAGACTAGCTTTAAATACTGATAAAACTAAATGCCTGTGGTTTCCCGAAATTCGACCTGGGGGCACTGGAAATAAAAATATATCCTTTCGTGGTAATACAATTCAGGAAGTAGTGGAGGTACGTTATCTCGGAGTTATCTTAGATAATAGGTTAAATTGGAAATCGCAAATCTCAAACCTTTGTAGCAAGATTAGGAAAACTGTATTTAAAAATAAAACCCTATCACATATACTAGACCTGCATCTTATGAAAGTAACTTACTTCGTTCTTGTGCAATCCGTATTGCAATATGGCATACTTGCTTGGGGTGGGACATACACCGCAACTTTATCACCGCTTCTCAAGTTACACAGCAAAATAGTTAAAATATGTTTGAAAAAATCAAAATTTGACTCAACAACACAAGCTTTTAACGAATTCTCAGTCATGACAATCAGGGAATTATACGTGTTTGATCTTTTGAAATTTATGTTTTGTAATCAAGTCAATTTCCCAATTCATCGCTCAATATACCCTACCCGAAGGCAATTAGGTAATCCTCTAGCTGTAAGCAAGTGCAATAAGAATACCGCTCGTCGTCATTTCCAATTTTTGGGCCCAATAATGTTTAATAACCTTCCAGCAGAATTCAAACATGCACTTAATATTAGAAATTATAAATTAATGTTAAAGAGTTTTGTTCTAAGTAATAAAAATTTGTTTGAGAGTTTAATTGTATAAATTGTTAATTACATCTGCTGCTCTACAGAATTATCGAGAATGAAGCAATACTGTAAATCTTTCATTTTTCCAAAAAGATAAGTAATACTTTTGTAATATTAATCAGATTGATGCCCTGTGGCTCTCACACACAAGAATTCTTTCGTGAGAAGCCGACTTGTTTAAACACTAATTTGTAAGTTTCTGTAACAGTATATTTAAGTCAATAAATGAAATAAAAATGAAATGAAATGAAAATGAAAGGTAATAGGCCATTTGAAACAATACATATAGATCATTTGGGTCCTTTGGAACTAACAAAACATAAAAACGGATTTATTCCAGCTTTCACGCTTTCAGTAAATACTCAAAACTTTATGAAACAAAGAAAACTAGCACTAAAGAAGTTGTAAAGGTTTTAGCTTCATACTTTGAATATTATAGCAGACCGAAGAGAATTATTTCGGATAGAGGAAGTTGTTTTACATCTTCAGAGTTTGAGAAATTTTTAGAAAATCGAAATGTCTATCATGTTAAAATAGCAAGTAGTTGTCCGCGGTTAAATGGACAAGTTGAAAAATATAATAGGTTTTTGGTCCCAATCATAAGTAAGATAGTGGACGAAAAGGGCTAATTTTTGATACAGAAAATCTTAGGAAATGGATTAGCATGGAAAAGTATTGTTCGGATAAAGAACAGATTGAAGATTTACAAGATCGGGAATCAAATATTGATCTAATTTGGAACTAATCGAATTTTCTGTATTAAAAATTAAATTTATTTTGTTGAATTTGAAGTATAATAAACTAAAATCATTGAATTTCCGGCAAATTATAAACTAAAATTAACACTGATAGGTTTGCAGTGTTACAAATTGAAATCATTTCTACTACAGGATGACTTTAATTTTGATCATCTATCGTTTATACGTGAAGTCGTCGTATTGTCAGTATAGCCAAGTTGTAGACTTATTATAGTGTAATATTGTCTAATAAAATAAACTTTGGCCACACTTTTTTTTACTTAACGAAAACTAACATTGTCTATTAAAAATATGCTTTGATCATACTTTAACTTAACGAAAAGGAAATACGATTTTTTGCTTCGGACACATGTTCCTGCATTCGAATAGATTGTGTGTTTTTTGGGAGAAATAAAATTATACGAAAAAAGAGTGTTGTTCAATTTAAGAACAGAAAAAAGGAATTCCTACAGATCATAACTGCGTCATTACTTTTTTAATTAGCGCCATGGACCTCGTCAAGTAGCGAAAATAGGTGTCGTATGTAGACTTTTGTCGGTCACTGTATCTATAGGGGCGCAGAGCCTTAATTCTTTTCCGGGCGCCAAAACTGAAAGCGCCGCCCGTGGAGAATCTACAGTTCCGCACTGTATCGAAATCGCCATTGTACTCTCATCGGTCTGAGGATTAATCGTGGTACCTTCCTGCATCAAGGTCCACGTGCCACTGCCATACCAAGGTTATTATAGTCTTGTAGACTCTAAGCATAGTTTTTCTAGCCTTTTCAATGTTATGAAAGTTTCCATGACGTCAGCCTGCAATCTGCGTAACAGTAGCGTCCCTCTGGTGTCAACTGAATGTTTTCTTACGACATATTCCAAAGCCTGATTTAAATGCGATGGCTGTGTGCCCAAGCCATCTCCTTACATTAGCAGGAAAGGCTATGGAAGTTAATAATATATTATTGCATATTTCCAATACCGCTAGATATCAAAATTCATAAATGCAAACTAGACACGTAAGCCTGACGATTTGACACACACTTCTACTAACTACATAATATATCCCATACTTGTTTTACATATTTTATTAAAATTACGACGATGATGTAGCATTCTTAACTGATCATGCGTATACCTCATATAAACAGGAATGACTTTGAAACAGTACCTGCATGTATGCCCTGCGCTGTCGGAAATTATTTCCATTACCCAGTGATCGATCATATAAAACTCTCCAATATACTGGAAAAAAAAAGTTAGCTCGATCGGCGATCGATAGCGGTCAATCGACTTAGCGGCGATCGACATCACAAAAACGTTTTACGTCTCCAGGGGTTGTAAAATTACATCCGTGCGAAACTCATATATCCACTATTTTGAAGATTTTCCTCCGACGGATTCTCTCTTGCAAGATCACAAAGGTATGCAATATACGACGTATACGTATGACGGACGCTCAAGGCTACTCTCGCACAAGAATATTTTATATTCGCTTTTAGATTATTATTATATGTAGGAAAAATTTTCTGCACCACTATAATTTCTCTGCAAGTTGAAAAAAAACGAAAAAAAAACGCGATAAAAAATAAAATAAAGTGCAATTCTTTTTAAAACGAAATATTCGAACGAAAAATCTGACTGGGTTGAGGATTTAAGGAGCGATTTGAAAGTCTGGGACGGGGAGAAAAGTAGAAGGCAGCGCATGCGCATAAGCGTAATTTATTGCCATAATTATTCTACTTAAAAATTATGCACAGACAAAGTGCTCCGTTGTATGCACTGAGTTTTTGTACTTTATATCGAATATGACGGTGTCCTTCTATGCCGAAGGAGATCAGTTCCAATCTCTTCACCTCACTTGTACCAATTTTCCTGTCGCATATCGGAGAATTTATTTACAGTGCATAATTCATCATTCCCGTATGAACATATATCGCAGTAGATACATATTACATAAATCCACGATCATTTCACAGGTCCATGATCTGCACAAGATCGGGACAGTGCACTCTCGCGATCTGCTCTCTTTCTGGATTTAGTTCAAGTGTTTCTCTACACTATTTACTGCATTCAAAGATTATTTTTATTATTTTACAAAACCGAGAAAAAAAATTGTTCGTCCTGTTTTTAGACATTTATTTTCAAAGCGATCTCTCGCGATCATGATGATGATGATCCTCATCATCAAATCTACTAGATCAGACAGTATCTACCACAGAACCGGACAAGAAGAAGAAAGACATCCAGATTGGCATCTAAACCTGTCGATAATTCGGAATCGAAACGAAACGATTAGAGACATTTAGTTGCTCTTAGATGTCCATACATGTGCACCTTCATCGATTTAATCGATCAGACCTCGATCGATTGATCGTTACGTAATTTTTCTGTTTCTTTCTGGACAAGTTATATTGTCGCGGATATTATCACAATACCTTTACAGGCGACTGATATGCCGTCTGTGGCTATCATGCTCATCGCGTATATTGCTATCGTGTGTGTGATCGGAAAGGTATTTTCTTTTTAAATTTATTTATGTTTATTTCTCGTAAGTAAAAAAAAACAGTAAGAAAAGAAAACTGCGTACAACTAGAAAACTTGTTCCTAGGTAGTTGAAGTATTGGCGACATTGAGTCGATAGGATTAAAGGAGAAATGTTACCGCACTCAGTCTGAAATTGGTATCCCGTGGGTGTTGCAGTGCACTAATTGCAAAAATCAATCGAAAGAATTTGCAAAAAAAATCTATGAAATATAAAACATCTTAATCTATACGAGCAAAATACAATGTAAAGTTAAGTGAAATTTATTCAGCGCAAAAATTGGAAACAAATTTTGGAAGAATTGAAGGTTTCACAAATTTTCACTTCAATTTTTATACTCTTCATGAAATCTGAGAGTATTATAAGTTTGCCATAAAGTTTGTAACGCTAAGAAATAAGGCTTAGAGAAAAAAATTAATGATACAGAAGTTCATATTATCACTCAAAAATTTCAAAACCGTCCGTCCGTTTGTCCGTCCTCTCTACCTTGAGAACGCCTTGAGCTAGAATGTTCAAATTTTATATACGTTTGACAGACAGACAGACAGACGGACGTACGTCTGTCTGTCCGTCCGTGTCCTCTCTAGCTGCAGAACGGATGATTGATCTAGAAAGTTAAAATTTTGTACATGTCGTTTTTGACAAAAAAGTAAGGACAAGTTCGTGAACGGGCCAAATCGCTCTACTCCTTCTACCCCTCCCATACAAAATGACACAATTACGCAATTTGTCAATAAACGGTTTTTCTCGAAAAGTATAAATGCTATTGATCTGAAATTTAGAACATAATAGTTTTATGATGATTCCATTCTACTGTATAAGAATTATTTGTGTCCTCCTCATCCTTCCACCCGCTCCCATACAAACTGCACTTTTTCATGAAATGCTCTAAACCAATTTACTCAGTGCGTATACCATTTATCGATTTGAAATTGTGCACTGAGCATTTATTTAGAATTATCAGTAAGATTAAAAAAAATTAGACTATTAGCTTTACCCCTACTACCCCTCCCATACAAAATGACACAATTTCGCAATTCGACATTAAACGAATTTGCTCAAAAAGTATAAAAGCTATTGATCTGAAATTTTGAATATATTACTTCTATAATAAGCCCAATTTGTTACATAAAAATTATTTGATTCCTCCCTTTCTTTCCACCACCTCCCATACAAACTGCACTTTTTTATGAAATACTAAAAACTGATTTACTCAGTACGTATGAAATTTACCGAGCTGAAATTATGCACTAAATATTTATGTAGAATTATTAGTCAGACTAAAAAAAATTAGATCATTGGCTTCACACCTTCTAACCCCTCCCATACAATTCGACACAATTCAACAACTTTACAAATAAACTGCCAACAATTCGGGCGAAACTTAATTATTCTTGGGACAAGTTGCGTATGTGTGGAAAGTTAATATGCAGGTTAGAGTGGTTAGGGAAGGCTAAGTGAAAGGGGTTCTTGGGCAGGGCAATTGTCAATTTAACACTTTGCGGAAACGTTCAAAAGCTCCAATACATATAATCAATATTTCGTTCGTTTATTTATGCAAGTTTGAGTTTTTCTGAGGGAAGGGGTGAGGGGTGATAGTAAGAGTGGGTGAATGTTAATAGTTTTTTAATTGATTGCTTGAATTACGTCCAATATTCTCTGTATAGAATGTCAGTTTCATAAACGAAGTTGCATAGAATTTTCATAGAATTCGGTGTATTTTACATTCACGAAACCAAACATTTGTATGGGAAGGAGTAGAGGAGGTAGGGGAATCGTCAAATTTGTGATGCAATTTTATTTCCTTTCTCTTGTAGTGTGCTCGTACAAAATTTCAAGCTCGTAGCTTTTAATTTGTTGGTTATTAGTTGATTCAATGAAATAGGTCGAAATTATACTTTTGTATGGGAGGGGGTAGAAGGGCAAGCGCGATTGCAAAACTTTTAAAGTAATATCATTTCGATTATTTTTATAAGTTTTTGGGCAAAATTTTAAATTGATAGCTTTCAAGAGTTAACTGATAACTGATTTCCTAAAAATGGTCGAAAAAATAATTTTGTATGGGAGGGGGTAGAAGAAGTAGGGGAATCGCAAAATTTGTGATGCAATTTTCTTTTTTTTTCTTTTAAGGTGCTCGTACAAAATTTCAAGTTCGTAGCTTTTAATTTGTTGTTTAGCAGTTGTTGTATTGAAATTGATCGAAATCATACTTTTGTATGAGAGGGGGTAGAACGGCAAGTGTGATCTCAAAAATTTTGACGCAGTTCGATTTCAACTATTTTCAAATGATTTTGTGCAAAATTTTAAATTGATAGCTTTTACTAATTAGGTGATAATTAATTTCTTAAAAATGGTCGAAAAAATTATTTTGTGTTGTAGGGAGTAGAAGCTTTCAAGGTATTCGACCAGTTAATATTTGATTCTTTAAAAAAATTTTTTAAATGCATTTCACTAGTTTTTAAGTTTCTACCTTCAAATTTCATTTAAAAATTGTCAGTCTATGTGGTTTTTTCATTGCAAATGAAACACCTTGTGCACGGTAGGCCAGGGGGGTCGGTGCATAACAATTGTGAAATTTTTATTATTTTTCTGTATGTACAACAAATAGATGTATCCACATGGAAAATTTAAATTTTGTATCTTTCACCAGAGCCCTTAAAAAATCACTCAAAATTTTCGACATTTTTGGTTACCACCTCCCTCCCCGTACACCTCCCGACGTAAAATTGTTACCAAATTTAAAAACTACCTAGTTCTGCAATTTAACAAAATTTTAATTTGATATCTGCACTCAATTTTGAATTATAATGGTTTGAAATTTTGGAAAGTGTATCATTTTTGAAATGCTCCCCATTTACCCCACTACTACTTTGTTCAAATCTTATATTTTTCTCGTATTTTGCTAGTATAGCTTAATATAGGTTCTAAGATTCAATTATATAACTTAATAAATAGCCGAGGTATTGATTTTGAAGTGTTTTTCTTTACACCCCCTTCTGACCCTCCCCCTTACAATAATTAGCTTTTATCTAAACTGATTCTAGTGGACCTATATGCCACCTTAATGGTCTCAAAATATAAATTTTTTATGGTAAGTAATTTGGAAGATATAATCACTTGAAAAAATATTCGGCTGACAATTGGTTCTTAGCCTCCCCTTTTCGCACCCCAATGGATAAAAAAATTTAATTATTTGTAAAAGTTGTGTCAGAAACCCCTCTATATTGATGTTGAGTTTTAGCTTCCTAGCTGTTACCATGGTTGAGATATTTGAAATCGTATTTTTCAGTTTAAGCGCTCCCCCCGCCTCTCCCTGAACCCCTACATCCCCCAAAATGGGTATCCGCCTGAGATCCGGAACTATCTACAATCCTCCCAAAAATGAACTTTCTATCTTGAAGGGTTTGGGAGTTAATGTGCGCTGAGCGTACACGTCGGCGTACGGCGGACGGCGTACAGACAGACGGATTTTTTTTTTTGCATTTTAGGCTAATTTATTTATGAAACGCGAAAAAACAAAATTTCAGGGTAGCAAATTTGTTTTTTTCCCAAGTCGATCACAACACTTTATTATTAAAATAATAAAGTAAAAGTCGATTTTCCTGAAAAGTATGAATGCTACTGATCTGCAATTTAAAATATGTCAATTAAATTATGTTCACAGTTATTTCTAAAAAAGCCATGAATAACTTTACACTCCTTCTACCACCTCCCATACAAACTGCACAGCTTCACTAAATCCAATACACTAATTTTCTCAGTACCTATTAAATTTTTTGAAACCTAAATTTTGTATAAGACATTATGATAGCAACCTTAGCGTAATGTAAAAAAAAGTTCAATGTCGTCACCCCCTCTACCACTTCCCCTACAAAATTTTTTAAAATTCATTTCATCTAGAGTATCGCTTTACGCCCAATCGTAGTCCTGTTATGTTTATGTTATTAATCTGTATTTAAATACCGTGATACCTACGACTGGGAAAACATACCTTGATCTACTTACTACATGGAAAGAAATTTTTGGAAAATATTGCTAATTTTCGGGGATTATTTGTAATTTTTTTTGATATTTTTTGGAATAGGTATAATTCTACGGTAAACACGAGAAAAAAAACTATGGTAGCATTTCAAGATATTTCACTTAATACTTACGACTTTATTTTTTAGGTACGTATGCGAAAAAAAACGGCTCCTGCAAAACTGGGAAAATGGGAAAATAAGATATTAGGCCATTATTAATAACTCACATACACTCGGCAGAAAAAGTTTGCGTACATACCCAACACATCCGACATATCTATAAAAAACATCGTTTCTAACATTTTATTCCGAAATATTTTTTTTTCCTATTTTTCATTACTTCATTATGAACATAAAACAAAAAGTTAAATCATTTATAACAATAAAGTTTGTGTAGGAAAGTTGATAAACGTGTTTTTATCTAAGGTTTGCGTTAAAAACAATTGCTTAAAAACGTTAAGTAAGAGATGTCTAATAAAGGAAAGGAAATTGAATTTGGGGAAAGGAAAATTATCGTGAATTTGTGGAAAAAAGGTGCGTCATATCGTGAAATAGGTGCAATAGTCAGCAGAAGTCGTTCATCTGTCCAACGAGTCGTAAACAACTTCAAAAACGCAGGAGTTTTGGTTTCAAAACCCAGATCTGGCCGTCCTCCAAAGTTGAGCCCTCAGCAAACTCGGAGTTTGCTTCGAACGATGAAGGCTAATCCTAGATTAACTGCAGCTGATATGGCAATGGACATCAAAGCAAAGTACCGCAAGTCTATTTCTGATGATGGTGTTCGTAAGATTCTTAGGAAATTTGGGTATCACGGACGCGTTGCCCGTAGAAAGCCATTTATAACAACAGTAAACAGACTCAAGCGGCTGGCGTTTGCTAAGGAACACATAAATAAGCCAAAAGAATTTTGGAAACAAGTTATTTTCTCGGACGAAAGTAAATTTTGTATTTTTGGAATCAAAGGTCGGAAGATTGTATGGAGAAAAACTGGCGCGGTCTTCAACGTAAAAAATTTCTGTCCAACAGTAAAGCACGGTGGTAGCGGTGTTATGATATGGGGGTGTATGGCTAGTGGAGGAGTTGGAAAAATGGAGTTTATTGAAAGTATTATGAATAAAATAGACTACCTTAATATTCTCAAGCGCAATTTGAAGAAAAGTGCAGAACATTTGGGCTTAAGCGACAACTTTTACTTCCAACAAGACAACGACCCTAAGCACACTGTGGAGGTAGTAAGACTCTGGTTGGTGTATAATGCAAAAAATCAGCTTCGTACACCACCCCAATCGCCTGACCTTAATCCAATAGAGCATTTGTGGTATCACTTGGAACAAATAACGTCGAAGGTAATGCTCAAGGAAGTCCTGATCCAGGAGTGGAATTCAATAAACCCAGAGTTCACTAAGAAGCTGGTAGATTCCATGCAAAAACGGTTGGGGGAAGTAATAAAGAGACGAGGATATCCCACAAGCTATTAACGAGGAAAAACAATTGATTTATTTTGAAAAGAAATATTTGTACGCAGACTTTTTATTGTTGCAATTCAGGATTTGTTTTCGTTGTTATACTCTAGATGAAATCTGAGAGTATTATAAGTTTGCTCTGAAGCTTGTAACGCCAAGAAATAAGGCTTGGAGAAAAAAATGAATGATACAGAAGATAATATTATCACTCAAAAATCTCAAAACCGGATGTCCGTCCGTCCGTCCGTCCGTCTCTCCGTCCGTCCATCCGTCCGTCTGTGCGCGCTCTGGCTTGAGAACGCGTTGAGCTAGAAAGCTCAAATTTTGTATACGTCGTTTTTGATAAAAAAGTAAGGTCAAGTTCGTGAACGGGCCAAATCGCTCCACCCATTCTACCCCCTCCCATACAAAATGACACAATTGCGCAATTTGAAAATAAACGGATTTGCTCAAAAAGTATAAAAGCTATTGGTCTGAAATTTTGAATATATTACTTTTATAATAATATCAACCTTCCGTACAAAAATTATGCGTGTCCTCTCCATCCTTCTACCACCTCCCATACAAACTGTACTTGTCATGAATTACTCTAAGCCAATTTACTTAGTGCGAATAAAATTTAGCAGGCTGAAATTGTGCACCAAATATTTATTTAAAATTGTTAGTAAGGCCAAAAAAAATTACTCGATTAGCTTCACCCCTTCTACCCCCTCCCATATAAAATGACTCAATTTCGCAATTTGATATTAAATGGATTCACTCGAAAAGTATAAAATCTATTAACCTGAATTTTGGGAAATATTACTTCTATAATAATTTTAATCTACAGTAGAAAAATTATTTGCGTCCTCCCTCTCCTTCCACCCCCTCCCATACAAACTACACTTTTTCATGAAATGCTCTAAGACGATTTTCTCAGAACATAACATTTATTGAGCTCATATTTTGTAATAAATACCTAATTAGTATTATAACTAAGACCAAAAAAAAATATTTGATTAGCTTCACTGCTTCTACCCCCTCCCATACAATATGACACAGTTTCACAACTTTACAAAAAATCGATTTTCTTGAAAAGTGTGAATGGTACTAGTCTGAAATTTAAGGGATGTCAATTTTATAATATTCCTAGTTATTTCTGAAAAAATCACTAGAATTCCTTCACTCTTTCTGCCACCTCCCATACAAACTGCACATTTTCACTAAATCTAACTCACTAATTTTCTCAGTTCGCATTCAATTTTTGGAGTAAGCATTATGTATAAAACATTTTCGTAGCTACTTTAGCATGATGGGGAAAAAATTAGTTCAATGCTATCATCCCTTCTAACACTTCCCATACAAAATTTCTTGGGATCACAAAAAATTCTATTTCATCTAGAGTATCGTAAGACTGCGCTTAACGCGCAATCGTAGCCCTGTTATGTTTTAATTTTAATATTTTTATGGAGTACAATAATCATCATTTTTGTTTTGTTTTATGTTTGTAATAAAGCCATGAAAAAAAATATAATGAAATAAATTACTTAAAACGATGTTTTTTATGATGTTGGATGTGTTGAGTGTGTACACAGACTTTTTCTGCCAAGTGTAAATGTTTTTAATATGACTTATTAAAATTTGTAACTTTTAGTTCGTGAACGGGCTACATCCCCCCCTCCTTCTACCCATACAAATCCAAGTCCATACAAATGAACAATTTTGAAAAATACATATTTTCGATTTTCATTGAAACTAGTTAAGCTGAAAAGACGAAATTTTGCCAGAATTAATTCTATTATAATTGCAATTAGTTTAAAAAAAACTATTAACTTCACCTCACCCCTTCTACCTCCACCCATACAAATTTCACGAAATTTTGAAATTTCAATTAAACTATTTTTCTTCGAAACTGCCAAAGTTATCGACTTGAAACTTGCAAAGTATAACAACAGAAATATCATTAACGCAAAAATTATATTTTGATCCGTACACTCCTTCTACCCCCTCCCATATAAATATCTGCATTATAAATTCAAGAAAAGCATTCCTCCTTCGAATATGTGAGAGCTATTGACTTTGAAATTGAATCAAAGTATGGTGATAAGGATGATGACAAGCAGTTTCAAAATGATTCCACTTCCTCTGCCACATCTCATACAAATGCTCTAATTTCAGGAAAACTTTATCCAATTTCTTTAAAAATAATGAAAACTAAAAACTTTAAATTCATCACGAAACATTTTACATGCCATGTTCGGTGTCATATACGAAAAATACAAACCTCCCTTCTACTTCTACCAACTCCCATGCAAAAGTCTCTATTCACTATTCGAAAGAATTCGAGACGACATATTTTCCGATACATTAAACTCTTTCCCTCTTCATATAGAATGTCATAATTCTGTTATGGTTTTAACTGTAGTCCTTAGTGTGACAACTATAATCTAAACCAAGGTTGGTTTTTTTCGTTTTCGTATGACGCCCACTACATTTTTGGGAACATACTCAGGACGGAGCTTCCGTGGCGTAGTGGGCAGCGTGCTTTATTCACAATTAATAGGTCGTGGATTCGATTCCCACTTCAGACAGAGGATTTTTTTAAGCACGAATTTTCAGTTGCTACTGGCGATGAAAAATTATTTAAAATGAAATGGGCAAACGGTTTAAAAGTGAAACAGTTCCACTTCCCCTTCCCTACCTTCCCAACCCCATTCCTTCACACCATGACTGTGTTTGTGCATTGCACATAAAGGCCGAAATTGCCTGCAACACAGGTCATTCTGTAAGATAAAACTCAGGACCAATAAACCGATCACAGTTCGTTATTCTCTTCATCCTGTCGACCTGATCCCGCTGAAGTCCACGGTTTGGATAATATAGTGCTCCAATTAACAGTTGATCACTGATTGGTGGTGTATGGATCGAGTTATCTCGTCATTCAATGTTGTAACGTTTCAGAAGCCAATCATAGTTTGTTTCCGAAAAAAGACCACCTATTAACAATGCAACCGGGACTGGGTGTAAGGAGAACTCTAAATCTTCCATTCCACGGGAGAAAATTTAATTTTGAAGCCATTATTTTCAATACTTAGTAAATGAAAACGTTATACATAGTCAGTAAATTAGAAAAAATTTGTTTTTCGGATTTTCACGTATTTTTAATGGTTACAATCTCAGAAATTTTCCCAAAAAATGAAAACCTTTTTTAGTGAAACATGCATTGTTAACTGGGTAAAAAAGAGTCTTTTAAACTTTCGATCAAAAACAGGTAAATACTATATGGGGTAAATACAATATATTTATTTAACTGATCTGATCAATTTTAGGCTTTTAATTTAAATGTTTTTATTTATTTATTTCAAAATTAATCAAAACAATGATTACTTACAAAATATCGTTACAAAAAAAAAGTACGTAAGAAATACATAGTACGAGTATCCAATTTAAAACGATTAACAATCACAAATTATTGGTCGCATAAAGCTGACTTTAACTGCATGCTAGATAAATTATAGTCAATTCGGCAGTAAGTATTGTTGAAAATACGTGAAAGAGATGCGATTGGTTTGTTTTGTCAATAGTTGGTGCGATGATGAAGAATGTGGAGTGGGATAAAGTTTCTCAGAGAATGACGCGGAATACTAAAAGTTATGGTTTCGAGTAAAAATGCCGAATCAATATCTTCTAAAATTAATTTAAATGCAAAGCAGCCCTATTTTCAAGCGACTCTAGAGAAAAGAGTTTAAAGCGCTGTTCGTAAGAAGGAAGACGTAATGTATCAGACCAGGGAAGGTTCCTTAGAGTCAACCTTATGAACCGTTGCTGTACATACTCGATCCTACTCTTACTCGTATGTAATACGGAGCCCACACCTCCAAGCATACTCAAGAATAGAGCGTACAAAAGCTTAATATAAGGATCATTAAAGTTCTTGCACCATCTCTTAAAGAAACCCCAAATGGTGTTGGCCTTGCTGATTATGTAGTCAATATGATTGCCAAATGTAAATACGGTTATAAAATATACACCGAGATTTAGTACCTTGTCGGTCTGTTGTAGTATGCTACCGTCTGGAAAATAATCGAAATGGATGGGAGATTTGGCCCTAAATAATGAAACGCTTGTACATTTACTAATAATCAAAGGCACACAAATTAATGTACACCAGTCAAAAAAGCGTTGCAAGTCACTTTGAAGCAATACTCAATCGTTCTGATTCAAAATATCGCGAAACAGTTTCGCGTCGTTAGCATAGAGTAAAATTTTCGAGTGGGAAATAGCCGAGCTCACGTCGTTAATAAATAAAATTAATGACAGTGGTCCTAGATGGCTTCCCTGTGGCACACCAGAAGTATTGGGTATACTACAGGAATAAACTCCTCGAAACATCATTTTTTGGGTACGATCTGATGCAATCTATGAAAGTAAAAGGAAATCCAAGTGCGATAGCTTGAAAACAAGAATAGTACGATCCACTCTATCAAAAGCTTAGCTAAAGTCGGTATATATGCATTCAACCTGCTTACCGCCTTCAATCACTGAAGTAAATATCCCGGATCTGAGAGAAACGTTAAATATATAACAGAGCCAGAGAAGGGCTACAACGCTTTAATACGGCTGCAGGGATGAATAAATATCCGCGATGCTTGAGATAAACTTCAAAACAATCGGTTCCTGACTATGAAGTTCTTTCATCTCTAATGAAGCAAAAGGGAACTTCGACATGTAATGGAAATCCTCAGGACTAAGAATACGAGTTGAGGTAGTGATAGCAATACGGAAAGGATCGGCAAAAAAGTTACTTATTGCTAAGGGGTCATCAATGACTACACCGTCCAAGGACATAGAAGTGGGATAACTATCGGTGCGCTTTTTGGAAATCACAAAATTCCAGATCCAGAACTGCTTAGGCTTATCCTTGATTGATCGCTTGATTTTACTGACGTAATTATTACACGCCGCAGTTGACTGACTAACGAACAAATCACGTAGCTCAGAGTAAAAAACGTAGTTTGCATCGGTTCTCGAAAGACAGCACGACTTCCATGCTTTAATTTTTAAATTTTTCAAATTAGTTACATCGTCGTCGAACCATGAAAGCCGTTTTACTTGCTTGTCGTGGGTGATCGGTATATATTGTAACCATAAAGTAGTCAATAATCATCGGAATGAAGGAAAAAATTACATAAAACAAAAATCGCCGTGGGCTACTGAAGTGTATCCATTCAAATAGCTGCTGTAAACAAACTGATTAACAGACAACCCTAATTTTTGGGATAATAATTAAGGACAGTCTTACCTGCTTACTAAAAAAAAATTTGAAATATCATTCACTCCTCAGAGTAATTTTATTTACAAAATCCCGGTACTTTATGGTCAGAATGTACACCGTGTAACGCAAGTAAAAAGCGTATAGAAAAATTTGAAGTAGCTGTCTCGGCATCTTGTTCTTTATGAATCGCATGATAATATGTATGTTCTGGTTCAAAGCAGTAAGATCAGCTTTATTAAAATTAAATTGATATGACACTTCATTAGCTACGTAACTTTTGCACTTGAATCCAAATGAAATATTGCGTGAAGCGAAATATGAATTGCAGATTCTGGCAGTAGTATAGCAATACAGTGGTGAATAATCATGCTGCTTAAACTCTAAGAACAAATTAGGTCTAAGTACCTTCTAATACCATTGACACATAGCGGTCCTAATTATAATTTAGCTAGTTCGTAATTTAGCTCGTCTTCATCGTTATACCATTGACACATAGCGCAGCTAAATTATAATTAAGAACTAAGTTATCATTAAACGGCTGTGTGTCATTTGCTTATTTAGCTAAAGTACCAAAATAGTGATCATTTATCAGTTAAATCATCTCATAATGCTCTCAGCTAAATTATTTCATTTAGCTAAATGATGATTTGCAAACGATTCCAAAACAGGACTAAGGATCGTTTTTCTTCTTTTGTCGCCTTCCTTGGAAAATTTTATTACCTATTGGCTATGCAATTCAACTTTTTAAAAATATGACAGATGGGTGAGTGGCTCTTCCTAATTAGGAAAGTGCTGTGTGTCACCAATCTACTAACGATGAAGACGAGTTAAATTACGGATAAGCTAAATTATAATTAGGTCCACTATGTGTCAATGGTATTAGTAGATTGGTGACACACAGCACTTTGCTAATTAAGGAGAACCACTCACTCATCTGATACACTAGATGAGATGGAAATGACTTTAATATACCGGAAAAAATGTCATCTCAAATTTTTTCAAATAGTGAATAGAGACTTTTGCATGGAAGGTGGTAGAAGTAGAGGGGGGGGGGGTTGTATTTTTCGTACATGATACCGAACATGGGATGCAAAATGTTTTTTGCTGAATTTAAAGTTTTTAGTAGTCATTATTTTTAAAGAAATTGGTCATAGTTTTCCTGAAATTGGGGATTTTGTATGGGCGGTGGCAGAGGAAGTGGAGCGTTTGAGATGATTTTGAAACTGCTTATCATCATCCTTATCACCATGCTTTGATTCAATTTCAAAGTCGATAGCTCTCATATGCTTGAAGAAGAAATTCTTTTCTTGAATGTATAATAGAGATATTTGTATGGGAGGTGGTAGAAGGAGTGAAGCGGAGCTGATAATTTTTTCTAGCACTTATTTCAATTATTAAGAAACAAATTCTGGCAAAATTTGAAGTTTGTACTTTTTCTAGTTTGAATGGAAATCTATAAAATGCATTTAACAAAAATTATACATTTGTATAGGAGGGGGTAGAAGGAGTGTACGGATCAAAACAAATTTTTTTATTAATATTTCTATTTGTATACTTTACACAAAATATCAAGTTGATAGCTTTAACAGTTTCGAAGAAAAATAATTTAATTTAAATTTCAAAATTTCGTGAAATCTGTATGGGAGGGGGTATGAGTTCACCTCACTTGATAACTATTTTTAAAATAAATTGCAATTACAGTAGAATTAATTCTGACAAAATTTCGTCTTTTCAGAATTACTAGTTTCTATGAAAATCGAAAATATGTATTTTTCAAAATTGTCCATTTGTATGGGAGGGGGTAGAAGGAGTAAGGGGATCGGGTCAATATTCCGTGATATTAATGACATCTATATCATAATACTTCGACCTAAATTTCAAGTCGATAGCTTAAATAGTTTCAAAGAAAAATCGATTTCTTAATATTTTGAAATTTCATGAAATTTTTATGGGAGGGGGTAGAAGGAGTGGAAGGATGTAGCCCATTCACGAACTTAAAGTTACTTTTTTGCTAAAAATGACACACAAAAATTTTAAACACTATAGCTCAAAGCTTTCGAGAGTTATGCTGTAGACAGACAGACAGACGGACAGATGGTCACTCGAAATTTTGGTTTTTGAGCGACAACAAATATTTCTGTACCCTTGGCGGCTCTGTGAGAGCGTTATTTCTTAGCGCTACAAACGGTAAGGCAAACACAATATACTCTCGGATTTCATCTAGAGTATAATAAGAGGATTTAGCTAAATGAGAAGATTTAGCTGAGAGCAAGATGAGAGGATTTAGCTGATAAATGATCACTATTTTGGTAATTCAGCTAAATTAGCGTATGACAAACACCGTTTAATGATAATTTAGACCTTAATTATAATTTAGCTGCGCTATGTGTCAATGGTATAAAACTGTTGGCTACATGATTGGACTGAAATGGACTTGTCGATAGAATGCAGTCCAAAAAATGTTGGTCTCGCCGAGAAGCTTTTTCAGTGAAAGATGGCATCAGGCAATCGTCATCAGTTCCAAGAAAATCATGAAAATGGAGCATTTCTTAACTATCGACTAAGCCACATTCATATAATTTCATTAACTACTCGTTCACTTTTTGCCATAACGAATGTAACAGCTAACTTAAAATCAAACTCTTATTTCTATGTAATGCTTAATTGACGTCATGTTAAGACCTTTTTTTTTATATACGTAGCACTACAACTTAATCAACGTAATATTGATATTAAATTGCACGATCATCGGTATGTTGATCAAGTAGTGATCTTGTGAGTTGGCGATCGTGTGATATTTCAAAATGTACCAAGATTCGTAATGATTTGCAATGCGAGCATACAACAAAATAGCATATGTCACTGAAATTACATATCAATTTCCATGCTTGAAATCGGTGGTTTGTCATCATCGTCAAATCAATTTGTAGATTTTAAATTGAATAAAAATGAATTGAAATTGAATTTATTTTAATTCGCTGTTATTGGTTTTATTTTATTTTCGTACGTTTGTTCACGTTAAGGCGGTAATACCATTTGACTGCAAAATAAATGATTCGAAAATCGAAAGTGATTTTCATTTAGATTGTGGTTGCAGTGCGGTTTCGCTTCTGCTTGGCGATTGTGTTAAAATAAGAATAAAATAAAAAAATAATTGATATTCGCAGATAAGCAATAGTATACCTTACACTTAACTTAAATGTATTATAATATTTGTGGTTACAACAATTAGTTTATTACAAAGTGAATTATTGAACATACAATGCTACATAACTTTTACTATAATTTTGAGTTGTATTGCATTATTCACTGGTATTCACGCTTTACTATGGACCCCCACCAAATTTTTTTCAACTAATTTTTATGGTTGATTATGGCCATGATAATTTTCCATAGCTGTAAATGATGTTAACAGACGATATGCGTGTACACTGAAATGCAAACTGAAAAATTATGGGAATAGTTGAAAATACTACATCGTTCAATAAGTTCGTAGGATGGAATGTAGATGGTGCCACTATTGACAGGTCCATTTGTTTTTTAGGAAGTACCAACCTTCAAACAAAAATATTAGAAAACAAGATTAAAATTTACGCTGATAATGTGATTGGGGAGTACCAAGGCGGTTTTAGAGCTGGTGGATCAACGACTGATCAACTTTTTACGGTCAAGCAAGTGCTTGAAAAATGCTGGGAATTCAACATCGACGTTCACCAGGTTTTTGTGGATTTTAAACAAGCATACGACAGTATTGATCGAAACGTACTGTACAAAATAATGCTACATTTTGGCATCCCAGCAAAACTAGTCCGACTGACCAAAATGACGATGACATCAACAACATCACAAGTCAGAGTCAACAACCAACTAACTGATGCCTTTGACACAAATGTCGGACTAAAAAATGGTGATGGGCTGGCCCCTCTGCTTTTTAACCTAGCTTTAGAATACGTCATCAGAAAGTTACCCGTTGACACAAGAGGTACGCTGCTTTATAAATCCAGCCAGATAGTGGGTTATGCGGACGATATCAACATATTATCACGCTCTTTCACATCCGCAAAAGAAATTCTACTAAGCCTCGATCAAGCAGCAAAAGAAGTTGACCTGAAAATCAATGAAACAAAAACGAAAATAATCACACAAACAAGGAAAAGGACCCCCAATAGACAAAACATTACAATTGACGAATATAATTTGGAAAATGTGGACGAATTCATATATTTAGGCACAAAATTGACAAAGAGTGGAAATGAAACGAACGAAATAAAAAGACGAATCCAGCTCGCAAATAAAACGTATTATTCAGTCTTAGCTATTCTTAAGGCCAGCTGCGTACGCAGGAAGACCAAACTCCAAGTCTGCAAATCAATAGTAAGACCTGTGCTTTGCTACGGATGCGAAACATGGACCCTTACACAAGCATCCGCAAATATGTTGAACGCTTTCGAAAGACGGGTCCTGATATGAATAATTGGAGCGTGATGGTGACCGATAGCGAACTAGATACAACAGTGAGCTGTATGATATATTTGACGAACCGGAGGTTTCCACTATCATCAGACTGCGGAAGCTGCAATGGGCTGGCCATGTACAAAGGATGGACGAAACTCGAATACCTAAAAAGGTATTCGAGGGAAAAACGGAGGGCCGGAGGCCAGTGGGAAAACCCAGGAAACGCTGGTCCGACTCTGTTGACGAAGGCTGTTCATCGCTGCTCGGATTTCAAAATTGGAGGACGCGGTCACTGGACCGAGATCGCTGCAGACTTTGGCTACGGGAAGCCAAGGCCCGAAAGGGGCTGTAGCGCTGCGACGACGACGACCAACCTTCAAACGATATACGTGTCAAAATTTTTTGACTATTTGATGCTAAGCTCAGAAGTTACAGTGATATAGGTGACGCTATTCTTGTAATTTTCAATGCAATGGAAACATCTGAATTTTGTGTATTGCATTGCTTTTTAATGGGGAAAACAATACCATTCAACCAAAGCTTTGGTTGACAAGTGTTATACAGACTCTGTTCCATCGATACAAATGGTAGAGAAGTGGCTTGGTGATTTGAAATGCGGCCGTAGAAACACTGAAGATACTAAACGCTCTGGTCGCTCAAATTCGACAGTTGTTGCAGAAAACATAAAAAAATCCCCAAAATAGTTTTGGCTGATCGTACATTGAAGGTACGTGAGATAGCTGCCAACCTTAAAGATATCAGCAGCAGTAGAATACTGCCATAGCCAGCTTGACCTAAAAATGGCAAATGGACACTCACTGAATCAGATGTAATTAAAGTTTCAGCGACTTTAGAAGGGATTATTCTCCTGCCGTATCAACAATTTATTTAAATATACTTCAGGTTTAATTATACCGGGGGTTGGCGATGAGCCATTATCGGGTGCGGACGTGTCTCCTTTCTACTCCGGGTTTCGGTCGCGTCTTTCGTTACTGCGTGTGTTCTAGGGATCTGAAATGCCTTTTTTTGTCTTCGATTTTGGATTTCGGTCGCGTCCATATCGTTTCCTTGTGGGTGATTTCAGGTTTGTGAGGTCTGAGGAGTTGTTCTTCTGAGGGATTTATGTGGAGGGAGGCGGAGTGATACACGCTTTGTTTTTAATTTATAATATTTTTATTGATGTAGGCTATCTAGTTTATTTAGTTATGTTTTTGCGGTTGAAGTATTAAACAAGGCCACTTTATGGTTTGTCTAAAGATATTTAGGCCGCGTCCGATGCAAAAAATGTGAAATTTTATTCTGGGCTCATATTTTAGCCTGCACTGGGGTTTCCGCCTTGGCAGGGTGGAGTTCCATTCTTACGTCAGATATATTTCATCTACCCTTCTCTTTAGCGTTAGCTTGTTTTTGACTAGTTCCTTCCAATATCCATGTGGAATGGTCAGAATGGAATGACACTAACACCCTTAATTCTCTGGTGACCTGAGAGTGACGCATAGTACGCGGTTAAGCAGGAATAATGATCTTTAAAAATTAATTTTATGAGTCCGGTACTATTATGCCTTCAACAGCGTAGACATCTGCGTAGCAAATGTCTGACCAGATTTCTTATCCCGTATCAGCAGGCAATAGATTATTATTCTTATTTGAAAAATATGGGAACCTATTTTCGCAAGTTTTTCTCATTGATTTTATCTTGAAAGGAAGAGAGCTGATTCAACGATCTCATGACTCGCTGCGGAGACGCCGTATACGGGCACACCCTTCCATATGTTGCTAGGCCGCAGAATTTTTTATTCTTAGAAAGTACCCGAAATTCGCAGTTTACATGAAACTCTAAATTTTCTTCAAAAAAAGCAACGCAAATTTGTTGCTGAAAAGCGGGCTCCGCGCGACCTCCATATCGTTACAGGGCTGAAAACACCTCTTCGTGGAAAGCGTTCCAAGACAATTGGGACAACAAAAGGGAATTCGCAGAGGCAGCTGAACGCCATACCGAATTTAGCTCACGAAAAATACTGTGAAGACTAGAAGAAACGCTCGCACGCGTGCAGAGCATCCAATGGGCACCATTTTAAAGGAAGAAAAAACAAACTTTGATATATAATCGAGCCACCGTTGCCCTATCTACAAATTTCGGGCACTTTCCGAGCGTGAGGTGACATAAAAGTTTTTTTTTAAGGTGCGTTAGCATGAAGAATGTTGTGGGGAGCGGGGTTCAAGATTAGCACTTCGTGTATGGAAAATGCAGCGGAGATGAGGTGGAGCGTAAAATTCCCAAGCAAGGCCGTAGAGTACACATGGGAACTGGGTTGGGTAGTCGTTATGTCTAGAAACTCAAAATTCGAACTTTGGCCCCGATTATCTTAAAACAAGCTTTTTGTACTTAAAAATTCGAGATTTTTGCCCGACCGTTGCGCCGATCTCTTCAGAATGTTGGTCCTTTATCTAATAATGAAACCTGAAGGACCATGCCTGTGTACTTAACCGCACAAACGCGGAAAGATAATTTCAGCTGAATAGGATATGTGTATAGCTAGGATGTAGTCTAGTGGGTAGCGTGTTTGGTTTACAATGCGAAGGTCGTAAGTTCAAATCCCGGTCGACGCATAATCCCAGCACACTGCCTGCTTGAATATACCTTGGTTACCTAAATCTACGTAAATGAAAAATTCGTAGATAGAGGGTTTAGCGAAGGGCTAACAACTCTTCCGCAATAAATAATGAAAATGTTAAGGAACCTGAAGGTCAGGATTCCAAGGCCCGATTTGGGCTGCAGCGCCATTGAAGAAGGATATGTTGGAGTTCTCAAAGCTTTTCCACACGTCCAAATATATCCATTCTTTGCCTACTTCCTTTGATGCACTGAAGTTGCCTACTTTTCTCTTCCTTTTTTAAACCGCTTGCGATCGTTTTAGATGGAGTTCAGAAAGAACTATATGCTAAGCATTAAGGCAACGATTTATTTTAAATTTGATATCGGTAGGTTTCAAACTTGTAAGAAAATCGACTTGTAGAGAAATAAAATTGCGTCATTTTGAATGCTGTTAATTGCTTCTATAAAGTATTGCCTCGTCGTCCAAGCCTATTCCCTTTCGGCCGAGTCTCTACGTGTAGTTGTTGTCGCTTTGCATAAAGTATTTGGGTTATATTGGTTATAAGTTTGTATGGGTACATGTCAGCACGAACGGCGGAGCCGAAAAGGATATTGAGGCTCGTATAAATAAAGCTCGTCAGTCCTCCGGTATATTTTCCCCTTTCTGGAGATTAAGAAAGATCTCCCTTCGCACGAATCTGCGAGTTTTTGATGCATGCGTCAAATTCGTGTTTGTATAGAAAAGAGAGATTTATAGAAAAAGAACTAATTTATTACTTATAATTTGATTTTAAATACACGTTTTTATTTTCGATGAGATAACCGTCCGAACAGTAGAGCTATCAACGAACGACTGGGGCGAGAGCTCGTCCGCACACTCTCTTGAGCTTTTACTTTTCCGAATATTCCGCCCGCCTCGACGAATCTGGAAGATCGTCAAAACTTCGAGGGTCTGCTGATTCAAATGATGAAGATATCGGTAAAGGACAAAGTTTAACGATTGGACGTTTTAGAGTTGTGGTTTGCGTGCGCACGGTGACTACACGTGTAAGTCCATCATGTCCTGGATGAATAGAGATTACTCGACCTAGAGGCCATTTTGAAGGTGGATAGCGTTCGTCGACAATTAGTACCATTGAACCTTCGGAAATGTTGTTAGAGGTTTTATGCCACTTCGAAATATCTTGTAGACGTTGAAGGTATTCCGAAGACCATCTCCGCCAAAACCGATCGATGATTCGTCTAAGAAGTTGCCAACGAGAAAGGCGAGATTCTGGTAAAGCTTCGAGACTAGGCTCCGGAATCAAGGTAAGCGCCGCTCCGATGATGAAATGACCAGGTGTTAGAGCTTCGAGATCTGTTGGGTCATCAGATAGAGGACATATAGGACGTGAGTTTAATACAGCTTCAATTTGAGTTAACATCGTAGAAAACTCTTCGTAAGTGAGGATGGCTTCTCCAATAACGCGTTTGATATGAAATTTTGATGACTTGACGGCTGCTTCCCATTTACCACCAAAGTGTGGTGCAGCAGGAGGATTAAATAACCACTTTGTTCCGTCATTTGCTAGAAGACTCGCGAGGTGTTGAAGATGTCGAGACGAAGAGGTAAATAGCCTACGAAGTTCCGCGTCTGCACCGACTAGGTTCGTACCACAATCACTCGTAAGCGTTGAACAAATTCCTCGTCGACTGACGAATCGCTTGAATGCTGCAAGGAAGCCATCTGTTGAATAGTCAGTAGCGAGTTCAAGGTGAACAGCTGATGAGGAGAAGCATACAAAAACGATGAGATATGCCTTGTAAGTTTTTGCAGCACGTCCCTTCCAAGTTTTAATGGTAAATGGACCCGCATAGTCCACACCTGAGTGCAGAAAAGGGCGAGATGGTATCGTTCGACGTCGAGGTAATTGTCCCATAAGCTGTTTCGCGGTGACTGCTCTATGACGAGCGCAGATGACGCAACTGTGTATAAAGCTTCGAATTGGGTTACGTCCACCTATTATCCAATAATTGCGTCGTAACGTCGCCATCATTACTTGCGTTCCTCCGTGTAACGTCTTGAAGTGAGTATGATTCAAGATTAATCGAGTTAGTGCGCAGTCACGCGGTAGGATAAGCGGATGAGTAACATCGGGATCCAAGTTGGCATTACGGAGTCTTCCACCGATTCTGAGTAATCCATTAGCGTCGATAAATGGTGTGAACCGATATAAGGGGGACGAACGAGAGAGCTGTATTTTTCGAGACAATTGTGAATTTTCCGACGATAAATAAGCATTTTGAGTAGCTTTCATCCAGAATAATCTTGCCGCGTTGATTTCCTCAGGAGATAAGATCCGTAGCAAACTTGAACGCGATGAATTTCGTAGACGATTACGATAGTTGATGACTCGTAGACACCATGCTGTTATACGCAAAACACGAGTGAATGAAGAATAACGATAGATGAGGTCCCAAATCACTGAGTTTGATGATTTGTTCAAGGTTCCAACGGTGTGAGATCGTTCTTCAAGGTCATCGTCTTTTCCTGGTTCTGTCGATGGCCAGTACGATGAGTTACGTTGAAGCCACAATGGCCCATGCCACCACAGCGAGTTTTTGTTGAGCTGTCGAGGAGAAACGCCTCGTGATGCGAGATCAGCTGGATTGTCTTTTCCAGGAACATGATGCCAGTGCGTGTCCGAAGTGAAGTCTTGAATTCGCGAAACTCTATTTCGAACGAAGTCCTTCCAGCGAGAAGGTGATCCTTGGATCCAATACAAGGTAGTCGATGAATCTGTCCAGAGATGGACTGGAGAATTTTCGAGCTTTAACACATTGCGTACATGTGCCATATGACGAGCGAGAAGTAATATTGCTGAGAGTTCGAGTCGAGGGGTTGTTACTTTAATAGTTCGCGATCTTTTCGATGAATTCGTTGATTTATTGATTGGCGCGACCTTGGATTTAGCCGATACGAGTGAGATTTTTGCTTCATCCAAGTCGTAGATGACCCGCACGTAGACTGCGGCACCGAGTGCTGAATGAGATGCGTCCGAGAAGCCGTGCAACTCTACGCCAAGAGCTCTCGGCGACATACCTATCCATCTAGGTATCGAGAGAAGCGTAAGATCTTTTAGTTGAGTCAAATAATTTCTCCAACGAGTTTCGAGTAGATTAGGAAGGGGTTCATCCCAATCGAGTTCGGCGAGCCACAGGTCTTGCATGAATATCTTCGATTGAACGAGAACAGGAGCCAGCAATCCTAGAGGATCGAATAGCTGAGCTATACGTGAGAGGACCGTTCTTTTCGTTATAACTACCACCTCGCCGTCTGGTGGCATACTAAAAACGAAATGGTCGGTTGCAGGCTGCCAAAGTAAACCAAGAGTACGATGCAGTGTACCATTTCTTATCGATAAAAGCGATGCCTGGTCTCTCTCTATTTCAGGAATTTCTTCGAGTAATTCTTCGCGATTTGCAATCCATTTTTGCAACGGAAAGCCGCCCGCCTTGAAGAGGCCGATAGTTTGTTTGATTCGATCGCGAGCTTCTGCTATAGTTGAAGCTCCAGAAAATACGTCGTCTACGTATGTTCCTTCATCGATAACCGATTGAGCTGACGGAAAGCGATGGCCTTCGTCGGTAACAAGTTGCTTTAGAGTCCGATTTGCTAAAAATGGAGCTGAGGTAAGACCGTAAGTTACAGTTCTCAATATGTATTCAACGGGTGACATCGATTCGTCGAACCAAAGTATTCGTTGATAGTCCCAATCATCTTGATGCACTAAAATTTGACGAAACATCTTCGTTACGTCTGCCGAGAAAGCGAACTCATACTGACGCCATTGAATGATGACGTCTGCGAGATCGGTTAACATCTTGGGACCCTCATGAAGAAATTGGTTAAGGGATACTCCAAGATCAGATTTCATGGACCCATTGAAAACTACACGATATTTTGTAGTTGAACTCGTTTCACGTACCACACAGTGATGTGGAAGATAAAACACTCGTTTAGGAGATTGAGGTGCGCCGTTGGCTAGTTGCATATGTCCTAATTCTTCGTATTCAGACATGAACGTTGAATAAGCATGGAAAATAGATGGTTCTCGATAAAATAGTTTCTGAGTGCGTCTTAACAACTTTAACGCAGTTGAGCGTGAATCGCCAAGTTCAAATGTAAGCTGTTTAAATGGTAAACGAACCACGTATCGACCTTCTGCAGTTCGGGAGTGTGTTGAAATAAAATGATCTTCACATTCGGCTTCTTCCGGAGATAGTTGTCCAGGTAAATGATTTGAGAAGACTTCTTCTTGTAACCAAAACTTTTGAAGGAGTTCTTGAAGATCGTGGTCTGGTGAACATTGAAGACTCGTAGTTGATAACCGAGGTGAGGTTGTTTTATCGAATGTTGCTGTTCCTGAAAGGATCCATCCAAGAGATGTAAGTTGAGCAATTGGAGAGTCGATTGTTCCCTTTCTTATTCCTTCCTCCAACAATTGCCCGTATACATCTGCTCCTAAGAGAAGATCAATGCGTCCAGGTTGATTAAAAACTGGATCAGCAAGCTCAAGACCTTGAAGATGTGGCCAAAGTTTATTAGTTAACGCCGATGAAGGTAAGTAGCCAGTAATTTTTGGCAATATAAACGCATTTACCTGACATGAGAACGATTTTTTGATTCGAGATGTAATTGTCAATTGTACCACTCCATTATACCGACGAGTTGACTCGGCGCCAATTCCGATTATTGGCATCGATGAATGCTTGCGAGGAAGCTGTAGAAGTTGGGCAAGAGATTCTGAGATTATCGAAATCTCCGAACCTTGGTCGATGAGTGCCCGAGCAGCGTATAACTTTCCCCTGTAAGAACCGACATTGACGATAGCTGTAGCGAGGAGAACTGCTTGGTTTGACGAGCCTTCCACTTGTGATAAATTAATTGACTGATGATTTACTATAGTTGTCGAATCGTGAATTGACGTATGATGCTGTAAGGAACAGATTTGACACTTCTTCCGCGAGCGACAGCTGTTTATATGATGCTGCCCAAGACAGATGCAGCAAAGTTTTCGCCGCACGATGAAATCCCGACGCTGACTAGGTGTTAGAGCGTGATACTTCGCGCAAGTAGAAATATAATGAGCTGAGCTGCATAGAGAACATGATTGCGTTACTTGTGAGACTGCGGCGTGATGCGATCGATTGTGATTGTATTGGTGCTTTGACGATAAAGCTGTTGACACTTTATTTGGATGGCTTGCGGTACAAATGGAGCGCTCATAAGCTTGAAGAGAGCGTATTCGCGAGAGTATAAATTCTTTAAGAGCAATCCAGGTTGGTGGATCAGTAGATACGCCAAGTAATTTTTCCCACTCTTTAATTGAGCCGGCATCGAGCTTTCGTGTTATCACGTAAACGAGAACGTCATCCCAATGAGCTACTGGTCTGTTCAATGCATCAAGAGATGAAAGAGCTTGATTCGTTTCCGAGTATAAATCTTCCAGCTCCGTAGCTGATTCGCGAACTACAGCTTTCACTTCAAAAAGAGAGCTTAACGCAGAGTTCACGAGAATCCGCTTATTGTCGTAATACACCACAAGATCGTCCCATGCGTGTTGATAATTCACGGCAACTAGCGAGACGTTTATAAGGTGAAGCGCTGCATTCCCCACTAAGCTAGTTTTAAGGTATTGAAGTTTTTCAATACACGTAAGTCCGGAATTCATACCAACTAGGGATGTAAACAAATCGCGAAACTCAACCCACTCGGAATAGTTGCCGCCGAATTTTGGCAGATCGATGCGCGGTAAACGAACGTTATTTGAACCGTTTACTGATAGTTCACTATTGGTGTGAGCAGTATCCTCGTCTACCGTTACCTTTGACGCAATTTCGTCACGAATTACCGACATTGATTCGATTGAGTCGAGGTACTGTTCTTCACAGTTCGCGTACAAGTCATTTTTCAAGTAAGAATGTTCTTTTAAGGTTTCACGTTGAGCTTTTTCTACCGAGCATAGATTGTTTCCGATTAAGTCGTTATTGTCTTTGAATTTTTTCCAATTGTCTGTCGTAGACTTTATTCTAGCATCGATTCGCTGCACGGTTATTTTCGCGACACCAATCTTTTTTAAGTTTTCCACTGATCGCGAAATTAGCCGAAACAACTCGATTTGTTGTTCCAAAAGAAAGGTTATATTTTTTTCACTCATTTTGGTTAACAGTTAGCTATCAACGAACGACTGGGGCGAGAGCTCGTCCGCACACTCTCTTGAGCTTTTACTTTTCCGAATAGGGTTGTTATATGGTTGTGCTACATGGACCGTTCGACTTACCGAGAAACTACAAACTTTCGTGAACCAATGCCTCCGACGCATTTTGGGAATATTCTGGCCAGAAGTGATCTCCAACGACGAACTTTAGAGTACAACTTGACAGACTAAAATAGGCGTTGAGATTCAAAGGCGGAAGTGATAGTGGATCGGTCACACTTTGAGGAAACCAGAGCAAAGCATCGACATACAGGTATCTGCATTATAATCCCCAAGGAATACGTCGGGTTGGTCGAACATGTAACACATGATATGAATGAGTAGGAGGCTAGAGGAATAAACAAGTCCTGGCAGCAGCTTAAGGCTGATGCTCAGGATCGCGCCTTGTGTCCTATGCCCCTATAGGGGGTCTTAACAGGAATTTCATTGATTGATGGGTTATTTTTTTTTTTTTTTATGTGACACCGGAACTAGAGAGGTTGCCCTTTTGTACTGAAGCACAGCTCCGGTGAGGGGGGAAGGATATTGGTTTTTGGGAATTTAGGGGATAGAGTCGGAAGTGGCTATGAATATTTCCCTTGAATTGCTGAATATTGTAGTCATGCGGGAACACCTAGATGGGCAGTGAGTTCCATATTCGAACAGTCCGGTTTAAAAACGAATCACGAAATTTGACAGTGCGACCGAAGGTGGGGTTGAGAGAATACTTATGAGCGCGCGAAGCAGCTCTAGTATTACGGGGTAGGGGCATGCATGGTGGCATGAGATTTTCCAAACTTAAGATCAACCCTTGTAGAAAATCAGATTATTGTGAAAGTATGAAAATATTTCATTTTGAATTGGAGGGTGCAGATGATGTCCAGCGAATTGGTCGACTCACAAGCTTAAACTTACTTTTTTTTCAAATATTCCATATAGGAAACTCGAACTTTTTATGAACTTTCGGTTAAAGTGTTCTGATACTTGTAGTTATAAAAAAGTCATTACTTTTCGTAAAATAAGTGGAGACGTTACCGGATGCACCACGAATCCTGAACTTGTTTCATTTAAACTTCTGACTGGAAACTGCATGAAAGTTGAACAGATGAACGAAACCGTTTTCTGCAAATCTCTTTTCTCAGCGTTGGATTACACGTATTATACTCCCAAATGATTTCTTATAAATGGTAATGCTGATCATTCCGGAAGCATGTTTACATTTCGAATTAACGACTTTCCGTGTTGCGAAACGAAAGGTGAGGCCAAAAAGATGAAATTGTTGTCTGCAAAAATTCAATCATCAACAACTTTGTTTGAACGCTGGAACTGATCACGGACGAAAAACAACTGTTTCAAAGTCAGCTTAACATCAAATTTTTTTTGTTGATTTTTTTCATTTTCGGGATGCGCAGTTTCCTTTTTTCCCTTTTTTGCCTGTACGATCCGATTCCCTCCGTTTGCCTCTTGGCCTTCTTTCGCATTTGGCTAATACGGACAATTAAGAACGACCCAACAGAGGACGTTATTCATGGACTCTTGTCCCAATATCTCGTTAAATTAAAATGCGCGTACACGTAGAAGAGATGTTCAATTCCTTGAATATTCATGGGTAATATGGGCCTTTTTGTAATGCGAATTATTGTTGTTGGTGGCGGTTTTTTTTTTGCATTTCGATAAAACTAAACTGGGCCTTAACGGTTAGCGTTATGCTATTTGCTCGCATTTTCGATATATGAGTATTATGTATGTATGTTTGAACAAAAGTCACAAGAAAATATTTAAAGCCAGTTCACATGCCCAGTATGATGTATGAGTCATTTTTCAATGATTCGTAATTTATAATATAAATATGTCTCTGACGGGTCACGAATCAGCAACAAAAGATTTTTGTTATGATTTTCAATAGATCTGAACCACCTTATCCACTTGATATCTCAAGGTAATAAATGGAATTCGTCGGCGTCATTTCAATTGGCGACACTTTCGCTGTCTCGTAAAAACTATTTCATTTGGAAGCATTTCGAAATTTAATCGATGTGAAAATGTAAATATAAATTGCCTAGAAAAGTTCGGAAATATTCACTTATATTAGAGATATAAATACATAAAAGTTTTCAAATTTTGTCTCTTTAAATGACTGATCTTAAAGATTTTATTAACTTACTTTTTTTAAACTATTTGCTAAGTGGTTTTTATTCTGCAATTCAATTCACCTCAATGAAAGATTCGCGCCTTAAAATCAACATTCTTGTTTTACTCACCTCAATTCAAGAGTAATTTATTATGCTCTAGATGAAATCTGACAGTATTATAAGTTTGTCATAAAGTTTGTAACGCATATAAATTAGGCTCGGAGATAAAAATGAATGATACAGAAGTTCATATTATCACTCAAAAATCTCGAAACCGGATGTCCGTCCGTCCGTTTGTCTGTCCGTGTCCTCTCTACCTTGAGAACGCGTTGAGTTAGAATGTTCAAGTTTTGTATACGTCGTTTTCGACAAAAACGTACGGACATGTTCGTGAACGGGCCAAATCGCTCCACCCCTTCTAACCCCTCCCAAACAAAATGTCACAATTTCGGAATTCGATAATAAACCGAAGTATAAAAGCTATTGATCTGAAATTTGGAGCAAATCATTTTTAATAACAATATCAATCTACGGTATAAAAATTATTCGAATCCCCTTACTCCTTTCACCACCTCCCATATAAACTGCACTTTTTCATGAAATATTTTAAACCATTTTACTTAGTACGTATAAAATTTATCGAGCTGAAATTGTGCACTAAATATTTATTTAGAATTATTAGTAAGACCAAAAAAATTAGACGATTAACTTTACTCCTTCTACCACCTACCACAAAATTTCTCAACTTTTCAAAAAGTCAATTTGCCTGAAAAGTTTTAATGCTACTGATCTGCGATTGCAAACATGTCAAATGCATGATGTTCATAGTTACTTCTGAAAAAAGTGAATAAGAACTCTCCACTCCATCTACCACCTTCCATACACACTGCACAATTTCACTAAATCCACACTAATTTTCTCAGTACGTATCAAATTTTTGTCGCTTGAATTTTTAATAAAACATTCCTAACATGATGTAAAATATAACAGAATTATGATTGGGCTTAAAGCCCAATCATATGATACTCTAGATGAGATGGAAAAGACTTTAATATACTGGAAAATATATCACCTCAAATTCTTTTGAATAGTGAATAGAGACTTTTGCATGGGAGGTGGTATAAGTAGAGGGGGAGGTTTGTATTTTTCGTATATGACACCGAACATGCACAATGTTTTTTGCTGAATTTAAAGTTTCCAGTTTTCATTATTTTTAAAGAAATTGGTCATAGTTTTCCTGAAATTGTATGGGAGGTGGCAGAGGAAGTGGAGCATTTAAGATGATTTTGAAACTGCTTATCATCATCCTTATCACCATGGTTTGATTCAATTTCAAAGTCGATAGCTCTCATATACTTGAAGGAGAAATGCTTTTCTTGGATTTATAATACAGATATTTGTATGGGAGGTGGTAGAAGGAGTGAAGCGGAGCTGATAGTTTTTTCTAACACTTATTTCAATTATAAAGAAACAAATTCTGGCAAAATTTGAAGTTTGTACTTTTTCTAGTTTGAATGGAAATCGATAAAATGCATTTAACAAAAATTATACATTTGTATGGGAGGGGGTACGGATCAAAACAATTTTTTTTTCACATTATTAATATTTCTATTTGTATACTTTACACAAAATATCAAGTTGATAGCTTTAACAGTTTCGAAGAAAAATAATTTAATTTAAATTTCAAAATTTCGTGAAATTTGTATGGGAGGGGGTAGAATGAGTGAGGTGAAGTTAATAAATATTTTTAAAATAAATTGCAATTACAGTAGAATTAATTCTGACAAAATTTTGTCTTTTCAGCTTTACTAGTTTCAATGAAAATCGAAAATATGTATATTTCAAAATTGTCGATTTGTATGGGAAGGGGTAGAAGGAGTAAGGGGATCGGGTCGCTATTCCGTGATATTAATGAAATCTATATCATAATACTTTGACTTAAATTTCAAGTCGATTGCTTAAAAAGTTTCAAAGAAAAATCAATTTCTTAATATTTCGAAATTTCATAAAATTTGAATGGGAGGGGGTAGAAAGTGTGAGGGGATATAGCCCATTCACGAATTTAAAGTTACTTTTTTGCTAAAAATGACACACAAAAATTTTTAGCACTATAGCTCAAAGCTTTTGAGAGTTATGCTGTAGACAGACGCACAGACGGACAGACGGACAGACAGACAGACGGACAGACGGTCACTCGGAATCGAAGTTTTTGAGCGACAACAAATATTTATGTACCCTTGGCGGCTCTGTGCGAGGGGTATTTCTTAGCGTTACAATCGGTAAGGCAAACACAATATACTCTCAGATTTCATCTAGAGTATAAATAAACTGGCAACAAGTCGGGCGAAACTTTATTATTCTTGGGACAAGTTGCGGATGCGTGAAAAGTCAATATGCAGGTTAGAGTGGTTAGGGAAGACTAAATGAAAGGGGGTTCTTGGGCAGGGCAGTTGTCAACTTAACACTTTGCGGAAACGTTCAAAAGCTCCAGTATATATATATATAATCAATATTTCGTTCGTTTATTTATGCAAGTTTGAGTTTTGTGATGGGAGGGTTGATAGTAAGGGTCGGTGGATGTTAATAATTTTTTAATTGATTGCTTGAATCACGTCCAATATTCTCTCTATAGAATGTCAGTTTCATAGACGAAGTTGTATAGAATTTTCATAAGATTCTCTGTATTTTACATTCACGAAACCAAACATTTGTATGGGAGGGGGTAGAGGAGGAAGGGGAATCGTAAAAATTGTGTCGCAATTTTATTTCGTTTCTGTTGCAGTGTTCTCGTACGCAATTTCAAGTTCGTAGCTTTTAATGTGTTGGTTATTAGTTGGTTCAATAAAATAGGTCAAAATGGCACTTTTGTATGGGAGGGGGTAGAAGGGCAAGCGCGATTACAAAACTTTTACAGAAATTTCATTTCAATTATTTTTGTAAGTTTTCATGCAAAATTTGAAATGGATAGCTGTTAAGAATTAGCTGATAACTGATTTCTTAAAAATGCTCGAAAAAATAATTTTGTATGGGAGGGGGTCGAAGAGGTAAGGGAATTGCAAAATTTGTGACGTAATTTGCTTTCTTTTCTCTTGTAAGGTGCTTAAAATTTTTAGTTCGTAGCTTTTAATTTGTTGGTTATTAGTTGATTTAATGGAATTGGTCGAAATCATACTTTTGTATGGGAGGGGGTAGAAGGGCAAGTGCGATTTCAAAACTTTTAAAATCATTTCATTTTGAATATTTTTATAAGTTTTTGTGCAAAATTTCAAATTGATAACTTTTAATAGTTAGGTGATAATTAATTTCTTATAAATGGTCGAAAAAATAATTTTGTATGGGAGGGGGTAGAAGTTTTAAGGCTATTCGACCAGTTAATGCTTAATACTTTTAGAAATTTTTTTTAAATGGATTTCAGAAATTTTCAAGTTTCTACCTTAAAATTACATCCAAAAATTTTCAATTTTCGTGTTTTTTACGCTGCACATGAAACACCTTGTGCCCGTTAGACCGGGGTGGTCGGTTCGTAACAATTGTGGATCAAAATATTATTTTTTTCTACGTATATCAAATAGAAGTATCTACATGCAAAATTTAAAGTTTCTATCTTTGATCAGAGTCCTAAGAAAATCAATCAAAATTTTCAACTTCTTTGCTTACCACCTCCCTCTCTTTACACCCCCTAACTTAAAATTTTTATCAAAATTATAAATTATATAGTTCTATAAACAAACGAATTTTTGATTCGATATCTGTACTCAATTTTGAGATATAACGATTTCTAATTTTGAAAAGTGCACCATTTTTGAAATGCTCCCCATTTCCCCCTACTACTATTATGTCCAAACGTTATATTTTTTTCGTATTTCGCTAGTATAGCTTAGTATATATTTTAAGTTTCAATTACATAGCTTAAGAGATAGTTGAGATATTAATTCTTAAGTGTTTTACTTTGCACCCCCCCTGGCCCTCCCCCTTACAATAATTAACCTATTTCTAAGCTGATTCTGGTGGATCTATATGCCATCTTAATGGTCCTAAGATATGTTTTTTTTATGGTGAGTAGTTACGATGATATAACTATTTCAAAAAAAGATTCGGCCGACAATTTGTTTTTAGCCCCCCCTTTTCGGACGCCAAGGGGTAAAAAAATTAAATTATTGATTGATTTGAATGATTTTCATCTTCCTATCTGCATTCGTGGTGAAGATATTAGCAAGTGTATTTTTTGACTTTTTCCATCCCCCCGCCTCCCCTTCCACCTGACACTCCCAAAATTTGGATAATGGAGCTCATTTACCAAATTAACAATTCACCTAAAAACCAACATTCTACCTTTAATGGTCTTGGAGGTACGAGTCCATATGTACGGCGTACGGCGGGACGAATTTTTTTTTTTTTGCTTTTTCAGTCTAATTTAGTTATGAAACGCGAAAAAACAAAATTTCAGGGTAGCAAAAGTTTTTTTTTCTGTGTCGATCACAATTCTGTATTATTAGAATAATAAAGTAAATCAGTTGTCATAATTATAATTGGAAACTTTGCGCTGACTGAAAAGCTGTTGTTCTACTCACGGGCCTGCAATCCGGCTTCACAAAATACTGCTGCTTCCTATGTGAATGGGACACCTCAGTGTGTGACAAACATTACATCGTACGGAACTGGCCTCAGCGACAAAGTTTTACTCCCGGTCGGAAAAATGTCGCCTAGGATCCTCTGGTCCCGAAGGAAAATATTTACTTGCCGCCATAGCACATCAAACTCGGATTGATCAAACAGTTTGTGAAAGCAATGGACGCGACAGGCTATGCATTCCAATTTGTGGAAAATAAATTTCCTCGTAATAGTGAAGCTATAATCAAGAAAGGAGTTTTCGTGGGTCTCCAGATTAGAAAGCTTTTTCGAAATTCGACGTTTATCAATCGCATGAATCGGCAAGAAAAACTAGCTTGGCTTGCATTCCGAAACGTGTATGAGAACTTTTTGGGTAACAACAAAAGTGATGATTGTGTCGCTCATATCAAGGAAATAATGTCAGCGTACAATGCCATGGGGTGTAACATGTCTTCCACTTCATCTTTTACAATGGCGCTACAGCTCAAATCGGACCTTGGCCTCCTGACATTCAGGTTCCTGAACACTTTTCATTATTTATTGTGGAAGGGCTGTTAGCCCTTCGCACACCCCTCTTTCTTCGAATTTTTCATTTTCGTAGATTGAGGTGAACAAGGTATATCCAAGCAGGCAATGTGCTGGAATAATAAATTGCGTCGACCGGGATTTGAACTTACGACCTTCGCATTACAAGACCAACGCACTACCCACTAGGCTACACCCTAGCTTAAATACATGTTAATGTCTCTTCTTCCCTGAAAATTTAGGAGCAGTTTCGGATGAACACGGAGAACGGTTCAGGTAAGTGGAGTATGAGCATGTTGGTAGATTATTGCTAGTTTTTGGTACGATAAACTTCTACCTCAGGGTACAAAAGGAAATCAAGCACTAAATGAAGGTCCTTACCTCATTTATTTATTATTCGAACTGTTGTTGTTATTATTGCTGCTGTATATTTTTATTGTTTAGGCTTGTTTGGGGGAGGATGAAGGGCTGAAAGCTGAAATATGTAGAACATAAATGAAAAACATAACAGGGCTAAGATTACGCGTAAACCGCAATCTTACGATACTCTAGATGAAATAGAATTTTTTGTGATCCCAAGAAATTTTGTATGGGGAGTGTTAGAAGGGGTGATAGCATTGAACTAATTTTTTCCCCATCATGCTAAAGTAGCTATAAAAATGTTTTATACAAAATGCTTATTCCAAAAATTGAATAGGAGCTGAGAAAATTAGTGTGTTAGATTTAGTGAAAATGTACAGTTTGTATGGGAGGTGGTAGAAAGAGTGGGGGGATTTTAAGAATTTTTTCAGGAATAACTAAGAATATCATAAGATTGACATCTCTTAAATTTTAGACCAGTAACATTCATACTTTTCAAGAAAATAGATTTTTTGTGAAGTTGTGAAACTGTGTCATATTGTATGGGAGGGGGTAGAAGCAGTAAAGCTAATCAAATATTTTTTCTGATCTTAGTGATAATGCTAAATAAGTATTTATTACAAAATATGAGCTCGATAAATGTTATATGTTCTGAGAAAATCGGCTTAGAGCATTTCATGAAAAAGTGTAGTTTGTATGGGAGGAGGTGGAAGGAGAGGGAGGACGCAAATAATTTTTATACTGTATATTGAAATCATTATGGAAGTAATATATCCCGAAATTCAGACTAATAGCTTTTATACTTTTCGAGCAAATCCATTTATAGTCGAATTGCGAAATTGTGCCATTTTGTATGGGAGGGGGTAGAAGGGGTGAAGCTAATCGTCTAATTTTTTTTAGCCTTACTAACGATTTGAAATAAATATTTAGTGCAAAATTTCAGCTCGCTAAATTTTATGCGGACTGAGTAAATTGGCTTAGAGTAATTCATGACAAGTACAGTTTGTATGGGAGGTGGTAGAAGGAGGAGGAGGATACACATAATTTTTTTACCGTAGATTGATATTATTGTAAAAGTAATATATTCCAAATTTCAGGCCAATAGGTTTTATACTTTTCGAGCAAATCCGTTTATTGTCAAATTGCGCATTTGTGTTATTTTGTATGGGAGGGGGTAGAAGGGGTGGAGTGATTTGGCCCGTTCACGAACTTTAAGTTAATTTTTTGCTAAAAATGACACACACAAATTTTTAGCACTATAGCTTAAAGCTTTCGAGAGTTATGCTGTAGACAGACGCACAGACGGACAGATAGACAGAAGGACAGACGGGCAGACGGACAGACGGTCACTCGGAATCGAGGTTTTTGAGCGACATCAAATATTTCTGTACCCTTGGCGGCTCAGTGCGAGCGTTATTTCTTAGCGTTACAAACGGTAAGGCAAACACAATATACTCTCAGATTTCATCTATAGTATAAAAATTGCGAAAAAACCTGAAAAATCTATCTCTTTTAATGTTTTTTTTTTAATTTAGTGGAGAAATTACTCCCCCCCCCCAAATCTACCTTTTTGCTAGAATTATTCATGTTTTATATATTTTCATTTCTCTAGCCCATCAAAAGAAATTTAAAGGCTAAACTAATCCTTTTCATCCGTCTAAATTATGGAAAATTGATTAAAAGAGGGTGGGGGTCTCCCCCTAAAACGATAAGTGATGGGAAAAAATGGGGGTCATTTTCGGATTTTGGATGTCATGTTACATAACAATTAGCAGAAATTGTGTCAGCGCTTTTGACTTACAGTGCATTAGCTCCATGGTAGGTGTCGTTACAGAGCACTGCTCGATAGGGAAAGATGCAGAGAGTCTTGGCATTCCTTGTAGGGATCTTTGCTGAAGCTGCAAACATAAGGATGAGGAAGAAACAATTCTTCGTCTATTAGGCACTTGTCCTGCTCTCTTTAGAAAGAGTAACCCTGGATATGCGAAAGTTAAGAACCTTCACCATTTCATAGAAAGCTTCGGTTGGTTCATCGTGTATGATTATGGTTTTCGAAATCCTTTTGCATCACAGTAGACTAGCGAATGGTCCATGTGCGTCCTGACTTTTGTCTGGCAGCCACCTACCTACCTTCAACCCTCTACCCTCCATGCAAACTGCACCATTGAACGATATACGATGTACCAATATTCTGAGTACTTATCAAAGCAATATCAATACTAAGCAACAACGCCAGCACGCCAATAGAAGAATTGTGGCAAAATATCAAAGATGGCATTACATCTGTCGTAGAGGAGGTGATAGGACAACAATTCCGACGCAAAAAAAAATGACGAACACTTTAAATTACACAACACAAGAGCCGCGTATTCCCTTGTTAAAAGAACGAAAGGGGAATACCAACCGAAAACGACCCTCTGCAAAGATCCAGAAGGGAACATTCTAAGTAATGCGGAAGATATAAAATTAAGATGTGCGCAACACTTTGAACACCTTCTTAATCCGAGCCCATCACCCGTACGAACAGCAGTAGCAGACACAATTGCAGGTATAACTGATGTAACAGCTGATGAAGGATCTGCTTTGAGTCCTCCCACACACGAAGAAGTAAAAACAGCGCTGAGGAACCATCCAAACAACAAAGCGCCGGGCACTGATCAAATTGCAGCTGAGCTTCTGAAAACCGGCGACACCTGCTTAGCGCATCTCCTACATAGAAGAGTCACGGACATATGGACACAGGAAACACTTCCGGAAGATTGGCGCAAGAGCATCATATGTCCAATTTATAAAAAGGGTGACAAACTCTGCTGCGGAAACTACCGAGGAATATCTCTGTTGTGTACGCCTAATAAAATCTTGATGAAAATTCTGGAAAAGAGAATTAAGCCCTATGCTGACAAATTGGTGAGTACCAAGGCAGATTTAGAGCTGGACGATCGACCACGGACCAGATATTCTCAGTTAAGCAGGTGCTGGAAAAGTGCTGGGAATATAATATTGATGTGCCAGATATTTGTTAACTTCAAACAAGCATACGACAGTATCGACTCGTACTGTATAAAATCATGTTAGAGTTTGGAGTCCCACCGAAACTGGTTCGGCTTACAAGAATGACAATGACCGAGTCTTTGTCACGAGCCAGAGTAGGAAACAATCTGACTTCCAGTTTTGAAGCAGACAAAAGCATTAGGTAAGGTGATGGCCTCGCACCAATGCTGTTCAATTTGACACTCGAATATGTTGTTCGGAAACTTCCCGTTGACACCAAGGGAACACTATGCTTCAAATCCACACAACTCGTAGCATATGCCGACGATATAGATATACTTGCAAGATCTCTGGAGAGTGCTAAGGAGGTATTTGTAAACCTTGACTCGGTATCAAGGGAAGTTGGACTACGTATTAATGAAAACAAAACAAAAATTATGACGAAAAGACGCCAATTAGGCAAAATATTCCGGTAGGAGACTATAACCTAGAAAACGTAGTCAACTTTATATACCTAGGAGCGAACCTATCGAAGGATGGAAGAGAACCCATCGAAATCAAAGAAGTGTAATGATGGCAAACAAGACTTATTATTTGGTACTTGCAATAATCAAAAACAAAAACTTGCACAGAAAAACAAAACTTAAGCTATACAAAACCATCATAAGACCTGTGCTATGCTATGGCAGCGAAACGTGGACTTTAACTTAGGCATCCGAAAAACTACTTAACGCCTTTGAAAGAAAGGTCCTCAGAAGAATCCTTGGACCTGTGAGGGAAGACTGGAGAATACGATACGATATACGATCATAAAATTTAAGAAGTTACAATGGGCTGGTCATGTGGAGTGGAGGTATGACGGAAGAATTCCCAAACGCACACTAGAAGGGAAAGTCAACGGACAAAGACCAGTCGGAAAACCATGGAAGCGCTGGGAGGATTCGATTGACGCAGACAGCAAATCACTGCTAAGATTTTCTAACTGGAGGACGCGGTCACTGAACCGATATGAACGGAGGCAAAGTATTCAGGAGGCCAAAGTCTTATTTGGGCTGTAGCGCCATCGTAAGTAAGTAAGTCTCAAAGCAATGGAGCTAAAATTTGATGTTAGCAGGTCTTGCCATCAGCCAAGGTAAGACCGCGCAGGTTTTTTTTCCGTAATTCTAAATTCAAACATTTCAATTAACCAAACGCAAGTTAAATCAGATAAATCAAACGCAAATTAGAGTAATAGATTAAGGGGTAGAAGAATATTGAATCCTTCGAAAGAAAGTTTCCATTTCATACCATCAAAACATAGCTAAATTATTCACTTTGCATAAATAATGTTTATCCAACAGTGTAATACCTAACGACCGAATTATTGACCATCATGATCTCAGTTAATGGTCACTTTTTCCCCATCATTAGTTTTTGTAAGGATGAAGAATGTACTAAGCTAGCAATTCCTGTAGACTTTTAATTTGCTAGTCACTCTAAAGGAGCGAAAAACAGCTTTGTTTTATAAAATTTTGAGGACATATGAAATGCAGAGGAACTTTTAAAAACTGTTTTCCAGAAGGTCGCTAAAAACTAGTCTCGCTGTAAAGAGATAGAAGATAGATTCAAATATAGACGTTTCACTGTACTTAGCATGTAGCAGGCGAAAGTGTGCTCCAATCTTCCAAATCGTGATTGCTTCTAAGTTCTCATCTCACTCCTAGCCTCCCAGATTTGATGGTGCCTAAAAAAAGAGTTGGATAATCTATGAAATCCTGGAAATTTTGTTACATTTCATAATACTAATGAAACCATCAATTGAAGTTATGTTTAAATAAACAACACCATGGAATACATTCTACTTTATACATATATGATTTATAAAAAAATGTAAAAGCACGTATTATTATTTATTACAGCCAGTTTTTAGGTATTCATTATTTACTTGAGTAATTCTTCATAAGCTACCTGTTCCTTAAAAAGAAAAAAAGATGAAATAAATTTTCTTCTGCAAATACCAAAATATTAGCGTCTATACGAACAGCATGACTTATTTTCAGAACTAAATAAATAAATATATCGTACAACGAAAATACCTAAACAAAACCTTCAAGGTGATATTAATATTTCACCCTCCTGCAGTCAATTTGCATCAATTAATAAAATTAATGGATCTTTGTTAAAGTGAAAAAAAACGATAAACCGAATGTAAGCGTTTTCTTTTTAGCTACACTAAAATACCTGTCCGTCGTCCAATCAACCAAAAAAAAAACCCCTAGGATTACAAAAAAAAAGCTCGCCACGCCGGCTGATTAGCAAACAAAAAGCGAAATCGATACTGAATAATCAATAAATATCAGATCCGCGCAAGAAGAAATCTTTAATTTCTTATTATTTTTTCTTCTATGTCCATGAAGTTCGGTACAAAAGAAATCCGGCATTAAGAGATATCAGGAAATGAGATAAAGCTTGAAATGCTGGAACAATCAGTTATTGCGCGCGAATTAAAAATAAAAGTGGTTTCGAGCCGAGGAAAAAGTGGAAGTGCGGGGAACTCTCTGAGTTTGGCATTAAATATTAAGCGTGCTTCTTATCCGTTTTGAGCTTTGCGTGTAATAATAATAACAATAATGAAAAAAAAGCAAAATAACAACATACAAACAGATGAAAGACGACGTATCATTAATCACTCAATTAAGCCACGAAATTTTCGAGCCAGACTAGAAACATGGGACGTCCTGCCGCGCTAATACGTGGCAACATGGCTCTCTTCTCCTCCTTCTACTTTGCTGGAATATCCGGAGGGTTGGTATTCAAGATTGTCTGCATTTTTGTTTAAGAATAAATCATGGAAAGTATTCACAACTCGCAAACACCGCATAGTTGATGGTTTTTTTAAGAAGCAACTACCAACAAAAGTTAACGCACAATTTAATTGATTGAGAGACTAAACTGTCTGAATTCAAACTTACGTTACATGATGTCATGCACTGGCTTTGCGTTGCAAAAGAATCGTTTTAGAAAATTAGAAATAGTTAAGTTAGTTAGTTGTTTGGTGAATGTTTCTACAGTGCATTTTAAATTAAAAGGAAAATTTCCGGATTTTGCACTGTTTATTTTATTATTCGTGACGGTTCGGTCTCTGCTGAGCTTTAGTATGATAAATGTTTCAGCATAGATCGAAACTTCACGCGTAGCAAAGCAAACAGTGTAAGAGCCGCATTCTTTCCTTTTAAAGTAAGCTGCTTATTTTTCCGACTGGGATCAGTTCTTTTTTCTTTCAAGGTTGCACATATGTAAGCATGTATTTTAATCATAAAAAGCACACAGAAATGTTGTTTGTAGTGCGCGTTGCAAAATATTGTACAAAATCTTGCCGGCAGATTTGAAATATGCCTGTATTTCGCATAAGCTTTAATTCTGCAATATGATCTATTTGCATCCACTACGTGGAACATAAACTAAAGTACGTGCAATGAAAGCTTTGCGAATGAAAGCTTTTATCTAATGTTAGAGCCTCAAAACAAAACTCAAGTGACGACGCAGAGTGTAATGATAGGTCAAATGAAAATAAGACATAACAGGGCTACGATACTCTAGATGAAATAGAATTTTTTGTGATCCCAAGAAATTTTGCATGGGAAGTGTTAGAAGGGATGATAGCATTGAACTAATTTTTTCCCCATCATGCTAAAGTAGCTATAAAAATGTTTTATACGAAATGCTTACTCCAAAAATTGAATGGGAACTGATTTAAAGAAAATGTAGAGTTTGTATGGGAGGTGGTAGAAAGAGTGGGGGGATTTTAGTAATTTTTTCGGAAATAACTAGGAATATTATAAAATTGATATCCCTGAAATTTGAGACTAGTCCCATTCGTACTTTTCAAGAAAATCGATTTTGTGTGAAGTTGTGAAACTGGGTCATATTGTATTGGAGGGGGTAGAAGCAGTGAAGCTAATCAAAAATATTTTCTTATCTTAGTGATAATACTAACTAAGTATTTATTACAAAATATGTTATGTAAGTCAAAATCGTCTTTTCGAGATTATTTATAAAAAATTCCTATCAAGCGGTTGGTGAAATTTGTGCGTCATCCATTCATTTTTTCACTGGTCGACTTCCGACCAACGCCATTCTTCTTCTTCTTCAATGGCATATATGTACATACCAACGCGCTAGAATTATATGTCGATCGAGGTAAGAGCTCATGACCTTCGCATCTGGGTTTGTTCCCATTGACACCTATCATCCATCATTAAATATTACTGTAATTTTCCGCTCAAACTCTTTTCACCATCTATCACGACGACTTCTAAAAGAAATTTTAGAAAAACTCACTATAGCGCCATGAAAGCGGAACTTGGCTTGGTTAATTCGAACGCTATTTTGGTTGGTTTTCCGTCTGAAAATGTTTTAGCACTCTTTCTTAAAATATTTCATAAAATCATTGAACAACATGTTCCACTGTAAATTTCTGGTAAAAAACTTATACTGACTTCCAAACAAATATACCACAATTCTACTACGTACTTCGAAAGAAAACGATTTTTTGCCGCAAGTACAAGCGAACAAATCATATTTCTGACTACCAGATCTATTCGTCGCACAGATTGCTTGCCAAGAACTCTATTAAAAATGATTGCAACCGTTATCTTAGTTTAATTGAGTCGGGTTTAGCTCGTAATATGATTTAGTCCTTCTGGTCGTACATCAAGATAATAGAAAAACGTCCCCGCTTCTCTTTATTGCGTGTTATGATAACATCTCTGCTTTGGAACCTCAAGGTATATGCGATCTTTTCTGTTCATACTTCAGCTCTGTTTTCCACCGACAAGGATCTAAACTACGATTTATTTGTTGAGAGCCATGGGCCTTTGGACATCGTCCCTATTTCTTCGGTCGATGTCGCAAACTGTATTAGTTTGCTGGATCCAAACAACAATGGTGGTCCAAATGGTATTCCCAACCAGTTCACCAAATCGCTTTGTGATGAATTATCTTCTCCGCTTGCGATGATTTTCAACAAATCTTTTAGTGAAGGTTACTTTCCTGGAGCATGAACGCTCGCTACCGTGATCCCAATTTTTAAAAAAAAGGTGGCAAGAAAAATGTTAAAAACTATATCTCAGCACTGAACTGCCTTGGAAAAATATTTGAACGATTAGTTCATAGCGACATTTCCGAACATCTTTCTCATCTTATTTCTTCAAAGCAACATGGGATCCTAAAAACAAGTCCACGAAATCCTTTGAAAGCCATAGATCTGTGTACACCATGACTCTATGAATCCTAAGATACTTATCTCAAAGTTAAATAAGTACGATATCTGTGGTTCGCTTCTCAGTTGGATTTCTTCGTATTAAAATTGTGACTAGCACGTACCGGGAATTTGTAATTAAAATTAGTCTGGGAAATGATATTTAAAATTTTTTTTTTTTGGTATGCAGGTAGGACTGTCCTTAATTATTATCCCGAAAATCAGTTTGCTTATAGCAGCTGGTTGAATAAGTAGTCCACGGCAATTTTTGTTTTATGTCCTCGACTGTAAACGGGTTCCACGGAGCGTTAATTTCAGTTTCAAAAATATGAAAAAATCGCATGGAGTCAAATCTGGTGAATACAGTGGTTGATTGATGGAATTCGTTGCTTTTTTGGCCCCAAATTTGGTCACAATTGAGGCTCTGTGCGATGGCGCATTTTCATCGTGGAAAATCCATGAAATCTTCTTCCACAATCCCGGCCGTTTTTTAAGGATTTGTTCACGCAAACGCTTCAATGTGGCTAAGTAGTACTCCTGATTGACTGTTTGTCCCTCCGAAAAGAATTCAAAATGGAACAACCTCGAATATTGAAAAAAAAACAAAATAATAAGCATCGTCTTGTATTTTGAGCGGCTTTGGCGTGGTTTTTTCGGTTTCAGCTCATATTTTTTCTCTATTCCGATAATTGTTGGCTGTCAATTGTTGCATGTCAAATTCGTAGATCCATGTCTCATCACCACTTGTGATGCGCTCCATTACTGTGAGATTAGAATTAGCGCGATTAAGCATATACAAAGCGACCTGTTCACGGTACTTTTTTTTAGGAAAATTTATTGGAAAGAGTTTAGAAAGGACGCGCCCGAAGGTCGCCCTTCTTCGGAATTTTCACAATGACGACCTCCTTCCATTCAGTCGGATATCTTCCTACATTCCACACCTCAGTAAAGAGTGGGAGGAGTATATCGGCTGTTATTTCCGGGTCGGCTTTGAGGAGTTCGGTTGGTAGTCCGTCTATACCGGGAGCTTTCCTTCTCGCCATTAACCGAATGGCGGAAACTATCTCTTCCTTATCTGGGGGATCGTCCCTTATTGAGGATTATTGCGGTTGGATGTTTGGTAGTTGTTCTATTTCTGGAATATCTTCATCTGACAAGATGTTTAAAATATCAGAGAAGTATTCCTTCCACCGCCGCAACTGGTGTTCACTCATATTAAGGAGAGTTTCGTTGACATCTCTCACCAGGTGGTTGGCGGTAAAATTCCTGTTCGTCAACTGTTTCATGATTTTGAATAGTGAACCCATATCCCCAAGGTAAGTCGCAGATTCTGCCTTGTTTGCCAGATCTTCAATGGCCTTTTTCTTGTCGCGTCTTAAGCTGTATATGAGCATCGCGGTAGTTCTGCTTCAGGACATCGGGTTGAGAGATGATTGCCAATTTGGATTTTTTCCGATTGCCAAACTTGTCCCATATGTCTTGCGACATCCAGGGTTTCCCACCGCTTTGCACATATCCCACAGATTCTTCAGCACTAGTTTGAACCTCCACTTGACCTCGCTCAAGCCCAAGATTTGGATGGTATAGTGCTCCATTTCACGGTCGATCACTGATTGGCGGCGCAAGGACCGAGTAACCCCAGCTCTTGACCCGTCATTCAATGTTCGAACGTTCCAGAAGCCAATCATAGTCCGTTTTCGAATGCCAAAAGTCGTTACCGTAGAATCAGTCCATATCCGAGGCGCTGTATCCGTTCCTCGTGTCAGTTAGGTCTTAAGATCACGGGTGATAAGCCCATGATCCAGTGAGGGTTCATTTGCCATTTTTAGGGCAACCAGGACTGGCTGTGGGCGAATTCTGCTGCCCCTACAGCAGGATCTTCTGCATTACTTATAATTTGCAATTCGTTAATATTTTGTAATTTTCATTTTATTTCGAACCAATTAAATGGCTTCAACTTAATATTACCCAAATAATAGTCTGTGTCGCAGTTAACCCCTAGAAATGTACACAAGTTGTGGTTATTAGAGGCAGTCCCTTTCTGTACTAGAGCGTCGTCTATGCATTTTCATGTTTGTTTGTTGTGTGATACCTACGGTGTGTGAAGCCGCAGTGCTGCCACATATCAATTATTTTGTTGCAAGTCAAATTATCAACTAGTATTCACTTGTTCCAGCTTTTCCCACTTCCCTCTGTGGGAAGGAGGCAGTAGAATGCCAGTCCGGCTTGCCCTAAAAATGGTAAATGTACACTCACTGAATCATGGGATTATCACCATGATGTTAAAAGCTAACTGATTCGAGAAGCAGATACAGCGCCTTCAATACGTACGGTATTCTATGGTAACGACTATTGGGTTTCGAAAATGGACTGTGATTGGCTTCTGAATCGTTCAAACAATGAATGGCGGTGGAAGGGCTGGGTTACTCGGTCTGTACACGGTCAGTGATCGACTATGAAACGAAGCACTATCACATCCAAATCTTGGGCTTGGGCGAGGTCAGGTGGACAGGTACAGAATAACAAACCCCGCGCGGAAATACCATTCTAAATGTTGGTCCTGAGTGTGAAGCCGAAAATAACGTGGCACTAGTCCTTACACCGAGAGTGATAAACAATCTCATCATGATGATGATGATAAAGAGTGGTCTTATGGCCAACAGAGTGCCACCTACGAGCGTATTGTTATCATTTCAGAAGATATGAACGCCCAGGTTGGCTCTGATAATTCTGGACTAGAACATGTCATGGAGAGGCATGGCTATCCTGAGTCGACGCGTCATGACATTGTATTAAGAGACTCAGAAATGGTGAATAAATTGGTGGAGTCTTGTAGTACTTGGCAAATGATCATCGAACGCAAGTCATCATAAAACATCTTGGGTTTCACCTTCAGAACAAAATCGTGCATTTGGCCACAAGTTGCGATGGATAAGATGTCACCTCGATGTGCGAGCGAAGCGTGGATCTCACGTGAAGCTGTCGTGAAGGGCGATCACCACTTGATGGTTACCAGCTGAAGATTGTGCACAGCAGCTGTCCGAACGCCACAAATTCTTCAAACGAAGCTCAAGCTTAATTTGGATAAACTTGGAGATCCCAAAAAACACGAGTATGCGTGAAAAATCATCCAGATTGGCCAAATAATAAATACGCTCACTGGACTCCAGTGGAGGCAATCAGAAATACAGTTCTAACACTTGGAAAAGAATCTGTGGGATAATCGCAAAAACTATGAGAAACCTGCGTGTCGCAAGACTCATGCATAAAGGTTGGCAATCTGAAATTGGCAATCATCTTTCAACCCGATGCCAACCAAAAGAACTCCCTACTTAAGAACAAACGACCGTGATGCTGATCAATGATCAACGGCGGGAAAGAAAGCCTCAGTTATATATAAATAGACGAACTACTAACCGAACTCCTCAAAATGGACCCGGAAATAACAGCCCCCTCCCACTTTTTGGAAGATATCCAGCTGAATGGAAAAAAGACATCTTGTAGGATTGTTACTGGAAGATTGTAACAATTGGACTAATTACTTCTACACTTTGAGGAAATAGGAATGAAACATCACTAAACAAGCGTTGGATTATAATTTTCAAGGAAGAAAACGGGTTTGTCAACCATGTAGCACATGGAAGCGAGCAATTGAGCAGTAGGCCAGAGGAATACACAAGTCATGCCGACAACTTAAGGCCGATGCTCAGGATCGCGCCTTGTGGAAGAGAGCTGCTTCTGGAAAGAAATTTTATTACTGCCAACGAAATCTTGCAATAGGGTCAAAATAGCAGGCAACAAGCTGGCTGCAACTTAAGCATTTTTGGGACAAGTTGAGAATGGGAAGTCAATATGCAGATTACATAGTAACAGCTAGGGAAGACTAAGAGAATGGGGGCTGTAGGTCATGGCTGTTGTCAGTTATTTAACGCTTAACTGGAATTGCAGTCAATAGTTCTTCTAAGTAAAATCAATATTTCGTTTTTTTTTTTTTTTTTACAAGGAAAAAATATCTTCCCACACCAATACCGAGACGAATTTCACAGAATTTCTGATTGACGCGAGAGATTCTTTTACAGAATAATTGATCCCATCCATCCGACTGGCGTACTACTACCGCGTATATCATTTTCCAAGTATTGGTCATAGCTAGTGCGCTGTACTAGCTCCTATAGCCTGAGACATAAAATTTTATTCAAATCACGATCAATGAATAACTCAACTTGCAAGTGTAATTTTTGGTATGAAACGTGACAAGGTTGTTGGTGGTTAAGTAATTACAGGAAAAGAATAATGGGTGTTGTACGAAGTATTATTCAATGAAATAATTTAGATTTTCCTTTTTATTTTGCGATATAATAGAATGAATATAACTTAAATTTCAATGACGCCGTCAATGAAACCTATTTATCATTCGTCGGCTTCACTGAACCCCCAACTATAAGGACTAGACCTGGATGAAAGAAGAATGTCGGACTGATCGCGATCCCATTAATAATTCAGTTGCAATTACGAGCAATCGTACAACCACCGTAACTACTTCAACATTTCAATCTGGCTTAAGACGATAGTAGCAAATTGTAACCACCGTGAGTCTTTAATGATCTCGAAACATGCATTTGTCACGGAACTTTAACAAATTAACGAAATACTGCAATCGCAAAACCTTGGAATGACAAATTGATTATTGACATTTTTCGGTTCATTGATTTCACTTAGGCCAAGCTTTAAGTTCATTATTACACGCCATCGAGACATCTTAAATATTTTTCTGATTTCCGTCCGGCAATTTCAATTCCATTATCACAGTCTCACGATTTTGCTCTTTGACGGGACCATTCGCATCTTGGGCGCGCATGAGTTGTGATGTGGACGCTATATGGTCTCATGATTGACCGAAACCTTAAAAAAAAAAGAAACAGGAATACGATGAACCAGACCTCTATAGATGGAGAATGAAAAGTCCAAGTCCAAGTATATTACACTAAGTGTGGGCTTCCGATAAGAAGTCCCTGCTAAGTGGCTTTCTGTTTTTTCGTATCGTCTTGGCACGGTATTATTACGCGGACCATAAAGTCCAACATCCAGAGAAGTTCCAGCTATGGATGGACATTGATCTGATGGTGCTGTATTTCTTATAAAAAAAAATTACACAAGCCACCCCTGAATAGAAGAGTCCATCATTCTCTGAGATAGTGTAAGACGTTGTGTTCATTGTTTCTCCATTTCGCGGAGCATGTCCATTCTTCTATTAACTCAATCCTGGTCTTAATTCCTTCAAAATGAAATTGTCATCTCTTATCGGACTTTATTAATAATTTGCTTGAGGACTTATAAGCTTCGAGATGAAATATTTTATGATAATTAGTCAATTAAAATGTCGGGTATCGCTTTATATAAAACAGAAACTGCTTGTTAATTATTTAGCGATCGGATTTATTGATAAGGTCTAAGACGATGATCGTGTCTTGAGGTGTCGTAGCGACGCGATGAAGCTACGTCGAAATGGCAGGATTTTATTCATTTTTAATTTACTCAAATTGAGGGCCTTTATTTAATCGTAAAAATGAAGATTTTGATTAGACAAATTACTTGTTATGGGCTTTGTATGTTGGAGAAAGAAGTGATGGGAAATTAATTTGTATGGTTTTGGTCGAATAAATGAAGTTAACCAAATAAATTAGACAAAAATTTCTTTGATTTTTTTAATCTTGATGCACGGCCCGAAGGCCGATACCACGAGGATATGACATCACGGTTGTCTTTAGCAACACGGATTGTATTTGTGACGACAAACATTAACGCCCGGCATTGATACTGCTTGATGCTAGGCCTACCTAACATTTCTGCCTCTCTGTGGGTCAAGGCTCTCGGTTGAGAAAAACGCAACTCCACTCTGAAGAACTCTTCCCGCAATTTGGGCTAACCGAAGCCACCACGTAGCACCATGTAAGGGGACCTGCAACCATTACCAGAGGTTAAAGTAACCTTCCATGGGCTCCCTGACACAGTATTTCTGTCTGTATGTTCGAATTGAACTCAAAAACGTCTGAGCAAATTCTATTGGAGTGTAGCAAGAGTATAGCCTAGCGGTTAGCGTATTGGTCTACAATGCCAATGCCGTGAGTTCCAATCCGGTCGACGCATAGTTTCAGCACACTGCCTGTTTGGGTATATACCTTGGTCACCTCAATCTACGAAAATGAAAAATTCGTAGATAGAGGGTTGTGCGAAGTCTAACAACCTTTCCACAATAAATAATACAAAAAAAAATGTTTCGAAACCTGAAGTTCAGGAGTCCAAGGCCCGATTTGGACTGTAACGCCATTGTAGAAGTTGTAGAATTCTATTGAAACTTTCGCAGTTTTTCACCTAAAATTTGGTGCATGATGCCTTAGATATAATCAAGAGGGAATAATTCAAATTCCCTCACGCCTTCTACAACCTCTCATCCAAATGTTACAATTCCATTATAAAAAAATAATTTTTTCATACATTGCAACTATTGTGTGCGGATATCGTTATAATAAAACAAAACAATATTATTTAAATCTTCCTCCCTCTCACCCACGCCTTCGACCACCACTTATACAAATGTCCTTCTTTCAGAATGGGCTCACTGAGCGGTACTGTAGCGTTGAAACATATCATGAGACTAAGCAATCTGGGTAAGTTGAAAGAGCCTTTTCTTTAGCCTGCTTTCTACATATAGTGCAACTCAAGGAGGATAAGATCAAAAAGCTTATAATTTGACAAAATTCAGATTAGTGTATGTTGCGAAAATGTTTGAAAGCATTTAAATAAATTTAAAAAAAAAAATTAATTTCATAATTCTTCGTTGCTTTAACAAGATTCTGTTAGTACGTTACCGAGCCGGAAAATTCAAATTACTACAAATTAGTTAAATTTTCTATCCAGATTAATAAGTAAGATAATCAAAATGGTGCCAGTAAATATACATATTAATGCGGATTATAATAAACAAACAAATTTAAATAGGAAATGGCCGTTTAGATAATTGCAGCATATTAGGCTTGGCTCACATTTTATTTCCATTGAGTAATCTCGAAAATATCATTTGTATTCGAATGGAATAATTTCTTATTTATTATAATATCCAATAGTTAAGGTTTTAAAGCCAAAGAATGATGTTGTTCGAAGTGTTCGTTTTGTTGATGCTTCCATTGTATACGGTAAGTAAATAATTTATTGGATTATATTAAAATATATTTCCGAAATTATCATATCTAGAAATTCTAATAGCCTTTTTGCAACGTTGTACCAAGTTACAAGAAAGTAAATAAATTTGAAAATAACAGGAACAAAGTAGTTGTTCCTTCATAGTTCGATGCTACATATTGTTTTTTATTTTGTATAATTTATACACAAAAAAAAATGAATATCTTGAAGAAATGTAATTTATAGTTCGATGCAAAATATAAAAATTTGCACTAGCTAAATATTGTTTTTGTCATAAAAATCATCCGCTAATTAACTTTTTCAAGTTTATTTTTATTTTGCAGAATCCAGTACCGATTCGAATTATTTCATTTAAATGTGAACCAAATGAAAATGTTTGCTCAGATAACTTTTGCACAATAACATTGGTCCGACAACGATTATCGTTGATCAATTTCAATTGCAACTTTCGAGAGCCACAATCAAGTTTAATGGTATGTTAATTAATTACTAAGTTTTATAATAAAAACCTGCTTGCCCTAAAAACTCACTGGTTCATGGGCTTACTACTCGTGATATCGAAATCTAACAGATGCAGCGCCTTGGGTACGGATGGATTCTGCAGTAACGACTTTTGGCAACGAAAACGAGCTACAATTAGCTTCAGGACCGTTCGAAATTCAATGACGGTAGGAAGGCTGGTACTCGGTCCATACACCGGTAATAAATACGCGTAAAACCAAGTACACACATATGGGTTCGAGCAGAAACACACCGACCATTCCCATCGGACCAGATGTGGATTAGGTGCTAGATTTTTGTTACCTCGGCATTATTGTCAGCATGGATGGCGGAGCCGGAAAGGATATTGATAAATAAAGCTCTCCAGGCCTTCTTAATTCATTTCGCTTTCTAAAAGTCAAGAGAGACCTCCTTTCGTACGACGCTGCGAGTATTTGACGTATACGTCAAATCGGTGTTGCTATATGGTTGTACTACATGGAAAGTGATCGTTAGGCTTACACAGAAACAGTAAACTTTCGAGAACCAATGCCTCCGACACATTTGGGGTATATTTTGGGCAGCAAACTTAATTTGCATTATTTTTGCGGAAGAAAGTAAAGTAAAGTTTGAAATCCGGGCAAATCACCTCATCCCTTATACCATATATCAAATGACTCAATTCCACAACTTTATAATAAATCGAGTCACTTGAAAAAATCTGATGATCTGAAATTTTAAACATATAATTTTTATGATAATGATCATATTATTTATTTTATTTATTATTTATCTCCAATACTAAATGTAATAATATCTCAAAGTGACAAAAATCTCTGTTTTTCCAAAAATTTTAATATATTTTTCATTATTCATAAATTTTTATTTCCAGGTACATTTGCAAGTTTTTCGAAAACAACGAAATCAATTTCGACCATGGCTTGTTAATTTCAGTGAGGACATTTGTAGAGTAATGGGAAAATCGATTCATTCGCAAACATTCGCAAAAATGCTGCCCGGCATACGACAGTATGCAAATGTATCTGCCACATGTCCACTAATGGTAAGGAAGAAAATTATTAATTTTATGTATTAAAAGAAGAAACCAAAATTATTCGTAATTTTTTTTTTATATCAACAGGGCAATATTACGATTTCAAATTATCCAGTCGACTATTCTTTCATCCCGTCCGTGATTCCAAATGGCGAGTATCAGGTCAAGACCATGGTTCGAAATGCTATTAAGAATATTTCTATAGTTGTTGTTGTTACTGATTTCCAAGTGGCTTTCCATAAAAAATGGACAAAGTAAATTGGCAATAAATGGAAAAATAAATATAATACATGGTAATTCAATATTACTAATTTTGGATTTTATTCTACCAAATTTAGTAATATTGTATACACTAAAAACTCGACTATCGAAGGAAAATCCCTGCTTAAGCTATGTACAATAATGTGAGGCTTCTGTTGCAATGCTAACGAATTCAATCCAGTTTCTTTTGAAGTTTTCATTAATTTCACAGTAGCCGATTATCAATCAGTCAATCAATTTCCTGTTGAGACCCCTATAGGGACATAGGACAGCAACAGTTCTCATCCACAAGGCGCGATCCTTAGCACGGGCCTTCACTCATCGTCAGGACATGTTTATTCCTCTGACCTCCTGCCCAACTGCTCGCTTTCATTCTTCATCGTCGATCAACCCGACGTTTTCCTTGCAGATTATAACCCACAGCTAGTCTGGCGACGTTTTGCTTTAGTTTCCTGAAAGTGCAACCGATCCACTGCCTTTTCCGCCTTTGAACCTGAATGCCTATTTTAATCTGTCGAGTTGTATTATATTAAAATAAGGTTGGTGATAAAGCTGAGTCATTGCGGGGCTTTCGAAGAATTGCATGACCTTGATAGCAGTTTCCATTAATTTTTGATAAATCATGATTTTAGAGCGATAATTTACGGAGTTCGGCTTGCTTCTCTTCTTGAGCGCTCGCTGGACATTCGCTTGTTTCCAGCTTTTTGGGAATTTTACTGTAGAGTAAACTGGGCAAAGCCCGATTGGAGTTGTAGAGAAGAAGTAGGAAAGATTAAACAGTTTGCGAAGAGGCTTAGACAGAAATGGGAAGAGTTCTTTAATGATGATGGGAGAATACCGTCTAGAGAATTTATTAACAATCATCCGTATTTTGTGTAGCTTCAACACAAACAAAAAAATGTAAATTCTTGTAGAAACGTAATTTATGCAGAACTCGAGTAGGATTTTGACACTATTTCAAAAACATCTTCCCCCATCAATTTTTAGATATTTTTTATGGAATTTAAAGCATGTGTAGAATCTACATCGACGACTGTTTTAATTGAAAAAGTAACCGAAGGATGAGTGTTAATACTGAGATTCTGAAGAATTTTAGAATGACGCGTGTTCGGACTTTTAAGTTATTCAATTTTGTTCCTCTAGTCGATATAGTTGGGAGCTTTTGGTTTTTAGGTAGTAGAGTTGAATTTTTGCATAAATCGATGTTGATAAATTTGCCTTTTTTACTGGAACCACAGAAGAGGTTTGGACCATGAGATGAAACTTTTACTGACTGCTTTGGCAAATCACCATGAAGGTTAAGATCCTTTAGGGCACTTAATTTTTTGGTGATGTCGCATTTTGGTCTTGTAAATTATAGAGTTGCTAGAATTTCTTGTCTTATATAGCTCCAAGTCGCTGTTGGAGGAGTATACCATAAACTTGCTGGTAAAATGAACGCCCTTAGATGGTCTAACTATCTTCTGGCTTAGGGAAGAATGCGCGGCATTTATTTTAACAATATTTTAATTATAGAATGGCATTAAATCAGAAACTGATTCGTATCAACAATTGGTGATAATGCAATCAACAGATAAGTTATTTTTTTCAAGCTGGTTTGTTAAAAAAAGATCAAGGAGACTTGCATAATGGTATGCAACGTCAATTAGTCGAGTATATTCACTGACCAGCTGTTTAAGTTCGTTGATAGAAGTAATATATCTCACTAGTACATCCCTGTTGGCTCGTGCAGCGCGCAGTTAGAGTATTGAAACCAATCATTGTTATTAACTTTGCAATCGTTCGCATAAACGAATTCAGCGTCAGGCTTAACAGCAGGGCTGTAGTCGTAATTTTAGCAGAAGGTATACGCTTTGCAAAACTAGAGTGGTCCTCTGTGACTGAAGTTGCTAAATTTATAAAATCATCAATAATATTGAACTGTAATTTAATCATGCTTCACAACATTTATGATACACTTAGAAAGATGTGCTCCAATTGCAAAACATAGTCCGCGTAGCGATCAAAGAGTTACTAACTATTAAAGTATTTAACTGCCCGTGTATACATAAAATAAGTAAACATGTAGAATTAATGTTGGGTCTTCAATATTATTTTCAAGGAACATAACACAAAATAATATTTTTTCATAAAAAATAATAAGACCAACTTAAAAAATATTACAAACATAAACACGAAATGGAAATAACTTTATAAGTAAAAATAAACTGCCAACAAGTCGGGCGAAACTTTATTATTTTTGGGATCAAATGCACATGCGTAGAAAGTCAATATGCAGGTTAGAGTGGTTAGGGAAGACTAAGTGAAAGGAGCTTCTTGAGCAGGGCAGTTCTCAATTTAACACTTTCCGGAAACGTTCAAAAGCTCCATATTTCATTGGTTTATTTATACAAGTTTGAGTTTTCATGAAGGGAGGAGGGAGGGTGATAGTAAGGGTGGGTAGATGTTAATAGTTTCTTAATTGATTGCTTGAACCAAATCCAATATTCTTTGTATAGAATGTCAGTTTCATAGACGAAGTTGCATAGAATTTTCATTTTCAAACATTTGTATGGGAGGGGGTAGAGGAGGTAGGGGAATCGAAAAATTTGTGATGCAATTTTATTTCGTTTCTCTTGTAAGGTGCTTGTACAAAATTTCAAGTTTGTAGCTTTTAATTTGTTAGTTAATAGTTGATTTAATGAAATTGGTCGAAATCATACTTTTGTGTGGGAGGGGGTAGAAGGGCAAGTGCGATCTCAAAACTTTTAACGTAATTTTATTTCACAATTTTGCACAAGAACTTACAAACTATTTTTGTAAGTTCTTGTGCAAAATTTCAAATTGATAGCATTTAATAGTGAGGTGATAATTGATTTCTTAAAAAAGGTCGAAAAAATAATTTGTATGGGAGGGGGTAGAAGTTTTGAATATATTCAACCAGTTAATATTTCAAACTATTATAGATTTTTTTTAATGTATTTCGCAAATTTTCAAGTTTCTACCTAAAAATTTCATTCAAAAATTTTCAGTTTATGTGTTTTTATACTCTAGATGAAATCTGAGAGTATATTGTTTGTTTGCCTTACCGTTTGTAACGCTAAGAAATAATGCTCGCACAGAGCCACCAAGGGTACAGAAATATTTGTTGTCGCTCAAAAACTTCGATTCCGAGTTGCTGTCTGTCCGTCTGTCCGTCTGTCTACAGCATAACTCTCGAACGCCTTGAGCTATCGTGCTGAAATTTGGCGTGAGTCATTTTTAGCAAAAATAAAACTTTAAGCTCGTGAACGGGCTACATCCCCCCACTCCTTCTACCCCCTCCCATACAAATTTCACGAAATTTCGAAATATTCAGAAATTGATTTTTCTTTGAAACTATTTAAGCTATCGATTTGAAATTTGGGTTAAAGCATTATGATATAGATGCCATTAATATGACTGAATATTGATCCGATGCCATCACTCCTTCTACCCCCTCCAATACAAATGCATAATTTTGAAAAATGCACTTTTTCGATTTTCATCGAAACTAGAAAAGTTATAAAAACGAATTTGTGCCAGAGTTAATTTTATTATAATTGCAATCAGCATTGAAAAAATTATCAACTTCACCTTTTCTACCCCCTCCCATACAAATTTCACGAAATTTTTAAATTTAAATTAAATTATTTTTCTTCGAAACTGTTAAAGCTTTTAACGTGATATTTCGCATAAGGTATACAAATAGAAATATCGATAACGGGAAAAAAAATTGTTTTCATCCTTACACTTCTTCTACCCCCTCCCATACAAATGCATAATTTTTGTTAAAAGCATTATCGATTTCCATTAAAACTAGAAAAATTACAAACTTAAAATTTTGCCAGAATTTGTTTTTTAATAGTTGCAATAAATTCTGGAAAAAATTATCAGCTCAGCTTCCCTCCTTCTACCCCCTCCCATATAAATATCTGTGTTATAAATTCAAGAAAATCATTTCTTCTTCGAATATATGAGAGCTGTCGACTTTGAAATTGAATCAAAGCATAGTGATAAGGATGATGATAAGCAGTTTCAAAATCATCTAAAACGTTCCACTTCCTCTGCCACCTCCCATACAAATGCCACAATTTCTGGAAAACTATGTTCAATTTCTTTCAAAATAACGAAAATTAAAAATTTTAAATTCAGCACGAAACATTTTACATGCCATTTTCAGTGTCACATAGGAGAAATACAAACCTCCCCCTCTACTTCTACCACCTCCCATGCAAAGTCTCTACTCACTATTCGAAAGGATTTGAGATGACATATTTTCCGGTATATTAAAGTCATTTCCATCTCATCTAGAGTATCATATGATTGGGCTTTAAGCCCAATCATAATTCTGTTATGTTTTTCATTGCACATGAAACACTTTGTTCACGTTAGACCCCCACTTCGGTGCATAACAATTTTGGAACAAATTATTATTTTTTTTCTGTGTACATTAAATTGATATGTCGACGTGCAAAATTTAAACGTTGTATCTTTTACGAGAGCCATAAAAAAATCACTCAAAATTTTAAACATTTTCGCTTTCCACCTCCCTCCCAACTTAAATTTTTTACCAAAATTAAAAACTATATAGCTCTACAATCTGACAAATTTTTGATTTGATATCTGTACTCAATTTTGAGATTTAGTGATTTGTAGTTTTGGAAAGTGCGCCATTTTTGAAATGCTCCCTATTTCCCTCCACTACTATTATGTCCACATGTTGTATTTTTTTCATATTTCGCTAGTAAAGCTTAGTACAAGTTTCAAGTTTCAAATACATTGCTTAAGAGATAGTCGAGATATTGATTTTTAAGTGTTTTTCTTTGCACCCCCCTGACCCTTCCCCTTACAATAATTAGCTTTTATCTAAACTGATTCTAGTAGATCCGTATGCCATCTTAATGGTCTCAAAATATCAATTTTTTATGGGAAGTAATTTCGAAGATATAATCATTTGAAAAAAAAAATTCGGCCGACAATTGGTTCTTAGCCCCCCCTTTTCGCACCCTAATGGATAAAAAAATTAAATTATTTTTAAAAGTTGTTCCAAAAACTCCTCTATATGTATGTTAATTTTTAGTTTCCAGCTGTAGCCCTGGTTGAGATAATTGAATTCGTATTTTTCGGTTTAAGCGCTCCCCCTGCCTCCCCTTGAACCCGTACACCCCCCAAAATGGGTATCCGCCTGAGATCCGCAACTACCTATAATCCCTCCAAAAATGAACTTGCTATCTTGAAGGGTTTGGGAGTATAGGTTTAAGTTTAGGTTGTAGGAGGGTGGTTGGTTTGGGAGTTAATGTGCGCTGAGCGTACACGTCGGCGTACGGCGGACGGCGTACAGACAGAAGGATTTTTTTTTGCATTTTTAGGCTATTTTAGTCATGAAACGCGAAAAAAAATTTCTGGGTAGCAATTTTTTTTTTTCCCCAAGTCGATCACAATCTATACATATAAATATAATTGTAGTGTCTGTCTGTTATTTGCTTATAAATGGCTATAAGTTAGTTTTTTGAGTTATTTTAGCACTAACTAAGCATAAAAACACATTTTTGAAATTTTTGTCTGTCTGTCTGTCTGTCTGTCTGTCTGTCTGTCTGTCTGTCTGTCTGTCTGTCTGTCTGTCTGTCTGTACGACCGCTTTTCACGCACAAACGGCTGAACCGATTGTAATGAAACTTGCACAGTTTGTTAGGTGTCTATCGGAATGAAATCTGCTTTTGGTTTTATTTCACTCTCCTCACGCCTTCTACCCCCTCCCATACAAAGTGACTCATTTTCAAAAATATATATTAATCAAATTTTCTTGAAAACTATACAAGCTATTAATTTGAAATTTGGACTATATTATTTCTATTATAAATGCAGTCTTTTGGTATACAAATTATTTAAGGTCTGTCACTCCTTCTAACACCTCCCATACAAACTACACTTTTTCATGAACCACTTTACACCAATTTTCTCAGTACGTGTAACTTTCATCGAGCTAAAATGCTCTATTAAATCCTTAATTAACATTATTATTAATATCGAGATAAAATTAACCGATTAGCTTCACTCCTTCTACCCCCTCCCATGCAATGTGACACAGTTCCACGCCTTCCCAAGAATTCGATTTTCTTGAAAAGTCGGAATGTTACTGACCTGAAATTTAAAATATATCAATTGCATGATGATTATAGTTGTTTCTCAAAAAATCACCAAAAACCCCCTTCTCCTTCTACCACCTCCCATATAAACCGCACTTTTTCATGAAATACTCTAAACGAATTTTCTCAGTACATTTAAATTTCATCGAGGTAAAAATTTAAACTTAATCCTTAATTAGCATTATTATTAACACCGGGAAGAAAATTAACCGAGTAGCTTCACTCCTTCTACCCCCTCCCATACAATGAGGCACATTACACGACTATGTAACAATTCGATTTTCTTGAAAAATGTGAATGATGCAGATCTGAAATTTAAAGTGTATCAATTGCATGATAGTTATAGTTGTTTTTCGAAAAATCACCAAAAACCTCCCACTCCTTCTACCACCTCCCATACAAATTGCACAATTTCATTAAATTCAGTGCACTAAGTTTCTCAGTACCTACTCAATTTTTGAAGCTTAAATTTGGAACAAAACATTTTTATAGCTACTCTAGCATGATGTGAAACAAATTAGTTCAGTGCTGTCACCCCTTCTACCACTCCCCATACAAAATTTCTTAACCCTGCAAAAATTTCGATTTCATCTATTAATAATATCGTATGATTTGGCTTTACGCACAATCGTAGTCCTGTTATGTTTTTATGCTTAATGTTATTTTATTTACTTTTTTTTTTTTTTAATTAACACCAGCTACAATTATTCACATGTTCTTAACGCTCTTCAACACGTATATGATCTCGAATCACGGGTTTGATTTGATCACGAGCCTGTCCCATAAAAATGGGTGTATCATGCTTTCATGCTTAATAATTTATGATTCTGATTCCAACAATATACAAACCATTCTCTTCAAAGAGCCATTAAAGTAAGCAGATTTTATATCCCACATAATGCATTACTAACTACACTCTCAAAAATTGCTTATTATTGCTATTTTTACGCGGACGAAGTCGCGGGCGTTTGCTAGTACTTAATAATAAAGTAAAATGCACCAAATGGACCATCAGGTCGCTAGTGCACTCCTTAGGCCATCTCAAATTTATTTGATAGCGGACCGATAGCAATAAATAAATAAAATAAATAAATATCGAACAATAATAACTAGTGCAACCAAAAATGTAAACACTGAGTAATAATAATTGGTGCAAGGAGGAATGTAAACAATGAGTAAGGTGCGAATGTAATACAAGAAAACATGTCATGTGCAATAAAATGTATGCCATTCTTATTAATTAACTTATGCTAAGGTCAATTATTGCTACAATTGAGCATTCCGTTCTTATGAAATAATTACAATTATGCTAAGTTATTGCTGCGACTGAATAAGGCCGTTCAGGTAGGTATATTCCTTCTTAATGTAGAGATAATTTGATCAGTTAGCTATTAGTTCTTCTGTACTCCTTTATTTTTAAGGTTTTTAAGTTAATTTTGGAATTTTCGAGCAATTCATTTCAGAAGTACTCTTACTTTTCAAAGTTGTGGTGTTAATCTATATAAATATAATTGTAGTGTCTGTCTGTTATTTGTTTATAAATGGCTATAAACAAGTTTTTTGCTTCATTTTAGCAATAACTAAGCAGAATCAAACGTTTTTAAAAAATTTCTCTGTCTGTCTGTCTGTCTTTCCGGCTTTCATGCAAAAACAGCTGCACCGATTGCAATGAAACTTTCACAGATTATTAGCTCTGCTTCGGGGAGTAATCCACTTTAGGTTTTATTTTTCTCCCATCACGCCTTCTACCCCCTCCCATACAAAATGACTTATTTTCAAAAACTTATAATAATCAAATTTTCATGGAAACTATGAAAGCTATTAATTTGAAATTTAAAATATATTATTTCTATTATAAATGCAATCTTCAAGTATATAAATAGTTAGTGAATCTCCTAACTCCTTCCACCACCTCCCATACAAACTAAATTTTTCATGAAATACTATACTCCAATTTCCTAAGTACGTATAACTTTGATCGAGCTAAGATTTTGTTATTAATGTCAGGAAAAAACTAACCAATTGGGTTTACTCCTTCTACCCCCTCTCATACAATGTGGCACAATTCCACGACTTTCCAAAAACTCGATTTTCTTGAAAAGTGTGAATCTAACTGATCTAAAATTTAAAACACATCAATTGCATGGTGATTTTAGTTGTTTCTAGAAAAATTACCAAAAACTCTTCACTCCTTCTACCACCTCCCATACAAACTGCACTTTTTCATGAAATACTCTAAACCAATTTTCTCAGTACGTATAACTTTGATCGAGTTAAAATTTTCTGATGAATCCCTAATTAGTATTATTATTATTATCGGGAAAAATTAACCGATTGGCTCCACTCCTTCTACCCCCTCCCTTACAATATGACACAATTTCACGACTTTGCAAAAACTCGATTTTCTTGAAAAGTGTGAATCTAACTGATCTGAAATTTAAAAGATATCAATTGCATGGTGATGATAGTTGTATCTAGAAAAATTACCAAAGACCCCCACTCCTTCTGCCACCTCCCTTACAAATTGCACAATTCCACTAAATCCAATGCACTAAGTTTCTCAAGTTGCCTATTCAGTTTTTCAAGCTTAAATTTGGTGCAAAATATTTTTATAGCTACTCTAGCATGGTGTGAAAAAAACTAATTTAGTACTGTCATCCCTTCTATCACTCCCCACACAAAAACTCTTAAGATTACAAAATTTTCGATTTCATCGGTAGTATCATATAATGGGGCTTAACGTACAATCGAAGTCCTGTTATGTTTTTAAGCTTAATGTCATTTTATTTGGGCTTTTTTCAATTAACACAAGCTACAACTATTCACATGTCCTTAACACGTATACATATGATCTCGAATCACGGGTTTAATTTGATCACGAGCCTCTCCCATTCAAATGCGAGTATCATGCTATCATTCATAATAATTTATGGTTCTGACTCCAACAAAATACAAAACATTTTCTTCAAAGAGCCATTAAAGTAATCGGAATTTATATTCCATATAATGTATTACTAACTACATTCTCAAAAATTGCTTATTAATGCGATTTTTATGCGGACGAAGTCGCGGGCGTTTGCAAGTTTGGAAATAAAACCAAAAATAATTTCACCGATAGATTTCGAACTCCATGTCTTGCTTGATTGGTTCTGTAGAGTATTACATTATCCCGGGCGGAGCAGATGCTGACTCTGTCTCTCGCTGCAGGCGCCCTTGATGATTGGACCTTACGCCTTCGTTGAAAATCATGATATGAATGAACTTGAAATTTGGCATAGAAAGCTTCCATAACAGGTACAAAAATTTTTGGATTTCCTTAATTCTTTCCTTCACCCGCACTCCCATATAAATTTCAATTATTTTTCTTAATAATTTTATTCAATAGCTAAAAACTAAAGCTAGGGTGTAGCCTAGTGGGTGGCATGTTGGTCTTGTAATGCGAAGGTCGTGAGTTCAAGTCCCGGTCTGCGCAATATATAATTCCAACACATTACCTGCTTGGATATACCTTGGTCACCTCGTTCTACGAAAATGAAAAATTCGTAGAAAGAGGGTTGTGCGGAGGGCTAACAACATTTCTACAATAAGTAATGAAAAAATGTTAAGAAACCTGCATGTCAGGAGGCCAAGGTCCGATTTGGGCTGTAGCGCCATTGTAGAAGATGTAGCTAAAAACTTAAAACCGCAAACATTACTCCGTCACTGTTTTTTTTTTCGTTTATTGGGTCCTAGTTTCATACTCGAACGGATGCGGGGTCTAACTCTTTCGCCAACATGCCTTACGGAGTTCCATCACTACTCTAGTGTTGATTATTTCACTTTTGTGTTCAATATTTTCCTTGATTACCATTATGAACTTCGCTTTTATAATTTATAAGAAAAATATGCAAGGCATCGAAAAAATTCCGTTCCCACATAATTCGCAATTGAATTGGAGTGAAAGTCTTCTCGATTTCATCATACGGCGACTATCGGGCACACGAAAACAAAACCACATATTTTCTAACATCGAAAATAATTAACCAAGAGCCATAAGTTCATGCAAACAAGCCTTTCATCATAACGCCACGAACCTTATGAGCTTCGAACAATAGCGAACTGCTCGGACGAGCGTAGCAAGAAACATGTAATCTGCATTAAGGTCCGTACAATCCGGGGCTGTGCTGAAGTAGTCAGAGCGGCAAGAGAAGATCCAAATCCGAATGTCGGTGGCAGAGAGTTTAATCGATCAATCTTGTAAGACTCCAGTAAGGAGGTTAAAGGTGACATCACAACGCCGTACAATCACCAGCTCGATGATTTCGGTAGCTTCACCAGCAGCCGGTGGCGGAACGGGGAAAATGCTATTCGCCGATGTACAGAGTCCGTAAACGATTTGCTTGTTATCATCATTGTTAACTGGCCTAATGCCAACCAATATCCAATCTCATCCTCGAGATCAAGATGACGATGCTCCTGTGCTAGTTTTCTCCGAGGTGTAGATCACAAGAACGACTTGAAGCTGCACAGCTACGGCCGGTGCGGAGGTGAGGTGGGAACTTTTTTTTCCCATACATCGCTCGCTAGCTAGCTAGCTTGGCTCCCTTGCGTACCGCTAGACGGAGTCATGTCGCCGGTTTTAAATTGGGCATGAATTGAGCATCATCCGAGAGCACTCGTTTAGCACGTAAACACTTTGTTAACACAGGCACTGATTGGAATCGCCTTGGGAGATATAATTCACGTCTTTAGGATGATTGGAAAGTTAATTCTGGTTTTCTAGATGCTGAATGTGCCGGCTGCTGCACGAGGAGAAGAAAAGACTTTTTCTACGGCCGTTTCCATATCTCCAGTGCATAGCCAGGCGATTGCGGCTAGCACTGCTGCATCGCGGTATTAGCCGCTGCGATAGCTTGGCTTATTGTTTCAATCCGACTCGTTGCTGAGCCCGACTTGGCAGTACAGTTAGCGGCGTTGTTGCACTGTTCCTCCAATGCGACTGCTTTTTGCGCGATTTATGAGCATAAATACGCCGTGCCGTACAATTGGACGTCAATCGTTAGTTCAAATTTCCATCGATTCGTGATTATTTCTTAGACTCTGCCGAGAGTTTTCAGGGAATAAAAAGTTAATAGTATCCAGCAATCGGGGTCTGATCTTCACTAGTGCAACTATTTCCTGTTTCTACTACTACAATGGGACTATAGCCCAAATCGGGCCTTGGCCTCCCGACCTTCAGGTTCCTTAACATTTTTGTTATCTAATGCGGAAGGGTTGTTAGACCATTTTCGTAGATTGAGGTGACCAAGGTATACCCAAGCGGGCAGTGTGTTAGAATTATGCGTCGACCGGGATTTGAACTCACGACCTTCGCATTGTAGACCAATACGCTACCCACCCTAGCTTCCTGTTTGGTTGAGGTGAAAAACGCCACCGAAGTGACCATGACGCAACACCGGCTATCGATAAGGATCGCGCTGTAATCGAGGCTGCCGAAAAGTTGATCGATGGGAAACGCGGTTTTCGAAATTTGATCTGCACGAGAATCGCCGCAGCAATTCTCGAACTGACAGATAAAGGAATGTCCAGCATGCTACTCGAACTGAATCTCGATTCGAATCGCGTTCTTTCACAAGTTGCTCTCATATGGGTTAAGATGAAATGAGCCGAAATTCCGTAGAGCCGAATTACACAATAGCCGCAACGTGCACACATCTCAAGCATTTATGATCTCGAAAATGCACTTGTTCGCAATGTTCGCGAAGAATTTTCCATTTTTCGAAAGTAATTAACATCTCTTAGCGAAGTTCCTGCGCTGCAACCGATGGGCTCCGTCTCGAAATGAGCCAAGACGCTGCGCTCACCTGACGCAATTTGGCTACAATGCGAGCTTGCTCGTAGTAATTATCACAATAAATCCTTAGGGAGAGAGTTGGGTTCGATCCGGTGTGGTTTTCGTTCGCAAGAAATGGAAAAAAATCGCGCGACTCGAATCGAAACTACCCAAAACTCATTCCATAACCGAAACAACGATCTTCATGTTGAAACCAATGTTGCGAAAAATCTTCGCTTTTTTCTGGAGTCCCAAGATCGCCGAAATCCGGTATATGCGCGCGAGACATTATTCGGTCTGGGACGACAACAGGTTGGCCGAGTCGCGTTCATGCTTCCTGTGTGGAAAAAAGCCACCACACCAAACCACATTTTCATACAGAGTCCCAAAAAGCAGAGGCTGCGATCTCATCAATATGCGATACAAGCGATTAATTAAATCGATCAAAAGGAGCAAAATGGCTCATTTGACATATTTCGGCGTTGTTGCGCCGTTCATATCGTTGCATTTGTCCTCAAGAAATTCTTGATCGGACGTCGAATGCCATCCGGCATAGAGCTGACCACTAAGCAAGCTACCTGCCCAACTGCGCCGAGGCAGTCGGGGCTAACCTGGCTCGAACTTGGTCCAGCCGCGAAAATCTTTTAACTCTTCGCCTCGGATCCGTGCAATGGGCCGCGATGGTGATGATGACATGACAAAATTGAAGAAGAAGAATTTCACCAGTTTCAAATATGGGAGCACTTACGACAACTTTAAATCTTATGGGCAATGGTTTTTCGCTGCGTTTCGGCGGCTGCAATCGTCGCGATCGGCCCGCTAGCTTGTACAACTCTCTCTCTCTCATTGAGATATTCACGGAATTAATTCGCAATCAATGAACTGCTGGTACTTTAATGAGTGATTCGCGTTGGTTATTTCGGCAAACGCACGCAATATCGAGCTTGGCTCAAATTATATAAAGGCATTCGATTTGAAATGGAGGTGCATCTTGGTTTTTGTTTTTTTTTGTCGAAAACGACTTGTGGAATGGATAATGCAACCTTATTTTGAATGCAACGGATCAACATTCCCATTTGGTCCAATAATTAATTATACGCAGTTACCGAATCGTAATTAAATGATTTTCAGCAATTCGAGAGCTCATTGCCTTTCACATCTTATCTAAACATCTCCAGATAAATAGCCAAGTATTTTCAAAAATTAACAACATAAAAGTATTATGATTGTGCATCATACGACACTAAAAAATCTAGACGAGCTGCAATAGAAAAGAGTTTCAATTATTAGATTATACTAAATTCCGAATTATGGCTGGTTAGATTTCGTTCATCAATGCTCGCTCTGGTGGGTAATATCCTTCCGTAAAAACCTTAAGAGTTCTCCGTCGAGTCACGTGCTATTGACATTGTTCAGTAAATGACTTGAGTTCGTGTATCGTTGACCAAAATTATGGAGTCGTTTGTTCACGAGTGACATCTTTTGCTCCGTAGGAAGTACTAGAGTACAAAATCATAAGTCGACACGCATTGACCACACATTTACAAAAAAAATAATACCTCCTTTGAATTTTCACCCGTAATTCTAGATTCTTACAAAACTGATCATTTTTCCACAAAAGCAAAACTACTGAAGTGCGCAAAGGGTCGCTGGATTTCAAGTAAGAATAATATGACTTCAATTCAATTTAAAGCAAATTTTTATTTAAATCACTTTTGCACATTTTGTTTACTATGGCGCCTCTAATGTTCTAACCGCTCACCATTCGTTCGATATTCATTTGCTACTCGTTTGCTTTTCGTCTGCTGCTCGTTCTTCATTCGTTGGCTATTCTTTCGTCATTCGTTTGCCATTTAATCGCCACTCGATTGCTATTCGTTTGCTACTCGTTTGCTATTCGTTCCCCATTCGATCTCTATTCGTTCGTTTCGTTCGCCATTCGTTCGCTTCACATTTGCCACTCGTTCACTTTTGGTTTACCATTCGTTCGCCACACGTTCGTTATTCGTGCGCCATTCGATCGCTACTCGTTCGCTACTCGTTCGCTATTCGTTCGATATTCGTTAGCCATTCGTTCGGTATTCGTTCGCCACTCATTCGCTATTCGTTCGCCATTCGTTCGCTACTTGTTTGGTATTCTTTCGATACACGTTTGCCATTCGTTCGCTATTTGTTTTCTGTTGAGAAATTGTTTGTGTATAACGCCTCCCAATATTTTGTTTATGTATGTGAGGCAAAAGGGAAAGAACTATTCGCACTCGTTATTTTTCGCTCTCTTGCATCTCAGACCTCGTCGCGTGCGGACGTTTCTTTTCTTTTTGCAGTTTTTCTTTTTCCACGTTTATCGCTTTTACTGAATAAAAGACTTTTTTCGTTCTTCTTGAAAATACAAAGAATTAGTTTTATTCTTAACAGGTTATGGGCCCAGAGTCGCGACTGCCCAAATTATGATTTAAAAATTAAGTAACGTTTTATACTGAATGGGTGATAACACAGACGAACAATTGATTTTTCTCTGGAAAATTTTTGCTGAAAGTTCGAGTGACTCTGGTGAATCGGGAGTGCAAGCAAATAGTGTTTTTTTGGACATTACGACACAGGCTGAGCCAAAAACAATTCAAGTCAGAATGGTAGAGACGCGGACATACCACATCCAAAGGTTCAATGGATCCAATTATCAATTGTGGAGAAGACAGATGGAAATTTTCATGGCTGAAAATAAATTGAAGCCCTACATTCTAGGCACATTAGTTCGGAGTGAAGAAAATGCCGCTAGTTGGGAGGAAAAAGACGCTGACGCACAGGCTTTTCTCATGCGTGGTCTTGAGTTAGAACAGCTGAAATACATGTCAGACTGTACTATCTCTTCTCAAATGTGGGCTAGACTCCAAACTGTTCATGCGGAGAGAAGTGACCAGTCGGTGCAAGTTTTGCTTGATCGATTCATCAATGCAAAAATGGATAATGACGAAAAGGTAAGCGACTACGTGGCAAGAGTGACGTCATTAGCTCAACGACTTAAGGAAATGGATCTAGAACAGCAAGCTGCAGTTATAATTGCGATAATTATGGGCAGCCTTCCCACAAAATTTGATCACGTGAGGACCGCATGGTATGCAGTTTCCAAGCGCGATCAGACAATCGAACGATTAACGGATCATTTGGTAAACGAAGAGGCACTCTTATCATCACGTTCGAGTGAAGAGCACAGTCATAGTTCGGAAGCATACCAAGCAAAAGGAAATAACAGATTCGGTCACCAATACAGGTCTACAACGAGCAACAACCAAACCAAAGGGAGCATACGAAAAGGCAACTGTAACTATTGCGGAATTGCTAGACATTGGGTGAGAGAGTGTAGAAAGAAATCGCGCGACCAGCAAAATCGAGACAGCATGCAGTCTAATGCCGCTCAAGGGTTACGCACACAGAACTGAAACCGCCAGCGCACACAATTAGAGAACAACGCTGGAGCTCATCTACTCAACGTGGACACACAACAGGAGCATCACACAAACCCAGACGACGCCTGGTATGCCGATTCAGGTGCGACAGAGCACATGACTTTTCGCAAGGAATGGCTTAAAAATTTGAAGCTTTTTCGTGAGCAAAGTTACTCTGTACGAGTGGGAGATGGAGCTTTGATTGATGCCAGAGGGAGAGGCGACGTGGATATTCAAACAATAAACTCAAATGGCGTAAAAATTACGCATACAATCGTCGATGTTCTATTTGTGCCGGAGATACAGAAAAACCTTTTATCTGTATCAAAATCAACTCAGAAGGGAATCACACTGATTTTCGAGCGAGGAGGAAAACGAGTAGTGTTCTATAAAGACAATGAGTTTGTGCTAGATGGTGAGAAAAGAGACAGCCTATATATGTTGAATTTAGTGACAGTTCGCGGCGATGCAGAAACAAACATCGTGAGTTCCGAATCAATAAAACTGTGGCATGAAAGGCTCGGACATGTAAACTACAAAACATTAAGCCAAATGAGAGGTCGCGAAACAGTGACTGATTTAAAGTTCGATCCAAAGAGAAAAGACTCTTTTTGCGTCGGTTGTGTGTACGGTAAACAACATAGACATTCGTTTCCATAGTCTGGTGCAAGAAGAGCTGGCAAGCCGGGTGAAGTTTTTCATGCAGATTTGTGCGGAAAAATGAGCACTCCTTCGCTGGGAGGTGCAAATTATTTCTTATTATTAAAAGACGATTTTTCGAGATATTGTTTTATTTTCTGAAGGAAAAATCGGACGTTCTCGAAAACATAAAAAGGCTTATAGTGGATGTTCGGGCTGATGGACGGAATGTCAAGAAGTTGCGGACAGATGGTGGTAAGGAGTTCTGCAATGCAGTAGTTAATCGGTTGTTACTATCTTCTGGAATCAAGCATGAAGTGACAACCCCACGAGCTCCTGAGCAAAATGGATATATCGAGCGTCAAAATAAGACAATCATAGAGCCAGCGAAATCGATGTTACACATGCGAGATTTACCCCGTCATTTGTGGGCAGAAGCGGTAAATTCAGCAGTCTATCTCAAGAATCGAACGGCATCTGAGACTCTTCAAGGTTCGACACCCTTCGAGAAGTGGTTTGAAGAAAAACCTTCAGTGAATCATCTGAAAATTTTTGGCTGTGACTGTTATGTGCATATCCCAAAGGATCAACGAACAAAGTGGGATGTTAACTCTGTGAAATGTATCATGATTGGATACAGTGAAGGCAACAAGGCGTATAGAGTGTTCGACCCCGAAAGACGAAAGGCTTACGTGCGTAGAGACGTGATTTTCAACGAAATCTTGGGGCCACAGATTGTGACAGAATCACATGGACAGCAAACGATTCAAGCATCAGTGAATCCAACACAGCAAGATGCAGAGGAAATTTCTCAAGACGCTGAGAAATCATCGACACTACATACGAAGTATAGGAACCCGCGACTTCCCATTCCGAGATCACCATATCCAAAGCGAACGAAATCAACCACTGAGCCAGACGCAAGCGAAACGGAAATCTTTATGGTTAACACAGAACCAGTTAACATCGAAGAAGCTATGCAGGCTGACGATGCAGACAAATGGTTGGAAGCTATTAATACTGAGCTCCGATAACTTGAAGACAACGAGACCTGGTTATTTGTTGAACGGCCACAAAACACAAATATCGTAACAAATAAATGGGTTTTCAAGAAGAAATTGAAAGCAAATGGACAAGTTGATAAATACAAAGCAAGACTCGTAGCCAGAGGATGTTCACAAAAGGAAGGAATTGACTACGCTGAGACCTTTGCTCCAGTGGTCAAGCTTAGTTTAGTTCGTACTCTACTATCTATAGCAGCACCAGAGAACTTGGTAGTTCACCAATTCGACGTAAAGACAGCGTTTTTACATGGGAACTTAGAGGAGCAGATATTCATTGAGCAGCCCAGCGGTTTCAAGAAAGACAACAGAGTATGTTTGTTAAATAAAAGCCTATACGGACTTAAACAGACTTCACGACAGTGGAATAAAAGAGTTGCAGCCCATAGCATTATACTGTGATAATCAACGAGCGATAACTATTGTGCAAACCCCCGAATCAATTAAAAGTACTAAACATATTGAAGTCCAATTTTTCTTTACATGCGAGAAGCAAGAAAAGGGCGAAATTAACGTAAGATATATTTCAACTCACGACCAGTCAGCTGATATTCTGACAAAGGCTTTATCTAAAGATAAATTTAAAACTTTTTCATTACGAATTGGCATTTATTGAATTTTTTTATTGAAATGTAATTCTTTCTTAATATTGTGAGTCGAGAGGAAGTGTTGAGAAACTGTTTGTGTATAACGCCTCCCAATATTTTGTTTACGTATGTGAGGCAAAAGGGAAAGAACTATTTGCACTCGTTATTTTTCGCTCTCTTGCATCTCAGACCTCGTCGCGTGCGGACGTTTCTTTTCTTTTTGCGGTTTTTCTTTTTCCACGTTTGTCGCTTTTACTGAATAAAAGACTTTTTTCGTTCTTCTTGAAAATACAAAGAATTAGTTTTATTCTTAACATTTTCCAATCATTCGCTATTCGTTTGCTATTCGTTCGCCACTCGTTCGCTATTCGTTCGCTTTTCGTTAATTAAGCAAGTTATTATTTTTCCTTTTCAACATATTCTCCTTTAACCCCAATACATTTATCACATCTCTCAAAAAATTCTTTAATTCCTTCTAAAAATAAGCCCATCGAAATTGACTGAAATTGCCGAATTCATATCTTCATCGTTTGTAAAATTTCTTCCCCGAAGTTCTTTCTTCAGTTTTGGGAACAAGTAGTAATCGGAAGGAGCCAGATCTGGACTATAATGGGGAGGTTCAATATTCCGTAGCCGCATTTCTGTAGGGCTCTTGTGAACAGATGCGTTGTCGTGCAAAAGCAGCACACCGTAAGTCCACTTTGCTCTTCTTTTTTCTTTGATAGCATCCATATATTTTAGTAGCAGGTTGGCATAGTATCTGCCTGTGATTTTTTGTCCTCTTTCTTTATAGTCGTTCTTCAAAATCTACTTTTTTTCTCAAAAAATTGTGGCCATGACTTTTCCGGCGAATCGTTACACCTTGAACTTCTTAGGGGGTGATACGCCTTTTCGGAGCCACTGCATTGACTCCTGCTTTGATTCAGTGATGAACCCATGTTTCGTCTCCAATAACAATACGGGTCTAAATTTGATCCCTGTTTTCGCAACAGAGGTCCAAAAACTCGCGTGAACACTCAACGCGCTGCTGACTTTTGACATGCCGAGATGATCGTTGACGATATTCAAAATGGTCGGCCCGAGAATTTATCATCTTCAATTGACTCTCAGCATTGCCTGAATAAACTATGTCACTTAAAAATTTTCGTTTTTCTAGGGTAGAGTCTTCGTAAGCAGATGAAAATTGAAAGAAAAAATTTCCGGATTCTACACTATTGCGTTTTGTTATTCGTGATGTTTCGGTCTCTGCTGAGACGTCACGAATAATAAAGCGTAACAGTGTAGAATCCGGAAATCTTTTCTTTCAATTCGATGCTCACTGTGAAAACATTCACCAAACCATGATATAACATGCTTTTGGTTTTACGAAGCTGCCTCAGTCAGTGTTTCCCGCCGCCTGTCTAAGCAGCACGTAAATTTTCTCCTTGATCCACTCCTTGCTGTACGGCGCGTAGGTGTTTGTCTAAAATGACTTGTGGCGTTTTTTTTCGCTTGATAAGAAACTTTATGACAGCACGAAACTCAGTTTTTGTCCATAGTTAGCGTTTTCTTTCTTGTTGATTTGACGATTTCTTAAATGTTAGTGATTCGATTTGACATAAACTTTTATAACCGTATTGAGTGTTAGAATATCTCCAGGTAAAAATATTGCCTCCCCCGATCACTTGTCCATCCTCTTCATTCCGCGAACTTTTTGACCTCCCATCGTAGTATTTACGATTGTAATGCAAAAATGTTAATATAAGTAGTATTAGTAATTAAAATCGTAATGAAATAATGGTAAAAAGTAGAAATACATTATGAGCACTAAAAGACAACATTACAAAGCTTAAACGCAACTCAGCAAAGAAAAATGCACAACATGTGGAAAATTATACTAAAGACATAAATACCATCACAATTCCAACTTTGCCCCATCAAATACTCAAATTACCCCTACGAAACAAATAAATCTCCAGTTCACTTGCCACCGATCCACCGACTTTACCCAATAAACAGCAAATATTAATCTCGAATCTAATCATAGGTCTCCCTAACTTACTCATCCTATAATGGAACGTTCAAGGTTACGTTAAAAATAAATATGCCTTCGAGCGTCTTATATCTGTTTACAATTCAGATATAATCGCCCTCCAAGAGTCGAAAATTATTCAATCCAACGCCCAACTATTTCACCTTCCGCAATATAAATCGTTTTACCACAACAAACCATATAGTAAAAACCGAAGTGGAATTGGCTTCCTTGTCAAAACCACTATTCCTATCCTTCCCACAACCACCGCTTCAACCTCCGAGCTCCTACACCTCACCATCACCATCCCCTCCTAGCCTCCCATCTATGTAACTAACATCTACAACGAGATAGGCGTACGTGTTACTCCCGAAATACTCGATCAAGTACCAAATTACCCAGGAGCACACCACCTACCACTAGTGACCTTAATGCGGCGAATATTTTATGGGGCTCTTCATATAGCTCTCGTACTGGCAGGATCTACGAGAACTTTTCCGATGATCGAGGTCTAGTTGTTCTAAACGATGGTCCACTTACCCACTTCACTACCAGGAATACTATTTCCGCTATAGATGTCTCCGTTGCCACTCTTGTCCCCCTCCTCGAAATGACGATACACCCAACACCAGAGAGTAGTGACCATCTACCCATTTTTATCCGTATATCCGTAATGCCGCATCTAAACTCATCCATCACAAACCCTAGAAAACACATACCCCGATTCAAAGAAAAATTGGTCAACTGGGACCTCTTTGAATCGGCTACCCAACACCTTTCTTATCAATCCACACAATCTGCCAATCCCAATCAAGAAGCGGCCAAACTTAAAAGAATACTTCGATCTGCCGCGACTTTGTCTATACCTATGTCTCACCCAGCCCAAAGTTCACGCAGAAAACCTAACTGGTTAACTCCCCGTATTGCTGAACTCATTCAATCTAAGAATGCTTGCTGGAGACAGTTCAAGCGATCTGCCACTCCCTCTAACGCCATTGCGTACCACAAGTTACAATCTTCACTAAGACGGAAATCTGAAGTCACCAAACGTATCTCCTGGGAAACGTTCGTTAACTCCTTAGACCCTATACTTGACTCCCGCAGTCTCTAGAACAAAGTAAAACGTCTGAGATCAAATAGATCTCCTCCAAATTTTCCGTATCTTACTCACCAATCCTCAATTATATGCGATCCCACTCAAATATGTAATCTCCTTGCCACGAAATGGAGTAAATACGGCTCCGACTTGTCCTTTCCTTCTCACCTCATTCAAGAAAAACTCAATTTCAACCCTAATCTACACCCACCCCAACCATGATGCATGAATGCCTTCAAGCGCCTTCCACAATGGAAGAATTGATGCACTGTCTTAGCATTGCTAAGAACACGGCACCCGGGGACGACAAAATATCGTACGCCATGATAAAACACTCTTCACATGAATTTAAATAGCGTCTCCTTCTCCTGTATAACAATATTCTTCCCACGAGCATCCTCCCTCACTCATGGAAAACTGCTATCCTAAGACCTATGCCCAAATGTGACAAGAATATGCACCGTGCTCGTCCTTTCTAAAATCTTGGAGAAGATTTTGGCCAAAAGAACCGCTCTGACAGCAGAAAAATATCTAAAGAATGAGCAGCACGATTTCCGCCCTGGACGCGGCGTGCATACTCTTTTTCACCTTCTCGAGCACCGTAGTGCTCAAAACGTTAAATCACGTCACACAGCGTACTTCTGTCAGTCGACATAGAGAAGGCATTTGAGCGTGTACTCCTTACACCAACTTTAATTCAACTACACGCTTGGAGTATCCCCGAAAAATGCCTTAAGCATCTACACTCCTTCCTCTTTTCGAGAGAAATCAAAGTGCAAGTGGACGGCCACTACTCCAAATCTCTCCCAGCCGACAATGGTCGTTGTCGGTCGTCCTCTATAACGCTTACGCCAACCTCCTCCTCCGACACATAGCCACTTCCATATATTGCTCCGACGTAGATTTTGTCGGTGTTTACGCGGACAATTTCTACATCCTCGCATCGAGCACACCGGCTGCAGTACAGAGCAAAATCCAAGCCATCTACTGGTCACTCAATCTCTGGGCCCAGCAAGTTGGCGCAATAATTCTACCCTCTAAAATTGACGCCCTACATCTCTGTCGAAAACGTCCTGGAAATCCCGCTTCATTAACATTGATGACTCCATCATTCACCTCCAAAAACAACTTCGTATTCTTGGAATCACGCTCACATCCAATCTCCTCTGGAATGCCCATATCGAACACCTATCCAATCGCCTCCAATACATTCACAATCTCCTTAAAATGCCGTGCTCAAAAAGAAGGGCCCTTATTTAGAGGTTGCACTGCAACTATCGAAAACGCTAACTGAAGGGATTCTACAGCATGGCATTACCTCCTTCTCTTGCACCACCAAAACGAATAAAAATAAATTGGATGTCTATATAAACAAGTGCTACAGAGCAGCAAACGAAGTGCTTCGTGCGATCTCCTCTCTACGCGTTGAAGCCCAATACCATTCTTTTGAAGTCACCTCCCTCTCCAGATCCATGAACCTAGCGAGAAAAGCACTTCCCGCCACCACACACCCCCTCTACGAAATCCTCTTATCCGAGCTCGACTCTCCCATATCCTTAACTTCCTCCTCTCGGAGAGGAAAACTTGAATCATCAATATCAAAAATTGTTTCCTATGCACAAACTCACCGCTATCCTCTACCTCAACATCTCCCTCCACAACTCGCCGCACGCGCTAATTCGCCTCAAATAATTCCCTACTGGACATTTATTGACATGTCGTTATGTGCTTTCCCCAAAAACACTACACATGTCTCCACTTACCGAATTCTCCACAAACAGTCCTCAGAATTTACCCGTAACAAACTTGTTTTATACACAGATGGATCTTACTCTCACTTCATTCCCTCTTACGCAGTGGTGAAACATTGCGTAAACAGCACCCTATTACTCTTCACCAAGCTATTCTCCCTGAGTACTCAGGTAGCTATGTAGCTGAAGTTGTAGCCATTTTAAGTGCCATACACTTTTCCAGTATGCAGACCTTAACCACAGTTATATACAACGACAACCTGAGTATTCTTCAAGCCCTATCCAATCCCTTTAACAAGTGCCCCTCAGTCACCATCGTACGACATGCAGTCTAGTCACATTCGATCATAAAAAGAACGAATGTCGAACACCTACAAATGAGGCAATTGGCTTGCCTATACATATATGTATGTAAGTCTGAAATGTCATATCACACTTCTCAATTAAGAAATTAATGCATCGATCTTAAATATCAAATCACACTTCTCAATTAACAAGTTATTGTTTATACTAAAATGTGAGATCGCACTTCGCGATCTAAGTAACCCATTAATATATATATCAAATAACACGTAGCAATTAAAGAATTATTGTTTAGATTAAAAATCAATATAAACTGCCAACAAGTCGGGCGAAACTTTATTATTCTTGAGACAAGTTGCGGATGTGTGGAAAGTCAATATGCAGGTTAGAGTGGTTAGGGAAGGCTAAGTGAAAGGGAGTTCTTGGGCAGGGCTGTTGTCAATTTAACAATATTTCATTCATTTCTGCAAGTTTGGGTTTTTATGAGGGGAGGAGGAGGGGTAAGGGTGGGTGGATGTTAATAGCTTTTTAATTAATTGCTTGAATCGCGTCCAATATCCTCTGTATAGAATGTGTTTCATAGACGAAGTTGCATAGAATTTTCATAGGATTCGGTGCATTTTACATTCACGAAACCAAACATTTGTATGGGAAGGAGTAGAGGAGGTAGGGGAATCGTAAGATTTGTGACGCAATTTTATTCCCTTTCTCTTGTAGTGTGCTTGTACAAAATTTCAAGTTCGTAGCTTTTAATTTGATGGTTATTAGTTGATTCAATGAAATAGGTAGAAATGATACTTTTGTATGGGAGGGGGTAGAAGATCAAGCGCGATTTCAAAACTTTTGAAGGAATTTCATTTCAATTATTTTTATAAGTTTTTAGGCAAAATTTGAAATGGATAGCTTTTAAGAGTTAGCTGATAACTGATTTCTTAAAAATGCTCGAAAAAATAATTTTATACGGGAGGGGGTAGAAGAGGTAGGGGAATTGCAAAATTTGTGACGCAATTTTATTCCCTTTCTCTTGTAAGCTACTCGTACAAAATTTCAAGTTCGTAGCTTTTAATTTGTTACTAGAAGGGTTTAATGAAATTGGTCGAAATCATACTTTTGTATGGGAGGGGGTAGAAGGGCAAGTGTGATTTTGAAACTTTTAAAATAACTTCTTTGCAAATATTTTTATAAGTTCTTATGCAAAATTTCAAATGGATAGCTTTTAATAGTTAGGTGATAATTAATTTCTTAAAAATGGTCGAAAAAATAATTTTGTATGGGAGGGGGTAGAAGGTTTAAAGGTATTCGACCAGTTAATATTTTATACTTTTAGGGATTTTTTTTAAATGTATTTCCCAAATTTTCAAGTTTCTACCCTAAAATTACATCCAAAAATTTTCAGTTTTCGTGTTTTTTTCGTTGCACATGAAACAGCTTGTGCCCATTAGACCGGGGTGGTCGGTTCATAACAATTGTGGATCAAATTATTATTTTTTTTCTATGTATATCAAATAGATGTATTCACATGCAAAATTTAAAGTTTCTATCTTTGAGCATAGTCCTAAAAAATTCACTCAAAATTTTCGACATTTTTGCTTACCACCTCCCTCCCTTTACACCCCTTAACTTAAAATTTTTATCAAAATTATGAATTATGTAGTTCTATAATCTGACGAATTTTCAATTTGATATCTGTACTCAATTTTGAGATATAATGATTTCTAATTTTGAAAAGTGCACCATTTTTCAAATGCTCTCCATTTCACCCCACTACTATTATGACCAAATTTTATATTTTTTTTGTATTTTGCTAGTATAGCTTAGTATATGTTTTAAATTTCAATTACATAGCTTAAGAGATAGTTGAGATATTAATTCTTAAGTGTTTTTCCTTGCACCCCCTCCGACCCTTCACCTTACAATAATAAGCCTATTTCTAAGCTGATTCTGATAGATCTATACGCCATCTTAATTGTCCCAAAATATGAATTTTTTATGGTAGTAGTTTCGAAGATATAACCATTTCAAAAAAAGATTCGGCCGACAATTTGTTTTTAGCCCCCCCTTTACGGACGCCAATGGATAAAAAAATTAAATTATTTTTGGAATATGTCCCATAGCTTTCTCTATACGTGTGCTGATTTTCATCTTTCTATTTGCATTCGTGGTGAAGATATTAGCAAGTGTATATTTCGACTTTTTCCATCCCCCCGCCTCCCCCTTCCACCCCACACTCTCCAAAATTTGGATAATGGAGCTCACTTACCAAGTTAATAACCCACCCAAAAATCAACATTCTACCTTTAACGGTCTTGGAGGTACGAGTCCATATGTACGGCGTACGGCGGACGGCGTACGGCGGGACTAATTTTTTTTTTTTGCTTTTTTAGGCTAATTTAGTCATGAAACGCGAAAAAACAAAATTTCAGGGTAGCAAATTTTTTTTTTCTGTGTCGATCACAATACTTTATTATTAAAATAATAAAGTAATATAAAGGACAAAATCTTAAATTAAGTTATATATTGTTGTAACTTCGACCGGTATTATAATAAATGATTAGAAACCTTTACGCGTTTTTCATTTTATCAAAATAACCTTTCCGCGTTATTTCGACCGGTTATCATTAAGATTGTTGTAGCAAGTCTCCGGAGCCGAAACAGAATCAGGAAAAACCTCTCCGCGTTTTTTCAATCTATTTGTACAAAATGGTTTCGTATGCGTACTTACCTGTACTCGAACAGGTTATGTGATTCTCTCTCTTTTCCCTTCTATTTCTCTTGGCTGGGTTCCTGGACACATCGGAATCCTTGGCAACGAAGCAGCCGATGCTGCTGCTAAGGGAGCCACTACATTACCCCTAGTTATGGAATCACCAAACGTCCATCCATAAAAAACCAAAAACACCTTAGCCTAGCCCATCTTCAAAAGTCCTGGTCCAGCAATGCATATTTTCTGCACTCCCATTACCCTTCTGTAAATCGCCCCAAATACATCCCTCGTACTCACGACACGACTTGGACGTACACTGTTCAGCTGCGAGCACTGCTACTACGGGCATCCCAGAAAGATATGCTCGCGTTGCAATAGACCATTGACGGTGCGACACATATGTATTACAACATTGCCCGATTTGATGCATCACTACAGAGCCGGACCCCAATATCAAAATTCAAACCTCTCTACTCCTTGATTTAAGTTCCCCTACCACCGTCCATAACATCAAATCTGCCATGGTTCCTAATGGATTATGTGACCACAAATAATATGAATAAGCCTAAAAATAATAAAAAAAGAAAAAAATTAATATTTTTATGTAATAATAAACTAAAATCAATAATTTCTATGTAATTTAAAAAAAACTGCCAACAAGTCGGGCGAAACTTTATTATTCTTGGGACAAGTTGCGGATGTGTGGAAAGTCAATATGCAGGTTAGAGTGGTTAGGGAAGACTAAGTGAAAGGGGGTTCTTGGGCTGGGCAATTGTAAATTTAACACTTTGCGGAAAATTTCAAAAGTTCCAGTACATATAATCAATATTTCGTTCGTTTATTTATGCAAATTTGAGTTTTTATGAGGGGAGGGGTGAGGGATGATAGGAAGAGTGAGTGGATGTTAACAGTTTTTTAATTGATTGCTTAAATCACGTCCAATATTTTCTGTATTAAATGTCAGTTTCATAGACGAAGTTGCATAGAATTTTCATAGAATTCAGTGTATTTTACATTCACGAAACCAAACATTTGTATGGGAGGGGTAGAGGAGGTAGGGGAAACGTAAAATTTGTGACTCAATTTTATTTCCTTTCTCTTGTAGTGTGCTCGTACAAAATTTCAAGTTCGTAGCTTTTAATTTGTTGGTTATTAGTTGATTCAATGGAATAAGACGAAATGATTCTTTTGTATGGGAGGGGGTAGAAGGGAAAGCGGGATTGCAAAGCTCTTAACGGAATTTCATTTTAATTATTTTTATAAGTTTTTGTGCAAAATTTGAAATTAATAGCTTTTAAGAGTTAGCAGATAACTGATTTCTTAAAAATGCTCGAAAAAATAGTTTTGTATGGGAGGGGGTAGAAGTGGTAGGGGAATCGCAAAATTTTTGACGCAATTTTCTTTTCCTTCTCTTTTAAGGTGCTTTTACAAAATTTCAAGTTCGTAGCTTTTAATTTGTTGGTAAGCAGTTTTTTTATTGAAATTGGTCGAAATCATACTTTTGTATGGGAGGGGGTAGAACGACAAGTGTGATCTCTTGACGCAGTTCCCTTTCAACTATTTTCAAAAGATGTTTTGCAAAATTTCAAATTGATAGCTTTTACTAATTAGGTGATAATTAATTTCTTAAAAATGGTCGAAAAAATCATTTTATATGGGAGGGAGTAGAAACTTTCAAGGTATTCGACTAGTTAATATTTCATTCTTTTAGAGATTTTTTTTAAATGCATTTTGCAAATTTTCAAGTTTCTACCATCAAATTTCATTCAAAAATTTTCAGTTTATGTGGTTTTTTCATTGCACATGAAACACCTTGTGCACGGTTGACCAGGGGGGTCGGTGCATAAAAATTGTGGAATCTTTATTATTTTTTTCTGTATGCACAACCAATAGATGTATTCACATGGAAAAGTTTAAATTTTGTATCTTTCACCAGAGCCCTTAAAACATCACTCAAAATTTTCGATATTTTTGGTTAACACCTCCCTCCCCTTACATCTTCCGACGTAAAATTTACCAAATTTAAAAACTATTTAGTTCTACAATTTGACGAAATTTGAATTTGATATCTGCACTCAATTTTGAATTATAACGGTTTGAAAATTTTGGAAAGTGCATCATTTTTGAAATGCTCTCCATTTCCCCCACTACTATTTTGTCCAAATGTTATATGTTTCTCGTATTTTTCTAGTATAGCTTAATATAGGTTCTAAGATTCAATTACATAGCTTAATAAATAGCCGAGATATTAATTCTTAAGTGTTTTGCTTTGTACCTCCCCTGACCCTCCCCCTTAAAATAATTAGCTTTTATCTAAACTGATTCTAGTGTACCTATATGCCACCTTAATGGTCTCAAAATATCAAGTTTTTATGGTAAGTAATTTCGAAGATATAATCATTTGAAAAAAAATATTCGACTGACAATTGGTTCTTAGCCCCCCTTTTCGCACCCCAATGGATAAAAAAATTAAATTATTTTTGAATGTTGTCCCACAAACCCCTCTTTATGTATGTTGATTTTTAGCTTCCTAGCTGTAACCATGGTTGAGATATTTGAATTCGTATTTTTCGGCTTAAGCGCTCCCCCCGCCTCCCCCTGAATCCGTACACCCCACAAAATGGATATCCGCCAGAGATCTGCAACTATCTACAATCCCCCAAAAATTAACTTTCTATCTTGAAGGGTTTGGGAGTTAATGTGCGCTGAGCGTACACACCGTCGGACGGCGTACAGACAGACGGATTTTTTTTTTTTGCATTTTTAGGCTAATTTAGTCATGAAACGCGAAAAAACAAAATAATAATAATTATAATATATGGCATATGTATGTAAAGTTTGTATCTTACTTTTAAGCATATTTTAAGCTAGGCTATAAGTACATTAAAATAATTCAAAAAAACATCTAAATGATAAAATAAAATAAATAGGTGTATAAGTATAAGAGATTAGCACTAATAATTAGAATAGTAACAAGAATTGCAACAAATGAGGCATCACATGGCCTGCGCTGCCCGATGCCCATTAAAACAAAATTTTTATGCATTCATGTATGTACATTTCATAAAATAAAGAAATAAATTATCTTGTAGTACTACTGAATAAATATTTATTTATCTATCTATCTAGACTGCCGTCACTCCTTCTACCACTCCCATACAAAATTTCTTCAAATCCAAAAAATTTCTCTGTTTTCGCGTACTCCTAATCGAAGTTGTGTTATGTGTTTTGTAACAAATGCGTTTTACGGAGTGCACTCTTAACTATTACAAAATTTTTGATTCACCGTCAAAAGGCGAGTAAGCTTTGATGTAGAGTACGTATAGCCCAGTTTATGTAACTCTATACTTATCCAGCATTCGCATTTGTTTTTTTTTCAGATTATCGGAATAGTCTCTAAGAATCTATTTATAAGGAAGTAGATACATTTAATAATATAATGAAGCATTTTCAAGGTTTTAAAATGCCATCAAGGACATCGAGGACATCGAGGACCATTGCTCACATTTATGACGAACCATTCCAAGCATTATTCTAGTTAATTATGACCTGAAAAATGTGATAATTATTATAATTCCTCAATGTTATTAAATATCCCATAACAATTATCATCGATGTCAAATCATCAAAGTGTTGCGAAAGGAAACTCGATTCTTTGTACTACCAAGAAAATATTTAAGGAATGCAAGTGTTGTGCTAATGAGGCAGACAACAATGGTCTGTAACTTGTCCGTCAGATTCTTTCCGCCCGATATCCAAACTGAATGATAAGCAACTCTCGAGAAGTGAGTCTTATGGGCACCGGGAAAAAAAAAAACCTTAAACCACCATCGATTTATGCCTGAATACTTCATAAATTAAATTTTTCACAATTTTTCTGAATTATGTCAATCATAGAGCATTCCTCGTCGGGAACGCTCCACTCCAGTTTATGCATGAGACATTGCATAGATCTCCTTTATGACAGGTCGGATGGAAAACAACGGACGTCTTGACCGTTTGTCGCTAAACAACTTCACTTCCAAATAAGGTGCAAAATAATAAAAAAAAAATTAACAAAAAGAAACAGAAACGTCTACGTCCAATGTCATTAAAATCATTAACACGTTTCCATTTCTTAAATGCCAGGAACAAGTATAAGCTCGATGTTTCCATAGCTGAGTTTTCATTTTTCCCATTTTATCATCATCATCACAGCCATCATCATCATTCAGAAAAATTCATTTTTCTCGGGAAAAACACCTTCCAGGAGAGTGTCCGGAGTTGTTTTGCCACGTTGTAAGAATGTTAACATTACACAGCCACAGTTTGGCCGGAGTTGTGTCATGCGTTGTTACATTTCGTTTACGGCATTACGTTTTATTTGTTATTTTTCCCAGTTACTGCTTCCCGCAAACCGAACATCTTGACCAAGCGCGACATATTTGCAATGGTGGTCTTGATAATTTTTCTTCGAAAGGCCGACAATTGCAGTGCCCCGGTTGCCATGCATTTAGTATGCTATGTCCGACAGGAGATTCGCTACTGATAAGTGTTAAAAATTAATAGAAAAGTGAAAAGAATGTCGGACGATAGTTGCCGGAATTCGAAAGGTGAGACGTTTCATAAAAATAATTGCTGCGATAATCGCAAACAAAAGAATATTTCTTGATATAATTACGCAGGAATTAAGGAAAATATGCATGGATATGATCGTATAAGGATCTTGCAAGTTGGTTTCTGCGAATTGTTCGTCCGGAGCTCAACCATACGTTGGCATGCTCTGCGTACCATATCATGCGTTTTTTGTTTTCACTCCAACGAACATTTGGCTAAACCTATGTTTACATGATTTATTCATAATATGAGTTGCTCCATCCAATATAATTCGCATCTTGGTTAATACGTTAATAGCAATTTGCTTCGAATTCAGGCAAAGTAAATTCTTCATTTCGTTTAAATAGATTATGTAGCATTTTTAGTGGCATGTAATTGCAATTTCCATAATAAGAAAAAATAGCTGCCAATAAGTTGGGCGTAACTTTATATTCTTAGGACAAGTAGAGGATGTGTTGGAATTTAGTATGTAGGTTAAGATGGAAACGGAAAACTATGTGGACGGGGGTTCTAGGCAGGGCTGTCGTCCTAGGGTATATGGGGTATACGTCATATAACCTCTGCTCGTTTCCTAGAAAAAGCGTTTACCTCTGGTATTAGTATACGCCCAGTCGGACTTCGAAGCATTCCATCATTTGCTTTTTAACCCATTACATAAGACACAGAAGTGGTTACCGACTCGATTACACACTCTGATTACATTTCTACAGCGATGTTATTGGTGGTAACTGCTTCATTTCAGGTTACAAATGAAGCTACAAGGAAGTACTTCTTTTCAGATTGAGTCATAATGCCTTCCCGAAACATGATTTGGTAATGTGAATTATACAAATGAATATGTAATTAATAAAGCATTGCTACCATAAAATTACGCAACGAAAGCTTCAAAGCAAGCAATTCACTTGAAAATTGGACACAACTAACATATAATGATGTGGATATCATAAATGTCACAAAATATTGATCCGATCGCCTCAATCCTTCCACCCAATTCTGCACAATTCTGAAAAGTACATTATGTATATCGAATTCCGTTAAAACAAGCAAGAGCAGAAACATGAAATTTTGCCAGAATTCGCCTTTTAATAATTGCCTTGGTCATTTAAAAAAAGAACAATAGAAATCCAAAAATAAATTTTATGTATTCAAATAATTCATGTATCAAAACCATATTTTCTAACTAACAAATAAAAAATAATAAAAATAAATAACTTCTTTCCATTAAAACGAACAAAAAAACTGCCAACAAGTCGGGCGCAACTTTATTATTTTTGGGACAAGTTAAAGATGCATGGAAAGTCAATATGCAAGTTAGCGTGGTTAGGGAAGACTAAGTGGAACCCCCTTTCACAAGTGGAATCCCCTTTCACAAGTGGAACCCCCTTTCACAAGTGGAACCCCCTTTCACAAGTGGAACTCCATTTACAAGTGGAACCCCCTTTCACAAGTGGAACCCCCTTTCACAAGTAAACCCGCTTTCACAATTGGAACTCCCTTTAGGGCAGCGAATCAATAGCTCCTGTAGATGTAATCAATATTTCACTCGTTTATGCAAGTTGGAGTTTTTATGAGGGAGGCGAGAGGGGTCATTTTAAGGATGGATGGATGTCAATAATTTTTCAATTGATTGCTTCGATTACGTCCAATATTTTCTACATAGAATGTCAGTTTCATAGACGAAGTTGCATAGAATTTTCAAAAAATTTGGTGTATTTTAAATTCCCGAAACCAATCATTTGTATGGGAGGGGGTAGAGGAGGTAAGGGAAATGTAAAATTTGTGTTGCAGTTTTATTTTATTTTTCTTGTAAGGTGACGGTACAAAATTTCAAGTTCGTAGCTTTTAATTTGTTGGTTAGCAGTTGATTTATTGAAATTGGTCGAAATCATACTTTTGTATGAGAGGGGGTAGAAGGGCAAGTGCGATCTCAAAACTTTTGACGTAGTTCCGTTTCAACTATTTTCAAAAGCTTTTGTGTAAAATTTCAAATTTATAGCTTTTAATAGTTAAGTCATAATTGATGTCAAAAAAATGGTCGAAAATAATTTTGTATGGGAGGGAGTGGAAGTTTGACAGGTATTCGACCAGTTTATTATTTCATTCTTTTAGAAATTATTTTTTAATGCATTTTGCAAATTTTGAAGTTTCTATCTTAAAATTTCATTCAAAAATTTTCAGCTTATGTGTTTTTTTCATTGAAACATATTTTAATTTCGAAGATATAATCATTTGAAAAAAAAAATTCGGCCGACAATTGGTTTTTAACCCCCCCTTTTTGCACCCCAATGGATAAAAAAATTAAATTAATTTTAAAAGTTGTCCCACAAATCATTTTATATGTATATCGATTTTTAGCTTCCCAGCTGTAACCATGGTTGAGATATTTAAATTCGCATTTTTTGGTTTAAGCGCCTCCCCTTGAACCCTTACACCCACCAAAATGCGTGTCCGCCTGAGATCCGCAACTATCTATAAAAATGAATTTTCTATATTGAAGGGTTTGGCAGTTAATGTGCACTGAGCGTACACACCGGCCTACGGCGGACGTATCCCCTTGCGGGGATACGGTATGGTAAATACACATATTTATAGTTAATTTGTTCCACTGGAAAAATTTCTTCTTCTGATGAGGTAGTCTGCTCTGTCATAATTATGCCTAGTCCAAATTGAGAATTGAATGACTCATAGAAAAAGCTTTGGATATTGTTAAAAATCTTTCTCCTGCTATATGTTCTATTCCTTATATTTCAAAAAATTTCGTTATTCGTTTTTGTATACAAGGGAGCAAACAACAGCAATTATTCGGCTGTTTAAGAGTCAAAATGTGATATTTTTTGTTCGACATGATATAATCTTTCCAGTGCTATTCTTAAATCCGTATTGAAAATCTGCTTTTGAAGTTCATGTGTTTCTAAATTTTTTATTCAATTGTTGCAAAATTTCGGATGGCTTTTTATACTCTAGATGAAATCTGAGAATATATTGCGTTTGCCTTACCGTTTGTAACGCTAAGAAATAATGCTCGCACAGAGTCGCCAAGGGTACAGAAATATGTGTAGTCGCTCAAAAACCTCGATTCCGAGTGACCGTCTGTCTGTCTGTCTGTCTATCTGTCTGTCTGTCCGTCTGTTTACAACATAACTTTCGAACGCTTTGACCTATCGTACTAAAATTTATCATGCCAAAAAGTAACTTTAAGTTCGTAAACGGGCCACATCCCCCCGCTTCTTCTACCCCCTACAAATTTCATGAAATTTCGAAATTTAAAGAAATTGATTTTTCTCCGAAACCATTTCAGCTATTGATTTGAAAATTAGGCCATAGTATAATAATGTAAATATCATTAGTCTCAAAAAATATTGATTTGATACCGTTACTCCTTCTACCACTTCCCATACAAATGCACAATTTTCAAAAATGCATTTATTCGGTTTGCATTGCAACTAACAAAGCTAAAAAAACCAATTTTTGACTTAATTAATTTTATTACAATTACAACTAATTTTGGAAAAACTATCAACTTCAACTCACTCCTTCTACCCCCTCCCATACAAATTTCACGAAATTTCAGAATTTCAATTTTAATTATTTTTCTTCAAAACCATCAAAGCTATCAGCTTTAAAATTTGAGAAAAGTATACTATTTTAATGTGATTGACGTTAAAAAAATTTATTTTGATTCGAACCCTCCTTCTTCCCTCTCCCATACAAATGCAAAATTTTGGTAAATGCATTTAATCGATTTTCATAGAAACTAGAAGAAGTGTCCCTTAATAATTGCAATAACTGCAAAAAAAATATCGCCTTCACTTCACTCCTTGTACCACCTCCCATACAAATTTTTGTTTTGGAAATTCAAAAAAAGTATTTCCCCTTCAAACATATGAGAGCTATCGTCTTTAAAATTGTAACATTGCAATGTGATTAGGATGTTGATAAGCATATTCAAAATCATCCAAAATCTCCCACTGTCTCTACCACTTCCCATACAAATACCATAAATTCAAACGAAAATTGTTCAGTTTCATCGAAAATAATGAAAGCAACAAACTTTAAATTCAGCATGCAACATTTTGTATACTACGTTCGGTGTTACATACACAAATTACAAACCTCCTCCCTCTACCACCTCCTACACAAAAGTCACTATTCACTGTTCGAAAGAATTTGAGAAGATATATTTTCCGGTACAATAAACTCTTTCCTATTTCATCTAGAGTATCATATGATTGGGCTTTACGCCCAATCATAATTCTGTTATGTTTTATTTTACGTTTGATGTGTTGCATAAAGTTTTCAAATCTATACGCTGTGAAGTCCTGTAAAAAACCGATTTCCTTTACACATTGTATGATTGCCGTAAACTATGGATATTATAAGTCACACTTTTTTGTAATAAATGATAATAATAATCTTTATTTCTCATATGTTTTGGTGCGACTATTCCTGTATAAGCAGCAAATTGTCGAAACTCGCATGATTTCCATAATCTTCTTGGTTTCCTACCAAATTCGCTTGGTATGAATTCGGCAAAAGATTTTAGACTTTTGGATATATGCTCGTTCTCCTCATTGCTCAGCTTAAAATTTCTTGTGTTTTCATTTATTATACGTAGCAGCATCTTCCGGGTCACACCAAGGTCTAAGAGGTGCATAGGATCTAACGGAAACTGTGATATCATATTCACACCAATATTTACCAAATCAGACTTTCTATTTTTGAAATATTCTCTGTGATGATTTGGGTAGTTCCGTCTCTTAAGATCATCATCAGTTCGCAAACTGGATACTTTCGTACTAAAAGTAATAACATTTTCAACAGTTTTTCCGATCTGTAAATAGAGAATTTTGCATCGGAGGTGGTAGAAGTAGAGGGGGAGGTTTGTATTTTTCATATATGACACCAAACATGGTATGCAAAATGTTTTTTGCTGAATTTGAAGTTTTTAATTTTCATTATTTTTAAAGAAATTGGTCATAGATTTCCTGAAATTGGGGCATTTGTATGGGAGATGGTAGAGAAAGTGGAGCGTTTAAGATGATTTTGAAACTGCTTATCATCATCCTTATCACCATTCTTTGATTCAATTTCAAAGTCGAGAGCTCTCATATATGTGCTTGAAGGTGAAATGCTTTTCTTGAATTTATAATACAGATATTTGTAAGGGAGGTTTTTTCTAACACTTATTTTAATTATTAAGAAACAAATTCTGGCAAAATTTTGAAGTTTGTACTTGTTCTAGTTTTAATGGAAATCGATAAAATGCATTTAACAAAAATTATGCATTTGTATGGGAGGGGGTAGAAGGAGTGTACGGAGGAAAGCAATTTTTTTTCGCAATATTAATATTTCTATACTTTATACAAAATATCAAGTTGATAGCTTTAACAGTTAATAAAATTTTAAAATTTCGTGAAATTTGTATGGGAGGGGGTAGAAGGAGTGAGGTGAAGTTGATAATTATTTTCAAAATAAATTGCAATTATAGTAGAATTAATCCTGACAAAATTTCGTCTTTTCAGATTTACTAGTTTCAATGAAAATCGAAAATATATATTTTTCAAAATTGTCCATTTGTATGGGAGGGGGTAGAAGGAGTAATGGGATCTGGTCAATATTCCGTGATAGTTATCGTAATACTTTGACCTAAATTTCAAGTCGATAGCTTAAATAGTTTCAAAGAAAAATAAATTTCTTATTATTTCGAAATTTCATGAAATTTGTATGGGAGGCGGTCGAAGGAGTGGGGGGATGTAGCCCATTCACGAACTTAAAGTTACTTTTTGTTAAAAATGACACACAAAAATTCTTAGCACTATGACTCAAAGCTTTCGAGAGTTATGCTGTAGACAGACGCACAGACGGACAGACGGTCACTCAAAATCGAGGTTTTTGAGCGACAACAAATATTTCTGTACCCTTGTATAATTATACTCTAGATGAAATCTGAGAGTATATTGTGTATGCCTTACCGTCTGTAACGCTAAGAAATAACGCTCGCACAGAGCCGCCAAGGGTAAATATAAATATAAATAAAGCTATTGATATTTTGTATTTTGTAATATTGTATATATTTTTCCAGATAAGGTCATAGCTATGATTAAAGAATCCTACGAAGATGCAAGGTGTCGCGTCTTGCATAGAGGAGAGCTGTCCGAGAGCTTCCCTGTGCGAACGGGTGTCAGACAAGGCTGCATATTATCACCAGCCCTGTTTCTGGTGGTAATAAACGACATCTTGAAAGCTGCACTGGAAGGTGGGGAAGGTAAGGGTCTTCAATGGAGACTATTTAACATCTTGAGTCACCTTGATTATGCTGATGACGTGTGTTTGCTTGCACATAACCGTTCGGACTTAGAGTCAAATGTTCGCTCGTTGCATTCTAAATGCAAAGAGGCGGGACTGAAAATAAATGTGCGTAAAACCAAGTACATGCACATGGGTTCGAACGCAAGCACACCGATTGTTCTTAACGGACAGGATGTGGAAGAGGTGCAAGATTTTTGCTATCTTGGAAGCATTGTCAGCATGGACGGCGGAGCCGAAAAGGATGTTGAGGCTCGGCTAAATAAAGCTCGTCAGGCCTTCGGTATCCTTTCTCCTTTCTGGAGGTTAAGAGAGATCTCCCTTCGCACGAAGCTGCGAGTTTTTGACGCATGCGTCAAATCCGTGTTGTTGTATGGTTGTACTACGTGGAAAGTGACCGTTCGACTTACCAAGAAACTACAGACTTTCGTAAACCAATGCCTCCGGCGCATTTTAGGAATATTCTGGCCAGAAGTGATCTCCAACGACGAACTTTGGAGTACAACTGGCCAGACTAAAATAGGTATTGAGATTCAACGGCGGAGGTGGCGGTGGATCGGTCATACTTTGAGGAAACCAGAGCAAAATATCGCAAAACAGGCTCTGGATTATAATCCTCAAGGAAGACGTCGGGTTGGTTGACCATGTAACACATGGAAGCGAGCAGTTGAGCAGGAGGCCAGAGGAATAAACAAGTCCTGGCAACAGCTTAAGGCCGATGCCCAGGATCGCGCCTTGTGGAAGAGAGTTGTTTCTGTCCTATGCCCCTATAGGGGGTCTTAACAGGAATTTGATTGATTGATACAAATGTATAACTTTTGTTATCGATTTTCATTAAAACTAGAAAAATTACAAACTTAAAACTTTGCCAGAATTGGTTTTTTAATTGTTGCAATAAATGCTAGAATAAATTATCAGCTCAGCTTCACTCCTTCTACCCCTCCCATATTAATATCTGTATTATAAATTCAAGAACAACATTTCTCCTTCGAAAATATGAGCTATCGACTTTAAAATTCAATCAAAGCATGGTGGTAAGGGTGATGATAAGCAGTTTTAAAATCATCTAAAACGTTCCACTTCCTCTGCCACCTCCCATACAAATGGTGAAATTCATTAATTCAATTCCCCATCGACGTTTAATTTCAGCACAATGCCTGCTTGCAATACCTTGGTTACCTCAATCTACGAATATGAAAAATTCGTAGGTGGATGGTTGTGCGAAGGGCTAACAATCCTTCCATAAAAAGTAATGAAAATGTTAAGGAAGCTGAAGGTTATTAGGTGAAGGCCCGATGTGACCTGTGGTGACCGATTCTCGGTATCTGGAATAGCAGCAGTGCATACCGATTGATGAAGATAGCAAAGCCATCTTAAAAAACATAACAGGGCTACGATTGCGCGTAAAGCGCAATCTTACGATACTCTAGATGAAATAAAATTTTTTGTGATCCCAAGAAATTTTGCATGGGGAGTGTTAGAAGGGGTGATAGCATTGAACTAATTTTTTCCCCATCATGCTAAAGTAGCTATAAAAATGTTTTATACAAAATGATAATATAATTGAATAGGAGCTGAGAAAATTAGTGTGTTAGATTTAGTGAAAATGTGCAGTTTGTATAGGAGGTGGTAGAAAGAGTGGGGGGATTTTAGTGATTTTTTCAGAAATAACTAAGAATATCATAAAATTGACATCTCTTAAATTTTAGACTAGTAACATTCATACTTTTCAAGAAAATAGATTTTTTGTGAAGTTGTGAAACTGTGTCATATTATATGGGAGGGGGTAGAAGCAGTGAAGCTAATCAAATATTTTTTGCTGATCTTAGTGATAATACTACTTAAGTATTTATTACAAAATATGAGCTCAATAAATGTTATACGTTCTAAGGAAATCGTCTTGAGCATTTCATGAAAAAGTGTTGTTTGTATGGGAGGGGATGGAAGGAGAAGGAGGACGCAAATAATTTTTATACTGTATATTGAAATCAATATGAAAGTAATATATCCCGAAATTCAGACTAATAGCTTTTATACTTTTCGAGCAAATCCATTTATTGTGGAATTGCGAAATTGTGTCATTTTGTATGGGAGGGGGTAGAAGGGGTGAAGCTAATCTTCTAATTTTTTTTGGCCTTACTAACAATTTTAAATAAATATTTAGTGCATAATTTCAGCTCGCTTAATTTGATACGCACTGAGTAAATTGGCATAGAGTAGTTCATGACAAGTACAGTTTGTATGGGAGGTGGTAGAAGGAGGGGGACCACACGCATAATTTTTATACCGTAGATTGATATTATCATAAAAGTAATGTATTCAGGCCAATAGCTTTCATACTTTTTGAGCAAATCCGTTTATTGTCAAATTGTGCATTTGTGTCATTTTGTATGGGAGGGGGTAGAAGGGGTGGAGCGATTTGGCCCGTTCACGAACTTGACCTTACTTTTTTGTCAAAAACGACGTCTACGAAATTTGAGCTTTCTAGCTCAACGCGTTCTCAAGCTAGAGAGCGAACGGACGGACGGACGGACGGACAGACGGACAGACGGACAGACGGACAGACGGACAGACGGACAGACGGACAGACGGACAGACGGACAGACGGACGGACGGACAGACGGACATCCGGTTTTGATATTTCTGAGTGATAATATTAACTTCTGTGTCATTCATTTTTTTCTCCGAGCCTTATTTCTTGGCGTTACAAACTTTAGAGCAAACTTATAATACTCTCAGATTCCATCTAGAGTATAATTAGCAGCTGGCGGACGCGGTCTTTGGATCGAGACGGTTGGAGGCGACGACTTCAGGAGGCCAAGGCCCGACTTGGGTAGTCGCGCCATTGATGATGATGATGATACCGAAAAAATTACAATCGGTGGTTACATTGTATTCAATAAATATTCATTGCAATGATGGAAGGTATTGCATCCGTCGAGGAGGAGGTGATAGATCAGCAACCCAGCGCAAAAGAAATGTTTGCGAAACTTACAAATTATTAACAGAACAGCCGATACGAGCCAAACAGGATAAACAACATATAACGATCTTAGATGATTTGCAAACAAAATCTTCAGCCAGTAAAAACGGACGAAGGAGATACTCTTTTATAATTAAAAAAAAAATATATCATGTAATTTTATTTGGTCTTACCTCTCTGGATTACAAATTTAGACTAACTTAACTTAATAATACGTTTAAACGATTGTTGCTGATTTACGTTACTTGCAATCTTGTAACTTATTCGATTGTTTAGCTTTCTGGTGAATTCTAGTGACAGGTGTTTGGTCAGGAGTTTGAAGATTCGATGGTGGATGACCTTTGATATCGTTGACTTATACTCTATAGGATAAGAACGGAGTCCAATCTAAGAGGATTCTCTCCAAAGGTTCGGAACGGAAATTATAATTATGTACTTTCAAACCCATCATAATTATTGCAAAATATTTAGATTATTGAATATTTACAAGATTTATTTTCTTGCCACAAATTTACCCGACAATTTTGTTCAGACCGACTTTGCTATTATTTATGATAAATAGGCTAACTATCCGACACATTTTATTAATTACTCGAACACCGGTAGACAGGAGGCCCATTAGCTTACAGCGATCTTAACTAAGAGTATTACCACGATCTGGCTTGAAAAGAATTTCCGAACTAGCCGCGATCTAGTATAGGTATAAGTAACATATTATGCCGATGGTGGTCAGTGGCTACTAACTGTGATAATTGCGTCCTAATTGAGTTGTTTAAGTCAATATCAGGCTTTGGATTTCTTTCTTTTTTTTGCAACATTGAAATTTGTCGTTTAATTTTTGCAATAAATCTAGTTTTTTCTGCGGTTGGCTCGCTGATATTCAAAGAATGTTGCCTAATACATTTTTTATCACTTTCAATCGATCTTGTCTATGATTTGTGAGTTTTTCGTATTCCGGTGTAGAAAAGAATGTGCATTTTGTAGCTAAACGATTTCAAGGTGTTTCTAGATTGAGTAATGGTAGATTAAGTTGCTTGTAGAATGAAGGCTAGGGTGTAGCCTAGTGGGTAGCTTATTGGTCTACAATGCGAAGGTCGTGAGCTCAAATCCCGGTCGACGCATAATTCCATCACATTACCTGCTTGGGTATACCTTGGTCACCTCAATCTACGAAAATGAACAAATTCGTAGATAGATGGTTGTTCGAAGGTCTACAACCCTTCCACAATAAATAAGGAAAAAATATGTTAAGGAACCTGAAGCTCAGGAGGCCAAGGCCCGATTTGGGCTGTGAAGGCATCGTGCAAGTAGAATGGAGCGATAGAATACACCCACAGCTAGTTGTCCTTGTCCAAAAAATTGCAAATGCACACACACTGGACCATGGCCTCATCACCCGTAATTTTAAAATCTAACTGATATGAGAAACAGATACAGAGGCTCGAACTGGTCTCCGTCTTTGCCAGCTAAATGGTCTTACAATTAATAATATTTTTGTTTAATAAAAATTAAGCCAATGATAATTATGTCGTGGCTACCTGGTTTCTTAAGTTTTAGTGCTCCCGCGTTTTGATCCAACTCTTTTACATAAAACGTCGTGCATTATGCAAGTAAAGAAAAAAGATTACAAAATTGTTTTAAAAATGCAAAATTTTATAAAACCAGCACGAAACGCAATGGAAGTGTTAAAACACCCGTACAATGAACTTTTTTTTCATTCCGAAGATATAAACGTTAGAAAAAATGTTGGCCAATAATTTTTTTTTATATTTTCCTTTTCGGAACTAAAAGGATACAAACTCCGGTTATAACGAACCTCAAGAGACCGGGAAGATTGGTTCGCTATAGCCGATGCTCGTTATATACGGAGGCATACAAATACACATAAGGGTAGTTACACATATAATTTTTATTTATGCATCAATATTCAAAAACAAAAGAAAGTAAAATAAACAATATTTTTCGAACTATCCATTGATTGAAAATTTTTATTCTTAAGTTATGCGCGTATATTATTTATACATTCTGAAAATAATTTGTTATATTAGTTTGCATTTGGGTGTTCAGTGCTGTCTCGTCTGTATATGCTTCTAATTCAGCCAAACTATTTAGAATAGTTTTAGATGCATCACGCGATTGAAGAAAGGTACGATGTTCACTTAAATTTTGTTTTGATGCACTAACAGTTATAACCTGTGCTCTATGTGACATGTCATCTTCATCCTAAGTTTCCGAATTGTCACGATAAGTGCTGGCACAACCTCTTACAGAAGAAACGATGTCATCGTCGGTTAAAAAATCAGATGTAATGAGGTTATTATCTACGGTGATGTAGTCATGTGAAATGAAGATATTGGATCCTTCGGAACCTATGGTCCTCGATTCCTGCTGATCTTCTTCGATTGATATTTCATCGTTAGCATTTGGTACACCTTCAACATTAGTTAAATAATAACCCGCATGCTTAAAACAGTTTTTTATTGTTTGAGAGGATACTCCTTGCCAAGATCTATGAATAAGATTGATCGCGTCCAGAATAGTAACAGTAGCTGTTGTCCCAGCATCAATGTTTTGAACAATATTTAACAAAAGAGCTTGCCGATAGCGACTTTTTAGGGCATGTATAACACCCTGGTCCAGGGTTGAAGTAACGAACTAGTATTTGGTGGCATAAAAACAAGCTTAATGGATCGTAACTGGTCAACTTTTGGGTGCGCTAGGCAATTATCCACTAACAATACAATTCTTTCATCTGCGCATGTGGAAGAATGTCGAGGGTGCGTTAAATTTGTTGCATTGCACGTGGGAGGGCACTTTTCGAATGTTGCCGTATCCATTGGAACGGGGTCATTTATTTTATCCGTATCCGACTTGTACGGAATGTGCGGATCACGAACTGCTTCCGTCATTTCACGAAGTTTCCGTCTATCCAAAGAAGGAATTGCCGTTTTTTATTTTATTTACGGCCGGCCTTTGCTCGTTCACGGCACTCTTGGCACTGCTGACGCATCAATATCCGGAACCGATGGGCATTATTGCTCAAACCGTACTTAATTGGATCTCGTTTCCGTTTCAGTTAGTCAAAGAGCGAATTGAGGTAATCTGGCCGTGCAATTTACTGCAACAGTTGTCACGAATTTAAAATTTATTGGAATAATTTAATGTGATTTTATTCGTATATTATTATTTTTTTTAATTTTTAAGTTTTTGTAAGATTACACTATTTTTTTATATATACCATATAGCTATGTATAACAGTTAACTTTGTGCATTTTCTGCAAAGATTTGTTCTTGAATGGTTTCAGTTTGTGATGAGGAGTATAATTTTACACCTCGTTTCCGAAATTAGTGAGTTGTAGTGAATATTTATGGGACGCGAAGGTCTCCTCAGTTAAAGTTTTTTGTATTAATTCGTATGTCGTATCTATAGTTTTCGTCCGCTCCATTAAGAGTTTTCTACTAAAAATGTCGGTATTTCGTTTAACTCGGAGGCAACTAAGATGTCAGTTTAAAAAGTGCAACTGTTGTCTCGACGTAATTCGCAAAACCATTTACTAGAGATCGCTTTGGATTCATCGTGGTCACCAATATGGAGAACTACGATTGCTCTCAAAGTTTTCTTCGAAAGAAAATTGGTCTGATAAGTCGGATAAATAGTACCAGTATCTCCTTCTTCATATCTGTCTGCTAGGTTCTCCTCAGTTTCAGAGATCCATAGCGCAGAAGCAACTCTCTTCCGCAGATTGCAGAGTTCTTCGAAGTATGATTTACGTCAACTTTCATCTTTCGAACTGAATGTCGGGTCTTCCAAAGATCTTCTTGTTTCAGAAAAAAGAAACAGAAACGATGTGCCAAGTGCGAGCACAGAGTATTGAGTCAGTAGCCGAAAGCTTTAGCACTAATTTCTATTAAGCTTGCTTCCCGCAAGGGGGTAGTTGTAGTATGAGGTTTTACCAATTCCTGCAACTATCTTTGGAGTTAGCGACTCCACGGACCTGAGCTAACTATCCCCCTCTGGGATGGGGGCTGTAGAATTCACCCACAGCCAGTCCTGCTTGCCCTAAAAATGGCAAATGGACACTCACTGGATCATGGGCTTATCACCCGTGATCTTAAGACCTAAATGATACGAGAAACGGATACATCGCCTCGGATACGGACTGATCCTACGGTAACGACTTTTGGCATTCGAAAACGGACTATGATTGGCTTCTGGAATGTTCGAACATTGAATGACGGGGGAAGAGCTGGGGTTACTCGGTCCTTGCACCGCCAATCAGTGATCGACCGTGAAATGGAGCACTATAACATCCAAATCTTGGGCTTGAGCGAGGTCAGGTGGAGAGGATCAGGAGAAGAACGAACCCCTAGCGGAAACACTATTCTGTACATTGGCCCTGAAAGTGAAGCCAGAAATGGCGTGGCGTTCGTCCTTACGCCGAGAGCGAGAAACAGTCTCATTAGCTGGGAACCAATCTCGGATAGGATTATCGTCGTCAGGCTCAGGACCAGTGTCAGAAACGTCACAATTCTGCAGTGCTACGCACCAACTAATACCGCAACATCTGGTGACAAAGAGGAGTTTTATAGCCAACTGAGTGCCACCTTCGAACGTGTTCCAAGAGGTGATATTATTATCATCTCGGGAGATATGAACGCCCAGGTTGGATCAGACAACACTGGACTAGAACACGTCATGGGGAGGCATGGTGACCCTTGGGTCGACGCTTCACGACCTTGGATTAAGAGACCCGAAAACGGCGAATTATTTGTGGAGTTCTGTAGTACTCGGCAAATGGTCATCGGAGGGACCCTTTTTCCACACAAGAGTCATCATAAAACATCTTGGGTTTCCCCTGATGGTGTTACTCAGAACCAGATCGACCATTTGGCTATAAGTCGCCGATGGAGAAGATGTCTCCTCGATGTGCGAGCGAAACGTGAAGCTGACGTGGGGAGCGATCACCACTTGATGGTTGCCTGCTTGAGATTGTGTACAGCAGCTATCCGACGACCACAAATTCTTCAAATGAAGCGCAAGCTTAATGTGGATAAACTCAGAGATCCCAACAAAAAACGCGAATACACCACCATTCTACGCGAAAAGTCATCCACATTGGGTGAACATAAAATACGCACACTGGACGCCAGTTGGGAGGCAACACTTTTCTAACTAGTGCTGAAGAATCTGTGGGATATGTGCAAAGCGGTGAGAAACCCTGGATGTCACAAGACACATGGGACAAGGTTGGCAATCGGAAAAAAGCCAAATTGGCAATCATCTCTCAACCCGATGTCAACCAACGAACGCCCGACTTGAGGCAGAACTACCGCGATGCTCATATACAGCTTAAAAAGGCTGTTAGACGCGACAAGAGAAAGGCCATTGAAGATCTGGCAAACAAGGCAGAATCTGCGGCTTACCTTGGGGATATGGGTTCACTTTTCAAAATCATGAAACAGTTGACGAACAGGAATTTCACCGCCAACCACCTGGTGAGAGATGTCAACGGAACTCTCCTTAATATGAGTGAACACCAGTTGCGACGATGGAAGGAATACTTCTCTGATATTTTAAACATCTTGTCAGATGAAGATATTCCGGAAACAGAACAACTTCCAAACATCCAACCGCAACAATCCTCTATTAGGGACGATCCCCCAGATAAGGAAGAGATAGTTTCCGCCATTCGGTCAATGGCGGGAAGGAAAGCTCCAGGTATAGACGGACTACCAACCGAACTCCTCAAAGCGGACCCAGAAATAACAGCCGATATACTCCTCCCACTCTTCACTAAGGTGTGGAATGAGGGAAGATATCCGACTGAATGAAAGGAGGGCGTCATTGTGAAAATTCCGAAGAAGGGCGACCTTCGGGATTGTGGCAATTGGCGTGGTATATGTCTACTTACTGCCGTATCAAAAATTATGGCTAAGGTAATTCTCAATAGGATTAGTGATGTCGTCGAGAGCACTCTCGAAGTTTATCAGGCTGGATTCCGTAAAGGGTCGTCTTGTACTGACCACACAAATACCCTACGGATAATATTAGAGCAGTCAGCCGAAATGGGTTCGCCACTACATCTCATGTTTGTGGACTTCGAGAAGGCTTTCGACAGCGTTAAGCGAGATTACATATGGAATGCTTTGCGTAGGAGAGGTATTCCAGATAAGGTCATAGCTATGATTAAAGAATCCTACGAAGATGCAAGGTGTCGTGTCTTGCATAGAGGAGAGCTGTCCGAGAGCTTTCCTGTGCGAACGGGTGTCAGACAAGGCTGCATATTATCACCAGCCCTGTTTCTGGTGGTAATAAATGACATCTTAAAAGCTGCACTGGAAGGTGGGGAAGGTAAAGGTCTTCAATGGAGACTATTTAACATCTTAAGTCACCTTGATTATGCTGATGACGTGTGTTTGCTTGCACATACCCGTTCGGACTTAGAGTCAAATGTTTGCTCGTTGCATTCTAAATGCAAAGAGGCGGGACTGAAAATAAATGTGCGTAAAACCAAGTACATGCACATGGGTTCGAACGCAAGCACACCGATTGTTCTTAATGGACAGGATGTGGAAGAGGTGCAAGATTTTTGCTATCTCGGAAGCATTGTCAGCATGGACGGCGGAGCCGAAAAGGATGTTGAGGCTCGGCTAAATAAAGCCCGTCAGGCCTTCGGTATCCTTTCCCCTTTCTGGAGGTTAAGAGAGATCTCCCTTCGCACGAAGCTGCGAGTTTTTGACGCATGCGTCAAATCCGTGTTGTTATATGGTTGTACTACGTGGAAAGTGACCGTTCGACTTACCAAGAAACTACAGACTTACGTAAACCAATGCCTCCGGCGCATTTTAGGAATATTCTGGCCAGAAGTAATCTCCAACGACGAACTTTGGAGTACAACTCGCCAGATTAAAATAGGTATTGAGATTCAACGGCGAAAGTGGCAGTGGATCGGTCATACTTTGAGGAAACCAGAGCAAAACATCGCAAAACAGGCTCTGGATTATAACCCTCAAGGAAGACGTCGGGTTGGTCGACCATGTAACACATGGAAGCGAGCAGTTGAGCAGGAGGCCAGAGGAATAAACAAGTCCTGGCAACAGCTTAAAGCCGATGCTCAGTACCGCGCCTTGTGGAAGAGAGTTGTTTCTGTCCTATGCCCCTATAGGGGGTCTTAACAGGAATTTGATTGATTTGATTGAATACAATTCTCCGTTTGTTTCTAGTACATTCTACATCCCATTTCCGTAAGTAGTCGGTGAAAATTTCAGATGTCATCCATGACTTGGTGTTTGCACGATAATCAACAGGTAAACTCTTCACGTTTTTAAAACATCGCGGATTTTGTGCTTTGCCTATTACTAGCAGCTTTCGTTTCGCTGATCCCGACATGTTGGCACATACTAAAAGTGTTATTCTATCCTTAGCTTGATTTCCCTCTTTACACTGCTCTCCTTTAAATTTTAAAGTTCTGTCGGGAGTTAATTTATAGAAAAGGCCAGTTTCGTCGGCATTGAATATATCATCAACGTGAAATTCTTGTTAAATTAATGGCCAAACAGTGGTAATCCAATTGTCAACAATAGATGTTTCTATAGCTGCTGCTTCGCCCACAATTTTCCCGCTGCATACATTATGACGTGCCTTCCATCGCTCGATCCAACCTTCACTGCAAACAAATTCGTTCTGTATTTTCCTGGCGAAATCTTCTGCTTTCGTTTTTTAAACTGCAACACTGATACTAACATTATTTAATCGCTGTTGTGTGAACCATTTTAATAACATTTGATCGACATCATCGCGCACGGATTTCCGATTTTTTTTCACTTTCACGTTAGTTTTTTCGAATGGACTAAGCAATTCCAGCTTATTTTTGTAAATTGTTCCTACTGTAGACTTGCACAAGCCTCTTTCTCGGCATACGACACTCTGCATTTTCCCACTTTCAATTTCACGAATAATTTCACATTTTTCCTCTAAGGAAAAAGCTTTTCGTTTTCGAGCATCACCCATTGTTCTTCATGTTCTTCACTGCAGAATATTATTTCGTTACTACATAGACGAACAATACAACCACATTCGGGGAAGTCCCCAATTATATCGAGGTGTTCTTTACGCACACTCATAACACTCACCGTACACATAGAAGCATCGTTCATAGATTAGTGTCACGAAGTTTGTTATAGCCATGTTTTAAGCCAAATCGGATGGAAAATTAGTTCGTTACATCCGATAGTTCGTTATATACGAGTTCACTATAAACGCTTATTTTTAATACATTTCCTAATGGTCACGCGCCGGGACTTAAGAATAGGTTCACTATAAGCCTCGGTTCGTTATAACCCGGGCCGTTATAACCGGAGTTGACTGTATTTTTACTTTTTCTCCATTGAAAAATATGTCCGAATGTTAAGTTTCAGCTCCATTGGCAGTGGCGATATTAGCAAGTATAATTTTCGACGCTAGCTCCCTCTCCCCCACTCCGAAAAATGAAGGCTCTTTACGCAATCTAAAATCCGCAGACAGGCAGATTTCTTTTGCAAACAAAATTTTCAGGATTGCAAATTTTTGGGTTTTTCTGAGTCGATCGCAATTTTTCCGTCAGCTTGTACACCATATACAGTATGCTAAACGTGCAATAACTCTAAGACCCTTGAATATAAAAAGTTCAGTTTTGGGTAGTTATTCATATATCAGATCTCAGGCGGACAAAAATTTTGATGTACATATGTATGTATGTAGTGGTAAGGGTAAAATCGAAAACTACAATACTAATATCTCAACTACGGCTCTAAAATGCTGAAAAGCATCATGCGTAAAAAAAAAAGGTTTGTGGGGTAAACTTTAAAAATAATTAAAATTTTTATCGTTTGTGTCTGAAAGGGAGAGGGCTAAGAACAAATTGCCGGCCGATTTTGTTTTTTTAGAATTTCAACGCGTTATAATTCAAAATGCAACACAAAAATTAGCGAAATTTTAGAGCAATATGGGAAAAAATTCTCCGGCCTAGACGGTCCCAATCCCGGTTGAGAAAGGAGTAGGGAGTATGGAGTTAACCTGAATGGCCAGAAACACTATTGCGTCTCAGGAAAAAGGCAAAAGTATGACATAGTCGGACTCGCAGCATAGTTGTGAGAATCCCAGCATGTCATATTTAGCTGAAAACTCACACCCTTTTTCTACAAGGGTGTAATAAATAAGTTAGACCGGTCCTATATGTTGGGGGTTGGGCGAGGCGCCGACAACGCATCACCGAAAAAAAAATCACTGTACAGAAACCTGAAGAACAGCCTCGGAACGGATGGACTCAACGGCAACGACCCCGCAAACGAAAAATGGACTACTCTATTGGATCTTGGAAGAAGTGGCAAAACACAACATCACCATAACTGCCATCCAAGAAACAAAATGGCTCGGTAACGAAATCATGGACATGAGATCACACTCAATATATCCAAGTGGAACATTGTCGGGAAGCAGAGAGTTTGGAGTCGCTTTTGTCGTTGAAAAAAATTTCAAACAGCAGGTCATGAGTTTCAAACCAGTAAATGAGAGATTGTGTGCAATTCGAATAAAGACTCATTTTTCCAACACTTGGTTGATCAACGTCCATGCACCAACTGAAGCCAAGGACAATATAACTAAAAACGAATTTTATGCAACCCTAGAGACAACCTATGATTCACTGCCCTTGAATGACCTGAAAATTGTATTAGGGGATTTTAATGCAAAAGTCAGAAAGGAGGAGGCTCATAGAGGAACAACAGGAGGGCACAGTTTCCATGACATAACCAACGACAATGGCCAACGTCTTATTGATTTCGCAAGCAGCAAAAATATGATTGTAAGTTCTACATTCTTCCCACATCGCGATATTCACAAACGAACGTGGGTATCACCAGATGGTCACAGCTTCAACAAAATAGACTACGTTCTAATTGAGAAAAGGGCTTCTTCCAGCAAACTTGATGTACGAACCCTCCGTGGTACAAATTTTGACTCTGATCACTATCTAATGAAATAATTGGCGAATACCAATGTGAATTCTGAACCGGACGATCTACAACAGGCCATATTCTCGGTGAAACAGGTGCTTGAGAAATGCTGGGAATATAACACAGATGTGCACCAAATCTTCGGAGATTTTAAACAAGCATTCGACAGTATCGACAGAAGCGTACTGTACCTAATCATGCTTGACTTTGGAATTCCCCCAAAACTAGTCCGACTAACAAGACTCACAATGACGAAAACTGAATCCCAAGTGAGAATACAAACCGATTCCACAACTAGCTTTCGAACGGAATGTGGTTTAAAGCAGGGAGATGGTCCAGCCCTCTTGCTTTCAATTTGGCACTAGAGTATGTCCTCCGAAAAAAGCCAGTCAACACGAACGGGACACTACTATTCAAGTCCACCCAACTAGTAGCATATGCTGACGACATTAGCATCCTAGCATGATCCGTCCCTAGTGCTAAGGAGGTATTTGTCAATCTTGACTCCGCCGCAAAAGAAGTCGGGTTGCGCATTAATGAAAACAAAACAAAAGTAATGACGCAAACAAGAAGGAGAACGCCAATCAGACAAAACATAACAATTGCGGAATATAATTTGGAGAGTTTGGCCAACTTCATATATTTTGCGGCTAATCTAGCAAACGACGGTAATGAAACAGACGAAATCAAACGACGGATAATACTTGCAAATAAAACGTATTATTCGATACTTCTCATAATGAAATCCAAGAAAGTGCACAGGAACAATAAGCTGCGGATTTATAAAACTATTATACGACCTGTGCTCTGTTATGGCAGCGAGACGAGGACATTAACGCGAACTTCCAAAAAAGCGCTTAAAGCATTCGAAAGAAAGGTTCTCCGTAGGGGACTTGTGAAGTAAGGAACGGAATAGCGAATAGGATACAACCATGTCGGGCGCAACTTTATTATTTTGGGACAAGTTGAAGATGCATGGAAAGTCAATATGCAAGTTAGAGTGGTTAAGGAAGAGTAAGTGCAACCCCCTTTACAGCAGGGCTGCTGTCAATTTAAAACTTAATTGCGAATACGATTAATAGCTCCAGCATAAGTAATCAATATTTCATTCGTTTATGTAAGTTTGGGTTTTTATGAGGGAGGGGTGATATTAAGGGTGGGTGGATGTCAATAATTTTCCAATTGATTGCTTCAATTACGTCCAATATTCTCGGCATTGAATATAAGTTTCATTGACGAAGTTGCATAGAATTTCCATAAAATTCATTCACGAAACCAATCATTTGTATAGGAGGGGGTAGAGGAGGTAAGGGAAATGTAAAATTTGTGATGTAGTTTTATTTCACATCTCTTGTAAGGTGCTCGTACAAAACGGCAAGTGTGATCTCAAAAATTTTGACGCAGTTCCGTTTCAACTATTTTCAAAAGATTTTGTGCAAAATTTTAAATTGATAGCTTTTACTAATTAGGTGATAATTAATTTCTTAAAAATGGTCGAAAAATTAATTTTATATGGGAGGGGGTAGAAGCTTTCAAGATATTCAACCAGTTAATATTTTATTCTTTTCGATTTTTTTAAATGCATTTTGCAAATTTTCAAGTTTCTACCTTTAAATTTCATTCAAAAATATTCAGTTTATGTGGTTTTTTCATTGCACATGAAACACCTTGTGCACGGTAGACCAGGGGGTCGGTGCATAACAATTGTGGAATTTTTATTATTTTTTCTGTATGTACAACAAATAGTTGCATCCAAATGGAAAATCTAAATTTTGTATCTTGCACCAGAGCCCTTAAAAATCACTCAAAAATTTCGACATTTTTGGTTACCACCTCTCTCCCCTTACACCAACCGATGCAAAATTTTTACCAAATTTAAAAACTACCTAGTTCTAAAATTTGACAAAATTTGAATTTTATATCTGCACTCAATTTTGAATTATAGCGGTTTGAAATTTTGGAAAGTGCACAATTTTTCAAATTCTCCCCATTTCCTCCCACTACTACACTCCGCGACAACTGTTTATGAACAACCAAATTTTTCTAAGAATTCTATAATTATATAGTAAAATTCAGTGATCTGCTTTGTCATTTTATTGCTTAGGTAAAGTAAGTTCTTGACGCATCTAAATTAAAATTATTCTCTTTCGCTACCTGCCAACAGAAATTAAATTGCCTGAAATAGTATTCAAAAGCGCGACAACTGTTTATGACCATCAGTTCAATTTCGTTATATCTGGCGGATAGACGTGTTTAAAGAGGAAATTTTCGGGTTGTTGTAATTCTTTGTAATCTTGTGCATGAACAGTTTTTTAGAAAGATTTAAATATTATTGAAATGGGAAAAGGAATAACTTTAACGGCTTTCGAAATCGGTCAAATTAAAATATTGAAGGATACAGGCTGCTCAACTAGAGAAATTGGAAGAAAACTGGGGAGAAGTCATGGCGTGATTTTGAATTACCTGCGCGATCCGGAAAATTATGGGAAAAAGAGAAAGGGGGTATCAAAACTGCATCAACGGAAAGGGAACGCCGCAGTTTATTGAGACTTGCATGCAATGAACGACTCAGAGCGAGAGAAATAGCAAACAGAGCAGGAACATCTGCTAGCCTAAGGACAGTACAACGCATTTTAAAAGAATGTCCACATTTAAAACGAATGAAAATGGCAAGAAAACCAGTTTTAAAGAAGGTTCACCAAGAACAGCGTTTGGCATTTTGTCGAAAATATATGGATTGGACAACAGAATGGCAAAAACTTATTTTTAGTGACGAAAAGCGTATCTGTCTTGATGGTCCTGATGGTTATTCTTTCTATTTTCACGATATGAGAAAAGAAAAGCGATTTCTCTCACGACGACAGACAGCATTTGGTTCCGTAATGGTATGGGGCGCTGTGTCCCACAACGGCGTGGTCGATTTAAAAAAAATAAGATGCTTTTAGTGCAGGAGAAGATTAAAATAACGGAAGTTATGGAGACTACTAATTGGATTTACCAACAGGACAACGCCTCCATACATACTGCGAAGCTGGTCAGAAACTGGTTTTCAGAAGAAAATCTTCGAGTTTTGGACTTGCCAGCGTTATTTCCCGATCTGAATATCATCGAGAATTTGTGGGGATACTTATCTCGACGTGTGTACGCTAACAGGAAGCAGTACGACAGCAGATCATCCCTTATTGAAGAAATAAAGAGAGAATGGAGGAATATTCCTTTGGACTACGTTCAAAAATTATACAGCTCAGTTCACAGCTGAATTTTTGAGACAATACAAAACAGTGGAAAACACACTCACTATTAAAAAATAAATTTATTATAAATTATTTTATTTGTCTTATTTTTCTCCTTAATTTTCATGTGATCATCAACAGTTGCCGCGCCTTTGATTACTATTTCAGGCAATTAAATTTGTGCTGAAAGGTAGCGAAAGAGAATAATATTAATTTTGGTGCGTTACGAACTTACTACACCTAACCAATAAAATGGAGATCATTAAATTTTACTTCGTAGCTATGGAATTCTTAGAAAAATTGGGTTGGTCATAAATAGTTGTCGCGGAGTGTATATTGTCCAAATATTATATTTTTTTCGTATTTTTCTAGTATAGCTTAATATAGGTTCTAAGATTCAATCACATAGCTTAATAATTAGCCGAGATATTGGTTTTTAAGTGTTTTTCGTTGCAACCCCACCTGACCCTCCCCCTTACAATAATTAACTTTTATCTAAACTGATTCTAGTGGATCTATATGCCAGTTTAATGTTCTCAAAATATCAATATTTTATGGTAAGTAATTTCAAAGATATAATCATTTGAAAAAAAAAAAAAAAATTCGGCCGACAATTGGTTTTTAGGCCCTCCCTTTTTGCACCCCAATGGATAAAAGAATTAAATTATTTTTCAAAGTTGTCCCATGAACCCCTCTATATGTATGTTGATTTTTAGCTTCCTAGCTTTAACCATGGTTGAGATATTTGAATTCGTATTTTTCGGTTTAAGCGCTCTCCACGCCTCCCCCTGAATCCGTACACCCCTCAAAATGGGTATCCGCCTGAGATCCACAATTATCTATATACAATCTCCCCAAAAGTGAACTTTCTATATTGAAGGGTTTGGGAGTTAATGTGCGCTGAGCTTACACTCCGGCGTACAGACAGACAGATTTTTTTTTGCATTTCTAGGCTAATTTAGTCATGAAACGCGAAAAAACAATATTTCAGGATAGCAAATTTTTTTTTTCCAAGTCGATCACAATACTTTATTATTAAAATAATAAAGTAAAATTAGAAGCTGGAGGACGCGGTCTTTGGATCGAGACGATTGGAGGCGACGACTTCAGGAGGCCATTGCACGATTTGGGCTATCGCGCCATTGATGATGATATTGGGAAAAAAATTTAAGTTGGACGAGGCGTAAGGTAGTAGTAAGTAGCATGTTAGCCAAAATTGTGAAAACTTTGAGGTTTCTTTTAAAAGATTAAATACTCAAATTTCGTCTCTTTTGAACGTGATTCAAGCAATCAAAAACAATTATTAACATCCACCTGGGGAAACTCAAACTTGCTTAATAAACGAATGAAATATTTATTCTATGTAGTGCAGCTTATGATAATAATCGCAGTGAAGTGCTAAATGATTAACAATAACTCTTTGTCCCCCATTAACACGTATCCTCAAAGAATAATAACGTTGCGCTCGACTTATTGCCAGATATTTTTATAATTTTTATTATGTGCAGTTTTGTTTTATAATAATAATGGAAGTGTTATTGAATTGAAGTGTTGAAAAACTAACGTAGATTTGAGGCGATGAGAGATAGTGGTTATCTAGTATATTTTTGAGGGTCTTGATTGACCTTGCGCTGATTACTTCACTTGTTAAAGAGTTTCACGTTTCCACAACTCGGTTTGGTGGTTGGATGGGTATAGATAGGGTAGGCATCTGATCGGCGTCATTAGGCAACGCCCAGTGTTGTAACTGTCATATACACATCAATTGTGCTCATCATACCTCCACGTGGTAGCCACCGGATACTGGTCTCGTCCATCCGGACTTGACTTGCTAAACTGATGGGCGCGAGTGCTAATGAAACAGAAAAATTCTAGCACTATAATAATATGGCCCTCCAAGTTGGGGGTTGGGCGATGTGCTAACAACTCATGCTCGGAAAAACCACACCCGTTTCGAAACCTGAAGCAACGCCTCGGACTGGATTGATTCAACGGCAACGACCACGCAAACGAAAAATGGACTATTTCTTCGGATCTTGGAACGTGCGATCCCTGTACAGAGCAGGAGCAGTGAGAGCGCTTCTGGAACAAGCAGCTAAATACAATTTAAACATAATTGCACTCCAAGAAACTAAATTGTTAGGTAGCGAGATTACTGACATTAGATCGCACACAATTTTCAAAAGCGGGAAATCATCGGGAAGCCGGGAATTTGGAGTTGCGTTTATCGTCGACAACAAGTTTAAACACCAAGTTACCAACTTCAAATCCGTCAATGAACGATTGTGTGCAATCCGCATCAAAACAAGTTTCTTTAATGTTTGGCTTATTAATGTCCACGCCCCAACGGAAGACAAAGACGACGAAGTTAAAGACGATTTCTACAGCACCTTAGAATCAACATTCGACTTCCTTCCGTCGAATGATATTAAAATAGTATTAGGTGACTTTAACGCGAAAGTGCGCAAAGAACAAACATACATAGGGACAATTGGAAGGCACAGACTCCATGATATTAGTAACGACAACGGCCAGAGGCTGACTGACTTCGCCAGCAGCAAAAACCTTATTGTAAGCTCGACATGCTTCCCGCATCGTGACATTCATAAGAGAACGTGGGCATCACCCGACGGAAGAACATTCAACCAAATAGACCATGTTCTAATAGAGAAAAGGACGGCCTCCTGCATTCTCGACGTGCGTACATGTCGAGGGGCTAATTGCGACACAGACCACTATTTGGTAAAGACCAAGTTCCGATGTCGAATCGCAAACCGAGGTCACCCAAAAACACAACCGGTTCCTAAATTCGACATAGGAAAATTCAAAGACGAGAAAATAGTTGCGAAATATGTATCAGCCTTGGAGAGACACTTCACGACAATGCTGAATACCACCGCCAGCCAGCCAATAGAAGAAATGTGGCAAAATATCAAACAAGGCATTACATCTGTCGCAGAGGAGGTGATAGGACAACAACCCCGGCGCAAAAGAAATGATTGGTTCAATGACAATGAATGCCAAGATGCCTCAGAACGAAAAAATCAAGCCTACAAAATATTAACGGAACGGCCGACACGAGCCAAACAGGACAAATACAAGGATCTTAGACGATTTGCAAACAAAATATGCAGACAAAAAAAAAACGGAAGTACAATAATGACGAAATAAAAAACATGGACGAACAATTTAAATTACACAACACAAGAGCCGCGTATTCCCTTGTTATGTTGGGCACAATACTTTGAACACCTTCTTAACCCGAACCCATCACCTACACAAACAGCAGCAGCAGATACAATAGCAGGTATAACTGATGTAACAGCTGATGAAGGATCCGCTTTGAGTCCTCCCACACTCGAAGAAGTAAAAATAGCCCTAAGGAACCACCCAAACAACAAAGCGCCGGGCACTGATCAAATCCTAGCTGAACTTCTAAAAGCCGGCGACACCTGCATAGCGCATCTCCTACATAGATTAGTCACGGACATATGGACGCAGGAAATACTTCCTGAAGATTGGCGCAAGAGCATCATATGTCCAATTTATAAAAAAGGTGACAAACTCTGCTGCGAAAACTACCGAAGAATATCTCTGTTGTGTACGTCTTATAAGATCTTGACGAAAATTCTAGAAAAGAGAATTAAGCCCTATGCTGACAAGGTAATTGGTGAATACCAAGGCGGATTTAGAGCTGGCTCTTGGAGTCCCACCGAAACTGGTCCGACTGACAAAAATGACCATGAGTCTTTGTCACAAGTCAGAGTAGAAAATGATCTGACTTCCAGTTTTAAAACAGACAACGGCCTTAAACAAGGTGACGGCCTCGCACCAATGGTTTTCAACCTAACACTCGAATATGTTGTTCGGAAACTTCCCGTGGACACCAAGGGAACACTATGCTTCAAATCCACACAACTCGTAGCATATGCCGACGACATAGATATCCTTGCAAGATCTCTGGAGAGTGCTAAGGAAGTATTTGTAAACCTTGACTCGGTAGCAAGGGAAGTTGGACTACGTATAAATGAAAATAAAACAAAAATTATGACGCAAACTAGGAAAAAGACGCCAATCAGACAAAATATCACAGTAGGAGACTATAACCTAGAAAACGTAGACAACTTTATATACCTAGGGGCGAACCTATCGAAGGATGGAAGCGAACCCATCGAAATTAAAAGAAGAATAATTATGGCAAACAAGACGTATTATTCGGTACTTCCAATAATTAAAAACAAAAACGTACACAGGAAAACAAAACTTAAGTTATATAAAACGATTATACGACCTGTGCTGTGGTATGGCAGCGAAACGTGGACATTAACTCAGGCGTCCGAAAAACTACTTAACGCCTTTCAAAGAAAGGTCCTCCGAAGAATCCTCGGACCTGTGAAGGAAGACTCGATGTGGAGAATACGATACAATAGAGAATTGTATGTCATCTTCGACAATCCAGAAGTGTCAACCATCATAAAATTTAAAAAGTTACAATGGGCTGGTCATGTGGAGCGGATGGATGAAGGAAGAATTCCCAAACACACACTAAAAGGGAAAGTCAACGGACAAAGACCGGTCGGAAAACCACGAAAGCGCTGGGAGGATTCGATTGACGCAGACAGCAAATCACTGCTAAGATTTTCAAACTGGAGGACGCGGTCACTGAGCCGAGATGGATGGAGGCAAAGCATTCAGGAGGCCAAAGCCCGATTTGGGCTGTAGCGCCATCGTAAGTAAGTAAGTAACAACTCGGTTTGGCAATGTGGAGTGGACTCTTAGTCGTTAAAAGCGTTTTGTTGATTTTATTCTTGTTACCTCTAAGCTGATGATTGGTATTCCTCGCATATAAGCTGGACATACCTTCACAGTCATAACAACTATTAAGAATTTCAACGTCTCAGTGAGATCACTTCATTGACTCATTTCTACTAGTGTTGGAAGACCAAGATACGCAGTCTTTCTTCGTAACTTAAATTACGCAATTTTTCAAGAATCTTCGTAGCCCGCCTTTGAAATTTTTTCTAACAAGTCAATGTCCTTGTTAAAATATGGGTTCCTAATTCCAAAACCAAATTCAAGCATTGCTTACACGTATGCTATAAAAATTTTAACAAATAGTTCCGCCGTTATAAATTTGAAAGTTTTTCAAATTAGGAATATCAATTAATTGGCTTTTTTGTTATTTTGATAATATGTACTTTAAGTCATTATCAAATGACAAATACTTTAATTATTGGGATTATGAACTGGAAACGGCCGTTTTTTTTTTTCGAAAACTCGAACCTTTATTGTTCAAAAATGGTTAAATATTATTTATTCTTCAAAGAATAGTCTGTCCGCATACTGATTCCGTGTCGAAGAAACTGGTCTTCTTTCTTTTTGGATTTTTCGTAAAAAGTTCGTAAAGCTGCTCAGCCAGACCATGCGTCATCGATCGGAATAGGTAGTCAGAAGGGCGATGTTTGCTCAAACGCATCAATTGTAGTCTTTTGAAGCTTTAAACCACGCTTTAGAAGCTTCGTTATTCCATTAAGAGCAGCCTCGTTTTAACTTCGTGAGAGTATTTAACACGCCTCAGTAGCAGATTTTTTTCAATTGAAGACATATTTGCGCACATAAAGTATAGGACGCCGATAAAAGTTGGCAAATCTAATGATGAGGAATTATTGACAGATGCCTAACCTTACCATATGATGTTTTCGATCCGCCATTTTTAACCAGCATTTACTGTTGGCGCCATCTATTGGGAAATGGCGGGTTTCAACTTATATTCCCGATATATTTATGTGCATAGATATACAGATTGAGCAAAGAATTTAGGTCTAGATGTCACCTGCGCTCCAATGGAATCCCTCTGATCCAGTGTTACAAAATGTATCGTTCTTATATTGTCGAAATAAATCCAAATATAACGTATCGACTCGGCTCATTTCTCGCGTAAATTAAAAACGCTATATGCAATAAGGTAGCAAGAGGGTTAATACATCTCTTTCATAAATTTTAGCGTGACTTCTGCGTCACCAGGTAGTTCCAAGCAGACTCATAATATCCCTGAAACGAAAACGAAATTGCTTCGTCCACTTAACCAAACAGTTGTTATGCTGCCTGCCTTGACTTTGACATGGCACAGAGTTAAGACCCCTCTAATCCAATCCATTTGACCTGTCACGATTGATTACAATGCTCGAAGTCCGGCTAAAAATTTTATCCGACACTTTATGTTCACATGAAATCGAATTTTGTGGACTCGGTTCTCGGGTAAGAACAGAAGGAACCTCTTTGAGAGGTATGCCAAGATGCTACGCCAAGAAGACGAAGAAGAAGAGGAGAACGACAACAATCAAGGCGATTGAAGATGATTTTAAACCTCCTTTTTACTTACGATCTCACGTCGTTATGAAAACGAATCGTCCACTAGCGAACGCCCCGCGGAGAATTAATCGTTTCACTCAAACACACCGGTCCAACATACTTTACATCCTGATTAATCTATTTGGGGTTTAATTCGGATTGCATATGGGATGATAAGTGTGTACTTGGACGTTGGGGAGATGGGTAGCTAAGGTGTAGAGGATCACTGCAAGTGGACATGTCTCATAGATGCAACTGCAAGATCCGAAACCCTGGCGGGATACGCAGCGCAATATACGGACCGTCTTTGTCTACATGTGTTACATCTGTTGTCGGACATTCGTAACAGTGGAAACAAAAACAAAACAGAAACAGATCTACAACTACAGTATGAATCTCTTCGGTATGTTATCCTCTTCGCCTTTGGCTGCTGATCTGCACCGAAAAAATTTAGAAAAAAGATAAAGAAATACATAGACATCGTTTAGCGCCATTTGTTTACCTACCAATATACAGCATTCGCTCATCTTAACGAAGAGATGATGATACACTCTACCTCACTGATTCCCCCGAGATCGACTTTTCGAAATGCGATCGGGATCTGGTGGATCCATGCAGGAATCAACCGACTTGATAAACGGTTGGAGTTCAGGTGAGACACACGTGAGGATCAGGTTCGCCTCCTAAAGAGGGCAGCGCGAAGGTATCAACGTGGAAAGGTGAGGCGGCACCAAAGATGCGAATAATGTTGTTGATTCAAGTGGAACCAAAATCGTATCATTTTACCATGTTCTGCTTCTGGTCTGATGTGTGTCATCTATGTAACAGGATCTTAAAAAATTGACCTTAGCTTACGCAAGATTAACATGGAAAATGGAAGTATTACAAATTAATTTCTAATTTTTTTTCACGTTTAAATTCTGGTAGCATCCATATTGTCTGCAAAAGACTTACGGTATAGTTCTAATCTAAAATATATTTTTTAGTTGACACAAATGGTGGTGGATTCACTTGGTTCTCCTAGGTATTGTCTAGTTCAGTATACTTCTCAACCCCTTTCGTACACCCATTCCAATTTCATTTCATTTTCGCTGTTGACATATTTTGTTGGATATAAGAATGCCCTAAAGTTAACCAATCTTCTTTTAATAAGGTTTCCTTACGAAAAAAAAAAATAATTTTATTTTGGGATTTTTTTGAAATATGAGTTTCTGATTTTTAACGAGCAGAATTACTCGATATTACTTTATGTTGAAAATAGTTCCAAGGATATGTTTTCTTCGAAATAGGAACTATTGACTCATTATTTTCAAAGGGATGTAGATTTATTCTCTGCATAATCTTTATAATTAAAAATCGGTTGAAATCCAGTACTTCAAATACCGATGCATTATATTTTTATACTCTAGATGAAATCTGAGAGTATTATAAGTTTGCCACAAAGCTTGCAACGCTAAGAAATAAGGCTCAAAGAAAAAATTAATGATACAGAAGTTCTTATAATCACTCGAAAATCTCGAAACCGGATGTTCGTCCGTCTGTCTGTCTGTCCGTTCGTGTCCTCTCTAGCTTGAGAACGCGTTGATCTAGAAATTTCAAGTTTTGTACACAACGTTTTTGACAAAAATGTAAGGAAAAGTTCGTGAACGGGCCAAATCGCTCCACCCCTTCTACCCCCTTCCATACAAAATGACACAATGTCGTAATTTGACAATAAACGGCTTTTCTCAAAAAGTATAAATGCTATTGATTTGAAATTTGGAATATAATACTTTTATGATCTACTGTACAAAAACTATTTATGTCATTCTCCTCCTTCCACCAGCTCCGATATTACACTTTTTCATGAAATGCTCTAAACCAATTTACTCAGTGCGTATATAATTTATCGATTTAAAATTGTGCACTAACTATTTATTTAGAATTATTAGTACGACCAACAAAAAATCAGATGATTGGCTTTACCCCTTCTAACTCCTCCCACGAAAAATGACACAATTTCGCAATTCAACAATAAACGGTTTTGTTCGAAAAGCATAAAAGCTATTGATCTGAAATTGTGAATATATTACTTTTATGATAATTTCAATCAACTGTATAAATAAACTGCCAACAAGTCGGGCGTCACTTTATTATTTTTGGTATAAGTCAAAGAAGCATGGAAAGTCAATATGCAAGTTAGAGTGGTTAAGAAAGACTATGTGGAACCCCCTTCCACAAGTGGAACCCCTTTTGAGGCAGGGTTGCTGTCAATTAAACACTTAATTGCCAAAATGATCAATAGCTGCAGTACACGTAATCAATATTTCATTCGTTTATGCAAGTTTGGGTTTTTAGGAGGGGAGCGGCAGGAGTGATATTAAGGATGGGTGGATATGAATAATTTTTTAATTGATTGCTTCAATTACGTCCAATATTTTCTGCATAGAATGTTAGTTTCATAGACTAAGTTGCATATAATTTTCATAAAATTCGGTGCATTTTACATTCACGAAACCAATCATTTGTATGGGAGGGGGTAAGGGAAATGTAAAATTTGTGATTCAGTTATATGTCATTTCTCTTGTAAGGTGGTCATACAAAATTTCGAGTTTGTAGCTTTTAATTTGTTGGTTAGTAGTTGATCTATTGAAATTGGTCTAAATCATACTTTTGTCTGAGAGGGGGTAAAAGGGCGAGTGTGATCTCAAAACTTTTGAAGCAGTTTCGTTTCAATTATATTTAAAAATTTTGTGGGAAATTTTAAATTGATAGGTTTTAATCAAATTCAAATTCCTGTTAAGACCCCCTATAGGGGCATAGAACAGAAACAACTCTCTTCCACAAGGCGCGATCCTGAGCATCGGTCTTAAGCTGTTGCCAGGACTTGTTAAGCCAATCATAGTCCGTTTTCGAATGCCAAAAGTCGTTACCGTAGAATCAGTCCGCATCCGAGGCGATGTATCCGTTTCTCGCATCATTTGGGTCTTAAGATCACGGGTGATAAGCCCATGATCCATGATAGGTTTTAATAGTTAGGTGATAATTGATTTCTTAAAAATGGTTGAAAAAATAATTTTATATGGGATGGGGTAGAAGTTTTGAAAGTATTCAACCAATTAATATTTCATTCTTTTAGATTTTTTTTAAATGCATTTTGCAAATTTTTCAAGTTTCTACCTTAAAATTTCATTCGAAAATTTTTAGCCTATGTGTTTTTTCATTGCACATGAAACACCTTGGGCACGTTAGACCAGGGGGATCGGTGCATAACAATTGTGGAATTATTATTATTTTTTCTGTACGCCTACCGACGCAGGAAATGTACCAAAATTAAAGACGATGCAGGTCTATAATTTGACAAATGCATTTAATCGATTTTCATTGAAACTAGAAAAGGTACAAACTTAAAATTTTGCCACAATTTGTCCCTTAATAATTGCAATAAATGCTAAAAAAACATGAACTTCGCTTCACTCCTTCTACCACTTCCCCTACAAATTTTCGTATTGGAAATTCAATAAAAGTATTTCTCCTTCGCACATATGAGTATCAAAGCAATGTGATTAGGATGTTGATAAACAGATTCAAAATCATTCAAAAGCTCCCACTTTTCCTGCCACCTTCCATACAATCAATCAATCAAATTCCTGTTAAGACCCCCTATAGGGGCATAGGACAGAAACAACTCTCTTCCACAAGGCGCGATCCTGATCATCGGCCTTGAGCTGTTGCCAGGACTTGTTTATTCCTCTGGCCTCCTGCTAAACTGCTCGCTTCCATGTGTTACATGGTCGACCAACCCGACATCTTCCTTGAGGGTTATAGTCCAGAGCCTGTTTTGCGATGTTTCGCTCTGGTTTCCTCAAAGTATAACCGATCCACTGCCACTTTCGCCGTTGAATCTCAATACCTATTTTAGTCTGGCGAGTTGTACTCCAAAGTTCGTCGTTGGAGATTACTTCTGGCCAGAATATTCCTAAAATGCGTCGGAGGCATTGGTTCACGAAAGTCTGTAGTTTCTTGGTAAGTCGAACGGTCACTTCCACGTAGTAGAACCATAAAACAACACGGATTTGACGCATGCGTCAAAAACTCGCAGCTTCGTGCGAAGGGAGATCTCTCTTAACCTCCAGAAAGGGGAAAGTATACCGAAGGCCTGACGTGCTTTATTTAGCCGAGCCTCAACATCCTTTTCGGCTCCGCCGTCCATGCTGACAATGCTTTCAAGATAGCAAAAATCTTGCATCTCTTCCACATCCTATCCGGTAAGAACAATCGGTGTGCTTGCGTTCGAGCCCATGTGCATGTACTTGGTTTTACGCACATTTATTTTCAGTCCCGCCTCTTTGCATTTAGAATGCAACGAGCGAACATTTGACTCTAAGTCCGAACAGATATGTGCAAGCATCAGCATAATCAAGGTGACTTAAGATGTTAAATAGTCTCCATTGAAGACCTTTACCTTCCCCACCTTCCAGTGCAGCTTTCAAGAAGTCATTTATTACCACCAGAAACAGGACTGGTTATAATATGCAGCCTTGTCTGACACCCGTTCGCACAGGGAAGCTCTCGGACAGCTCTCCTCTATGCAAGACGCGACACCTTGCATCTTCGTAGGATTCTTTAATCATAGTTATGACCTTATCTGGAATATCTCTCCTACGCAAAGCATTCATATGAAATCTAGCTTAAAGCTGTCGAAAGCCCTCTCAAAGTCCACAAACATGAGATGTAGTGGCGAACCCATTTCGGCTGACTGCTCTAAAATTATCCGTAGGGTATTTGTGTGGTCGGTACAAGACGACCCTTTACGGAATCCAGCCTGATAAACTTCGAGAGTGCTCTCGACGACATCACTAATCCTATTGAGAATTACCTTAGCCATAATTTTTGATACGGCAGTAAGTAGACATATACTGCGCCAATTGCCACAATTGCCACAATCGCCCTTCTTCGGAATTTTGGCAATGACGCCCTCCTTCCATTCAGTCGGATATCTTCCTTCATTCCACACCTTAGTGAAGAGTGGGAGGAGTATATCGACTGTTATTTCCGGGTCCGCTTTGAGGAGTTTGGTTAGTAGTCCGTCTATACATGGAGATTTCCTTCCCGCCATTGACCGAATTACGGAAACTATCTCTTCCTTATCTGGGGGATCGTCCCTAATAGAGGTTTGTTGCGGTTGGATGTTTGGAAGTTGTTCTGTTTCCGGAATATCTTCCTCTGACAAGATGTTTAAAACATCAGAGAAGTATTCATCGTCGCAACTGGTGTTTACTCACATTAAGGAGAGTTCCGTTGACATCTCCCACCAGGTGGTTGGCGGTGAAATTCCTGTTCGTCAACTGTTTCATGATTTTTAATAGTGAACCCATATCCCCAAGGTAAGCTGCAGATTCTGCCTTGTTTGCCAGATCTTCAATGGCCTTTCTCTTGTCGCGTCTAAGAGCCTTTTTAAGCTGTATATGAGCATTGCGGTAGTCTCAAGTCGGGCGTTCGTTGGTTGACATCGGGTTGAGGGATGATTGCCAATTTGGCTTTTTTTCGGATTGCCAACCTTGTCCCATGTGTCTTGCGACATCCAGGGTTTCTCACCGCTTTGCACATATCCCACAGATTCTTCAGCACTAGTTAGAAAAGTGTCTCTGGTTGCCTCCCAATTGGGGTCCAGTGTGCGCATTTCATATTCACCCAATGTGGATGACTTTTCGCGTAGAATAGTGGTGTATTCGCGTTTTTTGTTGGGATCTCTGAGCTTATCCACATTGAGCTTGCGCTTCATTTGAAGAATTTGTGGTCGTCGGATAGCTGCTGTACACAATATCAAGCAGGCATCCATCAAGTGGGGATCGCACCCCACGTCAGCTCCACGTTTCGCTCGCACATCGAGGAGACATCTTCTCCATCGGCGACTTATAGCCAAATGGTCGATCTGGTTCTGAGTAACACCATCAGAGGAAACCCAAGATGTTTTACGACGAGTCTTGAGTGGAAAAAGTGTCCCTCCGATGGCCATTTGCCGAGTACTACAAAACTCCACAAATAATTCGCCGTTTTCGGGTCTCTTAATCCAAGGCCGTGATGCGCCGACCCAAGGGTCACCATGCCTCCCCAAGACGTGTTCTAGTCCAGTGTTGTCTGATCCAACTTCAGCGTTCATATCTCCCGAAATGATAATAATATCACCTCTTGAAACATGTTCGAAGGTGGCACTCAGTTGGCTGTAAAACTCCTCTTTGTCAGCAGATATTGCGGTATTAGCTGGTGCGTAGCACTGAAGAATTGCGACGTTTCTGACACTGGTCCTGAGCCTGACGACGATAATCCTATCCGAGATTGGTTCCCAGCATGAGACTGTTTCTCGCTCCCGGCGTAAGGACGAATGCCACGCCATTTCTGGCTTCACTTTCAGGGCCAATATACAGAATAATGTTTCCGCTAGTGGTTCGTTCTTCTCTTGATCCTGTCTACCTGACCTCGCTCAAGCCCAAGATTTGGATGTTATAGTGCTCCATTTTACGGTCGATCACTGATTGGCGGTGCAAGGACCAAGTAACCTCAGCTCTGTCCCCGTCATTCAATGTTTGAACGTTCCAGAAGCCAATCATAGTCCGTTTTCGAATGCCAAAAGTCGTTACCGTAGAATCAGTCCGTATCCGAGGCGCTGTATCCGTTTCTCGTATCATTTAGGTCTTAAGATCACGGGTAATAAGCCCATGATATAGTGAGAGTCCATTTGCTATTTTTAGGGCAAGCAGGACTGGCTGTGGGTGAATTCTACAGCCCCATCCCACACGGGGAAATCCATACAAATGCCATAAATTCAGACAAAAATTGTTCAATTTCCTTGAAAATTATGAAAGCTACAAACTTTAAATTCAGCATGAAACATTTTGTGTGCTTTGTTCGGGATTATATACAAAAATTGCAAACCTCCCCCTTTGCTTTTACCACCCCCCATAGAAAAATCATATTTCACTATTCGAAAGAATTTGAGATGACATATTTTCCGGTACAATGAACTCTTTTCTGTTTCATAAATAGTATCATATGACTGGGCTTTACGCCCAATCAGAATTCTGTTATATTTTTCTGTCGTGTTAACGCTTAATACTACAAATAAAGACTTTAGGGCGACGCCACTGCTCAACTACTACACAAAAATTTTAGTGTATATGAATTTCATTCACTAATTTTTCACACATCATATTAAGTGGCTATAAAAATGTTCCATACAAAATTCATGCATCAACAATTAAATAGGTTCTGAGAAAATTAGTGTATTAGATTTAGTGAGATGGTGTGGTTTGTGTGGGAGGTGGTAGAAGGAGTAGGAGGAATTGTATACCATACATCACATTTATGATAGAAATAACATTTTCGAATTTTTCTAATTGTTAGCTTTTAGAGTTTCCAAGAAAATTTGATTACTGTAATTGATTGAAAATGAGTCATTTTGTGTGGGAGGGGGTAGAAGGGATAACGACATCGAATTAATTTTTTCATATTATGATAGAGTTGCTATAAAAATGTTTTATACAAAATGGAGCTTCAAAAATGTGATAGGTTTTGAGAAAATTAGTGTATTAAAATTTGTGAAACTATGCAGTTTGTATGGGAGGTAGTAGAAGGAACGGGGGATTTTTTCAGAAATAGCTATGAATATTATGAAATTGATATCTCTCAAATTGAAATGCTCGTCATTACGCCATGTCATGTCAAAATATTATGTTTTTTTCTCATATTTCACTCGCAAGGCCTAATGTATGCTCTTAGTTTAAATAATATAGCTTGGGAGATAGTCGAGGTATTAATTTAAAGTGTTTTTCTTTACACCCCAGCTGACCCTCCACATTAAAATTATCTGCCTCTCTATAAGTTGATTATGATGGAGATTTACGCCGCTTAATTGATCCTGAAATATGGATTTTTCGTGTTCAGTAATTCTGAAAAAATAATCATTTTAAAAAAAAAAGAAAATCGATCGACAATTTTTTTAGCCTCCACCTTCCGGTCTATACTGGATTCAAAAATTAGATTCTTTTTCTCTTTTCCCCATTACCAATATGTCAGAATATCATCCCAGCGAACAATTTGGTGAAATTTCAATAAATGAAGCCTATATGAAATCATTTGCTGAGATTTCGATTCACTTCAGTTTCAAAAACTGATTAATTTGTGAATAAATCAGGTTGTTTTCTTCGTATGAATTACTACTGAACATGCTTTTAAGCCTTTCACTCTTTCGTCACTTAGTAAAAATGAAATGAATTCATGCTCTGAAATGCGTTCTATGCTTCACTTACAAAATGCAATCTTATAATATATTAAAAAAAAAAATATTAACAAATCAAAGTTGTTGCTTCTTTATGTACCGAAACTCTAAGAATAAGAACCTTTACATATTTTACCACATAAATTGAATAATTGCCGAGCCCTATTTTTTATGTTGTCTACATTAAAGGACATTGACCGGGAGCACCCGCTGCTCCTAATGGCGGCAGTCCAGATTCTGCATCACCAATTAAATCAGCTGGTGGTTGACCATATTCGTGTAATTTTTGCATATTATCCAAAACACGTTTGAATCTTTCTTGTTTCAATTCGGATGAATCATCGGGCTTTTCCGATTCCAAGTCAGTACAAATAACGGCGAAAAGTTCCTGTTGTTTTACGTATCTTTCTTTATCGACGGCATCAATTGTTGCGCTGTTTTCTTCTAAATATTTCGGGTACTTTTCGAGCAGTTCTTTCATGCTGGGCAAAAGAATTTCAGCCGATAATAAACTCTGCATCATTCCTTGCATGAATGGTAAAAAGGGATTTGCATCGCCTTCTCCACTACCACCACCGCCACCTTCTAAATTAAGACTAGAAAACATATTGACTACATCATTTTCCGATACAGGTGCTTGTAAATCGTCCACGCCATCTTTTAAGCCTTTTAATGCCTCTTTTATACTATCGGCATATTTCTTACCGGCTTCATTTTCCAGTCCATCGCCCTGCAATGCCATAGCAGCTGCTTCTGCCATTCGTTGGAAACCGACATTTATTTGATCTTCAGATGGAACCTCGGAACGATCACCAAAAAGTGCATTGACACGTTCGCCCAGCAATTTCGCCTGTTCAGCGAAAAAGTCTTCGTCCCAAGCCTCTGGAGCTCCGTTGGCTTCATCGCCACCACCCGCACTGCTTAGAACTGTGTCTGTCACATTCTTGGGCTCCGCACTATCAAAATCTTTCAATGCATTGTCTAGTAGCTCGCTGAGTTCCTTTTCGTTGCCGGCGGCCGGTGTTTTTTTATCGTCCATCGCAAGTCTGGGAAGTGAATCAAAAAAGGTCAAGAACGAAATCGCGCAGAACGTTCGTAACCAGTTACTGATAACGTTGTGGGTCCATTCAGTGACATCTTTCCGAAGTCGTTTTTTGAGTTCAGTTCTGCATCACCTACGCAAGCTTTTCTGAATTAATATACTGATTTCAGTCTGGGGTAAAGTTTTTAGTACGATAGTGGATTCGACGTGACTTCAAAAAGAAGCCAAAATGAACCTTAAGTGATTTCACATTCATATAAAGATTTCATTATGAGTTCACTGTGATTTCTCATTGTTTGCTGGGATATTTCTGCTTTCTGCATTCATAGTGGAGATATTAGTAAGTGTATTTTTCGATCTAGCCCTCTCCCTCTCTATTCCATCAGGCACTCCCCATGCTAGGTAATGAAACTAACTTATCCAATTTAAAATCCACGCAAAAATGAACATCCTGTCTCTAAGGGCATCCATCATAGTAGCCGATATATACGGCGGATGGCGTACGACGTACAAAGACTGATTTCTTTTGCATTATTGAAAAAAAAAATCGGGATAACGAATTACTTTATTTTATAATAATAAAGTATTGTGATCGACACAAGAAAAAAAAACATAACAGAATTATGATTGGGCTTAAAGCCCAATCATATGATACTCTAGATGAAATGGAAATGACTTTAATATACCGGAAAATATGTCATCTCAAATTCTTTCGAATAGTGAGTAGAGACTTTGCATGTGAGGTGGTAGAAGTAGAAGGGGGGGGGGTTTATATTTCTCCTATGTGACACCGAAAATGGCATGTAAAATGTTTCGTGCTGAATTTAAAATTTTTAGTTTTCATTATTTTTAAAGAAATTGGACATAGTTTTGCAGAAATTGTGGCATTTGTATGGGAGGTGGCAGAGGAAGTGGAACGTTTTCGATGATTTTGAAACTGCTTATCATCACCCTTATCACTATGCTTTGATTCAATTTCAAAGTCGACAGCTCTCATATATTCGAAGGAGAAATGCATTTCTTGAATTTATAATACAGATATTTATATGGGAGGGGGTAGAAGGAGGGAAGCTGAGCTGATAATTTTTTCCAGCATTTGTTGCAACTATTAAAAAACAAATTCTGACAAAATTTTAAGTTTGTAATTTTCCTAGTTTTAATGGAAATCGATATAATGCATTTTACAAAAATTATGCATTTATATGGGAGGGGGTAGAAGGAGTGTACGGATCAAAACAAATTTTTTTCACAGTATTAATATTTTTAATTGTATACTTGTTGCAAAATATCAAGTTGATAGCTTCAACAGTTTCGAAGAAAAATAATTTAATTTAAATTTCAAAATTTCGTGAAATTTGTATGGGAGGGGGTAGAAGGAGTGAGGTGAAGTTGATAATTTTTTCAATGCTGATTGGAATTATAATAAAATTAATTCTGGCAAAAATTCGTTTTTACAACTTTACTAGTTTCGATGAAAATCGAAAAACTGCATTTTTCAAAATTATGCATTTGTATGGGAGGGTGTAGAAGGAGTGATGGGATCGGATCAATACTCAGTTATATTAATGGCATTTATATTATAATACTTTAATTCAAATTTCAAATAGATAGCTTAAATAGTTTCAAGGAAAAATCAATTCCTGAAAATTTCGAAATTTCGTGAAATTTGTATGGGAGGGGGTAGAAGGAGTGGGGGGATGTGACCCCTTCACGAACTTAAAGTTTCTTTTTTGCTAAAAATGACACACAACAAATTTCAGCACTATAGCTCAAAGCGTTCGAGAGTTATGCTGTAGACAGACGGACAGACGGACAGACAGCAACTCGGAATCTAAGTTTTTGAGCGACAACAAATATTTCTGTACCCTTGGTGGCTCTGTGCGAGCATTATTTCTTAGCGTTACAAACGGTAAGGCAAACACAATATACTCTCAGATTTCATCTAGAGTATAAAAAGTTTGCTACCCTGAAATGTTTTTTTTCGCGTTTCATGACTAAATTAGCCTAAAAATGCAAAAAAAAAATCCGTCCCGCCGTACGCCGTAAGCGTCGCCGTACATATGGACTCATATCTCCGAGACCGTTAAAGGTAGAATGTTCGTTTTTGGGTGGATTGTTGGTTGGGTAAGTGAGCACTATTTTCTAAATTTTGGTGGGTGTTAAGTGGAAGGGGAACGCGGGGGGAGGGAAAAAGTCGAAAGCTACACTTGCTAATATCTCCCTCACAAATGCAGATAGAAAGTTGAAAATCAGTAGACATATAAAAAAAATTGTGGAACAAACTCCAAAAATAATTTAATTTTTTTATCCATTGGCGTCCGAAAAGGGGGGGCTGAAAATAAATTGTCGGCCGAATTGTTTTTTCAAATGAATATATCTTCGAAAATACTTATTGCAAAAAATTCATAATTTGGGACCATTAAGGTAACATATAGTTTCATTAGAATCAGCTTAGAAAGTGGCTAATTATTGTAAGGGGGAGGGTCACGGGGGGTGGAAAGAAAAACATTTAAAAATGAATGTCTCAATTATCTCTTAAGCTATGTACTTGAAACTTAAAACGTATATTAAGCTATACTAGAAAAATACAAAAAAAATATAATATGTTGAAATAATGGTAGTGGGGGGAAATGGGAAGCATTTCAAAAATGGCGCACTTTTCAAAATTACAAAACCTTATATCTCAAAAAATAGTACAGATATCAAATCAAAAATTGTCAGATTGTAGAACTATACAATAGTTAATTTTGATAAAAATTTTAAGTTAGAGGGTGTAAAGGGAGGGAGGTGATAAGCAAAAATGTTGAAAATTTTGAGTGATTTTTTTAGGACTCTGGTCAAAGATAGAAACTTTAAATTTGGTGTGTGGATACATCTATTTGATATACATAGAAAAAAAATAATAATTTGATCCACAATTGTTACGAACCGACCACCACGGTCTAATGGGCACAAGGTTTTTCATCTGCAGCGAAAAAAACACGAAAACTGAAAATTTTTGAATGTAATTTTAAGGTAGAATTTTGAAAATTTGGGAAATACATTTAAAAAAAATCCTTAAAAGTATGAATCATTAACTGGTCGAATACTTTTAAAACTTCTACCCACTCCCATACAAAATAATTTTTTCGACCATTTTTAAGAAATTAATTATCACCTAACTATTAAAAGCTATCCATTTCAAATTTTGCACGAAAACTTACAAAAATAATTGAAATGAAATTCTTGTAAAAGTTTTGCAATCGCGCTTGCCCTTCTACCCCCTCCCATACAAAAGTATCATTTCGACCTATTTCATTAAATCAACTAATAGCCAACAAATTAAAAGCTACGAATCTGAAATTTTGTACGAACATAAGAAAGGAAATAGAGTTGCGTCACAATTTTTACGATTCCTTTACCTCCTCTACCCCCTCCCATACAAATGTTTGGTTTCGTGAATGTAAAATACATAGAATTTTATGAAAATTTTATGCAACTTCGTCTATGAAACTGACATTCTATACAAGGAATATTGGACGTGATTCAAGCAATCAATTAAAAAACTATTAACATCCACCGACCCTTACTATCACCCCTCACCCCTCCCCTCACCCCACCGCTCACAAAACTCAAACTTGCATAAATAAACGAGCGAAATATTGATTATATATACTGGAGCTTTTGAACGTTTCCATAAAGTGTTAAATTGATAACTGCCCTGCCCAAGAACCCCCTTTCACTTAGTCTTCCCTAACCACTCTAACCTGCATACTGACTTTCCACGCATCCGCAACTTGTCCCAAGAATAATAAAGTTTCGCCCGACTTGTTGGGAGTTTATTTTTTTTGTGCCGATCACGTTACTAGAATAATAAAGTATAAATGAATTTTTCCATTTGAAAATCAATTCCAATCCAATATTCATCTCGACCTTAAAGGTCACTACAACAGACCAATAACAATCTGAAGTAATCGAAAACCAAATGTTTGATACCATCAAAATAACACGCTGTTTCTTCCGATGAGATATAGCCAAAATTTTTAATTATCTGACGTTTTTAAGTGATTCAGAAAGAAATATACCTGCCCACAAATTTTGACAAAGTCACACAAATGAAACTCGATTAGTTCGTTTCACACCAATTCCAACAATTTATCCGGACTTCTTTTTTCTCTCTTACGTCTTCTTTTATTTTTTGTATGATGTCTTTTGCCGTTTCCAGATTACTTTTGATTTTTTTCCAAAAATATTACAAAAAAAAGATACAAAATCTTTTTTTTTCTTCTTTTTTATGTAAATTACACCGGAGAAGAATTTTATAGTTGATAACAAGTTATGTCCAGTGAAGAAGGTTATTTTTCGGTCTCGAGCTCTGTAGTAGATTTGAGAAAGAAACTTGGACCGGTCAAGATACTGTGAGATTTTTATGAGCACGTTTTATTAGAGTCTGTGATAAATGAAAAATCTACATAAACAAATAAGTAATGCTGCAAAAGTTTATGCATATGTAATAGCATTAATAGTTTTATATGACGTAAATTGTTTTTTAGAATAATGCGACACTTTGTTAAGTACAGGCGGCGGTAACAGGCACCGACTACACCGCTTTGATTTAAAAACGATTTCACGCCACGGATATTAAAACTAATATTTTGCCAAAATAAAACATCAAGATCGCGCCTAAACAGAAAATCTATTGAAAAAAGTGGAGTCGTTAGTCGCCATCGGTGCATTTATGGATCTTTGAACTATTCGGCGGACGCAATTCAATATAGCGGTGTTTTCTTCTCTACGTGTCGTTAAAAAACCATAAAATTGATGATACGGAATATTAAATAAATAAAAAAAATTAAAATCAGAAATTTTACACCTGAGCTTTGAACGCAGTATGGGCGGACTTGCAGAGCATTAGTGCCGCGATGGAGGAACCAGTCAATCGCCTTCTTTGTGTTTATGTCTTTTTCAAAATTTAATGCATAAACAAGTTGTAAATTGTTGTTTTATTTTCATGGGTCCTCTTTTGAAATTGATTTCGAGTGTAGATTTTTGGTTGCCAAAATGACTAAATTGTGTATGGTAAGTTAATTAAGTGGCGGAGAAAATTATTAAGACAATGGTGACGGTTTTCTGTGAAAAAAGAAACCACACATGAATGAAAAGAATTGTCATTATTATTTGCTTGAGAGGAAAAAACTTTTTGTAATAATTTGCTTGATATTCGTATTTTTTATTATTATTATTACTATTAGGGGAACGCGTGAGAGCACTGCGACCTTCTTGGCCTATTGTGCGTTTATAGCCCCTTCACCCTATCATAACTCAAAAGCTTTAGCTAATTTGAGAATCTTTGAGGGAGCCGTATTGGCTAGTTCCCCCGTAGAAAGGAAACCCTTTCCAAGAAGACTGTGTCTTTTCCTAGCTACTGCTTCACAGTGACATATGATGTGTACTGTCGTTTCTGAGTCCTCGAGACAAAGGCGACAAATGTCGGTTTCAGCTAAGCCCATATTTTTGAGGTGGTGGTTTACTCCACTGTGCACCGTCATTAGGCCGATTAGAGTACTAATATCCTTCTTGCTGAATTTTAGAATATCCTCCACTTTGTTTTTTGTGGTAGGATCAGTTTTTTTGAAATTGACAAGCCTGGAAGTCTATTCCAGTAGATTTTATGTTCTTTTTCTACCCACTTTTTGAGTATGGGGTTGGAGTACCCTTTTGGTTTCCCGCAGAATGGCTCTGGACCAATAAAATTTGTTTCTGCGCCGTTTTTTGCAAGGCGATCAGCCTCTTCATTTCCCATGTGTCCTGGCACCCACATTAAGGTTACATCATTCCTTTTCCCCAGGATTATTAGGTTTTGAAGGCATTCTCATACTATCTTTGATCCGTGTTTATTGAGAGAGCTTTGAGAACCACCTGACTATCCGAAAGGATATAAATGGATTTATTAGGATTTATTGCGATAAGCTCTCCTTATATTTTCTTGGATGCGTAGCTCCATTGCAATTAGTTCGGCCTGGAGGATTGTGGCTTCTTTACCGAGTTCCTCTATTTTTGGGTCTTTTTGGATTTTGAGGGGTAACACTCCTTTGATAGGTTCCTTTTTTATTTGGGTATGTATCGGAGGGATGTTAAGGAACATTTCCATTGCCGCTGTCGGACAGGTTTTCATTGCACCTGTGATACCAAGGCAAGCTAGCCTTTGGATTTTTTGTAGCGTAAGCTATGCTTTCCTTTGTAATATTTTAGTCCACCATATCGTTTATCCGTATGTGACTATTGGGAGAATGATTGTTCTGTAACACCACTAAATTATTTTGGGCTGTAGTCCCCATTTTCTGCCAAATAGGCTTTTGCAGGCCCAAAAAGCCTTTAGTGCTTCGGCTTGAATCCAATCTACAAGTTTGTTCCAGTTGAGTTTAGTATCCAGTATAACACCTAGATATTTTCCATCATCTGAAAAGGGTATTGATGTTCCATTTATTGAAGGAGGTACAATTTGGTTTTTCCTTCTATTTGTGAACTTGTACTATCTCAGTCTTACTTGGGTTCAAGTTCTTAGACTGACACCAGTTCATTATCACCTCTAAGGCTGATTGTATTCTTTCCGATATTATTGAAACATATTTGCCTCCAGTGATAATGACGAGGTCATCAGCACATCCTATTGCCTCGTATCCCTGGTCTGTTAGACGGTCCAGAAGCTCATCTAGTACAATTGACCAAAGTAGTGGGGATAGTACCCCACCTTGAGGACATCCTCTATAGGTCTGTGCAGTCACTGTGCTATTACCTAGATCCGTGGATGTCATTCGGCTCTTCAGCATGGCGTGTATCCATTTTATCGTGGCCGTTTCCAAACCCTTTTTCCTAGCTGCCGCTATTATGGCTTCATGGGGAGTATTGTCAAATGCTCCTTCTTTATCTAGGAATGCACAACGGGCAATTTCTTTATAGTCTTTTGCCTTTTCTATTTGTCTAACTATGAAGGGCTGACTCTGTTGATTTGCCTTTTTGGTAGGCATGTTGGTTGTTATTAAGACAGACCTTGTTAGGTCCCGTTATTATTTGGATGTCCACTAATTTCTCCATCGTTTTGACAAAAAAGGAGGTAAGACTTATAGGGCGATATGACTTTTTCTGTTCGCTGGGACGGTTCCCTGCTTTCGGTACAAATACCACTCTTGCTTTCCTCCAGATTTTTGGGATGTATCCCCATATAAAGCTGGCTTTAAAGATTCTTATCATTATTGGCATTAGGATATCTAACCCCTTCTGGAATAATGCGGGAATATTTTATCTACTCCGGCTGATTTATAGGGTTTAAGGGTGTTGCTCGCCCATCTGATCTTTTCCGGAGTGAAGATTTTACCAGCAATACTTTTGCTGAATGGATTTTGACGATACATCCTTTCCTCTACCTCTAAATCTTCATTATTGTTAATTAACTTGCAGCCTGGGAAATGTGTTGCCAATAACACTTCAAGAGTTTCCATGCTGCTTTTGGTTAAGGACTCATCTGGTCTCTCTAATAGTCCGATATCTGTCGGGGTGTCTTTTGACAACACCTTTTGGAGTCTTGATACCATTGGGAGAACAGAATCTTCTCCAAGACTCTTTTTTTAACTTTTTTAGAAGTTTATTATATTCAGTAAGGGACTGTGACTATGTTTTCGTCCCAGGTACCAAAGATTTTTGCTCTATTGAACAGTTTTCTAGTTTGTTTGCGTTTTGCCGCTAATTCCTTGTACCACGTCTCGCTGCCATAACAGAGCACAGGTCGTATAATAGTTTTATAAGTCCGCAGCTTAATGTTCCTGTGCATTTTCTTGGATTTCATTATTAGAAGTATCGAATAATATGTCTTAATTGGAAGTATTATCCGTCGTTTGATTTCGTCTGTTTCATTACCGTCGTTTGCCCCAAGATATAGGAAGTTGTCCAAACTCTCCAAATTATGTTCAGCAATTGTTATGTTTTGTCTGATTGGCGTTCTCTTTCTTGTTTTGCGTCATTACTTTTGTTTTGCTTTCATTAATGCGCAACCCGACTTCTTTTGCGGCGTAGTCAAGATTGACAAATACCTCCTTATCACTAGGGAAGGATCATGCTAGGATGTTAATGTCGTCAACGTATGCTACTAGTTGGGTGGACTTGAATAGTAGTGTCCCGTTCGTGTTGGCTGGGATTTTTCGGACGACATATCTAGTGCCAAGTTGAAAGCAAGAGGGCTAGATCATCTCCCTGCTTTAAACCACATTCCGTTCGAAAGCTGGTTGTGGAATCGGTTTGTATTCTCACTTGAGATTCAGTGTTCGTCATTGTGAGTTTTGTTAGTCGGACTAGTTTTGGGAGAATTCCAAGGTCAAGCATGATTTGGTACAGTACGCTTCTGTCGATACTGTCGTATGCTTGTTTAAAATCTACGAAGATTTGGTGCGCGTCTGTGTTATATTCCCAGCATTTCTGCAGCACCTGTTTCACCGAGAATATCTGGTCTGTTGTAGATCGTCCAGTTCTGAATACACCTTGGTATTCGCCAATTATTTCATTAAGCTTAAGACGATTTTCAATTATTTTGTCAGTAGTTTATAGGACGTACACAATAATGATATACCTCTGTAGTTCTCACAGCAGAGTTTGTCTCCTTTCTTGTAAATTGGACATATAATGCATTTTCGTCAGTCGTCGGGTATATTCTCCTCTGCCCAAAGTTTGCATATCATGTTGTGCAGTATTTCAGCGACACAGTTTCCACCTTTTTCGCATGTCGCCTAAGCTCGTCATATCTTTCATTTTTAAAAATTTTGTAAGCTTCGCTCTTTCTGTCTATTGCATCGCGGCATTCTTGGTCGAACCAATCATTATTTTTTCGCTGTGCTTGATATCCTAAAACCTCTTCTGCGGAGGATTTAATGCCGTCTCGTATTTTCATCCACACATTCTCCACTGGCATAATTTGGATGTTTTCATATATTGGTGTCAGGTGTTTATTATATCTTCTCTACTTCTACAATGGCGCTACAGCTTAAATCGGACATTGGCCTCCTGACGTTCAGGTTCCTTAACATTTATTCATTATTTATTGTGGAAGGGTTTTTAGACCTTCGCACAACCCTCTATCAACGAATTTTTCATTTTCGTCGATTGAGTTGACCAAGGTTTACCCAAGGAGGCAGTGTGCTGGAATTATGCGTCGACCGGGATTTGAATTCATAACCTTCGTATTATAGACCAACTCGCTACCCACTAGGCTACACCCTGACTATTGTTTATTACATGCTGACATGTTAGCCTGCGCCACTGTTTCGTCTTTAAGCTTATCGACTTTGAATCTTCGAGTTCTACTCGTTTTCGAATATCCACGACAAGCTGTTCGGGATCGATACTTAGCTCTGACTGGATAGTACATCATGTATGCTGGAAGCAGCTCTTTTCTCAAATAGAATGTGGTCTATTTGGTTGAATGTGTGACCATCTGGCGATGCTCACGTTCGTTTGTGAATATCGCGATGTGGGAAGCACGTAGAACTTGCAATCATATTTTTGCTGCTTGCGAAATCAATAAGACGAATAAGAGTCCGACTATGTCATACCCTTGCCTAACTCCTGAGACGCACTAGTGTTACTGGCCATTCAGGTTAATTCCATACTCCCTCCTCCTTTCTTAATCGGATTTGGGACCGTCTATGGCGGAGTTATTGTAGTATTTACATGGGAACTGGGAACATTTATTATCATTAATCAATAACTAAATTAGTTGACCTGCATTCTGGGCCTAGTCCCATTTGCATAGGCTATGAAGGAAGTTCTCTTAACCAGAGTAAATACCGCTGCCCTTCAATAGAAATTAATGTTATTTGAAGAAAGCATGAAGGTTAGGTTAGGTTATAGTGGTGACCTTGGTCCACATATACCAAGTGTCGGTTTCAGTAAATTTGCCGCCTGGATCATTTTATTGATAGCGCGCCCTTTCAAACAACTTTTCTTATAGCCACGAACCCATTTAGTGAAATTTTGCCATGCAGTTTCAAACTATGAATTTTGGGACTTATTCGTTGCTATTCGTGTCTAACATTTTTTTTTATTAGGAACTTGATGCATGATTTGCACTTGAAGATTGATCACTTTTAATTGCCAGAAAAAAAGTCAAAATAAGAAAACTTTGTTCATATTGGTACATGACATTTGGTATATTTCTACCCGACGCAGATCTCATGATAGTTTTTGTTGTGAATGCTCCCAAAAAATGTCACAAAATTCCGACAGCAATGCAACAAAAAAAAATTATTTTTCGGCAGGATTGTGTAACAAAACAGTTAAAATATGTGACAATAGAGATTAAATTTCTGACATTTTTCGACAAAAATTTACAATTCGCGAAAAAGGTGGACAGTTCTCCGAGACATGTTAACTACATTGTTTAAACATACTTTTGTAATGAAATTTTGCAACAAATTTATGAACAATAAAATTTGAATCACTTTTCGGTCAAACATTGCCGCATTCGAAAGTCATGACAAGTTTTGAATACAGGACGATATTTTAATGGAAGTATGACAGAAATTTGGCCATTTTTTTTTCAATTACTACAAAGCCACGAAATTGTTATAAAATGGTGAAGATTTGCTACGACATTGTACGACAAGTTAGGGCTGAGGGCGTGAGCAGGAGGATTTAGTCGCCGGGGAAGGGACCATCCTTGAAGTGCTATGATGAAAGGGACAAAAGAAGGAAGCCTGCTTTGCCAAATCATTGCCAGAATGTCCTATAAAGCAGGGCGCCCTGGTAATGTGAGGTTTCGGAACTTGGAACAGATTTCAGCACGATAGCTCAAAGCGTTCGAGAGTTATGCTGTAGACAGACGGACAGACAGCAACTCGGAATCGAAGTTTTTGAGCGACAACAAATATTTCTGTACCCTTGGCGGCTCTGTGCGAGCATTATTTCTTAGCGTTACAAATGGTAAGGCAAACACAATATACTCTCAGATTTCATCTAGAGTATAAAAAGAGTTTTATCTTCTTCGTGTCACCCTCATCTCATATTAATTTCGTGGTTTCACAGGTTGTGGAACTTTTCCACCTCTTTGTTTAGATCTATCATCTGCGTGACCATAGAGTCTTTGGCGATATGTATGAGCGATAGTAAGTTTTCTACGGATTCTACTTTAAGGTTAGCACCTCATTTTGCTAGCTCGTCCATTACTTCATTAACTGTTATGCGACTGTGGACCGGAAAAAGGTTGAACTACCTTTGGAACTGAGATGGTGGTTTCTGCGTGTTGATAGCTTTTTTTTTAAAGGATAACTTGTGTTTAGGCAATGCTGGGATTTTATGTTTAATGCACAAACACAGCCATGGAGGAAAGAAAATGGGATTACATAGGAAGGTAGGGGAAGAGACGTGAGAGCGACCGTAGCAAGCCATGGAGGAAGGGGAATGGGATTGGGAAGGTAGGTTAAAAGACGTGAGAGCAACTGCAACGAGTGGTGAAGCTGGTATATTTTTCAGTTGTCCTGGCTGCTACTAACAAATATTTGTATATTTTTTCGGGAACTAAATGAAAGGAAGCGAACGTAAACCATCTTCTGAGTATATAGACGTTCTAGAAGGGGAACTGTTTCACTTTTATTTCGTTTGCCCATTTTATTTCCAATAATTTTTCATAACGAGTAGCACTGAAAAATTCGTGCTTAAAAAAATCCTACTACCTGGAGTTAGAAAAAGTTAAATTTTCATCGCATCTATCCAAAATGACTGCAGTCTCCTCTGGCGTTCCCCAAGGCAGCATATTGGGGTCCCTTTTATTTATAATTTTCATTAACAACGTGCCATTAGTTTAAACGAATGCAACTTATCCTTTTATGCTGATGACTTAAAAACCTTTAGAACTATCGAATCAAATCGAGATTGCATCATATTGCAAAGCAATATTGATATTTTATCAGAATGGTGTTTGAATAACGCTATGCAATTGAATGTTAATAAATGTGCAGTAATAACCTTTTCCAGAAAAAAAGTCTAGAATCTCTTAGAAAATACTATTTTTATCAGAAATGTGATCTATGGTATACAAATTATTTGAGGCCCCCTACTCCTTCCACCACCTCCCATACAAACTGCACTTTTTCATGAAATGCTATTCACAAATTTTCTCAGTAAGTGTAACTTTCATCGAGCTTTAATGTTGTACTTAATCCTTAATTTGCATTATTATTAATATCGGGAAAAAATTAACCGATTAGCTTCACACCTGCTACCCCCTCCCATACGATGTGACACAATTCCACGACTTTAATTCGATTTTCTTGAAAACTGTAAATGTTACTGATCTGAGATTTAAAATATGTCAATTGCAAATTAATTATAGTTGCTTGTCAAAAAGTCACTTAAAACCTCCCACTCCTTCCATCACCTCCCATACAAACTGCACTTTTTCATGAAATGTTCTAAACTAATTTTCTCAGTACATATAACTTTCATCGAGCTCAAATTGTCTACTGTATCCTAAATTAGCATCATTATTAATATCGGGAAAAAATTAACCAAGGAGCTTTACTCCTTCTACCCCCTCCCATACTTCTACAATGGCGCTACAGCTTAAATCGGACTTTGGCCTCCTGACATTCAGGTTCCTTAACATTTTTTTTCATTACTTATTGTGGAAGTGTTGTTAGCCCTTCGCACAACCCTTTGTCTACGATTTTGTTATTTTCGTAGATTGAGGTGACCTAGGTATATCCAAGCAGGCAATGTGCTGGAATTATATCTTGCGTCGGCCGGGATTTGAAATCACGACCTTCGCATTACAAGACTAACACACTACCTACTAGACTACACCCTAGCTCCCACACAATGTGATACAATTGCACGACTTTATAAAAATTCGATTTTCTTGAAAAGCGGGAATGATGCAGATCTAAAATTTAAGATATATCAATTGCGTAATGATTATAGTTGTTTCTCAAAAATTCATCTAAAACCCTCTACTCCTTCCACCACCTCCCACATAAAATGCGCTTTTTCATGAAATATCCAAAACTAATTTTCCCAATACATATAACTGTCATCGAGCTAAAATTTTGTACTCAATCCTTAATTATCACAAAAATTTCGATTTCATCTATGGGCTCTACGCACAATCGTAGTCCTGTTACGTTTTTCAGTTTATTGTTATTTTATTTGGACCCATTTTTTTAATTAACGCAATCTATAATTATTCATATGTCCTTAATGCTCTTCAATACGTATATGATCTCAAATCACGGGATTGATTTGATCACGAGCCTCTCCCATTTAAATACGAGTTTCATGGTATCGTTATTAATAATTTATGGTTCTGATTTCAACAAAATACAAAACATTGTGTTCAAAGAGCCATTAAAGTAAACAGATTATATGTATATCCCACATAATGTATTACTAACGACATTCTCAGAAATTGCTTATTATTGCGATTTTTATGCGGACGAAGTCGCGGGCGTTTGCTAGTCTACAATAAATATATGAGTAACCAAACAATTGAATGTCACAAACAATTGATGAGCTGCGATGTACCAATATTTTTGGATAATTAATCGGTCAATGAATTCGTCGTTGACTCAATAATTGGGCAAACACTGCATTTATCTGCTGTTCGCTACTGTGTAGGCATCCTGTGGGCATTATGCGGGGTAAACCGTTGGAAACCATTTGCGTTTCCGTTTTGTTTTTCAAAATTCGAGCCTTTATTGTGTAAAAATAATTAAATATTTATTATTCAAAGAAATGCCCATCTCAAGTTACTACATTTTTCCATATTTCTGGTAGCATACGGATTCCGTGCCGAAAAAACTGTTGTTCTTTTGAGCCGATCTACGAATAGACCAAAAATTTTACCTTCTTCGTAAGAATGGAAGTACTGCTCAACCAGGCCATGCGTCATCGTTCGGAATAGGTGGTAGTCGAAAAGGGCGATATCTTGAGAATACTACAGGTGGGGTAGGATCTCTTTCAGTGTTTTCAGGTAGGTTTTCACAACGTGACCAACATGTGCAGAGTGTTGTCGTGCAGCAAAATCACTGTTTCGTGTCTTTCCTCGTATTGCGACCGTTTCTCCTTTAATGCTTGGCTTACACGCATCAGTTGTTTTTTGTAGCTATCTCCCGTGATGGTTTCATCCAGTTGCAGCAGCTCATAATACGACACGCCGAGCTGATCCCACCAAATACACAGAATGATTTTTGAGCCATGGATGACCAACCTCGGAGCAGCTGTTCAGCTGAGAATATCCCAACTGCGACTGAAGGTATTCAGTAGGACTCTAAAGCACCAAATAATCAACAAAGCTACTCAATTAAGAATCAATAGACTGCCTTTATTCCCATTTTTGGATTGGAGATGTTTCCCTACAAATCAACTGCTAATTGCGTTTAAAATAAAGTCAAGCCGTCCTAAGCGTTGGCCGCAATGAGGGTGATTTTCCTTAAAATAATTATTTAAAATTTGACTAAGCTTATGGCACTGTTATTCCGAAACGCTAATTTAGACATAGTTTTTATTCGACGCTAAAAGCATCTATAGCAGAATTGAATGCCGATTACTATCAATTGTTCTAGTAAGAATCGCAAACCAGGTGTTTCCAGGGATTTTATACAAAAATGTACAAAAGTTATGCAAATTGCGAAACGCCATTCCGCCATAATTGCTACCATACTGCATCAGATGTACTCGTTGGCTATGTTTGTAAAAAATTTGTTCAACTGAAATTAAAATGTCTTAAGCATATAGTATGACGGATACTCGGAGTGAAACCTCAAAGAATTTTCCCGGAACTCATTACAAAGTTAAATGTACTGTGCGATGTCGAGTGACGAGTTTCACGAGTCTAGACTATACGGCGAACAAAAGATTCACGGGAGGCCAACAAACGTTTATTATATTGCAGACGATCCCGTCATTTCGCACATGTAGAATCTACCTTTCCATTCGGGAACATTGAGCACAATTCTGCAAAACGTAAAGGTGTTAGTCTTAATCTTAGCGCGACGACTAGTGTAGGGATACCATTTTTTATGAGTTCAACATGACATTGTTAAAATCTTATGTGCGACTCTGTGCCGCTCGATTTATTACCCAAACATAAGCAAAGAAGTAATTCAGTTCGGTTCGAGAACTGAAATAACTTCTTAAAGAGCGAAAAATGAAGGCGACTAACATAAAAATAAAACTAAAATTTTTCCAATACGAGTGACTTTGTGACAATCACGTGCGAGCACTATCGTCAAGCTTAATAGTCTGGTAGCTTCAGCACTAATCGTACTGCAACCTACGATATGTAGTTTTTTCTCTTAATAATGGTTAACATTGTGAGAAGAATTACTTTCATTGTTTCGGAAAGCATTGAAAAATATTTGCCAACAAGTTGGGCGCACTATTATTATTCTTGGGGCAAGTTGAGGATGTAGAAGAAGAAGAAGCTGAGAATGCTTGGGAAGTTAATATGACGGTAAGTTTGGGTAGGGAAGACTAAGTGAATGGGTGCTCTAGGGCAGGGCTAATACCCATATCTCTTCTACTGCCTCTTCTACAAAAGTATTATTTCGATCATTTGTAATAAATCAATTACCACCAACAAATTAGAAGCTGCTACCTTGAAAATGTGTACTAAAGCTTTCAAAAATATCTTAAACAAAGTTGATTCAAAAATATAATTTCGACTAATTTCGGTAAATCAACTAATAACCAGCAAATTTAAAGCTACGAACATGAACGAACACCTTTCAAAACAAACTAATGGTAACTGCATTACAAATTTCATGATTGTCCTCTACCCCCTCCCATATAAATGTATGAATAAAAAATGCTCCGAATTTCATAGAATTTACTTCGTCCGTAAAGCAATCATATAGAATGTCAATCATGTTTAAAATTCTATATACAGAACAGAGAATTTTAAACGTAATTAAAGCAATCAATTAACAAATTGAAACTTCAAATTGAAATATTACAAATCGGCGGAAACTAATCGAAAATCTCACTAGGTTCCAGCACAAAGCGGGAAATTTTCAAATCAAAAATTATTTTTGCTCCATCTTCTGCCAAAGAGGCTTTTGCAGATCCAAAATGCCTTTAATGCTTTGGCATGAGTCCATTATATATGTTTATTCCAGTTGAGTTTGTTATCAATTATCACACCTAGATATTTGATCTCATCTAAAAAGTGTATTGACTTTCTGTTTATAGAAGGAGGTGTTATCTGAATTTTCCTTCTATTCGTAAATGGCACCATCTCAATCTTGTTTGGGTTGATATGCAAGATCTTAGACTCACACCAGTTTATTATCACATCTAAGGTAGATTGCACTCTTTCCGAAATTGTTAGGTCACATTTGCCTCTAATAATCCAAATTATCGGGATAAATCATATTCGGTGACTTAAACAGCTTAAGCATTTAAACTAAAAGAGCATATCAAATTAGCATGCAATTTTATTGATAGATATCCAGAGAATTTACGATCCCGCCCATTCAGCTAGCAATCGATGAACATGTTTCTTTCCATCATGTATTAGCTCAATCCCTTGAAACTGTCAATAATTGTGTTTTATGTGTTCATCTGACATTACATTTTCTATCACCGCTAAATCCAATTTCTGAAAATGAAATCGAACCTTTTAATTTATTTTCATATTTGTGGTAAGAAAAGACGCACGAGAGCGGCGGAGAGCAGCATTCGTCCTCGTGCGCCGTAAAACTTCATTGACAACACTCTACTTCCAGCGCTTGGGGCTGTGGTTTAATTCCTACAAGTATATTCCATGGCATTTCAATAGGAATAGATGCGATATAGCTTTAGCTTTTCCTTTTTATTTTATTAAGAACACTCGCGTAAGAGACGTCTCACTCTTTGAGTGTTGTTACTTCTCCACGTTTTAATATCGCGCTCCATAGATGCGGGTCGTTTGTTTGTTTTAACATTGCAAATATGAAGTTCGAAATAATTGCATTGTGGGCGGAAATTATGGCAATCAAATGTTTGCTGAAGTTTTACAGCCCATAGTGTGTGTTACATGCCGCTAGCAAGCATAGACCATATGAGTAGTCATGCGAGTCATATCGCTAGATAAAAATGTCTCTGGGACCAAATCCGATACCAGACAGAATTCAGAACCTCGAACTGAACATGAATCATTTCAATATCGTTTAGTGCGAGGACAAGTCAAGTTTTATTGGTGTTTAGTTCAAGTCTATAAAAGAGAAATGTGAACTTAAGGTTTACGAAGTTCATTTGTTCGTATTAAATGGTTTGGATTACAATTAGAAGAATCGGTAGCTCAGTAATTATTACTGCTTCGATCAAGGGCGTCTGAAGGGAGTTCAAAACCGTATGTACTGCCCGTACTTTTTTTCAATATACTCCGCACCCATTACACCTAGGGCTAGGGGGTAGCCTAGTGGAAAATGTGTTGGTTTACAATGCGGAGGTCGTGAGTTTAAATCCCGATCGACGTTTCATTCCAACACACAGCCTGCTTGAGTATACCTTGGTCACCTCAATCTACGAATATGAAAAGGTCATAGGCGGAGGGTTGTTCGAAGGGCTAACAACCCATTTACAATAAATACTGAAAAAATGTTAAGGAACCTGAAGGTCAGGAGGCCAAGGCCCGATTTGGTCAGTAGTGCCATTCTAAGAGAAGAATACACCATTGAAACATATGTTATATGGATACATGATAGAGTTTTTTATGATAAATAGTTGCTTATGAAGAAGTAAAAGCAAAAATTTCCGGATTCTACACTGTTACGTTTTATTATTCGTATTCCGGAGAATTTTAGGAAACTAGAAGACAAAAAACCACTGAAGACTGAAGGAGTGTGCAAAGTACCTTGCGGGTCATGCGATAAAATGTACATAGGAGAAACGGGACGCACAGTAAAAACAAGAATCAATAAACATCAACGATGCACAAGAAAAACACAAATATGTACAGTCACCAGCGATCGCGGCACATGCAACGACAGAGGATCATTCAATCGATTTCGACAATGTGCAAATTCTAGTCAGGACAAATCAATATTTTCAACAAATAGTACGAGAAGTCATTGAAGTTTCTAACTTCAGCTTGCTACCTGTCCTAAAATTTGGTAAGAACAAAATCCGTACCCAGAAATCCTTGACTAATTTAACTATCTGATAATAATTAGCTAATTTAACCCTAAATTACCCTTCCTACACCCAATTAACCCCATTCTACATAAAATAAAAGTCTTCTGTAATTTTTAATCAGTTTGATAAAGATCTCAGCAGAAATCGAAACGTTACGAATAATAAAGCGTAACAGTGGAGTGTCCGGAAATCTTTCCTTTCAATTCGAAATGCAAACATTCACCAAACCAATAGTGAAACAGTATCAAAACATCACATCTTATCTTCCCTCAGCAGTTTCAATCGCGTTTTTTTTTCAATAATAGCGATTAGCTTATGCGGTTATAGTTACATAATCTAAATATATAAAAAAAACCGCCAAATTATATCAGCCTCTCTTTAAACAACAACAACCAATTGCAATGAAAAAAGGGAAAGGGAAGTAGATATTCCGAATGGCCAGAAACACCAGTGCATCTCAGGAAATTAGCTAAATATTTGGACTCGCGGCATAACTAGGAGAACTTCAACATATCCTGTTCAGCTAATATTGTCCAGCCGTGTCCGTAGGGCTAAATTCACATACCTAGTCCTAGGTTGGGCGATGGGCACCTAAGCCAGTCCTCATAAAAAAAAACATAACAGAATTATGATTGGGCATCATATGATACTCTAGATGAGATGGAAATGATTTTAATATACCGGAAAATATGTCATCTCAAATTCTTTCGAATAGTGAATAGAGACTTTTGCATGGGAGGTGGTAGAAGTAGAGGGGAGGTTTGTATTTTTCGTATATGACCCCGAACATGGCATGCAAAATGTTTATTGCTGAATTTAAAGTTTTTAGTTTTCATTATTTTTAATGAAATTGGTCATTGTTTTCCTGAAATTGAAGCATTTGCATGGGAGGTGGCAGAGGAAGTGGAGCGTTTAAGATGATTTTGAAACTGCTTATCATCATCCTTATCACCATGCTTTGATTCAATTTCAAAGTCGATAGCTGTCATATACTTGAAGGAGAAATGCTTCTCTTGAATTTATAATACATATATTTGTATGGGAGGTGGTAGAAGGAGTGAAGCGGGGCTGATAATTTTCTCTACAACTTTTTTCAATTATTGAGAAATAAATTCTGGCAAAATTTGAAACTTGTACTTTTTCTAGTTTGAATGGAAATCGATAAAATGCATTTAACAAAAATTATGCATTTGTATGGGAGGGGGTAGAAGGAGTGTACGGATCAAAACAATTTTTTTTTTGCAATATTAATATTTCTGTATACTTTGTACAAAATATCAAGTTCATAGCTTTAACAGTTTCGAAGAAAAATAATTTAATATAAATTTCAAAATTTCGTGAAATTTGTATGGGAGGGGGTAGAAGGAGTAAGGTGAAGTTGATAATTATTTTTAAAATAAATTGCAATTATAGTAGAATTAATTCTGACAGAATTTCGTCTTTTCTGCTTTACTAGTTTCAATGAAGATCGAAAATATGTATTTTTCAAAATTTACCATTTGTATGGGAGGGGGCAGAAGAACTAAAGGGATCGCGTCAATATTCCGTGATATTAATGATATTTATATCATAATACTATCACCTAAATTTCTTGTCGATAGCTTAAATAGTTTCAAAGAAAAATCAATTTCTTAATATTTCGAAATTTCATGAAATTTGTATGGGAGGGGGTAGAAGGAGTGGGGGGATGTAGCGTATTCACGAATTTAAAGTTACTTTTTTGCTAAAAATGACACACAAAAATTTTTAGCACTATAGCTCAAAGCTTTCGAAAGTTATGCTGTAGACAGACGCACAGACGGACAGACAGACAGACAGACAGACAGACGGACAGACGGTCACTCGGAATCGAGGTTTTTGACCGACAACAAATATTTCTGTACCCTTGGCGGCTCTGTGCGAGCGTTATTTCTTAGCGTTACAAACGGTAAGGCAAACACAATATACTCTCAGATTTCATCTAGAGTATAAACACTTGTCACGAAACCCGGTGTATCGCCTCGGATTGGACGGAAACGACCCGGCGAACGGAAAATTTGATCACTTTTTGGAAACCTGGAATGTTTATACTTCAGATGAAATCTGAGAGCATTATAAGTTTGTAAGGCTAAGAAATAAGGCTCGGAGAAAAAATGAATGATACAGAAGTTCATATTATCTCTCAAAAAACTCGAAAGCTGATGTCCGTCCGTGTCCATAGCTTGAGAACAAGTTGAGCTATGAAGTTCAAATTTTGCACACATCGTTTTTGACAAAAAATTAAGAATATATTCGCGAGCGGGCTGAATCTCTCCACCCCTTCTACCCCCTCCATAAGCCGATTTTCTCGAAAGGTATAAAAGCTATTGATCTGAAATTTGGATTATATTATTTTGATACTCAATTAAATGTATAGTATACAAATTATACGAATCTCCCTACTCCTTCTACCACCTACCATACAAACTGCACTTTTTCAGGAAATGCTCTAAACCAATTTACTCAGTACGTATAAAATTTATCGAGCTAAAATTGTACACTAATTATTTATTTAGAAGCCAAAAAAAAAAAAAAACGTAGATGATTTCCTTCACTCCTTCCACCCCTACCATATAATTTCACAACAAGTCAGTTTTCCTGAAAAGTTTGAATGCTACTGATCTGCGATTGAAAACATTTTAAATGCATGATGATTATAGTTGTTTTTGAAAAACTCACTAAGAACTCCCCACTTCTTCTACCACCTCCCATATAAACTGCATAATTTCTCTGAGTCCAATACACTAATTTTCTCAATACCAATTAAACTTTTGAAGCTTCAATTTTCAATAAAACATTCTGATAGCAACTATAGCATGATGTGAAAAATTGATTCAATGCCGTCATTCCTTCTAGCATTCCCCATACAAAATTTCTTAAAATCAAAAAATTTCTCTTCATCTAGATTATCGCATGATTAGGCCTTACGCCATAGTCCTGCTCTTTTTTTTATAAAAGCTAACATAAAATAGGGGATCACTCTTTAAATTTTATGTCGCGTAATGTAAATTCTTCTGAAGAGTGCACTTGTACGTTACCGAAGGTACATTCAAGGAACTCGCCAGAACATACTTTTTAAAGGATAGATGACAGGTATGAGTTTTTTGTGACGTGGAACTTTACTCTATTTTTTCTGTCCCATTCCAGGATTAAGTTGAGGTCTGAGAACAGTGAATCGTACAATTCGATGTGTTTAGAAATCATTGCAGTTCGATAAGCTTCAGTAACGGAGTCGAATTGAAAGGTGTTATCTAGGTTACTGTCATCTGCAAAGCTATGAATTGGATTGTGGTTATTAATGAAGATTAAGAAAATAGTGGGGGAGGAAAACCGGATTCGATCCGAAACGGTTGCAATGCTACGCCATACAGTGCAATGCTACGCCATACATTACATGTTTCGGGCGTTCAAAAAGAAAACTTTCAATCCATTTGATAAGTGTAGTGTAACAACCTATGGCTAGGGTGTAGCCTTGTGAGTGGCATGGACTACAATGCAAAGGTCGTGAGTTCAAATCCCGGTCGACTACCACAGCACACTACCTGTTTTGGTATACCTCAATTTACGAAAATGAATAATTAGTAGACCCTTCCGCAATAAATAATGGAAATGTTAAGAAACCTGAAGCGCAGGAGGCTAAAGCCCGATTTGAGCTGTAGCGCCCTATGGCTATGAGTTTCACTAATATCCCTTCGTGTCAAACTCGAAATGTCAAGAGCCAGTACTTGACCTTCACCGTATTTGTGAATGCACGACTTCCAACTTTCAGTCCGATAGACTAGGAGAACGCTCAGAATGGAACCCGTATTGGCGATTATGGATAAGATGGTTATCAGTAACTGACTAGTTTGCGATTGACAGCCATTTCCTTCATTTTCAATAGTACTGAAGCGATAGCTATAGGGCGGTAGTTCGAGGGATTCGCTTTTTTTGGACATTTGTCATTTTTCACATGGCAGGTAAAATAGATTACGAGGGGGTTTAGCAAGAGAGAAAAAATATTTCTACAGTATAATTGGTGGAACGCCATCAGGACCAGAAGATTTATGAATATTGAGTTCCTTGCGTTTCTTGGAGATAAGACGTGTTCGAAGGAAGTGTAGAAGATCTTATGAAGTTTTGGTTGACCGTTTCAATGAATGAGGCTGCCGTGGCGTAGTGGGCAGTGTACTTACTTTACAGTCAATAAGTCATGGGTTCGATTCCCACTCCAGAAAGCGGGATTTTTGTAAGCACGAATTTTTCAGTTGCTACTGGCAATGAAAAAGTATTCGAAATACAATAAAATGAACAAAACGATGAAAAAGTGAAACAATTCCACTTCAAGAAGGTCTAATAGACTCAGTAGATGGTTTCTGTTCGGTTTTTATCATTCAGTCCCCCATAACATCTGCAAATATTTATCAGCAGCATCCAGTTCACCTGAAAAATATACCAGCTTCGCCACTTGTTACGGTCGTTCTCACTTCCCTTCCCCTTCCTTCCTAATCGCCTTCCTTCCCTCCATGACTGCGTTTGTGCATTGCACATGAAGGCCGGCATTGCCAATAATTCATTCTTTAAAAAAAATTACCAAAAAGATCTTGAGCCTTTTGGGGTTTGAAGGATCATCCGTCGAAGCTTTTGGGCATGTTGAAAATCAGTACTTTTTTGAGTTTATTTACAGGTACTCCTGAATACGTTTTAAACAATTTGTTGGCTGGAGTTGGGTTACCTTTGAAAAATTTCAAATGCTGTTTTCTTCTGTTGCATGGCATCTAAACAATACTTGTATCTTTCGATGTTTGTATTTTTTTGTGGCTGCAAGGTATGTAGATCTTCATACCCTTCAGGATTGCTTCGGTAATTTTTCTTTCAGAAGCAGTACGATCCTTGCTCAAACCTTGCGCAATAAAATCACTCCTGGAATATGTTGACAAATTCAAAATTAATGTTGTTGCATCCCAGCAATTTAAATGGTTTAGCAGCGGAATATCGGACATAAGGTCGCAGATAATCTTTAAAAATGGAAAATCTTCCAACAGGATGATACTGTTTAAATCATCGCAGACAGAAGCTTGCGCAGACAGCATAAACCCGATTCGAGATCACAATTTGAAGGTAAGGAAGTCTCTGTTAATCTTCATACGCCAAGTACGGGTACGCATAAATGAAAATAAACTGGGAGTTATGGTGCAACGAAATCAATAGAGCCAATGGTGTAGTAAACATAATTTTCAACGCGGTACTCCAATAATCAAATGTAAAGACGTGCACAAGAAAAATGAAGTTACGAAGCTAGAAAGCTAGGACTTGTGCTCTGATATGGCAATGGAATGTGGGCCGTAATATAGGCTTCAGGAAAATGCCTTCGAAAGGAATGTATTATGACGAATCCTCGGACCGGTGAGTGAACGATTGAATTTGATTCAATCAGGAATTGTATATCATCTTTGAGGGCAGAGAAGTTTCTACTCTCATCATACTTTAAAATATGCTGGGAGCTGATCACGTGGAGGACAGACAAAAAGCAAAGGCGGAAATTATAAGCCATCGGAAAACCAAAAAAATGCTGCGAGGATTCAATGGACGACGACAGTAAATCGTTTCTGAAATATTCGACATGGATGACGCGGTCATTGGAACGAGCAAATTGGAGACGAAGCTTTCAGGTGGCCAAGGCCTGAATTGGGCTGTAGCCCCATTGATGATGGTGGACCAAGATTTATTTATTTTTTTCATTTATCTTTCTTTTGTTATCAGTGAGAAAAATGAACAGTTCATTAGTATAGGAGCTCAAAGCAAAGTTCCTGAATGTCGAATGAGCTCTACCATTGGAAGAAAAGTGTGTGTTACCATTTTTTAGGTTCCACATCGAAGCTATGGCTTAATCCATCATTCTGCAACACATTCGGAATTTGAAGGATTTTCATAATTCCTTTGCCGATTTAAAATTTTTTATGCGATACTTTCAACAACACTGTCGAAGAAGCGATTCAGTTAGCTCTTTGGTTACCTGATGTGGTTACATTTCATTGCAGGCATGTCAATTTCTTTGGAATTCAATCACTCAATCAAATTCGCGTTAAGACCCCTTATGGGAGCATAGGACAGAAAGAACTCTCTTCCGCAAGGCACGATCCTGAGCATCGGCCTTAAGCTGTTGCCAGGACTTGTTTATTTCTCTGGCCTCGTGCTCAACTGCTCGCTTTCATGTGTTACATGGCCGATCAACCCGACGTCTTTCTTTAGGAATGCAATCCAGAGCCTGATTGGTGATGTTTCGCTCTAGTTTCCTCAAAGTATAACCGATCCACTGCCACTTCTGCCTTTAAATCTCATTACCTATTTTATCTGGCCAGTTGTACTCCAAAGTTCGTCGTTGGAGACCACTTCTGGCCAGAATATTCCTAAAATGCGTCGGAGGCATTGGTTCACGAAAGTCTGTAGTTTCTTGGTAAGTCGAACGGTCACTTTCCACGTAATACAACCAAATGACAACATGGATTTCACGCATGCGTCAAGAGAGATCTCTCTTAACCTCCAGAAAGGGGAAAGGATACCGAAGGCCTGACGAGCTTTATTTAGACGAGCCTCAATATCCTTTTCGCTTCCGCAGTCCATGCTAACAATGCTTTCGGGATAACAAAAATTTTGCATCTCTTCAACATCTTGTCCGTTAAGAACAATCGGTGTGCTTGCGTTCGAATCCATGTTGTTGTACTTGGTTTTATGCAAATTTATTTTTAGTCCCGACTCTTTTCATTTAGAATGCAACGAGCGAACATTTGACTCTAAGTCCGAACGGTTATGTGCAAGCAATCACACGTCATCAGCATAATCAAGGTGACTTATGATATTAAATAGTCTCCATTGAAGACCTTTACCTTCCCCACCTTCCAGTGCAGCTTTCAAGATGTCATTTATTACCACCAGAAACAGGGATGGTGATAATATGCAGCCTTGTCTGACACCCGTTCGCACAGGGAAGCTCTCGGACAGCTCTCCTCTATGCAAGACGCGACACCTTGCATCTTCATAGGATTCTTTAATCATTGCTATGACCTTATCTGGAATACTTCTTCTACGCAAAGCATTCCATATGTAATCTCGCTTAGCACTGTCGAGAGCCTTCTCGAAGTCCACAAACATGAGATGAAGTGGCGAACCCATTTCAGCTTACTTCTCCAATATTATCCGTAGGGTAGTTGTGTGGTCGGTACCAGACGACCCTTTACGGAATCCAGCCTGATAAACTTCGAGAGTGCTCTCCACAACATCAAAAATCCTATTGAGAATTACCTTAGCCATGATTTTCGATACGGCAGTAAGTAGACATATACCACGCTAATTGCCACAATCCCGAAGGTCGCTCTTCTTCAGAATTTTCACAATGACGCCCTCCTTCCATTCATTCGGATATCTTCCTTCATTCCACACCTCAGTAAAGAGTGGGAGGTGTATATCGGCTATTATTTTCGGGTCCGCTTTAAGGAGTTCGGTTTGTAGTCCGTTTATACCTGGAGCGTCCCTTACCGCTATTGGCGGAAACTATCTCATCGTTATCTAAGGGATCGTCCCTAATAAAAGATTGTTGCGGTTGGTAGTTGTTCTGTTTCTGGAATATCTTCCTCTGACAAGATGTTTAAAATATCATATCAAGTATTCCTTCTATCGCCGCTACTGGTGTTCACTCATATTAAGGAGAGTTCCGTTGACATCTCTCTGGTTGGCGGTGAAATTCCTGATCGTCAACTGTTGCATGATTTTGAATAGGGAACCCGTATCCCCATGGTAAGCCGCAGATTCTGTCTTGTTTGCCAGATCTTCAATGGCCTTTCTCTGATCGCGTCTAACAGCCTTTTTAAGCTGTATATGAGCATCGCGGTAGTTTTGCCTCAGATCGGGCGTTCGTTGGTTGGCATCGGGTTGGGAGATGATTGCCAATTTGGCTTTTTTCCGATCGCCAACCTTGCCCATGTGTCTAGCGACATCTAGGATTTCTCATCGCTTTGCACATATCCCACAGATTCTTCAGCACTAGTTAGAAAAGTGTTTCTGGTTGCCAATTGGCGTTCAGTGTGCGTATTTCATATTCGCCCAATGTGGATAACCTTTCGCGTATAATGGTGGTGTACTCGCGTTTTTTGTTGAGATCTTTGAGTTTATCCACACTAGGCGCTTCATTTGAAGAATTTGTGGTCATCGGATTACTGCTGTTTACAATCTTAAGCAGGCAACCATCAAGTGGTGATCGCTCCCCATGTCAGCTCCACGTTTCGCTCGCACATCAAGGAGACATCTTTTCCATCGGCGTAACACCATTAGGGGAAACCCAAGATGTTTTGTGATGACTCTTGTGTGGAAAAAGTGTCCCTCCGATGACCATTTGCCGAGTACTTCAAAACTCCACAAACAATTCGCCGTTCTCGGGTCTCTTAATTCATTGTCGTGACGCGTTAACCCAAGGGTCACCATGCCTCCCCATGACGTGTTCTAGTTCAGTGTTGTCAGATCCAACGTGGTCGTTCATATCTCCTGAGATGATATTAATATCACCTCTTGGAACACGTTCGAAGGTGGCACTCAGTTGGCTATAAAACTCCTCTTTGTCACCAGATGTTGCGGTATTAGTTGGTGCGTAGCACTGCAGAATTGTGACGTTTCTGACACTGGTCCTGAGCCTGGCGAAAATAATCCTATCCGAGATTGGTTCCCAGCTGATGAGACTTTTTCTCGCGCTCGGTGTAAGGACGAATGCCACGCCATTTTAGGGTTCACTCTCAGGGCTAACGTACAGAAAGGTGTTTCCGCTAGGGGTTCGTTCTTCTCCTGATCCTGTCCACCTGACCTCACTCAAGCCCAAGATTTGGTCGATCACTGATTGGCGGTGCAAGGACCGAGTGACCCCAGCTGTTCCCCCGTCATGCAATGTTCGAACATTCCAGAAGTCAATCGTAGTCCGTTTTCGAATGATAAAAGTTGTTACCGTAGAATCAGTCCTTATCCGAGGCGCTGTATCCGTTTCTCGTATCAGTTGGGATTTAAGATCACGGGTGATAAGCCCATGATCCAGTGAGTGTCCATTTGTCATTTTTACATTTTTAGGGCAAGCAGAACTGGCTGTGGCTGAAATCTACTGCCCCCATCCTTCTTCGGAATTAAATTCCCGTAATCTTCGATTTAGAGATTTTACTACAAATCTAACTAACATTCTAACAACGTAATTCGTGTTTGCAATTTTCTCTGCGTCTCTGCGAAATTCAATAAAATCAATTTCCATAACAATTCTTTATTATAACCGTGCATTATCCCACGATTTTTCGAAATTTTTCATGCATACAAATGAATTTAGCATTACTGCGTTATGCACATAGTTAATCTAAAATTTATAATAGAAAAAAAAAACTTGCCGTAAAGTCCTCCCATCTTGCACGGATTATGCAAATACGAAAACTGTCAACATCGAGAAATACTCCTCCTAAAAAGTGGGCCTCATCATCAATTGCCATCGGACAAAGTCAGTGAAGTGAAGGAGAGCCCATTAAACCGAACCACCAGTAGCAAAAACATTCAAAGACCAACCAGAGGAAAAGACGAAAAAAGAGAAAAAAATTTATAAGAAATCTTGAAGTCATACCGCCACGACGGATGTATGGTTCACCTTTGTAACGTACCATGTTGGAGACATCCTCAAATTACACGGAACACCTCCTAAAAGACATCGATCATAAGATCGAGGTTGGGCAAAAACTCAGCAAAATGAAGAGAGAAGTCAGGCATCTCAGAAGCATCATCATCATCATCATGATCAGCGGCAGCAGCAGTCGGAACCACCAGTATCTTACTCCATCACGACTGAATGATTTTCTTCAGAGAATTCTTGACCGTAGCATCGAGCATCTTACAAGTCCGCAACTCTTCTTTCTTTCGATCAAATAATTCGCAATCGAAGACATGGAATCGATTCGGAATAGCTAGCTAGGTCCGAAGACCAAACATCTGTCGCCAGTTGAGCGCTATAAGAAAAACGCTACTACGATCTGCGATCTACTGGACTGCTGCTGCCACAGCATCAGAAGAGATGTGAAGGCATCGGAGGCAGCGAACGTCTTGTTCTTCTTGTATTTCGCGCGAAGACACCGCGAAGAACCAGAACAAGAAGCCGAGGAAGAGGAGGCAGAAGGCCAGAACCATAAGACGACCAGAAATGGGGCGGTGGCAATATCGGACGTTAATAATCTTCACTGATCCGTGGCCTCTTGTTCGGTTCGCGTTGGATTGCTACGCGTCGTCGCGGAATAGGTTCGTTGCAGCAGCGGCGGCAGCGATGCGATCATTTCGATCGCGGGTTGTCCTACATGTGTACGTAACATAATCATACGCTCGTAATCAACTACTGTAAATAATTTCTCCGCAGCCTTGGATGTGGTCTGGGCTTTGGGTTGGTCGATCATTGCCAATCCCGACTTCTTGAGCACCGGCTCAGCCAACCACTTTTCCACAGTGCCGCCTGCTTCAAGTGCTTCTTCACTTCGAATTTATCCGATTCGTTTATTTTTCGAGCTGGATGGCCGTCGTGGTTTTTTATTTCCGTCGTTCTGCTGACTTGTTTTCATCTCACCTGCACTCACTCCTCCCGACCGTCGTCGTCGTGCCAAGTGTAATATGCAAAATCGTGTTCTTCACTGTTGTGACAACCATTTTACAAAACAAGACGACACTTAAGACAACATCGTGGCGGCCTTAACGGCATCAGCATGAAGCGACCAACAACAAATTATCGAACGCTTCAACGATTTCGAATCCTTGGCGCTCCTCCTGCGACTCCAGGCCATGGATCGCAAGGTGTGTTTTCGGAGTTCGCGTGGTATTCGGGGGTCATCAATGATGGTCGCTCGATATGAGAGTGGACAGACAGCCTGATCGGTAGGATATCGAATTTTTATCACCTTTCGGTGAGAACTAGGACCCCATTTTTCTCTACCTACTAAAAATGGGAATTTCGTAAAGAGAGATGATATTACGCCATTTTAATTTATTCTTATACCTAGCGGCCATTCTTAATTTTTCGCATCACTTACCCTGTAAGATATCTGAACGTTGTTTTTCTTTTGCTTAATTTTATTTGGAAGGTAAAATTTGCACCTTAACGCGAAGAAAAGATGATCTAGAAATTGAATGCCGACGGGAATACAAGCCAGCACTGCGAAAACTTCGAGAAAGGGTTCGCAACTCCTGCTGTGATCTTCAAGGAGTGCTAGCTCTGAATGCATCCTGTCTGGAATTCGATCGAACCATGCATCATTCGATTGTTTTTATTTCAATTTTCCGTGTCGAGAGTTCAAATTACGCGGTTAACGTATGGAGGAAAGGAACGAAAAATCTTTATATTTCTGTTGTTTTGGTGGGTGTTTAAAAGTGGTTGGATGACTTTCGCAGAGATACTAGAAGCTTAAAAAATCATAAATTCGTATTTTGACTATGCACACGATTGTTCTTAAATAAATTTATTAATTTGTATTTCATTATTATCGAAATACGCTCCAATCGGACCAACAGGTAGATGACATGAACACCAATTTTAATTTATTTACAATAATATCTAAGGACAGTGATAGGTTGACCGAGTAAGAAAAGCACATTTTTCTAACTAAAGGTAAAAAGATTTATAAGTTTGTAGTATTATAGTATTATAAGTTTGCTCCAGTGAACGAAAAATGGACTACTCTTTTGGATCTTGGAATATTTGGTCCTTAGTTAGGACAAGAGCTCTGAAAAAATTTCTCAAAGAACTGAAAAAAACAAGATCAACATAACTGACTTCTAAGAAATGATCGAAATCATGGAGTTGAGATCACGTGCAATCTTTACAAGTGAAAAAATGTTGGGAAGCAGAAGGATTGGAGTCGCTTTTGTCGTTGAAAAGAAATTTAAACAGCTGGTCACGAGTTTCAGGGCAGAAAGTAAAAGATTGTGTGTAATCCGTATAAAATCTATTTTTTTTAATATTTGGTTGACCAACGTCCACGCACCAACAGAAGACAAGGACGACATAACTAAAGACGAATTTTATGCCAATCTATGATTCACTGCCCCCGAAAGAACTTGCAATTGTATTCGAGAATTTTAATGCAAAAGTCGGAAAGGAGGAGGCGCATAGAGGAACAAGAGAAAAGCACAGTCTCGATGATATAACCAACGACAATGGCCAGCGACTTAAGGATTTCGCAAGTACCAAAAATATTATAGTAAGCTCAACGTGCTTCCCACATCGCAATATCCACAAACGAAAATGGGCATCACTAGGTGGTCATATCTTCAATCAAATACACCACTTTCTAACTAAGGAAGGGGCTCCTTCCAGTTTCTTGATGTACGAGTATTACGCGGTGCTAATTGTGACTCTGACCACTATCTAGTCAGAGCTAAATCAGTCAAATCAAATTCCCTATAGGGGCATAGGACAGAAACAACATGGCCGACAAACCCGACGTCTTTCTTGAGGAATACAATCTAGAGCCTGTTTGGTGATGATTCGCTCTGGTTTCCTCGAAGTATGACCGATCCACTGCCACTTCCGCCTTTAAATCTCAATACCTAATTTATCTGGCCAGCTGTACTCCAACATTCACCGTTGGAGATCACTTCTGGCCAGAATATTCCTAAAATGCGTCGGAGGCATTGGTTCACGAAAGTCTGTAGTTTCTTGGTAAGTCGAACGGTCACTTTCCACGTAATACAACCATATAAAAACACGAACTTGACGCATGCGTCAAAAACTCGCAGCTTCGTGCGATGAGATCTCTCTCTTAACTTCCAGAAAGGGGAAAGGATACCGAAGGCCTGACGAGCTTTATTTAGCAACATCCTTTTCAGCTCCGCAGTCCATGCTGACAATACTTCCGAGATAGCAAAAATCTTGCACTTCTTCAACATCCTGTCCGTTAAGAACAATCGGTGTGCTTGCTTTCGAACCCATGTGCATGTACTTGGTATTACGTACATTAATTTTCAGTCCCGCCTCTTTGCATTTTGAATGCAACGAGCGAACATTTAACTCTAAGTCCGAACAGTTGTCTGCAAGCAAACACACGTCATCAGCATAATCAAGGTGACTTAAGATGTTAAATAGTTTCCATTGAAGACCTTTAAGTTCCCCACCTTCCAGTACAGCTTTCAAGATGTCATTTATTACCACCAGAAACAGGACTGGTGATAATATGCAGCCTTTTCTGACACCTGTTCGCACTGGGAAACTCTCGGACAACTCTCCTCTATGCAAGACGCGACACCTTGCATCTTCGTAGGATTCATTAATCATAGCTATGACCTTATCTGGAATACCTCTCCTACGCACAGCATTCCATGTGTCAGAACTAAGTAGCGTCGCCATATAACTTATCGCGGATATTCGAAAACGAACAGAGCTCAAACGAAGCTGTGTCACTGCTGTAGACATTGTGACAACAAAGTAACAGCAATTTATAAATAAAATTACTCTAGGGAATCAATCAATCAAATTCCTGTTAAGATCCCCTATAGGGGCATAGGACAGAAACAACTCTCTTCCACAAGGCGCGATCCTAAGCATCGGCTTTAAGCTGTTGCCAGGACTTGTTTATTCCTCTGCCCTCTTGCTCAACTGCTCGCTTCCATGTGTTACATGGTCGACCAACCCGACGTCTTCCATGAAAATTATAATCCGATGTTCGCGATGTTTCGGTTTGGTTTCCTCAAAGTATGACCGATCCACTGCCACTTCCGCCTTTGAATCTCAATACTTATTTTTGCGCGCTAGGGGTTCGCCGGGATTTCAAGTCAAAACACAACTCGACTAAAAATAAGTGATAATTTATTTATTCACACTTAAATTCGCACTATATGACAATACCGCCGCGTGCTGTTCTATCGCTTTCACTGTTTCGTGTCTGACTGCTTCTCTCGCTGAAAGCTTTCGCGCTTTTATACATCTCTCTCCATGGTCTTCGGTGTGTATGTGTGAACTATCCTGGAAAGCTCTAGATCTTTAATTGTGGCTTTCTACACAGTTGAGTATACTGTTCTACATAAATCTTGTGTATTCGACAGAGATCGAGTTGCGGGGTTGCCAGGTCTGCATGTAACATTACCCTCTCCTTAGGCCCTGTTCGTCCCGAACAGAGTCGTTCACTTCATCAATGGCATCATGGTACTTTGTTAGTCGGTCGAGGTGTACCACTTTCATTTTAGTACGAGGTTTTTGAATCCGGTAGACGACATAATTTAACCGGTTGATGATCTGGTAAGGGCCTTCCCAATTGCGCTGTAGTTTCGGAGATCTGCCCTTCTGTCGTTTGGGATTGTATAACCAAACCAAATCGCCCTCTTGGAATCCTGATGAATTCTCCCGTTGATCATACCTCGTCTTCATGCGGTCGGTCGCCAAATCAATTTTATCTCTGACCAGGTTATAAATTGTATTAAATCGACATCGAAGATCCGAGATGTAATCTTTGGCATTGGTTGGTTGGTCTGGTGGCACTCCAAACATTAGTTCCGCAGAGACTCGAATATTTCTTCCGAAAATGACTCGGGAGGGAGTTTCTCCTGTTGTTGAATGTACCGATGTTCTGTAGGTCATTAAAATTAGAGGGATGTGCTGATCCCAGTCCTCTTGCCTCTCGCTCACGAGTTTGGATAGGTTTGAGTTCAATGTCCTATTGAAACGTTCCACTGGACAGTGGATGTAATGGAGTTATCCTAGTTTTGTTTATTCCCACACGTGTTTGAATATTTGAGATTCAAAATTGCGCCCTTGATCGGAGTGTACTTGACGTGGAGCTCCAAATCTGCTCACCCAGTTGGTAACAATTCGTTCTGCGACGGTTACTGCTTCTTGGTTTGGAATCGCGTAAGCTTCTGGCCACTTGCTGAAATAATCAATGACCACTAGAATGTAGCAATTACTATTTTTTGATTCCGGAAATGGTCCAGCAATATCCACAGCAATTCTCTCGAATGGAGCTCCCACGTTGTATTGTTGCATTTCTCCGTTTGATCTGCGTTGTGGGCCCCAACTCGATGCACACGTAGTACATTTCATCATCATCATCAATGGCGCGACAGCCCAAATCGGGTCTTGGCCTCCTGAAGTCGTCGCCCCCAATCGTCTCGATCCAAAGACCGCGTCCTCCAGCTGCTAATTTTTGAGATGGCTTTGCTATCTTCATCAACCGAGTTTTCCCATCGCTTGCGCGGCTACCACTTGCTTTGCCTTTCAGAGTACGTTTGGGTATTTTTCTGTCTTCCATTTGCTCTACATGGCCAGCCCACTGCAGTTTACGTAGCTTGATGAACGTTGAAGCTTCTGGCTCGTCGTAGAGTTGATACAACTCATGGATGTATTTTATTCATCATTCCATTCCTTCCTCCACAGGTCCCAAAATTGTTCGGAGGACCTTTCTTTCGAATGCATTAACTGCTTTTTCGGAAGTTCGCGTTAATGTCTACGTCTCGCTTCCATAACAGAGCACAGGTCGTACAATAGTTTTATAAATCCGCAGCTTATTGTTCCTGTGCACTTTCTTGGATTTCATTATTGGAAGTACCGAATAATACGTCTTATTTGCAAGTATTATCCGTCGTTTGATTTCGTCTGTTTCATTACCGTCCTTTGTTAGATTAGCCCCAAGATATATGAAATTATCCACATTCTCCAAATTATATTCCGCAATTGTTATGTTTTGTCTGATAGGCGCTCTCCTTCTTGTTTGCATCATTACTTTTGTTTTGTTTTCGTTAATGCGCAGCCCGACTTCTTTTTCCGCGGAGTCAAGATTGACAAATACCTCCTTAGCACTAGGGAAGGATCTTGCTAGGATGTTAATGTCGTCAGCGTATGCTACTAGTTGGGTGGACTTGAATAGTAGTGTCCCGTTGGTGTCGACTGGGATTTTTCGGACGACATACTCTAGTGTCAAGTTGAAAAGCATGGGAGCTAGACCATCTCCCTGCTTTAAGCCACATTCCGTTCGAAAGCTGGTTGTGGAATCGGCTTGTATTCTCACTTGGGAGTCAGTGTTCGTCATTGTGAGTCTTGTTAGTCGGACTAGTTTTGGAGGAATTCCAAAGTCAAGCATGATTTGGTACAGTACGCTCCTGTCGATACTGTCGTATGCTTGTTTAAAATCTACGAAGATTTGGTTCACGTCTGTGTTATATTCCCAGCATTTCTCAAGCACCTGTTTCACCGAGAATATCTGGTCTGTTGTAGATCGTCCGGTTCTGAATCCGCCTTGGTATTCGCCAATTATTTGATTAGTATATGGCTTAAGACGACGTTCAATTATTTTTGTCAGTATTTTATAGAACGTACACAACAATGATATTCCTCTGTAATTCTCACAGCAGAGTTTGTCTCCTTTCTTGTAAATTGGACATATAATACTTTTTCGCCAATCGTCGGGTATGATTTCCTCTGTCCAAATTTTGCATATCATGTTGTGCAGTATTTCAGCGACACAATTTCCACCGTTTTTCAGAAGTTCAACTGGTATTTCGTCAATTCCCGGCGCTTTGTTTAGTTTTTGGTCACATAGGGCTGCTTTGATTTCAGCAAGCGTGGGTAGTGTCAATGATGGTTCATTTTCGTCAGTTGAGGATTCAATTGAAATGTTGTCTGTTGTGATCGGTGCTAATGGGGTGGGATTCAAAAGATGTTCAAAGTATGAAGTATGGTATTTGATTTCTTCAGTGTTGCTGATGATATTGCCCTCTGCGTCTTTGCAGAGACTGGTTTTTGGTTTATATCCCTTTTTTAAGTCTTTTACTATGGCGTATGCGTCCCGTGTTTTATTTTTTCTCATGTCGTCGTCCATTTTTTGTATCTTGTCATTATGGTACTTCCTTTGTTTTCGTCTGCAAGTCTTTTTCGCATATCGCCTAAGCTCGTCATATCTTTCTTTTTTGGCTCGTGTTGGTCGTTCAGTAAAAATGTTGTAAGCTTCGTTCTTTTTATCTATTGCGTCGCGACATTCTTGGTCGAACCAATCATTATTTTTTCGCCGTGCTTGATATCCTAATACCTCTTCCGCAGAAGATTTGATGCCGTCTCGTATTTTCATCCATGCATTCTCCACTGGCATATTTTGTATATCTTCATATATTGGTGTCAGCCTGCGCCACCTTTTCGTCATTAAGCTTGTCGACATTGAATTCGCGAGCTCTACTCGTTTTCGAATATCCACGACAAGCTATTTTGCATCGATACTTAGCTCTGACTAGTCACAATTCGCACCGCGGAGAGTTTGTACATCAAGTATGCTGGATGCAGCCCTTTTCTCAATTAGAACGTGGTCTATTTGGTTGAAAGTGTGACCATCTGGTGATGCCCACGTTCGTTTGTGAATATCGCGATGTGGGAACCACGTAGAGCTTACTATCATATTTTTGCTGCTTGCGAAATCAATAAGACGTTGGCCATTGTCGTTGGTTATATCATGGAGACTGTGCTTTCCTGTTGTTCCTCTATGAGCCTCCTCCTTTCCGACTTTTGTCTTTTGCATTAAAATCCCTTAAGACAGTTTTTAAGTCATTCGAGGGCAATGAGTCATAGGTTGTCTCTAGGGTGGCATAAAATTCGTCTTTAGTTATATCGTCCTTGTCTTCTGTTGGTGCATGAACGTTGATCAACCAAGTGTTGAAAAATTTAGTCCTTATTCGGATTGCACACAATCTTTCACTTACTGGTCTGAAGCTCGTGACCTGCTGTTTAAATTTTTTGTCAACGACAAAAGCGACTCCAAACTCTCTGCTTCCCGACAATTTTCCACTTGGATAGATTGTGTGTGATCTCATGTCCATTTTTCGCTACCGAGCCATTTCGTTTCTTGGATGGCAGTTAAGTTGATGTTGTGTTTTGCCACTTCTTCGAGAAACTCTTTCAGAGCTCCTGTCCTAAATAAGGATCGAACATTCCAAGATCCAATAGAGTAGTCCATTTTTCGTTTGCGGGATCGTTGCCGTTGAGTCTATCCTTTCCGAGGCTGTTCTTCAGGTTCCTGAACAGTGTTCTTTTTCCGGTGATGCGTTGTCGGCGCCTCTCCCAACCCCCGACCTGGAAGACCGGTCCTATTTATTTGTTACACCCTAGTAGAAAAAGGGTGGGAGTTTTGAGCTAAATATGACATGCTTGAGTTCTCACAGCTATGCTGCAAGTCCGACTTTGTGTACGTAGTACATTTACGGCACCAATTTTCGACATCATCTCGAAGATGAATCCAATAGAACCTCTCTCGTATCTTTGCCGCACCGGTACCTCCATGATATTTCTTCAAAACCTCCTCGACTTTAGAATGCGGGACGATTGTTTGCATGTGATACGATGTTCCCTCAGCGTTTTCCCATTTCCGTTTTAATAATCCGCCGTCTAGGTGAAGGGAGTTCTATTGCGCCCAATCACACTTTAAGGTTTCGCTGAATTGTGAGATATCTTTCCACTCAGGCCGTTCCATTTCGTCCTTCCATGCAATGATCGGTGAAATATCTGGATCTTTATGTTGGGCATCTTCCAGTTCTTGCTGATTCCATCCAGCCTTTGGTTCGGTCGTTATCCTCTGAATGGTTTCTCTGGCTTCTTTTTTCTTCTCACGTTCGCGTTCTTTCTCCTTGTCCTTTTCGCGCTACTTCTCCTCCTTGGCAGCACTTTCCTTTTCATGCAATTTCCGTTCTTGCTCTTTTTTTCCACGTTCCACATTCTTCCTCTCGCGATCTTCTCGATCACGTCGCTTCTCATGTGCGGCCTTGTCACGATTATTCTCATGAAGTACTTGACCGTCACGACTTCCACCCGTTCGTTCGCGATCCTTATTCGAATGCCTATCTTTGCTTCCATGATCTTTCCCGATGTATTGTTCTTGTTGCAATCGATCTTGCCGACTCGGGGTTTTCGATCGACTCCGGCGTCTTTTATCAAAACCGTGTGTAAGATTTGAACTCTGACGACTAGTTCTTGCCCAAGATCTACCTTCACGATCTCAACCTTCGCGTTGTTTAGCAGCGCAGCCGGAACAATAGTTGGTCGCTTTTCCGGGTTTACGGCAGTCGCGTCTTAAGTGTCCTGCCTGTCCACAATTCCAGCATCGGGGGGCACCAGATCCTTCGCTCCGCTTGGTGTACTCTGCTTTCTGACACACATACTCTTCTGCTATTTCTCGGAATCGATAGTTACTCCGCGAGCTTTGCTTGGCAGCTTCGAACGGCAGCCCATATACTAAGGCTACGCAAATCATTTTCTTACCTGCCAATTTTAAGGCCTGTTGCAGCTCTCTGTCCTGTACAGCATTGTTAAATGCGAAAACAGCTGTATCGTTGCATTGCTCTGTTTGCGCATTGGGAAGCGATAATAGTGTGAGTCGTTCAATATCGCGTGCCAGCTCTTGAAGTGTTTCACCATTCTTTTGGGTTCGGTTGTACAGTTGTGTTTTGTAGATCTCTCGCATGTGGTCACTGCCGTAATGAAGATCCAATGTCTGGACTAACATTGAAAAATCTTATTGCTGCTTCTGCGGAATTGTTTGAAGAACCTCTGCTGGTGGACCTCTTAGCGCCAATATAAGAGCCGTTCCTCGCTCCACATCATTCCAATGATTGTTTCTTGCGGCAGCCTCAAATTAGGTCTTATAAATAGCCCACGGTGTTTTTCCATCGAAGATTGGAGCTTTGAGACCCTTGTGCGTAACGTGTTCTGTTTTAGTGCTGAGAAAATTAGTATATTTGATTTAGTAAATATCATGCTTGATATGTTTTAAATTGTAGATCAGTAGCATTCATACTTTTCAGGAAAATCCATTTTTTGTTAAGTTGTGAAATTGTTTCTGATTGTATGGGAGGTGGTAGAAGGGGTAAAGCTAATGGTCTAATTTTTTTGGACTTACTAACAATTCTAAAAAAAAATGAAGTGCTCAATTTCATCGTGATAAATTTTAATAAATAAAATAATTTTTATACAGTAGATTGAAATTATCATAAAAGTAATAAATTCCAAATTTCGGGCCAATATCATCTACATTTTTCGAGCAAATCCGTTTATTGTCGAAATTGTAGCATTTTGTATGGGAGGGGGTAGAAGGGGTAAAGGTAATCATCTAATTATTTTTGGTCTTTCAATAATTCTAAATTGATATTATATGCATAATTTCAGCTCGCTCAATTTTATAAGCACTGAGTAAATTGGTTTAGAGTATTTCATGAAAAAGTTCAGTTTGTATGGGAGGTGGTGGAAAGAGGGGGAGGACACGCATCATTTTTATATAGTAGATTTAAATCATCACAAAAATAATATGTTCCAAATTTCAGACCAATATCTTTTATACTTTTGGAGCAAATCCGTTTATTGCCGAATTGCGATATTGTGTCATTTTGTATGGTAGAGGGTAGAAGGAGTGGAGCGATTTGGCCCGTTTACGAACTTGACCTTAATTTTTTATTAAAAATAACGTGTACAAAATTGTAACTATTTAGCTGAACGCGTTTTCAAATTAGAGAGTGCACAGACGGACCGACGAACATCCGGTTTCGAAATTTTTGAGGGATTATATGAACTTCTGTATCATTAATTTTTTTCTCCGAGCCTTATTTTTTGGCGTTACAAACTTTAGAGCAAACTTATAATACTCTCAGATTTCATCTAGAGTATAAAAATGCAATGTTGGAAGAGTGCAATAAAGGACATTAGTAGAATCTATGCCAAAACGGCTTCAGGCAGTATTAGATTATAAAGGCGGTCCTGCAAAATATTAGAAATCAAAGAAAACAGTTAATTCATTAAATATTCTACATTTTTCCCATGATATATCGTATTTTTTTTCCAAATTGCAATTTTTTTATTTTTTTTTATTGCATAGATGAAGAAATATCTTTTGTTTTTTCTAGATTTGAAATAAAATTATCAAATGTAAAAAACGGTTTTTTGGAATTTTCGATATTCCATTATATAAGCTAGCATTCCAGCAAAATTAAGTATTTTTGTAAGTGCATCATTTAAGCTGTGAGTGACTGTATTAATAAGATTATTTACACAAAACTAATGCTAACGATCATACTAGCAGTATATCGCCTGAAAAAGAAGAACTTTTCATAGTTGACGTCGATGGATACGCAGATAATAAATTCCCTGTCAAAAAGAGTTATTCACTATTAAACCAGTTGACAGGGATTTCACTTGGAAAATCGGGAACATTTGCTAAAAATTTGTACAATTTGCTTAATTTTTGCCTAAGAAACTTGTACACAAAATTTTACTGCAAAAAGCGTGCTAGCCGCTTGGTAAGGTTTTCAAATCGAAGCAGTATCGAATGTGTGACGCCTCTAAGGTCTTCTAGTTCTAAGAAATATCTGGTGCCTAAAGAAAGGAGCCCACCGTTGGAAATTTGCGAACAGTGCCAAATCTATATCTATATAAATATAATTGTAGTGTCTGTCTGTTATTTGTTTAAAAATGGCTATAAATAAGTTTTTTGCTTCATTTTAGCAATAACTAAGCAGAATCAAACGTTTTTAAAAAATTTCTCTGTCTGTCTGTCTGTCTGCCTGTCTTTCCGGCTTTCACGCAAAAACGGCTACACCGATTGCAATGAAACTTTCACAGATTATTAGGTCTAACTCGGGGAGTAATCTGCTTTAGGTTTTATTTTTCTCCCCTCACTCCTTCTACACCCTCCCATACAAAGTGACTCATTTTCAAAAACTTATAATAATCAAATTTTCATGGAAACTATGAAAGCTATCAATTTGAAATTTAAAATAATTATTTCTATTGTAAATGCAATCTTCAAGTATATAAATAGTTTGAATCCCCAACTCCTTCCACCACCTCCCATACAAACTAAACTTTTTCATGAAATACTATACTCCAATTTTCTCAGTACGTATATATATCTTTTATCAAGCTAAGATTTTGCATTAAGTCTTTAATTAGCATTGTTATTAATATTAGGCAAAAAGTAACTAAATAGCTTTACTATTTCTACCCCCTCCCATACAATCTGACACAAATCCACGACTTTGCGAAAATTCGATTTTCTTGAAAAGAATGAATGTTCTGTTCTGAAATATAAAATATATCAACTCAATGATAATTGTAGTTGCTTCTCAAAAAATAACTAAAAACCCTCCACTCCTTGCACCACCTCCTATAGAAACTGCACTTTTTCATGAAATATTCTAAACCAATTTTCTCAGTACGTATAGCATTGATCGAGCTAAAATTTTGTACTAAATCTTTAATTAGCATAATTATTATTATCGAGAACAAATTAACCGATTAGCTTTACTCCTTCTACCCCCTCCCATACAATGTGGCACAATTCCACGACTTTGCAAAAACTCGATTTTCTTGAAAAATGTGAATCTAAGTGATCTAAAATTTAAAACACATCAATTGCATGGTGATTATAGTTGTTTCTAGCAAAATTATCATAAACCCTCCACTCCTTCTACCACCTCCCATATAAACTGCACTTTTTCATGAAATACTCTAAACCAATTTTCTCAGTACGTATAACTTTGATCGAGCTAAAATTTTCTGATGAATCCCTAATTAGTATTATTATTATTATCAGGAAAAATTAACCGATTAGCTCCACTCCTTCTACCCCCTCCTTTACAATATGACACAATTTCACGACTTTGCAAAAACTCGATTTTCTTGAAAAGCGTGAATCTAACTGATCTGAAATTTAAAAGATATCAATTGCATGGTGATGATAGTTGTATCTAGAAAATTACCAAAACCCCCCCACTCCTTCTACCACCTCCCATACAAATTGCACAATTTCACTAAATCCAATGCACTAAGTTTCTCAAGTTACCTATTCAGTTTTTCAAGCTTAAATTTGGTGCAAAATATTTTTATAGCTACTCTAGCATGGTGTGAAAAAAATTAATTTAGTGCTGTCATCCCTTCTATCACTCCCCACACAAAAATTCTTAAGATTACAAAAATTTCGATTTCATCTATAGTATCGTATTGTTCAATCGTAACAATAATTTAGCATAAGTACAATTATGTCATAAGAACGAAATATGCAATGTTAAGAATAATTGACTTTAAAGTAAAGTTACTTAATAAGAGTGGCATGAATTTGATTGCACATGACACATTTCTTGTTGTATTGCAATCGCACATTATTCACTGTTTGCATGCATTAATTATTATTAGTCAGTATTTATATTTTATCTTGCACTAGTTGTTATTGTTCGATATTTTTGTTATTGTTTTTGTTATTAAGTAGTTCCGTAAGAAAATTAGTATATAAGACTGAGATAATTAATAAAAAGTTAAGCATACGTAAGTTACGTTGTTTCAATTCATTCGAAATAAGGTTGATTGGTTTATGTGCCAATTCAGCAATTAAGCAGCTAGTTACGGCAACAAGAGCCCTAACTAATAATTCATAGAGTCGAGTTGGGTAAAAGAACCCAAATAAACATTTGGTGACCCCGACGTGATCTGTCGCTAAACTGGACCTAATCAAGTGGAACAGCGCAGGCAGAGAACATCAATCGTGAAATCAGCATTCGAACATCATCCAATCAACATGGAGGACTTGGCGTTGAAACAAACCGCAACGGGCAAGGAAATTAAACGTGTCATCGCGAATTTCAAAAAGGATTCCGAAGGAAGGAAGACATCCAAGAAATATTTCCAGGAACGACTGGACCTACTCGAAACCTTATGGTCCAATTTCGAGCGCGTGAACTGCAGTATTCAACTATCAGAAGGCTCATACAAGGATCATCCCTATTTTCTCCAAAATTACTATGGAGAAATAGCTCAACTCTATGAAAGATATCGAGGTATCTTTCTGCATGAAGTAAAAAAATTCGAGGACATCGAAACGCTGCTTGATGACACTTCGCAGCAGAATACTAGTGAGAAGGAAGCTGTAAGGAAGTTGCCGTCAAAGGTTGTAACTAGTCAGGACATAGAGTTACAACGAAACTTCCGGCGACAAAAGGCAGTCATTAGCTCCTTATCGCGACTCTTATCAACTGTTTCGTCGACACTTGGACCAGAACCGGCTCAATATTATGAGATCACCATCAAGACAATTCAGCATCAATGGGCTCAAGTGGAAGAGCTCAATTATAGAATTTGGGAAGGCGCAGATGAACCAACCGATCATGGTTATGATGTCGACGAATATTTAAAACTAGAAGAAAATGTTCAGAAGTGCATCATTCAGCTGTCAGCCGCAACAACACCAGATTCAACATATGCAACAGCAACAACAACAATAGACGCTCCGTCAAGTCATCAGACAGTTCTACATTTGCCAAAGATTACTGTACCAAGCTTCGACGGAGATTATGCGAAATGGCGGCAATTTGCAGACTTGTTTGAACAGTTAGTTCATCATCAGAACATTGCAAACTGTCAAAAAATGTGGTACCAAAAGTCTAATCTAACAGGAGAAGCAGAAAAACTGGTACGCCATTTATCATTATCAAATGAAAATTATCTGACAGCGTGGAAAATGCTGCACGATAGATACGAGAACCAAAGATTACTAGTTTCCACTTTGGTGAACAAACTTTTGTCTCAGCCAACACACAATTTCGAGGCTGCGGCAAATTCAATAAAGAGTCTACATGATACGACTCAGGAATGCCTATTGGGACTCGAGAATCTAGGAGTTCCAACAGTCAATTGGGATCCACTATTGCTAAACGTGCTGATTAAAAAATTAGATAAAGTTACACATACTTTATATGAACAGTCGCTGGAAAATCCCAAGACATTACAATCAATTGACCATTTTTTGAAGTTTTTGGAGATACGCTTTCAATCACTAGAAGCACTTGGATTGAAGGGTAACCGGTGAAATGAAAAAACGACAACGAGTAGATCAGCCAGATCACTTACATCGATATCATCAACTCCAACATGCGTGGAATGCAAGCAAAATCATCATGTGTACAATTGCAAGATATTCCTCGAGTTGACTCCAAGTAACAGATTAAGTTTCGCACGGAAACACAGTCTGTGCATTAATTGTCTCAGCCCAGGACATTACGCAAAATTCTGCACGGCTGGAAAGTGTCGGAAATGTGAGAAAAAACATAATACCTTGTTGCACGTGGATGAAGTTTCCAAACCAAACACCCCATCCGCAAGGATTACCAGAACTGAAGGAAGACAACCAGCACGTCAGCAGCCCGCATCCACAGGCAATACCAAGTCTGATCAAACTATGTCATTAGCAACACAGACTGAATATTCAAGGAGCGCTTATACATTGTTAAGCACAGCCAAAATTTTACTGACGGCTTCAAACGGCAAGACAATTACATGTCGAGCGCTTGTGGCCTCCGGATTTCAAGTCAATTTGATTACAGAGAAAATTGTAAAAAAATTGGGAGTGGCATCAAGGACATCCACATTGGTCATTCATGGCATCGGGAACGGAAGCCAATTAACACAACGCAGAGTAAATCTCCAACTACAATCAAGACTAACAGGATTTTCTGAACGCCTTGAAGCATATGTGCTACCGCATATAGTACCACAACTACCAGCAGAATCTTTGAACATTTCAAACTGGCCGATTCCAAAGAACATCCAACTAGCGGATCCAGAATTTAACGAAGCTAACAACATCGATTTGCTCATCGGCGCAGAATTCTATAGCCAACTGTTGACAATTGGTCAAATAAAATTGGCAGAAGGATTACCGACAATGCAAAACACGGTATTCGGATGGATCGTGTCAGGCAAGGTCAACAATAGCATCATGGAGACGGCAATGTGTGGCGTTTGCAATGAAGATGATCAATTGAGTCAGAACATTGAGAAATTTTGGAAAATAGAAGAAGTCAACTCTGAAACGTCAACATTATCATCATCACAAAAGGAATGTGAAAACCACTTCAAGGAAATGACGAAAAGGTCATCTGACAACCGCTTTATCACTGCTTTACCATTTGCTGATGACCCTAAGTGCCTCGGAAAATCCAGTAACATTGCCCTAAGAAGATTCTATTCATTAGAAAGAAGACTAGCGAAAGACGAGAATCTAAGGACGCAATATGTAGAATTCATGAGAGAATATCTTCAAATGGGTCACATGGAGTAAATAGACAGCGAAACCATCGAGTTACATCATTACTTTCTACCCCATCATTGTGTCCTTAAGCTAGATAGCAGTACAACTAAATTGCGAGTAGTTTTCGATGCGTCTGCCAAAAGTTCTTCAAACAAATCCTTGAACGACATATTGCACGCTGGACCAAGCATTCAACGTGAACTCTTTTCCATTTTGCTGCGGTTCCGGTTACCACGCTTTGTATTCACTGCCGATATACAGAAAATGTACAGACAAATTCTTATTCGACCGGAAGATCGTAAATTCCAATTGATTTATTGGAGGAATAATGCCAATCAGCCGCTCAAGTGTTATCAGTTAAATACCGTAACATACGGTACAGAGTCAGCACCATATTTGGCCATTAAATGTCTTCAGCGATTAGCCAACGAAAATCAGCAAAAATACCCAATGGGATCTAAGGTTTTGGGAGAAGATTTCTACGTCGATGACGTAATAACTGGTTTCGACAGTCTATCGAGCACCATGGAAGCTCGAGATCAGCTCATCACATTACTACAAGAAGCAGGATTTAAACTGAGGAAATGGTGTGGAAATCCTCCACGTCTTCTACAGAATATTGCACCAGAAGATCAGGAACTTCAGCTTGACTCTTCAAAGGAGAGTGAGGAAGTGACCAAAACCTTGGGTTTGGTCACTTCCTCACTATACTGGAGCTCATTTAAATATTCCTGGGTCCAAAAAACATCCTTTATCCAAACAGAGAGTTCGCGACGTTTCCCATAATGTCGAGAGCGCTGCGTCTATTTCTTTTAGCTTGTCCTTGTAAGAATATATTGTCTTCATTGAGTTCTTCAATGATTTGCCGAAAGTCTGCAATTATTGGTTCACAAAGGGTAGGTCGAACAAGTTCTTTACAGATTCGATCTAGATCATTAGTGCTATTTACCAAGCTCGATGCTTCAAGCCAAAATGACTGTATGTCATAATACACAATTAGTTTCCAGTCTGTTGTTACTAGGTTCACAGTTCCCAAATTGTCAAAATGAAACCCTGGGTTTGCTTCAAACTGTACCACTTGAGTTTCTTGACAGTTGGCAGCTGGTGCTAAAATGAGTGCTAATAACAATGAAAATAATGCCGATCCATACGATATACGTCTTTTTTTATTGGAGGTTACATTTAAATTAGATTCTTGACGGTGTTCTGAGTTATGATCTGCATGTTTTCGACGTGTTAGGTTGCCATGCGATTGCCTAGATTGATCGATGCTCTCTTCTTTATCAACTTGCGGGACAGGTGCTGTTGTATTTACAGGTGCATCCTCTTCACTGAATAGCGGTGCAAGTCTATGGATTGGTCGTCGTAATACTCCTGAAGTTGTTCTGACATCGGCTATTCGTACGAGTCCATCTCTTCCTTTATGCACTTCCACAATACGCCCTAATGGCCACTTCAAGACTGGCACGTTATCTTCCTTAATAATAACCATCATTCCTGGCTTCACATTCTGCGACTGAGTTTTCCATTTGCGTCGATACTGGAGCTCATTTAAATATTCCTGGGTCTATCTTCGCCAGAATTCATGTTTGAGGTGAGTAACCAGTTGCCACCTTTGGAGTAGACTGACCTTTCTTTGTTCTGCTTGCAGGTCTATCGAGGCTGTAAGACGCTCTCCAATGAGGAAATGACCCGGCGTTAGGGCCGTCAAATCATTCGGGTCAGCTGACATAGGCGTAATAGGACGAGAATTTAGAATGGCTTCAATCTCAACTATGACGGTTTCCAGCTCTTCGTACGTTAATGACGCTGATGCAAGGTTCCTCACAAGTAAATATTTTGCTGACTTAACTGCTGCCTCCCATAATCCTCCAAAATGTGGTGCGCGTGGAGGTATAAAGTTGAAGTTCACTCTTTTCGAACTGCTTACAGCTTTTATCGATTCTTGAGCCGCTTCGGAATGTATAACTGGAAGCAACTCTACTAGTTTATTCCTTGCGCCTACAAAATTCGTGGCGTTGTCGCAGTATAGCTCCTTGCATCGCCCTCTTCTGGCCATAAATCTTTTTAATGCTCCTAAGAAGGCTTCTGTCGTCAAGTCCGAGACTAATTCAAGGTGAACAGCCTTTGTAGCAAAACAGCAAAACACTGCTAGATAGCACTTTTGAGGTTTCTTTCCCCTGATTTTGTAGTGAATCCACAAGGGACCACAAAAGTCGACACCGGAATTGATGAATGGACGTGCTGGTTTTACTCTTGTGGCTGGCAAATCGCCCATCAATTGATTTAGTAACTGAGGTTTGGCCTTAATACATCTTACGCAATGGTGTACTATGGATCTGGCTAATGTTTTCCCCTTAAGCGGCCAAAACCTCTGCCTAGTGTGTTGGGCTTTACGCACAATCGATGTCCTGTTATGTTTTTAAGCTTAATGTCAGTTTATTTGGACTTTTTTCAATTAAAACAAGCTACAACTATTCACATGTCCTTAACACGTATACATCAATCAATCAAATTCCTGTTAAGACCCCCTATAGGGGAATAGGACAGAAACAACTCTCTTCCACAAGGCGCGATCCTGAGCATTGGCCTTAAGCTGTTGCCAGGACTTGCTTATTCCTCTGGCCTCCTGCTCAACTGCCCGCTTCCATGTGTTACATGGTCGACCAACCCGCCGTCTTCCTTGAGGATTATAACCCAGAGCCTGTTTTGAGATATTTCGCTCTGGTTTCCTCAAAGTATGACCAATCCACTGCCACTTCCGCCGTTGAATCTCAATACCTATTTTAGTCTGGCCAGTTGTACTCCAAAGTTCGTCGTTGGAGATCACTTCTGGCCAGAATATTCCTAAAATGCGCCGGAGGCATTGGTTTACGAAAGTCTGTAGTTTCTTAGTAAGTCGAACGGTCACTTTCCACGTAGTACAACCATACAACAACACAGATTTGACGCATGCGTCAAAAACTCGCAGCTTCGTGCGAAGGGAGATCTCTCTTAACCTCCAGAAAGGGGAAAGGATACCGAAGGCCTGACGAGCTTTATTTAGCCGAGCCTCAACATCCTTTTCGGCTCCGCCGTCCATGCTGACAATGCTTCCAAGATAGCAAAAATCTTGTACCTCTTCCACATCCTGTCCGTTAAGAACAATCGGTGTGCTTGCGTTCGAATCCATGTGCATGTACTTGGTTTTACGCACATTTATTTTCAGTCCCGCCTCTTTGCATTTAGAATGCAACGAGCGAACATTTGACCACCAGAAACAGGGCTGGTGATAATATGCAGCCTTGTCTGACACCTGTTCACACAGGGAAGCTCTCGGACAGCTCTCCTCTATGCAAGACGCGACACCTTGCATCTTCGTAGGATTCTTTAATCATAGCTATGACCTTATCTGGAATACCTCTCCTACGCAAAGCATTCCATATGCAATCTCGCTTAACGCTGTCGAAAGCCTTCTCGAAGTCCACAAACATGAGATGTAGTGGCGAACCCATTTCGGCTGACTGCTCTAATATTATCCATAGGGTATTTATGTGGTCGGTACAAGACGACCTTTTACGGAATCCAGCCTGATAAACTTCGAGAGTGCTCTCGACGAAATCACTAATCCTATTGAGAATTACCTTAGCCAGAATTTTTGATACGGCAGTAAGTAGACATATACCACGCCAGTTGCCACAATCCCGAAGGTCGCCCTTCTTCGGAATTTTCACAATGACGCCCTCCTTCCATTCAGTCGGATATCTTCCCTCACTCCACACCTTAGAGAAGAGTGGGAGGAGTATATCGGCTGTGATTTCCGGGTCCGCTTTGAGGAGTTCGGTTGGTAGTCCGTCTATACCTGGAACTTTCCTTCCCGCCATTGACCGAATGGCGGAAACTATCTCTTCCTTATCTGGGGGATCGTCCCTAATAGAGGATTGTTGCGATTGGATGTTTGGTAATTGTTCTGTTTCCGGAATGTCTTCCTCTGACAAGATGTTTAAAATATCAGAGAAGTATTCCTTCCATCGCCGCAACTGGTGTTCACTCATATTAAGGAGAGTTCCGTTGACATCTCTCACCAGGTGGTTGGCGGTGAAATTCCTGTTCGTCAACTGTTTCATGATTGTGAAAAGTGAACCCATATCCCCTAGGTAAGCCGCAGATTCTGCCTTGTTTGCTAGATCTTCAATGGCCTTTCTCTTGTCGCGTCTAACAACGCTCTTAAGCTGTATATGAGCATCGCGGTAGTTCTGCCTCAAGTCGGGCGTTCGTTGGTTGACATCGGGTTGAGAGATGATTGCCAATTTGGCTTTTTTCCGATTGCCAACCTTGACCCATGTGTCTTGTGACATCCAGGGTTTCTCACCGCTTTGCACTATCCCACAGATTCTTCAGCACTAGTTAGAAAAGTGTTTCTGGTTGCCTCCCAATTGGCGTCCAGTGTGCGCATTTCATATTCACCCAATATGGATGACTTTTCGCGCAGAATAGTGGTGTATTCGCGTTTTTTGTTGGGATCTCTGAGTTTATCCACATTAAGCTTGCGCTTCATTTGAAGAATTTGTGGTCGTCGGATAGCTGCTGTACACAATCTCAAGCAGGCAACCATCAAGTGGTGATCGCTCCCCACGTCAGCTCCACGTTTCGCTCGCACATCGAGGAGACATCTTCTCCATCGGCGACTTGTAGCCAAATGGTCGATCTGGTTCTGAGTAACACCATCAGGGGAACCCAAGATGTTTTATGATGACTCTTGTGTGGAAAAAGGGTCCCTCCGATGACCATTTGCCGAGTACTACAAAACTCCACAAATAATTCGCCGTTTTCGGGTCTCTTAATCCAAGGTCGTGACGCGTCGACCCAAGGGTCACCATGCCTTCCCATGACGTGTTCTAGTCCAGTGTTGTCTGACCCAACCGGGCGTTCATATCTCCTGAGGTGATAATAATATCACCTCTTGGAACACGTTCGAAGGTGGTACTCAGTTGGCTATAAAACTCCTCTTTGTCACCAGATGTTGCGGTATTAGTTGGTGCGTAGCACTGCAGAATTGTGACGTTTCTGACACTGGTCCTGAGCCTGACGACGATAATCCTATCCGAGATTGGTTCCCAGCTAATGAGACTGTTTCTCGCTCTCGGTGTAAGGACGAACGCCACGCCATTTCTGGCTTCACTTTCAGGGCCAATGTACAGAATAGAGTTTACGCTAGGGGTTCGTTCTTCTCCTGATCCTGTCCACCTGACCTCGCTCAATCCCAAGATCTGGATGTTATAGTGCTCCATTTCACGGTCGATCACCGATTGGCGGTGCAAAGACCGAGTAACCCAAGCTCTTCCCCCGTCATTCAATGTTCGAACGTTCCAGAAGCCAATCATAGTCCGTTTTCGAATGCCAAAAGTCGTTACCATAGAATCAGTCCGTATCCAAGGCGATGTATCTGTTTCTCGTATCATTTAGGTCTTAAGATCACGGGTGATAAGCCCATGATCCAGTGAGTGTCCATTTGCCATTTTTAGGGCAAGTAGGACCTACTGTGGGTGAATTCTACAGCCCCCATCCCAGAGGGGGTAGTTAGCTCAGGTCCGTGGAGTCGGCAGGCTCCAAAGATAGTTACAGGAATTGGTAAAACCTCATCCTACAACTACCCTCTTGCGGGTACATATGATCTCGAATCACGGGTTTGATTTGATCACGAGCCTCTCCCATTCAAATGCAAGTATCATTCTTAATAATTTATGGTTCTGACAAAATACAAAACATTGTGTTCAAAGAGCCATTGAAGTAAGCGGATTATAATCCCATATAATGTATTACTAACTACATTCTCAAAAATTGCTTATTAGTGCGATTTTTATGCGGACGAAGTCGCGGGCGTTTGCTAGTAAAAAATAAAGTCAAATTCTGGCTTTATAATAACAATAAATGGGGTACGGGAGGGATCTGCGATGACGAGGGACTGTGACTACTTGAAACGAAACCGATTGAGAAACGTTCGAAACGATGGCAGCCCAAATCGAATTAACTTTTGGTCACCACAGTGCGACAAAGAGGCTTAGCTAGGGTGTTGGCTGGTTTGTAGCGTGTTGGTCGAGAATACGAATGTCGTGAGTTAAAGTTCCGGTCGAAGTAAAAACCTGCACACTGGCTTCTTGGATATACCTTGGTTACCTCAATCTACGAACATGAAAAAATTCGTAGATAGAGGGTTTTACGAAGGACTCACAGCTCTTCCACAATGAGTAATGAAAATATTAAGGAACCTGACCGCCAGAAGCCCGAGTCCCGATTTCGCTGTAGTGCCATTGTATAAGTAGACAAAGAGGCTTAAAGCGGCACTTGGTAGGCAAAAAACCATTTCCTGGAAGACCCCCAAAGCAGCAGGGAACAGAATGACTTTCATACCAAAGGTAAGTAAATCATATCTGAACTGGCAATCAAACGTAATTAGAACGTTTAATTCCTCATTTATTCCAAACAATGCTTTTATTTTTGCCTTTTGGCGAAATTTACGAAAAAGCTTAATGCTAATCTGCCGCAAGATCCACCCTTCTACCACCCGTTACGAAAATCCGATTGTATGTTATTTCGAAGATAAGGATTACAAGGCAATTTAACTGTGCGCTCCGGCAGACATATCAAAAATCTCAAAAAATCTTTAAGGTCTTCCATAATAAAATCAAAAAGGAGGTGCTTTTACTTTTGCCCTGATCCAAATTTTAGGGTATTTGCGATTTCTTTTGGATTAAACCACGCCTCTTTATTGCACCTTAGCTGTTTGAAAACCGTCCCGGAATGATTACACCGATGTTCTGGTCAAAAAAAGGCTCGGGGACTTGTCCTTTTTGTTGTTGCCTTGCCGATTCGGGTTAATCCAACACTGCACGCTGCCGTTGCTTTTTATTTGCTTTAGCACCGAAGTCTGTCATTACCAAGTGCAAGACGGTATTAAATTTCACCAAACAACAAAATGAGTTATGGAGCCTTTTGTGTGCCCGGCGAGAAGGTCTTTTGTATTGTGAAGCGCACTGTGAATCCCGCACAGACAGCCAGTCCGCAAACATTGACGACGTCTGAACACTTCCCGAGTGTGAGGGGTCTTTCAAGCGGACATCTCTAGAATTTGTACAATTGATTCGCGCAATGGCCCTCTCACAGCGACCACTCTGCTTTTCGGGCCCCGTTCTTATGCACTTGCAATTTATTTCTTATTTTGAAAAATATTCGGAATCGCGCGGCCATCAGACGGCGGCCCTCTCATACGCTCCGTCGTCTCATGTGTAGCGGCGTTCAAAGCGGACAGTTTGCGGCGGTGGTGGCGGCGGCGACGTATGGAACGGGCAATAAGTCTGCACGCATATGCACTTCGAAATGATAAAATTGAAAGCCGCACTCGAGAGGTGGCATAAATTGCGATATCGATTCAGGAAATGCGCGAATATGGAACGTACTTGAGTGTTCCGCAAAAAAGGAGGAGAGAAATAATCGGTGACCACTTTTGGTTGACCGGTGCAGACATTTGGCGCATTAAAGTGATCAAAAGTGCTCGACGATCTGATAAGCGGCCAGACGGTGGGTTTCCAACTTTTGGGCGAGTAATGACTGCACGATGGGCCGAAAAATGGACTTTTTCAACGGCTCTTATCATCACCGTATGCAAATTGGATTCGATTATTTCTTTGGTTTTTCTGGATGAATATTACTCTTTGTCGTTGCAGTTACAGGCGTGTCAACCTGGATGGGAGGGGGGCTGCTCCCCGGAGTGATTGTATGTAATTTGTATGCATTTTCTTGTTTATTAGTTCCCTCCTCCTGCACCACAGTCGTGAAATAGTTGGATCACTCCTGGTTGCAGTTTTAAGATATCAATTGTGTTTATGAAGCTTATACTTTTTCGAAATATCGGGAGTATAAATTGAAACCAGCAGTTTCTCTACAGATAAAATGCTGGTCAAAAATGCGGATTGAAAATGTCACATGATAAGGTTAGGCATCTGTCAACAACTCATCATTAGATTTGTCAACTTTTTTTGTGCGCGAATATGCCGAAATTTGAGCCAAATAAGCGTCATTTGCGGAAAGTTTGTCTTTTTGCCTTCAATTCAAAAAAATCTGCGGTTGAGGTACATCGAATGATTGTTGAAACTTATGGTGAGGGTGCTATTAGTGAACTATCGTGTCACGGATGGTTTCAACGCTACAGAATGGGTGATTTCGGCTTGGAAGCCAAGAAGCGTCGCGGAACGGGGAAAAAGTTGAAAGACACAGAATTGGAGGCATTGACGAAGATTCATGCCAAACGCAACAAAACTTGCAAATTCATTGTGCGTGACTCAACCAGCAATTTCACATGTTTTGAAAACCTTGGGAATGATGAAAAGTTTTTGTTTCACATGTGAACAGCTGCTTCAACGGCTGAAAAGGACAGGTTTTTTGCATCGCATTGTCAATGGGGATGAGAAGTGGATCCATTACGATAATCTAAAGCGAAACAAATTGTGGGAGTACCGCAGCCATACATCAACATCGACGGCCAAGCCCAAAATCCATGGCTCGAAAATCATTTTGTGTATTTGGTGGGGCTGGCTCGGCGTAGTGTATGGTGCTACTGCAACTAGGTGAAACCATCACAAGAGCTCCCTACCGTACATAGCGAATGCGTTTGGCCGAGCATCGAAGGAAAACGAACGCAACACGAGGAGAGATACGACAAAATGAGTTTGTTGCACAACAACGATCGTCCACATGTTGCTTACGTTGTGAAAACTCACCTGAAAACATTGAAATGGGACGTCCTACTCCACCCGCCGTATTCAACACACATCGCCCCTTCCGACTACCACCTATTCCGATCGATGATGTATAGCCTGGCTGAGCAGCACTTCCGTTCTTACGAAGAAGCTAAAAATTGGGTCAATTCATGGATAGACTCAAAAGAAAAGCAGATTTTTCGACACGAAATCCGTATGCAGCCAAAAAGATGGGAAAAAAGTTGTGGCTAGTGTCGGACAATTCTTTAGAGAATACGTGTTTAACCATCTTTGCTCAATAAAGGCTCGAATTTTGGAAAAATCAACGGCAATCTTCAATTTATACTTCTAATATTGTCAGTAAATTAAAATAAATACAGAAGATGAATGATGGCGACTCGTACCCCCCGAAACAGGTACTGCTACTGGAGTATGTGGGACAGTCGTTTGAGCGGAGTTTAATTTTGTAGCAATAAAAAGCGTAGTTTTTCGTCAATTTAACTGGTAAAGATTACAATAAACAACAAATAAATTATTTATGCTTCTCTTCACTAATATTTTGATTATAGTTTTTATGAAGTTGCGATGCATTGAGATTTATGGAAAGGTTTGAAAGCCAAAAGCTCAAGATTCCCGCCTATTGGCCGCACCTCGCATGCCCATATCTAACAGCCAAACAATTCAATTGCGACCGTCGCTTTGGGTGTTTGAAAACTTTTCTATCAATATTAACGCATAGAAAAGATTCAAGATTCAAATTTTTATTGGGACTTACTTACTAACAATTCATGTGACTTAATCTTACGATATGAAAGAAATATTTGTTAATTATTTTTACTTATATCTAACAAACTGTAAATTTATTTATAACAATATTTCAAAATCAAAAATTTTCTTTTATTTATAATCCAATTTTTTTTTTAAATGAATATAAAAAGTGTACTTGCTCAAGGTACTTAGAAAGAATTTAGTCTATAATGACAAAAATAATTTAACTTAAAACTAAACTAAACATAGAAAAGATAAACGGAATAGAATAAAAAAGAACCGTAGTTGTGAGAAAAAATAATAGGGAAGGAAGAAGGATGAAAACCTGATTAGTTGGTACCTTTCAATGAATGGGGCTTTATCCGCGGTAGATATTACTGTCCACTTTGGTAAAGAAATTTAATCGCTCTGAATTGGTACTAACGGGCTGGAAGAGGATATCCGAGTTTCGATGGATTATTCCAATAGGAGATGGATAATAGTGACTGGACAGAGAATCATTACAGTTTTGCCAGTAGATTTCTTTAACGAGAGGATTTGGGTGCACAGCCACCCTGTTGACTGCAGATTTAGCGAATTCAACCATGTACTTCATTAAAGGAGTGATGTTCGTATGTTTATAATAGTAGGAGTTACGGTAACATTTTTATTAGGCCTACGGTACTTAGACACACAATGACGTAGGATTTTCCTTTCGAAAATTTGGAGTTCCTCGGAGACAATCGGTGAAATGAACATCCACGTGACAAAATCATATGTTAAAACAGGCCTTATTAGGGTCTTATACATTAAAATTTTCGTTGCGCATTCCAACTCCTTTGATTTTAGAAGTGGGCTCAAGAGAGCAGCAGCAATTTTAGCTTTGTGTAGTCCATACCTTGCATGTTGATTATATTGTAACCTGTGATGTAGTTTTATGCCTAGATATTTTATTTCATTCTTAAGCGGAATATTATTTCCCTCAAGGGATAAGGTAATCTGCTTGCTCTCTTGGACGATACAGCGAGGACCCTTACCGCTGGCATTTCTAAAGCATATAAGCTCACATTTCCCAGTGTTAATTTTTATTCCCCACGTTTTGTAGACATTATTTGCAAGATCAATGTGGTTTTTAATTGCGTCAATTGCGGTCTGAGGATGTTTTGCGTTCGCGACTAGTATTGTGTCATCCGCATACATGATGGCCCAACTTATTACATTGGACCCTTCTTTAAAACTGTTTGAGGTTTGAGATAAGAGCATCGGAAAATCGTGTAAATAGAAATTGAACAGTTTAGGACCGATTATTGACCCCTGTGGAACGCCAGCATTCATTGCGACCATTCTAGATTTCTTTGAATTAATTTCAATGAACATCTTAAGGTTGCTTAAGAAACTTACTATTATTCTCAGCAGGACATTTGGACATTTGGCTTCAATCAATTTATAGATAAGTCCCTTTGTCCATACAGAATCAAAAACCTTTTGTAAGTCCAGTGCACAGGCCACAGTACTTGCCTGGATCTCAGGTTTTTATAATAGTGTTCTGGAGGTGGAGGACTGCGTGCTCTGTTGAATGTGATTTTTCAAAACCAAATTGTGTATTGGGAATAAGGTTAGAGCAAAAGACTTCTAGTTTGGTAAGTAGATGTCTTTCAAAGATTTTACCCATGTTGGATAAAAGGGAAATCGGTCTAAGATTTCATATTTCATTAGATGAGTTATTCTTAAGAATGAGCACGAGTTTTGCAGTTTTCCATAATTTTGGATAGTAACCATTATTGAGACAGTTGTTTATGATAACGTTTAGCTTATGTGCTAGTTGTGATGAGCATTTGCGCAAACCGAAGTTTGCGATGCCATCTGGACCCGATGATTTTTTTCTGTTAGCCGTTTTAATGAGCTCTTCGATAAGTTCTTCCGTTGCAAAGAACTCTCGCAGCTCATGATTTGAAACTGACTTAGCACTACATTCAACGGAAAATTGTAAAATTTCCCCGTTGGCATATGAAGTATTAAATGCATTTATTCGCTCGTTAACTTGGGCATTAAGGTGGTGGTTAAAGGTGGGGTTTTCCTCAATATAAAGGTTCTGATAAAAATTCGCGCAGGCTTCAATTTTGTCTTCCACGAATAAATATTCTGCACCGTTGTTTGTAATTGGGTCCCTGGCAATGTTCACTTCATGATTCGTGCACAATTTCCTGTTGCAGCACAAAAACCGCTGCCAGTTAAGGCACCCCGCAGAACTGTTTGGCATTTTAAAAGAGCTAATTGGGGGGCGCTAAACGAGTTCTTCATTGCCTTCAATTGGAAATTGTGCTTCGATTCTAATGACTGCGATGAAGCCTGTAAACTTGTCACCGAGACCATCCTGAAAGGTATGAAGCTCTACATACCTTTCAGTCTTAAGAGAGTCCGGCCGTCAAAGGACTTGTAGTGCCTACTTTACTATCACTACTTTACTTTTTATAAATTAAGTAAATCGTAGAAACTTACTTTAATAGCGCTACTTTACTTTTGATAAATGAATAGATCGCAAAAAATATAAAAATAATCATATTAGTTTTTTATGAAAATTGTAAAAAACAATTCAGTTGAAAAACGGATTTGATAAAAGCGAGTTGCTAAAAAGATTAATAAATATCTGTCTTAGAAAATTAATTAAAAAATCAGATAAATAAATATGAATAGTGAAATGTTGTTGTAAAATATATGTATATTACTAATGTGTTGATAAAATATTAAATAGTGTGATAAATAATATAGTCAATAAATTATAATAATAAATAATGTTATTTGTATAAATAATAATAAATATTTTATGTAATATAAACAATAATTAAGAGTTATATAATAAATATAATTAAATATTAACCAATTGATATAACTTAATATAATATATAATTTAGTGAATTAAGAGTTCGTCATATTGTATAAAAGATATTATAAACGCATTCACTAAATAATGGTGACCCCAACAACCAACTATAAATATTGGTGAACATGCAAACCAGACAAACAACAATTCACCATAAATATCGCACAACAACAGCAGCAACGACAACAACATCAACGGTAACAGCGAAAATAGAAACATCAGCAATAATAACAACAGCAAGCACAACAATAGCAGCAACAGGAAAATTGTAAATAGAAAATTAAAACAATTCTCATCCAACTTTGAAAACTACCAGCGGCATAAGAAATTTATCAAATTATTTTTTGGAAGAAAGAAAATACAAAAATTGAGTAAATTTTAATCTATTATTTAAATATTAATCTTTATTATTTAAATTTTAATATTAATTTTTCATTTTGTAAATTTTAAATTTTTTGCGATTTATTGATTTTAATATTAGTTGCGTCATGTCGAACTATAATAATTTTGAAACCTTACCTCCTTCACCACGAGATGAATCGTTGCTAGCTAATCCTTTTTTAGGGTTAGGTGATTCAAACAACATTGCGACTATTGCAATTCAAAAGGTCTGTTTATGGAGACGAAATCCGACTGCTTGGTTTCAAGCTCTCGAGGTTCAATTCCGGTCAGCTAATATTTCGTCAGAAGCAACGAAATTTAGCTATGCATTGAGTATGTTGACTCAGGAAGAATGCGATAAGGTGTTGGACATTATTGAGAATTTATCCTCTACCACACCTTATTCGGATTTGAAATTGGCTGTTATTTCTAGATTTGGTGAATCGGAAGATCACAAACTTCAGAAATTAATTAACGGTCTTGATCTTGGAGACGATAAACCATCTCATCTTTTAAGTAAGATGAAGGCGTTAGCTGGGTCTTCTGTTGGAGAACCTCTTTTAAAGAAGCTTTGGCTTCAAAAATTACCACCTAATGCACAATCGATTTTAGCAGTAGCTAATGTTTCACTCGACGAATTAAGCATTCTTGCAGATCGAGTTATTGAAACTAATCCTAATTTCAATTGGGACGTTTCAAATATCTCGCAACTAAAAGTTAATGAAATTAGAACTGATCGATTTAGTTTTGAAAGTTCAATCATTCATCAGATGTCCCTGTTAACGAAACAGATTGAATTATTGACTCTGAAACAAAACCAATTTTATAGAAGGAATCGATCACGTTCTAGAAGTAATTCACGTTCTTTTAGTAACTATCGCGATAATTCAATACCAAATTCGAATTTCTGTTACTATCATAAAAAATTTGGAACTAATGCAACTAAATGTCGCAAACCTTGTTCGTTCAACAATCCAAAAAACTGAAAAAGTTGTCTGAAGTGGCGATGTTCGACAACAAACCATCATCATCAAGTCGCCTATTCATTTTAGACAATTTATCCAAGTTTAGTTTTTTAATTGATACTGGAGCTGACATCTCTGTTCTTCCGGTTAATCCAAAGGAAAACAGGGTTTGTGATAAATCTATCGTACTCACAGCCGCCAATTCTTCTAATATCAAAACTTTCGGATTTAAATTTTTAGATATCTCTCTCCAATTAAGAAGAGTATTTAATTGGAAATTTATTATAGCCGATGTTGATAAACCCATTCTTGGTGCAGATTTTCTTAAACATTTCGGTTTAATCGTGGATATCCGACGTAAATGTATTATCGATCCACTATCACAAATTAGTTCAGTAACTGGTTCCTTGGTTAATGGACCATCTTCAAATCTCGCTGTTTTGTCAACTACACCTTTAAATCCAAAAGTTGAGTTGTTATTATCTAAATTCGAAGGATTACGACGCACCTTAAATTATAGTTTCATAGAGTCGAGCACAGTGCGACACTTTATCGTTACTAAAGGTCGTCCAATCTTTGCCAGACCTCGTCGTCTAGATCCGGTAAAGCTTAGAGCAGCTAAGGCCGAATTCAATCTAATGATTGAACGTGGTATCTGTAGACCCTCCGACAGTCCATGGGCATCACCGCTTCACATGGTGAAGAAGAAGGATGGTAGTTGGAGGCCTTGTGGTGATTATAGATCTTTAAACGCTATCACTACTCCTGACACTTATCCTATTCCTCATATTCAGGACTTCTGTCAACAGTTGGAAGGATGTACATTTTTTTCAACTGTTGACTTAGAAAGAGCTTATCATCAAATTCCCATTAATGAGGATGATATTCCGAAAACAGCCATTACGACACCTTTCGGACTTTACGAGTTTGTGCGGATGACTTTTGGTCTTCGCAATGCAGCACAAACTTTTCAAAGATTCATTTTCTCAATTTTAAATGATTTTGATTTTTGTTTTGTCTATATCGATGACATTTTGGTAGCTTCTAAATCAGAAAGTGATCATTTCAATCATTTAGAGAAATTGTTTGAACGACTTAACTCTCATAATTTGGTAATTAACCAAACTAAATGCTCGTTCTTTAAATCTTCGGTCGATTTCCTCGGTCATTCGATTGACAAAAATGGAATCAAACCAATCGCTTCACGAGTCGAAGCTATATTAGCTTATACACGTCCATCTACAGTAAAAGATATGCGACGATTTTTAGGAATGATTAATTTTTATCGCCGATTTATTCCTCACGCTGCCGAAGCACAGTCAATTCTTGACAGCTTCACTATTGGTAGCAAGAAAAAGAATGATAAAACAGAATTGGTTTGGTCGGTTACATCAATTGAAGCGTTTGAGCGTTGCAAAAAGCAACTCGCTCAAGCTACAACTTTAGCTTTTCCCTCCACTTCTTCATCTCTTTCATTAGCAGTGGACGCTTCAGATACAGCTTTAGGAGCCGTTCTTCAACAACGATATGGAAATGACTGGCAACCACTAGCCTTTTTCTCGAAGAAACTTTCTTCATCTCAAAAAAATTATAGTGCATATGATCGAGAGCTTCTAGCGGCTTATATTGCCATTAAACATTTTAAATTTATGCTGGAAGGCAGAGATTTTATTTTGTTTACGGATCATAAGCCGTTAATTTTCGCTCTTAAACAAAATCCTGAAAAAGCTTCGCCACGTCAGCTCAGACATTTGGATTTCATCAGTCAATTTACATCAGATATTCGTCATGTTTCTGGTCAAAACAATGTTGTCGCTGATGCTTTATCGAGAATTGAAACATTAAACCTTCCGACAACTATTGACTACTGCGAAATTGCTGATGCTCAAATAATTGATTCTGAATTGAATAAAGCTAAAAATTTACCCAGTTTAAAAATCATTCCGGTTATTATTGAAGGTACCATTAATCCTCTTTGGTGTGACAATTCCTTGCATAAACTTAGACCTTACATTCCTTTAAATTTACGAACTCGCGTTTTTCGTACTGTTCACGATTTATCGCATCCAGGAATTAAGGCTACCGTTAAACTTATGCGACAAAGATTCATTTGGCCCTCAATCAATAAAGATTGTCGTAAATGGACTAAGGAATGTTTTGCATGTCAAAAAGCAAAAATCTCTCGACACGTCACAAGTCCTTTAGGAGATTTCAAACCAATTTCAAGCAAATTTGAAACAATTCATATTGATCTGGTTGGTCCTTTGCCAACTTCGAACGGTTTCAGGTACTGCCTTACAGTTTTGGATCGTTTCACCAGATGGCCCGAAGCTTATCCCCTTACAGATATTCGTGCAGAAACTGTTGCATCTACTTTATTCAAAGAATATATTCCACGTTACGGAACGCCAGTTTCTATTATTACGGATCAAGGTCCTCAATTCGAATCTCGATTATTTCACGAATTAGGAAAAATGATAGGATTTAAACGCTGCAGAACTACTGCATACAATCCTAAAGCAAACGGCATGTTAGAAAGATGGCACAGAGTTTTTAAAGAAACTTTGAAATGCAAAACAAACGAAAGTTGGTCAGATGCACTTCCTTTTACACTTCTCGGTTTACGAACAGTAATTCGAGATGATGCCAACGCGACCCCCGCCGAATTACTTTACGGTCAGAATATTAGACTTCCTTACGATTTTGTTCAACACAAGAACAAATCGAATACAATGTCTGGAAGTGATTTTGTTGAAATTCTTCGTGATCGGATCAACAAATCAAGCCCTCGCCCTCCATCAAGACATAGTTTGGAAACTCCTTTTGTTTTTGAAGATCTCAAAACATGTACCCATGTTTTTCTGAGAACAGACAAGGTTCGCACCTCTCTTCAAACTCCATATGAAGGCCCTTTTGAAGTCATTCAGAGAAACAACAAGTTTTTCGTCATTAAGATTAAAGACAAACCGACTTCAGTATCAATTGATCGTCTTAAGCCTTGCTTCATTAGTTCTTCCGAAGCAAGAAACTCGTCAAGAGTTAAAAAGAAAGTTTCCTTTGTCAATTAAATACAAAAATGCGTACCACAGACATTCCTTTCCTTTTTTGTTTATTCTTAAATGTATATAATATCGAAAAGATCAAAGATCTTCTCTAGGAAGGGGGTATGTAGTGCCTACTTTACTATCACTACTTTACTTTTTATAAATTAAGTAAATCGTAGAAACTTACTTTAATAGCGCTACTTTACTTTTGATAAATGAATAGATCGCAAAAAATATAAAAATAATCATATTAGTTTTTTATGAAAATTGTAAAAAACAATTCAGTTGAAAAACGGATTTGATAAAAGCGAGTTGCTAAAAAGATTAATAAATATCTGTCTTAGAAAATTAATTAAAAAATCAGATAAATAAATATGAATAGTGAAATGTTGTTGTAAAATATATGTATATTACTAATGTGTTGATAAAATATTAAATAGTGTGATAAATAATATAGTCAATAAATTATAATAATAAATAATGTTATTTGTATAAATAATAATAAATATTTTATGTAATATAAACAATAATTAAGAGTTATATAATAAATATAATTAAATATTAACCAATTGATATAACTTAATATAATATATAATTTAGTGAATTAAGAGTTCGTCATATTGTATAAAAGATATTATAAACGCATTCACTAAAGACTCTTGGTTTACAAACGAATGTCTTGTTGCAATTCAGGCGAAGAAACAGTCGTTTCAAACTTTCAAAAATCATCCAACCTCAGCTTTCAGAGAGCTCTATATTAAATCAAGAAATACCTGCAATTCCATCCTCAAACGTGTTAAATTTGAATACGACCAACAACTTCGACGGAAGATCCTTCAGAGTCCTAAAGGCTCAAGATCTTTCTGGTCTTTTGTAAAAACGGTCAACAATAATTTCGTCTCTTCATCAACACCGCCACTCGTAGATGGTGACCGTACCGTAGTCGATCCTGTTGAGAAAGCTAACCTATTGGCAGCAAGCTTTGCGAGAAACTCCTCACTACCACCTTCAAACCAAAGCCCTCCTATCGCAACACCTTCTGGTTTTTCGCTGCCTTCATTACATTTTCGCACACGTCTCATTTCCAGGATTCTGCAACAGCTCAATATTCACAAGTCCGCTGGCCCTGATGGCATTCCCCCCATTACCCTTAAAATGTACTTCTCTTCCCTGGCTAAGCCACTTCGCAATCTTTTCCATCTATCTTACTCTTCCGGGTGCTTTTCACAATTGTGGAAAGTTGCGAATGTTCAGCCAATTCCCAAGAAAGGAAGCAAAGCGAACCCCGCTAACTACCGCCCAATAGCCATTACTTCAGTGCTCTCGAAAGTAATGGAAACCGCTGTCAATCGCAAAATCGTTCATTATCTCGAGGATAAACAGCTTATCCACGATCGCCAATACGGTTTCCGTTCTGGAAGGTCGACGGGAGATCTCTTGGTCTACCTGACGGAACGATGGAACTCTAGCTTGCACAAATACGGTGAAGGTCAAGTTCTTGCACTTGACATTGCAAAAGCTTTTGACAGAGTTTGGCACGAATGTCTTCTTGTTAAGCTCGAGGCCATTGGCCTCGATGCTTCCCTTATTCAATGGATTGAGAGTTTCTTGTCCAATCGCACTATACGAGTCGTATTAGATGGCGTTACTTCCGCCTCCTTCCCAATCAACTCCGGTGTCCCTCAGGGTTCTGTTCTATCGCCTACTCTGTTCTTGGTATTTATCAACGACCTTTTGTCTTCTACTCTCAATCCAATCCATAGTTTTGCTGATGACAGTACTTTAGATAACACCTTTGAATTTAACTCTGCTGCGGATTCTCACAAGCAATCTGTTGGTTCCAAACGCAGTGAGTTAATCGATTCGCTGAACTCCGACCTCGACTTAATCCTGGAATGGGGCAAGAAAAATAGAGTAGAGTTCAACGCTGCTAAAACACAGGCCTGTCATCTTTCCCATAAACGTGATGTTCCAGCGACGTCGTCCAATTTAAACTTTAATGGCGTACCAATTTGCTCTGTAGATGAGTTTATCATTTTAGGCGTAAAATTAAATAACCATATTGATTGGAGCAAACATATCTTTGATGTTGCCCTTGATACCTCCAAACGCCTAGGTATTCTTCGCAAATGTAAAAAATATTTTACGCCTCGCGACTTAGCTACCATCTACAAGGCTTACATTCGACCTCGCTTAGAGTACAACTCGCATCTTTGGGCTGGGGCTCCCAAAACTCACCTTGCGCTGCTCGACCGAATCCAAAAACATGCGTTCCGACTAATTGGAGATGAAACCATTACGGCTTCTATTGACTCCCTCGAGCATCGCAGAAACGTCGGAGTACTCAGCATTTATTATCGCTACTTTCATGGTAAATGTAGTGCGGAGCTTAGATCACTCATTCCTCCACTTTACACATTTGCCCGTGATACTCGTCAAGCTAAACGCGCACACGAGTATACCGTCAACCCTATTCCTACTCGTACAGTGAAATATAGACAGTCATTCATTTCCCGAACGTCCAGACTTTGGAATGCATTGCCGGCTAACGTTTTCCCAAGTAGGTATAACCTCCAGTCCTTCAAGAATAATCTCCACCGTCACTTCCGTCTCTTTCCAACCTAAATTCCTCAGTACACTCAAATTTTATCCAATTCCTTTACCGAATTAATTGTGCAATGCATTAAAGGGTGACCCCCTAAATTAAACTCGGTGCATTAAAAAAAAAAAAATAAAATATTGAATTTTCCTGATATTCTACCTGTAATTTGGTTAATTTCACTAAAGGCTGTGTGAGAAGGTTTTATGGCATTAAGTATTTTTTTGAAAGACTCATTTAAGTCGGATTTAACTACGCCCTTAATGATTGTATTTAGACATTGAAAATTTGCGTTAAGGCTCTGGTATTCTATATTCACTCTATTGAAATTTCTATGGTAGATTCTTTTAAGTTTTCTTAGCCATATTCTACGAATCCGAAAGAGTTTCAGGGTAGGACTTGACAGATTTTTGTATCTCATATTTTTGCATACTAAAACTTTGGAATGCACTGTCGTGGTGGAATTAATACCGTCCATGATTTTGGCGATAAACTCTTCTATTTGTAAATTGGATAAATTTCTCTCATCTGGAATTTCGAAATTTAATGCTGATATGAGATCGTTCTGGAAATCCTCCCAATTAGTATCTCTATATGTGGTATAGGTGCGAGGAGTTTCAACAAAGGGATCAACGTGTAAAAGCTTTATTGTCAGCCAAATTGCAAAATGATCTGATGCCGCTGGCAGAGTAAAGCAAGAGTAGTTGGCATAATGGAGCGTATCCAACATGTGATTTAAAATTAAAAAGAGATTTAAGAAGGATGAGGAACGTGGAAATGTTGGGCTAACGGGATTGATAATGGAGGAAGGGTCTATTTCCCTCCAAGCGTTTAAATGGTTACCGTTAACGTTTCTTTCCAAGTCACCCAAATTTTCATGTCTGGCGTTAAAATCCCCTCCTAATATGCAGCCATCGAATTGTCTAGAAAGTCTTCAGAGTTTGTCCAAGTCGTTAATGATCCTGCCCCCTAATCCACGAGGTATATAAATTGCCCCAACGAGCAATTTTTTGGTAATTCCATTTCTAACTATATACGGGATACAAGCTAACGATGCTATAATATTGGTAGAATTAAACGAGACTGGTGAGGACTTGATCGACTCTCGAATTAGGATGGCAGTTCCTTGACCTTGATCATTTCTATAAATATTATAATTTTTTATACTAAGCCTATGCCTCGCGTTTAAATGGGTCTCCGATAAAGTGCACTTTCAAGAGTTGTCCTTCTATCATGAGCAACTAACGAGCTAACATTTAGAGAATATATTTTTAATAAATTCATGGTTTTGACGTCAATTTCACCACAAAGTTCAAGTACGCCATAGTTTTTTCCTCACTGGAGTTCAATTTAATGTAATTCGGCCAGAAGAGTTTAATCTCCTCTAAAAGTTTTGCTAAGGAGATCCCGAAAAGCATCTGGGATTCATTCAAAAATGCATTCAGAAAACCGTTGTTAGATGTTTCACAAGTATTTGGTTGTCCGTGTCTTATCCCATTTACAACCCCAGCATAAGACCTTTCCGGAGAGGCAAAATTGTTTATTGCATGTGCAATAAAATTTTTATTGTTAGTCGCTTTTTGGGCTGTAGTCAATTTCGCAAGTTCAAGTTTTTCCTTATGTTTAAGATATACTTCACACTTTGAGTAATTGGATGGATGGCCTTCCTTACCGCAGTTGATGCAAAGTGGTAGCGAAGGAGAGTCCCCTACCTTAGCTCTAAGGCATTGATCTTTTCTTTCATGTCCCTCTCCACATTTTACACAGCGTTTGGGGTTAGCACAATTAACTGACAAGTGACCGAAACGCTGGCAGCGAAAACATTGAATCAATCCTTTTCTTTTCGGTTTCTCCCAAGTCGCTTTTTGACAAAGCACATATCTCACGCGGAAAATTTTTTGTATGTTTTCATCACCTCTCAAAAAAATGTGGAAAATATTCAAGTTTACGTTCTCTTTTCGGGACCAAGGCGTACTTAATTTTTCTACCTTCAGCACCTGAATCGAAGCATCTATCGCTTTCAAATCTTGCTCTACTTCTTGTGTGCTGTAGTCAGTACAAATGCCTTTCAAGAGTACTGAAAATGTTCTGAATTCACGAGGAGTGAAGGAAAACGCGTCAGCACTGGTTGGTCTCAAGAGGTCAATAATTTCCCTATGCACGTTGGAATCGTCTACGTAAAGCTTTTGCTTATTTACACCTTGACTTACAACTTTAAACCTAACTTCACAAGAAATTTTTTTTATCATCTCGATAACAGTTTTCCCTTTTAAGAATTTAATGAAAAAAGGAGGACACCAGATGGTTTTCTGTCGTAGGGGCAAAGAATTAGGTGGTTGGGAGCCGTTTTCCATATCACTTAGATTCCTAAGAGTACTAAAGCTATTATAAAAAGTACCGTCCGATTTTCTGGATTCCCCTGTAGCTTCTATGCGAGGTGCTCTCGATGCCTTTCTGTGTTGAATCGTTTTGAATCCGTTTGCTACTTCTTCGATACATTCCTTTAGATTTTCTCTAAGTGCTGCTGACATAGATTCGCCGGTTTCTGCTTTTTTTCTCTTCTTTCCATTGTGCGTCGAAGCCGGTTTGTGAGTACCGTAATCCGCATTTTGTACTTGTTCCAAGGTTGAGCCGGTGTTGTTTCGATCCCGCAATTGCTGTATCGGCAGGAATCCTCCTCATAATCACCTGAGGCACTTTAAGACTGTGCTCATCTCCCGTTTCGTCCATCTGCTCGGCTACAGTCCCCTTTGAGGCCGGGGGGGCCCTGGATCAAACATAGCTCAAATGCTATTATAATTTTTTTTTTTTTGTGTGTTTGAAATTAAAAATGAGAATTCTTGCGCTGCGCGATGTGTTCTCGCTGAGAGCTGAACTCAGACTCTTAGTCTTTGTTACATGTAAGCCTTAGTCGCTCATCGCATGTTCGCAATCTTCCACTACTCTCGAAAGCAGCAGCAACATTTACACACGCGTGATTGCGAGTGCGAGTGCGTTGAGTGATCGACGGTGGAGATTGCTAAACGAACATGTCGTGGGATCGATTGAGGAGCTACAGTAAGCGAGTAAGTTCTGCGATCGACATGCAGAATCCAGTAAGCGAGTACGTTGTGTGATCGACTGTGGAGATTGGTAAGCGAATACATCGTGGGATCGACGGTGGAGCTACAGTAAGTGAATATGTCCTGTGATCGACAGACAGAATGCAGTAATCGAGTACAGCTTGTGATCAACGGTGAAGATTGATAGGGGAATACGGTGTGGGATCGACGGTGGAGATTCAGGAAGCGAGGTAGTCTTGTGATTGACAGGCGGAATTGAGTAAGCGAATACGTCGTGTGATCGACAGTAAAGATTAGAAGTCGAATCGAAATACGGAACCGAAAAAGTCATTTGAACGACATTGCAATGAGTGCGAAGGCTGAATTGAAATAGTTGAAAGATGATTAAATAAAATTTTGCTGTTAAACCAAAGCAAACTAGTTATATTAATTTTAGTGAAAATCGAGCGACCACTAGCGCACTTAAAAAACAAATTCCAATCGTGCGGTTGCAGTGAATTTTGCATTTTTTCCACTTCCTTGAAATAAATTATAAGTAAATTAATAGTGGATTTAATTTGCTGATAATACATTTTTGTTACAGAGGTTTTGCATTGATGGAAAGGCAGAAAGGAAATCAGGTACTTTTTATACTCCAGATGTAACCTTAATGTGGTTACCAGGACTCATGGGAATTGAGGGAAATGAAGAGGCTGATCGCCTTGCAAAAAACGGCGGAAAACAAATTTTATTGATCCAGAGCCATTCTGCGGAAAACCAAAAGGGTACTCCAACCCCATACTCAAAAAGTGGGTAGAAAAAGAACATAAAATCTACTGGAATAGACTTCCAGGCTTGTCAATTTCAAAAAAACTGATCCTACCACAAAAAACAAAGTGGAGGATATTCTAAAATTCAGCAAGAAGGATATTAGTACTCTAATCGGCCTAATGACGGTGCACAGTGGAGTAAACCACCACCTCAAAAATATGGGCTTAGCTGAAACCGACATTTGTCGCCTTTGTCTCGAGGACTCAGAAACGACAGTACACATCATATGTCACTGTGAAGCAGTAGCTAGGAAAAGACACCGTATTCTTGGAAAGGGTTTCCTTTCTACGGAGGAACTAGCCAATACGGCTCCATTAAAGATTCTCAAATTAGCTAAAGCTATTGAGATATAATAGGGTGAAGGGACTATAAACGCACAATAGGCCAAGAAGGTCGCAGTGTTCTCACGTGTTCCCCTAATAGTAATAATAATAATAATATACTCCAGATGAAATCTGAGAGTATTATAAGTTTGCCAAAAAGTTTAAAACGCAAAAAAGTAGGGCTCGGAAAAAAAATGAATGATGCAGAAGTTCAAATCACATCACATACTAAGTGAACGTATCGAAAAATTCAATATTCGAATCGAGGAACAAAACAAGAAGATTTTAAATGCCGATCGCATAATTAAAACATAACAGGGCTACGATTACGCGTAAAGCGCAATCTTACGATACTCTAGATGAAATAGAATTTTTTGTGATCCCAAGAAATTTTGTATGGGGAGTGTTAGAAGGGATGATAGCATTGAACTAATTTTTTCGACATCATGCTAAAGTAGCTATGAAAATGTTTTATACAAAATGCTTACTCCAAAAACTGAATGGGAATTGAGAAAATTAGTTAGTTTGATTTAGTGAAAATGTGCAGTTCGTATGGGAGGTGGTAGAAAGAGTGGGGGAATTTTAATGATTTTTTCAGAAATAACTAGGAATATTATAAAATTGGCATCCCTTAAATTTCAGACTAGTGCCATGCATACTTTTCAAGAAAATCGATTTTTTGAGAAGTTGTGAAACTGTGTCATATTGTATTGGAGGTGGTAGAAGTAGTGAAGCAAATAAAATATTTTTTTTCTCATCTTAGTAATAATATGAATTAAATGTTTATTACAAAATATGAGCTCAACAAATGTTATATGTTCTGAGAAAATCGGCTTAGAGCATTTCAGGAAAAAGTGTAGTTTGTATGGGAGGGGGTGGAAGGAAAGGGAGGAAGCAAATAATTTTTGTACTGTAGATTTAAATCATTAAAAAATTAACATATACCAAAATTGAGACCAATAGCTTTTATACTTTTTGAGTAAATCCATTTATTGTCAAATTGCGAAATTGTGTCATTTTGTATGGGTGGGGGTAGAAGGGGTGAAGGTAATCATCTAATTTTTTTTGACCTTACTAACAATTTTAAATAAATATTTGGTGCACAATTTCAGCCCGCTGAATTTTATAAGCACTGAGGAAATTGGCTTAGAGTAATTCCTGATAAGTACAGCTTGTATGGGAGGTGATAGAAGGAAAAGGAGGACACACACAATTTTTATACGATAGATTGATATTATCATAAAAGTAATATATTCTGAATTTCAGGCCAATAGCTCTTATGCTTTTTGAGCAAATCCGTTTATTGTCAAATTGCGTAATTGTGTCATTTTGTATGGGAGGGGGTAGAAGGGGTGGAGCGATTTGGCCCGTTCACGAACTTGACCTTAATTTTTTGTCAAAAACGACGTGTACAAAATTTGAACTTTCTAGCTCAATGCGTTCTCAAGCTAGAGAGCGCACGGACGGACGGACAAACGGACGGACGGACATCCGGTTTTGAGATTTTTGAGTGATAACTTCTGTATCATTCATTTTTTTCTCCGAGCCTTATTTCTTGGCGTTACAAACCTTAGAGCGAACTTATAATACTCTCAGATTCCATCTAGAGTATAAACATATTCGGCAAAGAAAACTTTTAATAACCAATTACGAAATATTATCCAAGCCTTTTTGAACCTTCGCTGGTACTAGCATCAAGGATTACAAACTTTTACTTATTGGCTTTCTCTTTTCCGTTTTTGAAAACCATATGCTCCTGCTGGACTTGATTTTTTGGAGCCACAAGCATGAAATTCGACTGGTATTTCTTTATATTCCTTGAGGAGCATTTGAGTTTTAAATGAGATGGCACTGACAGTAATCTTTTTAAATATTTTTTTCCAAAAACCATTTGTAAAGTGCCTTTTCGATTTAAGTCTGTTGGAGAGTTTTGTTGTAGACAGACAGACAGATAGAAAAACAAGCGAACAAACAGAAAGAACGACAGATGGTTACTCGAAATCGAGGTTTTTTAGCGACAGCAATATTTCTGCTTCTTTGGCGACTCTGTATGAGTATTATTTCTTGCCATTGCAAATGTTAGAGAAAACAAAATTTAATCTAAGATTTCATTTAGAGAATAAAAATTAAAGACCTCCTTCTGCCACCTTCCATACAAAAGTTAGTATTCACTATTCTATAGAATTTTGGATGCTCTACTTTGTAGTGCATTAACCACTTTCCCATTTCATCTAGAGTATCTCATAATTGAGCATTACTCCCATAGTTGTATTATATTTTAATGCGTATTCAAATTAATGGAGGTTCCTTTTCTTCTTTTTCTTCAACGTTAATACAGTGCGAATCGGGTCCTGGCTTCCTGACCTTCAGGTTCATTAATATATATTTACTATTGTGTAAGGGTTAATAACTCTTTGCACTTGCCTTCATCTACGAATTGTGAATTGTGACCCAGATATACCGACGCAAGCAGTGTTCTAGAAGTATACATCGACAAAGATTTGAGCTTACGACCTTCGCACTGTATATAAACACGCTACCTACAAGGCTACATCTTGTAGGAAAATAGGATAGTTAAGGTTAATAGAAAAACATAGCAGAACTACGATTGGGCGTAAGGCCCAATCGCGCGAAGCCCTAGATGAAAGAGAAATTTTTTTAATTTAAGGAATTTTGTAGGAGAAGTGGTAGAGGCGGTGACGACACCCAAGGTCGTGACGCGTACACCCAAGGGTCACCATGCCTCCCCATTACGTGTTCTTGTCCAGTGTTGTCTGGGCGTTCATATCTCCTGAGATGATAATAATGTCACCTCTTGGAACACGTTCGAAGGTGGCACTCAGTTGGCTATAAAACTCCTCCTTGTCACTAGATCTTACGGTATTAGTTGGTGCGTAGCACTGCAGAATTGTGACGTTTCTGACACTGGTCCTGAGCCTGACGAAAATAATCCTATCCAGATTGGTTCCCAGCTGATGAGACTGTTTCTCGCTCTCGGTGTAAGCGCGAACGCCACGCCATTTTTGGCTTCACTTTCAGGGCCAATGTTCAGAATAGTGTTTCTTTAGGGGTTCGTTCTTCTCCTGATCCTGTCCACTTGACCTCGCTCAAGCTCAAGTTTTGGATGTTATAGTGCTTCATTTCACGGTCGATCACTGATTGGCGGTGCAAGGACTGAGTAACTCCAGCTCTTCCCCCGTCATTCAATGTTCGAACGTTCCAGAAGCCAATCATAGTCCGTTTTCGAATGCCAAAAGTCGTTACCGTAGAATCAGTCCGTATCCGAGGCACTGTATCCGTTTCTCGTATCAGTTAGGTCTAAAGATCACGGGATAAGCCCATGATCCATTCGAAAACGGGTTTCACAGAGCGGTAATTTCAGTTTCGAGGATAGGAAAAAGTCACAATTGAGGCGATGGCGCATTTACATCGTGGAAAATCCATGAATTCTCCTTTCACAATTCCAGCTATTTCTTAAGGACTTGCTCACGCAAACGCTTCAATATGATTGAATAGTACTCCTTGTTGACCATTTGTTCTTCCGGAACGAATCCATGATGGATCCAACCACGAATATTGAAAAAAATAATGAGCATCGTCTTGAGTTTTGTGCGGCTTTGTCGTGTTTTTTTTCGGTTTTCGGCACAGTTTTTTCCTCCATTCCGATGAGTGTTGACTGGTTTACATATCAAACTCATAGACCCATGCCTCATCATCAGTTATGATCAATCAATCAATCAAATTCCTGTTAAGACCACCTGTAGGGGCATAGGACAGAAACAACTCTCTTCCATAAGGCGCGATCCTGAGCATCGGCCTTAAGCTGTTGCCAGGACTTGTTTATTCCTCTGGCCTCCTGTTCAACTGCTCGCTTCCATGTGTTACATGGTCGACCAACCCAAAGTCTTCCTTGAGGGTTATAATCCAGAGCCTGTTTTGCGATATTTTGCTCTGGTTTTCTCAAAGTATGACCGATCCACTGCCACTTCCGCCGTTGAATCTCAATACCTATTTTAGTCTGGCGAGTTGTACTCCAAAGTTCGTCGTTGGAGATTACTTCTGGCCAGAATATTCCTAAAATGCGCCGGAGGCATTGGTTTACGAAAGTCTGTAGTTTCTTGGTTAGTCGAACGGTCACTTTCCACGTAGTACAACCATACAACAAGACAGATTTGAGGCATGCGTCAAAAACTCGCAGATTCGTGTGAAGGGAGATCTCTCTTAACCTACAGAAAGGGGAAAGGATACCGAAGGCCTGACGAGCTTTATTTAGCCGAGCCCCAACATCCTTTTCGGCTCCTCCGTCCATGCTGACAATGCTTCCAAGATAGCAAAAATCTTGCACCTCTTCCACATCCTGTCCGTTAAGAACAAACGGTGTGCTTGCGTTCGAACCCATGTGCATGCACTTGGTTTTACGCACATTTATTTTCAGTCCCGCCTCTTTGCATTTAGAATGCAACGAGCGAACATTTGACTCTAAGTCCGAACGGTTATGTGTAAGCAAACACACGTCATCAGCATAATCAAGGTGACTTAAGATGTTAAATAGTCTCCATTGAAGACCTTTACCTTCCCCACCTTCCAGTGCAGCTTTCAAGATGTCATTTATTACCACCAGAAACAGGGCTGGTGATAATATGCAGCCTTGTTTGACACCCGTTCACACAGGGAAGCTCTCGGACAGCTCTCCTCTATGCAAGACGCGACACCTTGCATCTTCGTAGGATTCTTTAATCATAGCTATGACCTTATCTGGAATACCTCTCCTACGCAAAGCATTCCATATGTAATCTCGCTTAACGCTGTCGAAAGCCTTCTCGAAGTCCACAAACATGAGATTTAGTGGCGAACCCATTTCGGCTGACTGCTCTAATATTATCCGTAGGGTATTTGTGTGGTCGCCATAGACGGTCCCAAGCCCGAGTTGAGAAAGGAGGAGGGTACATGGAGTTAACCTGAATGGCCAGTAACACCAGTGCGTCTCAGGAAGTAGGCAAAAAGTATGACATAGTTGGACTTGCAGCATAGCTGTGAGAACTCCAACATGTCATATTTAGCTCAAAACTCCCACCCTTTTTCTACTAGGGTGTAATAAATAAGTAGGACCGGTCCTCCAGGTCGGGGGTTGGGCGAGGCGCCGACAACGCATCACCGGAAAAAGAACACTGTCCAGAAACCTGAAGAACAGCCTCGGAAAGGATGGACTCAACGGCAACGACCCCGCAAACGAAAAATGGACTACTCTATTGGATCTTGGAATGTTCGATCCTTATTTAGGACAGGAGCTCTGAAAGAGTTTCTCGAAGAAGTGGCAAAACACAACATCAACATAACTGCCATCCAAGAAACGAAATGGCTCGGTAGCGAAATCATGGACATGAGATCACACACAATCTATCCAAGTGGAAAATTGTCGGGAAGCAGAGAGTTTGGAGTCGCTTTTGTCGTTGACAAAAAATTTAAACAGCAGGTCACGAGCTTCAAACCAATAAGTGAAAGATTGTGTGCAATCCGAATAAAGACTAAATTTTTGAACACTTGGTTGATCAACGTTCACGCACCAACAGAAGACAAGGACGATGTAACTAAAGACGAATTTTATGCCACCCTAGAGACAACATATGACTCACTGCCCTCGAATGACCTAAAAATTGTCTTAGGGGATTTTAATGCAAAAGTCGGAAAGGAGGAGGCTCATAGAGGAACAACAGGAGGGCACAGTCTCCATGACATAACCAACGACAATGGCCAACGTCTTATTGATTTCGCAAGCAGCAAAAATATCATAGTAAGCTCTACGTGCTTCCCACATCGCGATATTCACAAACGAACGTGGGCATCACCATATGGTCACACCTTCAACCAAATAGACCACGTTCTAATTGAGAAAAGGGCTGCTTCCAGCATACTTGATGTACGAACTCTCCGCGGTGCGAATTGTGACTCTGATCACTATCTAGTCAGAGCTAAGTATCGATGCAGAATAGCTTGTCTTGGATATTCGAAAACGAGTAGAGCTCGCAAATTCAATGTCGACAAGCTTAACGACGAAACGGTGGCGCAGGCTTACATGTTAGCATGTAATAAGCACCTGACACCAATATCCAAAATATGCCAGTGGAGAATGCGTGGCTGAAAATACGAGACGGCATCAAATCCTCCGCAGAAGAGGTATTAGGATATCAGGCACGGAGAAAAAATAATGATTGGTTCGACCAAGAATGTCGCGACGCAATAGATAGAAAGAACGAAGCTTACAAAATTTTTACTGAACGACCAACACGAGCCAAAAAAGAAAGATATGACGAGCTTAGGCGATATGCGAAAAAGACCTGCAGACGAAAACAAAGGAAGTACCATAATGACAAGATACAAAAAATGGACGACGACATGAGAAAAAATAATACGCGGGACGCATACGCCATAGTAAAAGACTTGAAAAAGGGATATAAACCAAAAACCAGTCTCTGCAAAGACGCAGAGGGCAATATCATCAGCGACACAGAAGAAATCAAAAGGAGATGGGCTTCATACTTCGAACATCTTTTGAATCCCATCCCAGTAGCACCGATAACGACAGACAACATTTCAATTCAAGCCTCAACTGACGAAGATGAACCATCATCGACACCACCCACGCTTCCTGAAATCAAAGCAGCCCTATGTGACCAAAAACGAAACAAAGCGCCGGGAATTGACGAAATACCAGTTGAACTTCTGAAAAACGGTGGAAACTGTGTCGCTGAAATACTGCACAGCATGATATGCAAAATTTGGACAGAGGAAATCATACCCGACGACTGGCGAAAAAGCATTATATGCCCAATTTACAAGAAAGGAGACAAACTCTGCTGTGAGAACTACAGAGGTATATCATTGTTGTGTACGTCCTATAAAATACTGACAAAAATAATCGAACGTCGTCTTAAGCCCTATACTAATCAAATAATTGGCGAATACCAAGGCGGATTCAGAACCGGACGATCTACAACAGACCAGATATTCTCGGTGAAACAGGTGCTTGAGAAATGCTGGGAATGTAACACAGACGTGCACCAAATATTCGTAGATTTTAAACAAGCATACGACAGTATCGACAGGAGCGTACTGTACCAAATCATGCTTGACTTTGGAATTCCTCCAAAACTAGTCCGACTAACAAGACTCAAAATGACGAACACTGAATCCCAAGTGAGAATACAAACCGATTCCACAACCAGCTTTCCAACGGAATGTGGTTTAAAGCAGGGAGATGGTCTAGCTCCTATGCTTTTCAACTTGGCACTAGAGTATGTCGTCCGAAAAATCCCAGTCGACACCAACGGGACACTACTAGTCAAGTCCACCCAACTAGTAGCATACGCTGACGACATTAACATTCTAGCAAGATCCTTCCCTAGTGCTAAGGAGGTATTTGTCAATCTTGACTCCGCCGCAAAAGAAGTCGGGTTGCGCATTAATGAAAGCAAAACAAAAGTAATGACGCAAACAAGAAGGAGAACGCCAATCAGACAAAACATAACAATTGCGGAATATAATTTGGAGAGTGTGGACAACTTCATATATCTTGGGGCTAATCTAGCAAAAGACGGTAATGAAGCAGACGAAATCAAACGACGGATAATACTAGCAAATAAGACGTATTATTCGGTACTTCCAATAATGAAATCCAAGAAAGTGCACAGGAACAATAAGCTGCGGATTTATAAAACTATTATACGACCTGTGCTCTGTTATGGCAGCGAGACGTGGACATTAACGCGAACTTCCGAAAAAGCAGTTAACGCATTCGAAAGAAAGGTCCTCCGAAGAATTTTGGGACCTGTGAAGGAAGGAACGGAATGGCGAATAAGATACAACCATGAGTTGTATCATCTCTACGACGAGCCAGAAGCTTCAACGTTCATCAAGTTACGTAAACTGCAGTGGGCTGGCCATGTAGAGCGGATGGAAGACAGAAGAATCCCCAAACGTGCTCTTAAAGGCAAAGCGAGTGGTAACCGGCCAGTAGGCAAACCACGCAAGCGATGGGAAGACTCGGTTGATGAAGACAGCAAAGCCATTCTAAAAATTAGCAGCTGGATGACGCGGTCTTTGGATCGAGACGATTGGAGGCGACGACTTCAGGAGGCCAGGGCCCGATTTGGGCTGTCGCGCCATTGACGATGATGATGATGATTTGTGTGGTCGATACAAGACGACCCTTTACGGAATCTAGCCTGATAAACTTCGAGAGTGCTCTCGACGACATCACTAATCCTATTGAGAATTACCTTAGCCAGAATTTTTGATACGGCAGTAAGTAGACATATACCACGCCAATTGCCACAATCCCGAAGGTCGCCCTTCTTCGGAATTTTCACAATGACGCCCTCCTTCCATTCAGTCGGATATCTTCCTTCACTCCACACCTTGGTGAAGAGTGGGAGGAGTATATCGGCTGTGATTTCCGGGTCCGCTTTGAGGAGTTCGGTTGGTAGTCCGTCTATACCTGGAGCTTTCCTTCCCGCCATTGGCCGAATGGCGGAAACTATCTCTTCCTTATCTGGGGGATCGTCCCTAATAGAGGATTGTTGCGATTGGATGTTTGGTAGTTGTTCTGTTTCCGGAATATCTTCCTCTGACAAGATGTTTAAAATATCAGAGAAGTATTCCTTCCATCGCCGCAACTGGTGTTCACTCATATTAAGGAGAGTTCCGTTGACATCTCTCACCAGGTGGTTGGCGGTGAAATTCCTGTTCGTCAACTGTTTCATGATTTTGAAAAGTGAACCCATATCCCCTAGGTAAGCCGCAGATTCTGCCTTGTTTGCTAGATCTTCAATGGCCTATCTCTTGTTGCGTCTAACAGCGCTCTTAAGCTGTATATGAGCATCGCGGTAGTTCTGCCTCAAGTCGGGCGTTCGTTGGTTGACATCGGGTTGAGGGATGATTGCCAATTTGGCTTTTTTCCGATTGCCAACCTTGACCCATGTGTCTTGCGACATCCAGGGTTTCTCACCGCTTTGCACATATCCCACAGATTCTTCAGCACTAGTTAGAAAAGTGTTTCTGGTTGCGTCCCAATTGGCGTCCAGTGTGCGCATTTCATATTCACCCAATGTGGATGACTTTTTGCGTAGAATAGTGGTGTATTCGCGTTTTTTGTTGGGATCTCTGAGTTTATCCACATTAAGCTTGCGCTTCATTTGAAGAATTTGTGGTCGTCGGATAGCTGCTGTACACAATCTCAAGCAGGCAACCATCAAGTGGTGATCGCTCCCCACGTCAGCTCCACGTTTCGCTCGCACATCGAGGAGACATCTTCTCCATCGGCGACTTATAGCCAAATGGTCGATCTGGTTCTGAGTAACACCATCAGGGGAAACCCAAGATGTTTTATGATGACTCTTGTGTGGAAAAAGAGTCCCTCCGATGACCATTTGCCGAGTACTACAAAACTCCACAAATAATTCGCCGTTTTCGGGTCTCTTAATCCAAGGTCGTGACGCGTCGACCCAAGGGTCACCATGCCTCCCCATGACGTGTTCTAGTCCAGTGTTGTTTGATCCAACCTGGGCGTTCATATCTCCTGAGATGATAATAATATCACCTCTTGGAACACGTTCGAACGTGGCACTCAATTGGCTATAAAACTCCTCTTTGTCACCAGATGTTGCGGTATTAGTTGGTGCGTAGCACTGCAGAATTGTGACGTTTCTGACACTGGTCCTGAGTCTGACGACGATAATCTTATCCGAGATTGGTTCCCAGGTAATGAGACTGTTTCTCGCTCTTGGTGTAAGGACGAACGCCACGCCATTTCTGGCTTCACTTTCAGGGCCAATGTACAGAATAGTGTTTCCGCTAGGGGTTCGTTCTTCTCCTGATCCTGTCCACCTGACCTCGCTCAAGCCCAAGATTTGGATGTTATAGTGCTCCATTTCACGGTCGATCACCGATTGGCGGTGCAAGGACCGAGTAACCCCAGCTCTTCCCCGTCATTCAATGTTCGAACGTTCCAGAAGCCAATCATAGTCCGTTTTCGAATGCCAAAAGTCGTTACCGTGGAATCAGTCCGTATCCGAGGCGATGTATCCGTTTCTCGTATCATTTAGGTCTTAAGATCACGGGTGATAAGCCCATGATCCAGTGAGTGTCCATTTGCCATTTTTATGGCAAACAGGACTGGCTGTGGGTGAATTCTACAGCCCCCATCCCAGAGGGGTATAGCTGGCTCAGGTCAGTTATTATGCGCTCCATGAACGTGGGATCAGAATTCGCACGATCAAGCGTGCCCAAAGTGACCTGTTCACGATACTTTTTTAAGAAAATCCAGCTTTATTGGAAAGAGTCGAGAAATGACGCGTTTCATGGCTAAAGTAGCCACCAGAATGAAACGAACGGGCTGGCGAGAACTGTTGAGCGCCCCTTCTGTAACGCTGGTATGATGATTTTTGAGCACCATTTCATTCCTTTTTTGAATGTTTTCGTCAATTGAAATGGTCGGAGGTCGTCCAGAGCGAGTCATGTCTTCAAGGATCTCTCGACCGATCTTAAAGGCATTGAGCTACTCGAAAGCTGGTGTTTGTCATTGTACTGTATCACTGTAAGCCTTTTTCATCGATCGCAACGACTCCGCATATGAAATTTGGTTGGAAATAAAAAATTTGATACATATTCTTTGTTCTATTTTTTTATCCATTGTAAAAATCGCTTTGAACTACTGACGTGTACCCATTCAATCAGCTACTGTAAGCAGGTTAATATATTATATAATAATTGGGATATTAATTAAGGACAGTCCTATCTGCTTACAAAAGAAAATTTAAATATCATTTCCCATACTAATTTTATTTACAAATTTCCGGTACTTGCTGGCCACAATGTATATCCCAAATTTGAGATCTATAGCTTTTATGCTTTTCGACAAAATCCGTTTATTGTTGAATTGCGAAATTGTGTCATTTCATATGGGAGCGGCAGAAGGGGTAAAGCTAATCGTCAAATTTTTTTGGCCTTACTAATAATTTTAAATAACTATTTAATGCACAATTTCAAATCGATAAATTGTATACGCACTGAGTAAATTGGCTTATAGCATTTCACGAAAAAGTACAGTTTGTATAGGAGGTGGTGGAAGGAGGGGGAGGGCACAATTAATTCTTATACAGTGGAATGAAATCATTATAAAAATTGTAAATTCCAATTTCAGATCAATAGCATTTATAGTTTTCGAAAAAAGCCGTTCTTTTTTTTTGTTTTTTAAGGTACCGAACACAACTTAGGGGATCATTCTATAATGCTATGCACAGTTATGTCAGTATAGGTATTGAAAAAAAAACAATTAAAAAGGTTTTAAACACAGGCTAACATAAATGGAGAGAGACGAAAGTGATGGTGGACATTGCCCTTGAACCTGTTGGGAAACACTTTGGCTGGTAATTTGTTCCAAAGTCGTGACGTTCGAAAATGAATGACTGCCTAAATTTTATAGTAGAAGGCAAGGGTTTAATGGTGCACTTGTGCGCGCGTTCAGCTTGACGCGTATCCCGGGGAAAGTATGGAGTGGAGGGATGAGTGCGCTTAGTTCCGCACTGCATTTACCATGGAAGTATCGATAGTGAATGCAAAGTACTCCGACATTTCTGCCATGCTCGAGAGAATCGATAGAAGATGTGATGGTCTCGTCTCTAATCAGTCCGAACGCATGTTTTTGAATACGATCGAGCAACGCGAGGTGTGTTTTGGGTGCCCCAGCCGAAACATGCGAGTTGCACTCTAAACTTGGTCTAATGTATGCCTTATGGATGGTTGCAAGGTCGGCGTGAAATATTTTTTGCACTTTCGAAGAACACCTAGACGTTTAGAGGTGTAGGGGGCAACATCAAAAATGTGGTCATTAATTTTAACGCCCAGAAGAGTGAAATAATCCGAAGTGCAAAGTTGTGCGCCACCAAAAGCCACCTTGTTAGATAATAATGCAGCATCGCGTTTAAGGGATAAATGACAGGCCTGCTTTTTGGAGGTGATGAACTCGATTCTAGGATCAAGTTGAGATCTGCGTTTAGCGAACTAAATAACTCCCTGCGATTGGAACCAATAGAGTGCTTGTTTGATTCCGCAGCAGAGTTAAATTCATAGGTGTTATCTAAAGTACTGACATCTGCAAAACTTTAGATTGGATTGAGAATAGATGACAGAAGGTCATTGATGAAAACTAAAAAAAGAGTTGGAGACAAAACAGCCTTGAGGGACGCCGGAATCTATTGGGAAGCAGGAAGAAGTAACGCTATCTAGTACTACTCGTATAGTGCGTTCAGACAAAATACTCTCAATCCATTTAACAATGGTAGCATTAAGACTTATGACCCTAGGCGTAACTATGAGACATTCGTTCGAGAAGTTGACCTTCGCCGTATTTATGTATGTATGAGTTCCAACGTTCTGTCAAGTAGACCAAAAGATCGCCCGTCGACTTCCCAGAACGGATCCATTACTGACGTTCATGAATTAGATGGTTATCCCCAAGATATTGAACGATTTTGCGATTGACAGCAGTTTCCATTACTTTCGAAAGCACTGAAGTAATGGCTATCGTGTGGTAGTTAGCGGGGTTCGCTTTGATTCCTTTCTTGGGAATTGGCTGAACATTCGCAACTTTCCACATATGTGGAAAGCACCCATGGGAAAGGTAGAAAAAATTGCAAAGAAGTTTAGCTAAAGAGAGGAGCACTTTTTAAAGGTAATGGGGGAATACCGTCCGGACCAGCAGATTTGTGAATAATGAGCTCTTGAAGGATCCTAGAAATAAGTCTCGTACGAAAATGTAGTGTAGGCAGCGAGAAACCAGAATCACTAAGAAAGGGAGGCGATTGATTTGAAGGTAGAGGTCAGGAGTTTCTTGCGAAACTTGTTGCTAGTAAGTTAGCTTTTTCGACAGGATCAATCAAGGTACGGTCACCATCAACAAAAGGTGGTATTTAAGAAGACATGAAATTGTTGTTGACGAAGCTTTTGGTCATGCTCAAATTTAACACGCTTGAGTTCCAATAAAAAGTTCGCTGCAGTCATTGCTGGGCTTATATGCACATAACAGAAGTACATGACATGTCTTTGGATTAGTAATTTTACCCATATATAGTTGAATTCTGGGTGAGAGCAGTTCCCCAAATTGGGAACTAATTGGAAAGACACAACATCACGGATGTAAAGTGCAACACCCCGTTGGCTTTCGGTTTTAGTATGAATATACAGTGAGATATAGCCAGAGTTTAGACCCCGTTCATTGACAAATTGCGAAATTGTGTCATTTTGTATGGGAGCGGGTAGAAGGGATGGAGTGATTTGGCCGAACTTGTCCTTACTTTTTTGTCAAAAACGACGTGTACAAAATTTTAACTTTCCAGATCAACGAGTTCTCAAGCTAGCGAGGACACGAACGGACATCCGGTTTTGAAGCTTTTGAGTGATTATATTAACTTCTGTGTCATTCAATTATTTCTCCAACCCTTATTTCTTAGCATTACAAATTTTGTGGCTACGTTATCCGCAGGGGAAAGTTTTTAAAAACTTTTTCAGAAATAAATATAGACATCATGCTTTTGATATGTTTTAAATTGCAGCTTAGTACCATTCTTACTTTTCAGGAAAATCCACTTTTTGTAAAGTTGTGAAATTGTGTCATATTGTATGGGAGGGGTTAGAAGGGGTAAAGCTAACGGTCTATTTTTTTTTGCCTTACTAATAATTTTAAATAAGTATTAAATGCAAAATTTCAGCTCGATAAAATTTCTACGCACTGAGCAAATTGGTTTAGAGTATTTCATGACAAAGTGCAGTTTGTATGGGAGGTGGGGGAAGGATGGGGGGACTTATATATATATATTATAAAGTAGATTACAATCATCATAAAAAGAATATATTACAAATTTCAGATTAATAGCATTTATGCTTTTTGATCAAATCCGTTTATTGTCGAATTCCAAAATTGCGTCATTTTGTATGGGAGGGGGTAGAAGGGGTAAAGCTATTGTCAAATTTTTTTTTGTCTTACTTCAAAGATATGAGATATAGTGGCGAACCCATATCGGCGGACTGTTTCAATATTATCCTTAGGGTATTTCTATTGTCAGTACAACAACTGAATGAAAAATTGAAGATTGAAGTACATGTTATTACCAATAATGAGCAAGCAATTAAAACTATAACTATTTGCTTCAAACGTAATCATAAAGTCAACTAATGCGATCGCTTTTTCAAATTGACGTTCTCACATAGAATGGAAGTTAAGCGTCGCCCACTTGGTCCTGAACATTATTAAATCGCCATAATTTTGTTACTGGAATATGAAAGTAATTTACTAAAATATCGAAAAGATATCAAATTCGATCGACTGTATAACTACAATTATGTTGCTTTTTGTATCTTTTAAAGTGCTCGTAATGAGGTAACATGCGGTATTCAAATTTTTCCTTAAAAAGTAACAGCAATAATAACATACGTACGATCGGCAATTTTTTGAGTGATAGTAATCAAAAAACCGTTTGACAACACAAAATGGACGGATTATATCCAAAGCTTTACGATCAGAACCCAAGTGATCATGTCGATCTTGAGAAACTTTACGACGAAAAGTAAAGATAGCTCATGTGTACGTATACGCATTCGATGATGGGTTGATGCCTGAAAAATATTGCATCGCATCTTTGAGCTGATCGATCGCCTTTAGGGTTCTAAAACATGAAAATTTTCTGTTCAAGATCGAAAAGTCCGTTAAGAACTATAAATTCTCCCTACGGAGGAAATAACAAAATAATAATAGTAATCGAAATAATGAAGATGACGACGACGAGGACGACAAAGCCGATGAAACTGATTCGTCCGATCGATATATTTGATCGTGATAAGTATATTTTTCACTTGCATACAGGAGGAGATTTTCTTCCGCCATATTAAAAATGGCTTCCTGACACGATCGTTATTCACGTTGCAACTGGTATTCGACTAATTACGAAAATATTCATCTGGGTCTATAATTATAAAATTTATGATTGGTGCACGATCGCGCCATATTGCGGTGCACCGTGTCGAATGGTTGATCAACCGTTGCGATGGTGGCTTGTCAGTTTGTTGCTGTCACAAATAAGCATGATCGCCAAAGGACCAATCAGAACGAGCAGCTGATCATCGATCATGTAATTTGTAAACGAAGGAGAGTAGCTATTATCTGTCTTATAAAAGCAACCAGGCCTAGCATAATCAGCACAGCTACCCTTAAACTAGTATTCGCGTACTGATCATCAAAAAACCGATCTTTCGATATCTCCATCGAGTACTTGGACGATCTATTTAATTGGTTCGCGGTATCAAGGTGAAATATTTGAAAATATGACGGGATGACTGACGCGGTAGAATATGTTCCGATGTGTACGATCTGTGTATGTAAAACATGCCCTGCAGAGAGCAAATCAACCTATCATTTTCGAAAACGACGATCGTTCCAATACGGCGGAGCTCATGTTGAACAGAGTAAAATTCTGTCTATCGTCTTAGCGAGTTGGAAAGAAGCGCAAAAGCAAAACTGATAAGACATAGGAAAATCAATAAAGAAAAAAAAAAAAACGGAAAGTAATGCTACTCGTGAAACCATCCTCAGGAATGACGTCGCTGCATTTCTACACGGTCTGATCGGCTCTTTAGTTCAGGTGATCGCCCCGCCCTGTACTATGCCCGGCACGCTATATTAACTTCGCTATCTTATATTTTTGCAAGTAATGAATGTACCGGATTCGTATATATGCAATCGTCTTAGAAGAATTTCTTCTATTCGTTCGTATGTTGCAAAGTAGATAGGCCAAGATCAGTTATACAGCGGAGCGCTGCAGTAGAATCAGTTAATCCATGAGAATTGTTTAGGTTGTCTGTGCTTAGAGGTTTCTGGTGTGCTCAGTATTATGTGTTATTGTTTTTACGGCTTTGGGGATACCTTGGCTTAGCTACCTTTTCTCTAAAGTCCGCACCACGCTACACTCTTGCCGCTATACCAGGTGAAATAGTGACGATTCGTAGAACAAATCTTGCGTTATAGAGGAGTACTATCATATATGCGTGCACAACTAATGAATTGTTTGATCAACCTAAGCGATGACTGCAAGAAGTCGATGACTTGGCGCGCAGATCACCTCACCGTAGTTATGTAAGCAATACTTAACTAACCGAGCAGACCTTCTGCGAAGACATTCCTTGATGCGAGCATGAGTGGTCTATTGGAATTTTTCGATATATTATGTTTATGAGGTCGTACAAATTCCTACAGAAATAACTGCTGCGGCTTAGTGACTAACGATATGTTTTGTAGCTGTAATCAGGATTTTATGAAATTTGCTTTTTTTTTTTAGAAAAATCCTCCATAATTTCGTACTGAATATAAGCTCTGTAGTTCTTGGTTGAAAATTGGACTGAGATGTAATGTATGAGAATACACTATAAAAAAATTCATATTACACCATTTACATTTTAAGAGTACACTGTAATTGCTCTAACGTTTGCTACGCCAGGAAATAATGCTCGCGTAGAATCGTACAGAAATATTTATGGGATACATCCCTCCATTTATTCTACCCATGTATGGTAGTATGGACAAATTTTAAGAAAATTAAAAAAATGTATTTTCATCCGAAACTTACGTACACTGTTAAAAAAAACTGTAAAATTGCACTACAGATATATAGAAAAGGTACAATTTTCGTAACCCAAGACTACTTTACAGTACATTTACTGTAGTTTAGTAGTAATAAAATGAAATATTACTCGTACAGTACAGTAATTTTGTGTCTCAGGTATTTGACCGATGCTTGCCTGGGTAGTGAATTTTTTGGTAGTGATGCACTTTTAAATTAAAATTGCAATACGCTATTGATTTAAAATTCAACCATGTATCCTGAGTCGTTGGGGTTGAGAAAATTTCATAGGAAAATAGTTCACACTCGATGAATGTTGCAGCGCACATAAAGCCTGATTCATTTGTTGCAATAATTCTTGTATGGATAGATAAGGTACATACCTGGGGTAAAAAATCGATTTAACTGGTAAGTTGTTGCTCTTGGAAACTATTTGACAGTTCTACTTCGAACTGTCAGTTGAGTTATAATAGGTAATTTCTGTAAAATATTACTGATTTTCGGCGATAATTTGACTGAGGGGATCACTGTGCTCATTTTATCTTGTTGGAGTGTAATATGGCGGCTTTCTGCCACAAATCGTCGAGTTTTTAGGAACTTGTGGACAATTGCATAGTTGGTGACTATCTCTAGCCTCGTTCACTTCACGACAACCCTGAACTTCGACTATCAGGACTCTATCAACGTATCATGCAAAATGTAGTGGAAATGTTTAGTGGCGATAAATTTCTACTAGGCGATTCGGCATATCAATCAACAAGTTAGCTTGTATCACCTTTTAATGACAATGGTTTATGTTTAGCTACATACACTAGGCAGAAAAAGTCTGCGTACACACTCAACACATCCAACATATCTATAAAGAACATTGTTTTAAGTAATTTATTTCATAATAATTTTTTTTCCTTTTTTTCATGGCTTTATTACAAACATAAAACAAAACAAAAAACATAACAGGAGTACGATTGGGCATAAATCCCAATCGTGCGATACTCTAGATCAAAGAGAAATTTTTGTATCTTAAGAAATTTTGTAGGGGAAGTGGTAGAGGGGTGATGACATTGAACTAATTTTTTCACATGACGCTAAGGTTGCTATCAAAATGTTTTATGCAAAATTTAAGATTTAAAAATGTAATAGGTACTCAGAAAATTAGTGTATTGGATGTAGTGAAGTAGTGCAGTTTGCATGGGAGGTGATAGAAGGAGGGGCGAGTTTTTAATGACTTTTCAATATAATATACTATATAAAATAACTTTAAACATCATGCTTTCGACATGTTTTAAATTGCAGATCAGTAGCATTCATACTTTTCAGGAAAATCGACTTTTTATAAAGTTGTGAAATTGTGTCATTTCGTATGGGAGGGGGTAGAAGGGGTAAAGCTAATCGTCTAATTTTTTTTTGGTTTTACTAATAATTCCAAATAAATATTTAGTGCATAATTTCAGCTCAATCAATTTTATACGCACTAAGTAAATTGGCTTAGAGCATTTCATGACAAAGTGCAGTTTGTGTGGGAGGTGGTGGAAGGAAGGGGAGGACTCAAAAAAAGTAGATTTATATCATCATAAAAGTAATATATTCCAAATTTCAGATCAATAGCATTTATATTTTTCGAGCAAATCCGTTTATTGTGAAATTACGAAATTATGTCATTTTGTATGGGAGGGGGTAGAAGGAGTACAGCTAATCGTCTCATTTTTTTTTGGTCTAACTAACTAATTTTAAATAAATATTTCGTGCACAACGTCAGCTCGATAACTATTATACGCACAGAGTAAATTGGCTTAGAGCATTTCATGAAAAAGTGCAGTTTGTATGGGAGGTGGTGGAAGGAGGGGGAAGACACAAATTATTTTTATAGAATAGATTTAGATCATCATAAAAGTATTACATTCCAAATTTCAAATCAGTGTTATTTGTACTTTTCGAGCAAATCCGTTTATTGTCAGATTGCGAAATTGTGTCATTTTGTATGGGAGGGGGTAGAAGGGGTGAAGTGATTTGGCTCGTTCACGAACCTGACCTTGCTTTTTTGTTAAAAAGATGTATAAAAAATTTGAATTTTCTAGCTCAACATGTTCTCAAGCTAGAGAGGACACGGACGGACAGACAGATGGACGGACGACATCCGGTTTTGAGATTTTTGAGTGATTATATGAACTTCTGTATCATTCATTTTTTTCTCCGAGCCTTATTTCTTGGCGTTACAAACTTTGTGGCAAACTTATAATGCTCTCAGATTACAGCTAGAGTATAATGATGAATATTGTACTCCATAAATATATTAAAATTAAAAAACGAAAACAAATCCTGAATTGCTACAATAAAAAATCTGCGTACAAATATTTCTTTTCAAAATAAAACAATTGTTTTTCCTCGTTAATAGCTAGTGGGATATCCTCGTCTCTTTATTACTTCCCACAACCGTTTTTGCATGGAATCTATCAGCTTCTTAGTGAACTCTGGGATTATTGTAATCCACTCCTGGATCAGGACTTCCTTGAGCATTACCTTCGACGTTTTTGTGTGCGCTCGAATCCTTTGTTCCAAGTGATGCCACAAATGCTCTATTGGATTAAGGTCAAGAGATTGGGGCGGTGTACGAAGCTGATTTTGGGCATTATACAGCAACCAGAGTCTTACTACCTCCGCAGTGTGCTTAGGGTCGTTGTCTTGTTGGAAGTAAAAGTTGTTCTGCACTTTTCTTCAAATTACGCTTGAGAATATTAAGGTAGTATATTTTATTCATAATACTTTCAAGAAACTCCATTTTTCCAACTCCTCCACTAGCCATACACCCCCATATCATAACACCGCCACCACCGTGCTTTACTGTTGGACAGAGATTTTTTACGTCGAAGGCCGCGCCAGTTTTTCTCCATACAATCTTCCAACCTTTAATTCCAAAAATACAAAATTTACTTTCATCCGAGAAAATACCTTGTTTCCAAAATTCTAGCTAGGATGTAGCCTAGTAGATAGCGTGTCTTGTAATGCGAAGGTTGTGAGTTCAAATCCCGGTCGGCGCAATATATAATTCCAACACATTGCCTGCTTGGATATACCTTGGTCACCTCATTCTCTCATTATAGAGAGAGAGAGAAAATTCTTTTGGCTTATTTATGTGTTCCTTAGCAAACGCCAGCCGCTTGAGTCTGATTACTGTTGTTATAAATGGCTTTCTACGGGCAACGCGTCCGTGATACCCATATTTCCCAAGAATTTTACGAACACCATCATCAGAAATAGACTTGCGGTACTTTGCTTTGATGTCCTTTGCCATATCAGCTGCAGTTAATTTAGGATTAGCCTTCATCGTTCGGAGCAAACTCCTAGTTTGCTGAGGGCTCAACTTTGGAGGACGGCCAGATCTGGGTTTTGAAACCAAAACTCCTGTGTTTTTGAAGTTGTTTACGACTCGTTGGACAGATGAATGACTTCTGCTGACTATTGCACATATTTTACGATATGACGTACAATTTTTCCACAAATCCACGATAATTTTCCTTTCCTCAAATTCAATTTCCTTTCCTTTATTAGACATCTCTTACTTAACGATGTTTAGCAATTATTTTTAACGCATACCTTAGATAAAAATACGTTTATCAACTTTCCTACACAAACTTTATTGTTATTAATGATATAACTGCAACACAGAGACTTTGACTTCCCTTTATACGCTTTGTACACAGACTTTTTGTTCCTGGATTTTCAGACTATTTTTCGTTTCCGAATTTCACCGTTGTTTTAGAGTACAGTAATTCTCATTTTTGTTTTGTTTTATGTTCATAATGAAGTAGTGAAAAATAGGAAAAAACATAACAGGGATACGATTGCGCGTAAAGTGCAATCTTACGATACTCTAGATGAAATAGAATTTATTGTGATCCCAAGAAATTTAGTATGGGGAGTGTCAGAAGGGATGATAGCATTGAATTAATTTTTTCTCCATCTAAAGTAGCTATAAAAATGTTTTATTCAAAATGCTTACGCCAAAAATTGAATGGAAACTGAGAAAATTAGTGAGTTAGATTTAGTGAAAATATGCAGTTTGTATGGGAGGTGGTAGAAAGAGTGGAAGGATTTTAGTGATTTTTTAGAAATAACTAGGAATATTATAAAATTGACATCCCTTAAATTTCAGACTAGTATCATTCACACTTTTCAAGAAAATCGATTTTTTGTGAAGTTGTGAAACTGTGCCATATTGTATGGGAGGGGGTAGAAGCAGTGAAGCTAATCAAATATTTTTTTTTTGATCTTAGTGATAATACTAATTAACTATTTATTACAAAATATGAGCTCAATAAATGTTTATGTTCTGAGAAAATCGTCTTAGCGCATTTCATGAAAAAGTGTAGTTTGTATGGGAGGGGGTGGAAGGAGAGGGAGGACGCAAATAATTTTTCTACTGTAGATTTAAATCATTATGAAAGTAATATATCCCAAAATTCAGCCTTTATACTTTTCGAGTAAATCCATTTATTGTCAAATTGTGACATTTTGTATGGGAGGGGGTAGAAGGGGTGCAGGTAATCATCTAATTTTTTTTGGCCTTACTAACAATTTTAAATAAATATTTGGTGCACAATTTCAGCTCGCTAAATTTTATACGCACTGAGTAAATTGGCTTAGAGTAATTGTTGACAAGTACAGTTTGTATGGGAGGTGGTAGAAGAAGGGAGAGGACACGCATAATTTTTATACGGTAGATTGATATTATCATAAAAGTCAGATATTCCAAATTTCAGGCCAATAGCTTTTATACTTTTCGCAAATCCGTTTATTGTCAAATTGCGCAATTGTGTCATTTTGTATGGGAGGGGGTAGAAGGGGTGGAGCGATTTGGCCCGTTCACGAACTTGACCTTACTTTTTTGTCAAAAACGACGTGTACAAAATTTGAACTATCTAGCTCAACGCGTTCTCAAGCTAGAGAGCGCACGGACGGACGGACGGACGGACATCCGGTTTTGAGATTTTTGAATGATAATATTAACTTCTGTATCATTCATTTTTTTCTCCGAGCCGTATTTCTTGGCGTTACAAACCTTAGAGCAAACTTATAATACTCTCAGATTCCATCTAGAGTATAAAAATATGTCGGAATAAAATGTTAGAAATGTTGTTTTTTATAGATATGTATGTTGGATGTGTTGAGTGTGTACGCAGACTTTTTCTACCTGGTGTACATTCTTCTACAAAGATAGTAGTCGAAAATGCTTTTGGTCTGTTAAACTAGATTTAGAAGGCTGCTTCATTTTATATATGTATGTATGTGCGGTTTCGAATATCGTTCTCAGCATATGTATTCTCCATAACTCCATAATATATGCACTGTATTCGACGATGAAATTAATATTGATCCTTCAGTTTCAGATGGCACCTCAGAGAGTGTAACAATTGCAACCGATGTCTCCACTGATAGACCTCAGTAATTATTTAACCAACGCATTATTTAGTAGCAGTGCAAACAAAATCATTTTAATGACTTTCAGTGTATTTCTTTGTCAATAAAAATATTCAAAACTAAAACAAACATAAAAGAATTTAATAAAATGGTATTTGGAAATCAAAACAGAACAATCCACGATTTATCGAGGAGTTGCTGTAGTAGCTTCATTTTTGTTTCGTGCCTCCGGTCCTTAGCTGCCTCCGCTTCCTTATGTCGCTTTTCCAAGTTGGCTCTGGATATCTATCTCTGGATAGATGAGTTGTTGTTGCTTTCAATGTAATTACACTAATCTACTCTGGATACAAGAAAACACAGCTAATGAAAGCAATAACAAATTTATTTATCCAGATTAGGTTAGCTACCCCATTGAGACCACTGGGGTAGCTAAGAGATACTCGATACACACTAACACTTCTGTTCTAATAGAGTTTGGACAATGCAAGTTGAGCGATTGCGTGGGAAATTTAGTCCGAAATTTGAATTTTCTCAATTCTTTGTCTTTTATGATGCAAACACAATCATAATGAATTGTTATTTATGGAAGTCATATTTATTTATTACATTTGAAAACCGGCAAACTCAAGTTTGGCTTTTTTTCACATTTCTTATGTTGCCTTCTTGTGCTTCTAAGCTCACGCTGAACTGTTGGTATTATACCATTGTCGAAACACTATTAGGACAGAAGTGTTAGTGTGTATCGATTATCTCTTGAGTAGCTAACCTAATCTAGATAAATAGTTCCAATGTTCAAAAATAAGTGGCTCAAACGTTTTTTGAACTTGGGATTTTCATTTCCCAGCCATTGGTAGCAATGAACTTTGATATTTCTGAGAAAATGATGGAAAAGTCTTGAATTATCTAAAACATTTTATTTCATTTTCGGTCGGAAACCTTTGCGTAATAGGCCACATGTCGTGTCAGCCACCAATACACTATTTAAAGGGAGCTACATGCTCTTGGCGACAGCGACAAATGCAAATGTACAGCAAATTCTTTACTGCCGATGCCAGTGACATGTACTGGGTATAATGGGTTAGTGTGCACTTGACGGTTTCTGCCAGTAGCCAGTTTGCTAGAAAAATGTGAAGCATCTTGCTGCTTCAAAGTTCGATAAATCGAGCCGCAGTGATAGCCGTCTTGCTTAAGCCCCGTTAAATTCCTGGCCACCGCAACATGACTCTAACTACCGACAATTCGAATTAGAACTGTCAAATTTTTTTCAAATGCAAATAAATACCAGTTCAAAACTTTAGTAAACTTCAATTCTAGATCGTCTTTTTGTGGAGTACCTTAATTTGCTCTATTCTCGTTATCAAAAAACACAGTTAGTATAGTATATAGTAGCTCTACTCTCTATATTGCCAGGTTTTTCGTGAGAGACTTCCGAATTTTTACGTCATTGCCTTCGTAAAGAGGAAGACAAAAGCACTGACCGACACGTTCGCGACGCGTCCCACCGACTCTACTATACCTTTTATCTTTCATTCTCGTAAATGGAATTTTTAGAACTTTTCAATCAAATTCCTGTTAAGACCCCCTATAGGGGCATAGGACAGAAACAACTCTCTTCCACAAGGCGCGATCCTGAGCATCGGCTTTAAGCTGTTGCCAGGACTTGTTTATTCCTCTGGCCTCCTGCTCAATTGCTCGCTTCCATGTGTTACATGGTCGACCAACCCGACGTCTTCCTTGATGGTTATAATCCAGAGCCTGTTTTGCGATGTTTCGCTCTGGTTTCCTCAAAGTATGACCGATCCACTGCCACTTTCGCCGTTGAATCTCAATACCTATTTTAATCTGGCGAGTTGTACTCCAAAGTTCGTCGTTGGAGATTACTTCTGGCCAGAATATTCCTAAAATGCGCCGGAGGCATTGGTTTACGAAAGTCTGTAGTTTCTTGGTAAGTCGAACGGTCACTTTCCACGTAGTACAGCCATATAACAACACGGATTTGACGCATGCGTCAAAAACTCGCAGCTTCGTGCGAATGGAGATCTCTCTTAACCTCCAGAAAGGGGAAAGGATACCGAAGGCCTGACGAGCTTTATTTAGCCGAGCCTCAACATCCTTTTCGGCTCCACCGTCCATGCTGACAATGCTTCGGAGATAGCAAAAATCTTGCACCTCTTCCACATCCTGTCCATTAAGAACAATCGGTGTGCTTGCGTTCGAACCCATGTGCATGTACTTGGTTTTACGCACATTTATTTTCAGTCCCGCCTCTTTGCATTTAGAATGCAACGAGCGAACATTTGACTCTAAGTCCGAACGGGTATGTGCAAGCAAACACACGTCATCATCATAATCAAGGTGACTTAAGATGTTAAATAGTCTCCATTGAAGACCTTTACCTTCCCCACCTTCCAGTGCAGCTTTCAAGATGTCATTTATTACCACCAGAAACAGGGCTGGTGATAATATGCAGCCTTGTCTGACACCCGTTCGCACAGGAAAGCTCTCGGACAGCTCTCCTCTATGCAAGACGCGACACCTTGCATCTTCGTAGGATACTTTAATCATAGCTATGACCTTATCTGGGATACCTCTCCTACGCAAAGCATTCCATATGTAATCTCGCTTAACACTGTCGAAAGCCTTCTCGAAGTCCACAAACATGAGATGTAGTGGCGAACCCATTTCGGCTAACTGCTCTAATATTATCCGTAGGGTATTTGTGTGGTCGGTACAAGACGACCCTTTACGGAATCCAGCCTGATAAGCTTCGAGAGTGCTCTCGACGACATCACTAATCCTATTGAGAATTACCTTAGCCATAATTTTTGATACGGCAGTAAGTAGACATATACCACGCCAATTGCCACAATCCCGAAGGTCGCCCTTCTTCGGAATTTTCACAATGACGCCCTCCTTCCATTCAGTCGGATATCTTCCATCATTCCACACCTTGGTGAAGAGTGGGAGGAGTATATCGGCTGTTATTTCCGGGTCCGCTTTGAGGAGTTCGGTTGGTAGTCCGTCTATACCTGGAGCTTTCCTTCCCGCCATTGCCCGAATGGCGGAAACTATCTCTTCCTTATCTGGGGGATCGTCCCTAATAGAGGATTGTTGCGGTTGGATGTTTGGAAGTTGGTCTGTTTCCGGAATATCTTCCTCTGACAATATGTTTAAAATATCAGAGAAGTATTCCTTCCATCGTCGCAACTGGTGTTCACTCATATTAAGGAAAGTTCCGTTGGCATCTTTCACCAGGTGGTTGGCGGTGAAATTCCTGTTCGTCAACTGTTTCATGATTTTAAATAGTGAACCCATATCCCCAAGGTAAGCCGCAGATTCTGCCTTGTTTGCCAGATCTTCAATGGCCTTTCTCTTGTCGCGTCTAACAGCCTTTTTAAGCTGTATATGAGCATCGCGGTAGTTCTGCCTCAAGTCGGGCGTTCGTTGGTTGACATCGGGTTGAGAGATGATTGCCAATTTGGCTTTTTTCTGATTGCCAACCTTGTCCCATGTGTCTTGCGACATCCAGGGTTTCTCACCGCTTTGCGCATATCCCACAGATTCTTCAGCACTAGTTAGAAAATGTTTCTGGTTGCCTCCCAATTGGCGTCCAGTGTGCGCATTTCATGTTCACCCAATGTGGATGACTTTTCGCGTAGAATGGTGGTGTATTCGAGTTTTTTGTTGGGATCTCTGAGTTTATCCACATTAAGCTTGCGCTTCATTTGAAGAATTTCTGGTCATCGGATAGCTGCTGTACACAATCTCAAGCAGGCAACCATCAAGTGGTGATCGCTCCCCACGTCAGCTCCACGTTTTGCTCGCACATCGAGGAGACATCTTCTCCATCGGCGACTTATAGCCAAATGGTCGATCTGGTTCTGAGTAACACCATCAGGGGAAACCCAAGATGTTTTATGATGACTCTTGTGTGGAAAAAGGGTCCCTCCGATGACCATTTGCCGAGTACTACAGAACTCCACAAATAATTCGCCGTTTTCGGGTCTCTTAATCCAAGGTTGTGAAGGGTCGACCCAAGGGTCACCATGCCTCCCCATGACGTGTTCTAGTCCAGTGTTGTCTGACCCAACCTGGGCGTTCATATCTCCCGAGATGATAATAATATCACCTCTTGGAACACTTTCGAAGGTGGCACTCAGTTGGCTATAAAACTCCTCTTTGTCACCAGATGTTGCGGTATTAGTTGGTGCGTAGCACTGCAGAATTGTGACGTTTCTGACACTGGTCCTGAGCCTGACGACGATAATCCTATCCGAGATTGGTTCCCAGCTAATGAGACTTTTTCTCGCTCTCGGCTTAAGGACGAACGCCACGCCATTTCTGGCTTCACTTTCAGGGCCAATGTACAGAATAGTGTTTCCGCTAGGGGTTCCTTCTCCTGATCCTGTCCACCTGACCTCGCTCAAGCCCAAGATTTGGATGTTATAGTGCTTCATTTCACGGTCGATCACTGATTGGCGGTGCAAGGACCGAGTAACTCCAGCTCTTCCCCCGTCATTCAATGTTCGAACGTTCCAGAAGTGAATCATAGTCCGTTTTCGAATGCCAAAAGTCTTTACCGTAGAATCAGTCCGTATCCGAGGCGATGTATCCGTTTCTCGTATCATTTAGGTCTTAAGATCACGGGTGATAAGCCCATGATCCAGTGAGTGTCCATTTGCCATTTTTAGGGCAAGCAGGACTGGCTGTGGGTGAATTCTACAGCCCCCATCCCAGAGGGGGATAGTTAGCTCAGGTCCGTGGAGTCGCTAACTCCAAAGATAGTTGCAGGAATTGGTAAAACCTCATAATACAACTACCCCCTTGCGGGGGTAGAACTTTTACTCGCATCGTATTCAACTTGGAGGGCGGGTGCGCTGGCATGGTTGGCGTGGCATACGATTTCGCTTGCTCATGTCTAATAAAAAAAAATTGTGGAAATGAAATGGAAAGACCAGATTAAATGTTCCCTGTAAAGAGAGAGGAAACAGACGTATGTTTTCGAAACCAGTCTGTATATTTTGGAAAGTGCTTATACTGGGTATACTGTGAACTCGACGTACATATAATTTCAGCGCACCACTTGCTTGGACATATCTTCGCTTGGATATCTTAATCTGCGAAAATGAAAGATCGTAGATAGATGGTTGTGCGAAGTGCTACCAATGCTTTCATAATAACAAATAAAATGTCACAGAACCTGAAGATCAAGAGAGGCCAGCCCGATTTGCGCTGAAGTGCCATTGAAGAAGAAAAAAAGAAGCAATCATTGCGCGTAGATATTATATTATAAATATTTTTTTAATTTACAGTACAGGTAAGAACATTTTGAGTGCATGTACTGTAAAAAGTCATTACAGTAGTATTGCTATATCACGTACATGTGGAATAATTTTAAACTAGTGTAACGTAAGCTAGGGTATAGCCTAGTAGGTAGTGTGTTGGTCTTGTAATGCGAAGGTCGTGAGTTCAAGTCCCGGTCGGCGCAATATATAATTCCGGCACATTGTCTGCTTGGATATACCTTGGTCACCTCAATCTAAGCAAATGAAAAATTCGTAGAAAGAGGGTTGTGCGAAGGGCTAACAGCCCTTCCACAATAAGTAATGAAAAATGTTAAGGAACTTGAATATCAGGAGGCCAAGGTCCGATTTGGGCTGTAGCGCCATTGTAGAAGAAGAAGTGTAGCGTAAAAGGTGTAATGTTAAATTGAAATAAGATACTGTAAAATTATGTTATAAAACTTTTAGTGCATTTGCTGTAATTTTACATCAAAAAATTTTAACAGAGGATGTGTTAACGAAGGGATTCAACTTCGCGCTTACTCCGACAAGTATTCCAACCGAAGAAATCATCCAGCAAATTGAACCAGCAATCAGAGGTCTCGTCCAGGCGAATGAAATCTGACACGAGATCTCTCACATCAGCAAGCAGTACCTCTTGCGACTAATATACACCTCCCATAGAATGAAAAGTTTTAAAGGAACAAATGAAAGAGATAACGATTATGAGAGCGTATAAAGTAAACGCAACTGTAGTTAAGTACATGAAAGAATACGAGAAGAAGATGCCAGATATTCTACGAACAGGACCTTATTCTGAAATGAAAAAAGATCGAACTGGTACCCTCCACCGGAAATTAATCCTTTTCAACAAGAAAATCCCGATATTAGCGGGAAAATATGCTAAGCTAATACCTTCAGACCCTCTAACTCTAAAAATTTTCAGACTTCCAAAAATTCAAAAAGAGAATATCCCACTTGGATATATCGCCAGTTCGGTATAATCTTCTTCTCTTCTTCAATGGCACTACAGCCTAAATCAGGCTTAGGCCTCCTAACCGTCAGGTTCCTTTACATTTTATTTGTTATTGTGAAAGGTTTGTTAGTCCCTCGCACAACCCTCTATCTACCCATTTTCATTTTCGCAGATTTAGGTGCCCAAGATACAACCTCTCAAGTAATATGCTGAAATTATATATCGACCTGGATTTGTACTCCTGAAATTCGCACTGTAAGCCAACACGCTACCCATCAGGCTACACCCTAGCTCAGTACAATTACTTACCCAAAAACTTGCTAAGGCTCTCACAACTGAGTTACGCGCACTAGTGGGTGACAAATTGCTCTTAGTTAAAAATTTTGCTCATCTAGTAGAAATACTACAGAAAATCCAATAGATATTTTAGTTAGTCTAGACGTGAAATAACTTTTCACTGACATCCCGAATAAGGACACCTTAAATATCATCAGGAAACTCATCCCGGACAACAGGTACTTGATTGAATTTTGTTTAAATCATACTTTCTTTTCAGCTCATGGAAAACTGTAAAAGCAAACCGAAATTACCGGAAATTTTCTTCAAGGAAAAATGCACTGGGCTTAGCTCCAGAAAAACGAAAATTGTATCTTCGTTATGTGGATGACACCGTCATTATACGGTAACGTGCGGAAAAAGAGCTAGAAATTTTTTTCAGCTCACCTGAACTCACACCACGAGAAAATAAGTTCACCATGGAAATAGAAAGCAACGGAAAACTACAATTTTTCGATGTACTTGTTGAAGAGAATGATACATCGTTAAGCTTTCGGGTAAACAGGAAACCAACTCACACCAACAGATATCACTACGTTAATTCACATCACCACCCAAGTTATAAAACTGGCGTACTGAAGACCCCAATAGATAGACCCAGATCCATAACTGATGGAAACTCGCACAGTCTTTAAAAGTATAGGGCACAATTTAATCGGGCATTCAAAGCAAATGGATACCAAGCAAGCAACATAAAAAACCGAAAGGCAAAAGAATGAGAAAAAACTGAACAAGGAACCACAGACAAACTATGGGTAAAACTACCTTACATTCAGGGTTCGACGGATAAGAAAGATAGTATCCTCCGGTATCAAGACAAAATTCTCTACACCGACTGTTATCCAGGAAATTTGAAGAAAACAAGAAGACCAAAAAACTATTGGAAACTGATGGAGTGTACAAAGTACCTTCCAGCTCTCATGCGAAAAGTCTACATAAGAGAAATGAAACGCGCAGTCCAAACAAGAATCCACGAATATCAACGATGTACACGGAAAAACCAAATACAGTCAACTGCGATCGCAAAACATCCAACAGGGGATCATACAATTGATTTCGAAAATGTGCAAATTTTTCCAAGAACAAATCATTATTTTCAACGCATAGTATTTCGTACTATGCGTTGAAAATAATGATGGCTATAGAAGACCCATGTTTCACTTTTTTCGTAGTGTACCCATTTCGCTTCTTTCCAAACAAACTTCAAAACTGCTTTCTTTCCAAGACTTAGCTTAGGGAGGGGTGCAAAGGGAAATAGTTAAAAATTATGTTGGTATAGGTATTGAAAAAAAAAACAATTAAAAAGTTACTAAAAACAGGCTAACATAAATGGAGAGAGACGAAAGTGACGGTGGACATTGCTCATGAAGCACTGGAGGTTGTACCAGTTGGGAAACACTTTGGCTGGTAATTTGTTCCAAAGTCTTGACATTCGATAGACGACAGACCTGTGTTTTGGAGGAGTTGAACTCTACTCTATTTATCCTGCCCCATTCCAGGATCAAGTGGAGAACTGCGTTCAGCGAACTAAATAGCTCCCTGCGATTGGAAGCAATAGAGTGCTTGTTTGATTCCGCTGCAGAGTTAAATTCATAGGTGTTATCTAAAATACTGTCATCTGCAAAATTATGGATTGGATTGAGAGTAGATGACAGAAGGTCATTGATGAAAGCTAGAAAAAGAGTTGGAGATAAAACAGAGCCTTGAGAGACGCCGGAATCTATTGGGAAGGAGGAAGAAGTAACGCCATCTAATACTACTCGTATAGTGCGTTCAGACAAAAAACTTTCAATCCATTTAACAAGGTTAGCATTAAGACCTATGGCGCTAAGCTTAACTATGAGACATTCGTGCCAAACTCTGTCAAAAGCTTTTGCAATGTCAAGTGCAAGAACTTGACCTTCGCCGTGTTTATGAATGCATGAGTTCCAACGTTCTGTCAATTAGACAAAAAGATCTCTCGTCGACCTTCCAAAACGGAACCCATATTGCTGATCAAGAATTAAATGGTTATCCTGAAGATATTGAACGATTTTGCGATTGACAGTAGATTGTTCGAAATTTCGAACCGTTATAAAAACCTTTAAAAATATAGGTATTAAGATTACATTTTGTTAGGTTGTGGAGCTATATGGCTTATAATTTCGGTAAACGGAATTGTGCTTGAAGCTTCGACTACGTCAAAAGACTTCCGCTGTACTTTACGAGCCGCTGTGCAGCCAACGTTACTTTTTCTATCACGCTTAGCATCTGACACCACGGAGAAAGAAATTGCTGACAACTTTCTTGGTATTTTACGATGTGCAAATGTTGACGTATCACCGGACTTAGTATCCTGCAGGAAGATTACTCCAATATCTCGCGATATTTTTGCGAGAGTATCTTCATTCAAGGTTGTTCTACCGGATGCTTGCTTTGCCCATGTTGTGTCATCGAAACTATGGCCGAAATCTGCCATCGTCCGTGAATTTCTGCCCCGAAATCGTCTTTTGCACTTACAATCTCAAAATCCATCGTCAAAAAACGGGCAAGCTCTATCTCGATATCTTACTGCAACGTAAGCGGGATTCGTACGAAAACTCAGGATCTATATCTCGCCGCTGCTGTTTGTTCCTTTGACATCGTCTGCATTTGCGAGACATTGTTGTCCTGTCAGTTCAAAGATTCTGAGCTTTTTGATTCCGACTTTGAAGTTTTTCGTCGTGACCGCCACCTCAACTTACTTGATCCACCGGTTGGGGGTGGAGTTCTCTGCGCCGTTCGTCGCCGGTTTTCTTCTACGATAGTCGATGTTCCAGGAACCGAGAATCTAGAGTTCTTGTCTGTAGCTGTAACCGGAAACCGCAAGCTATACGTCGTGACTGTATATATCAGATCGCCTTCACCTTCATCAGTTTACGATGCGGTTTATAATGCGTTTGAAACCTTGCTTGGTCTTCTATATATGTACATCCATCAGACGATATTTTAATTCTGGGCGACTTTAATTTACCGCAAATACAGTGGCTACGCTCTGATGATAATGCGGTTTGTATGTCGCCTTCGTATTCCTCCTGTGCCCGACATGAAATACAATTTGTGGACAACATGGTTGCTACGGGACTTTTCCAAGTGTGTCCGATTTCGAACGATCATGGTAGATTTTTGGATCTGATCTTCTCATCTGACGCCAGCCTTACGACGGTTGATAGATGTCCCAGCCTTTTGCTGCCTGACTTGCCAATTCATCCTGCGCTTCACGTAACATTCAACTCTCAGACAGAGTTTACGAACTCGAAATGTATTGTTAGTAATTATTTTAATTTCGCCAAAGCTGATTTTGAAACTTTAAATCTTGACATATCCAATTGCGATTGGTCGTCTGTGTTGAATGAATCTGATGTTGAAAAAGCCTTTTCTAATTTTTACACGATTTTAAATGGTTGCTTTCTACGTTGTGTCCCTGTAGTTTGTTCGAAACCTACCAGGAGGTTTCTCTGGTTTGACGATGATTTAATTAATTTGAAAAATCAAAAAAAGAAAGCTTACTCGCTCTCAAGGAGTGATACGGACTACATAATTCACATAAACCTATGTAATTGTTTTATAAGTCAGTCTCGAGCTGCATATAACCAATACCTTTTTACTGTTAAAAACTCTTTTAAAGATAAACCGAAACAATTCTGGAATTTTGTCAACTCTAAGAAAAACTCTGATGGTTATCCTTCCAGTATGTTTTTTAATGATGTAGTCAGTGCAGATCCTACTACAATTAGCAACTTATTTTCCAACCATTTTCGGACCGCCTTCAATGGCAGTCCGCCGCTAACATCCGTCGGCAACTTTCAATACATGTCAAAGTTTCCTTCTTCGTCCTTGGTTCTTAAAGATCTTTTCATTGACGAATCTATTATTTTGAAATACATTGATAAACTCGCTGTTAATTTCTCCAGTGGACCAGATGGTGTTCCTTCTTCTGTAATTAAAAAGTATAGTTTATCCCTTTTACCTATCCTTGGGTATCTTTGTAATACATCGCTTCGTAGTGGAGTTTTTTCTATGTCATGGAAATACTCAACTATAATGCCCTTGCTTAAGTCTGGTAAAAGAGGCAATGTAAGTAATTATAGGCCTATAGCGAATCTTCCATGTGCTGCTAAGCTATTTGAGTCCATTGTGTGTGATGTAATGTATTTCCATTCCAAGTCGATTATTGGATCATTCCAGCATGGCTTTGTCAAAGGCAGATCCACTGTAACTAATCTTATGGAATTTTCGAACTTCTGTCTTTCTGCTATCGAAAACGGCAAACAGGTCGATTGCATATACACTGACTTCAGTAAAGCTTTTGGCAAAATTGACCACAATATTCTTGTGCATAAGCTCCGCCTGCTTGGTTTTCCTGATATTTTCGTCCTTTGAATTAAGTTGTATCTTAGTGATCGCATTCAGAAAGTACACTTTCGTGGAGCCTTATCTTCTGAAATATTTAATACTTCAGGCGTTCCGCAAGGTAGCCATCTGCGTCCACTTCTATTCCGTCTCTTTATTAATGACGTGAGTTCGTTTATCTCTAACTCGAACATTCTTCTCTACGCCAATGATGCGAAAATTTTTAAGATTATCTCCAGCAGCAATGATTGTCTATTATTGCAAAGTGATATCTCGCGTTTTCATGACTGGTGCTTACTTAACAATTTACATCTCAACATTAATAAGTGCACTGCTGTTTCGTATTCTAAGAAGAGAATATCAATGAATTTTGACTATGTTGTAGATGGATGCTCTTTACTTCGTTCTGACAAAGTACGTGATTTGGACGTACTATTCAACTGTAATTTTACCTTTGATGATCACGTGAATCACATTGCTGGTAAAGCGAACGCTATCCTCGGTTTTGTTAGGAGACAATCGAAAGAATTCAATGATTTTTTTTACAACGAAAATGTTGTATTGTGCATTTGTCCGATCTATCCTAGAATATGCTAGTCCTTTCTGGTCACCATTTTATTCCATTCACATAGATAGGATCGAAGCAGTTCAGCGTCGGTTCTAAAGGTTTGTCCTTCAGGGCCTTCCCTGGTCCGATCCACTCAGATTACCGCCATATGTTGATCGTTTAAATCTGCTGTCGATGGATTCCCTTGAGAAAAGGCGGATACATGCCAGAGTTGTTTTTGGTTTTAAAGTCATTTCAGTTATAATTGACTCTGACAAATTGTAGTCTATGATTAAATTCAACGTTCCATGTCGTCCTTTGCGAAATTATGAGCTTTGTAGAATTCCGCAGCATCGCACGAACTACGGGTTTTATGAACCAGTTTCATTCATGTTAAGAGATTTCAATAACTTCTTCTCGCAATTGGATTTTCACATGTCCCACAAGTAAAGAGTCAGCTTTCTTGAGGTTAATAATATTTGATTTTGTAAAAAGTTTAAATTTTTGTGTACCTAATTCTGTTTAATTATTTTTATTCTTTTTTATTGTTTGCAACTGTGCATAACTGTGGATAAATGTAGTAATCAATTTTTGATGAAATAAATTATTATTATTATTAAAGTTTTTAAGTCGGGATGTGAGGAGATGGAGTTGCTGAGCCAAAATATTAAAAATTTTTGAGTAATTTTTAAGGTCTTTATAAAAGATACAAACTTCAAATTTTGCGTATTGATATTGATATTAATGAAGAAAAATTAGTTGTTTGAACCAAAACTGTTATGCACCAAAGTGGGGACCAAAATATACAAAATGTTTCGAGTTTTTAAAAAAAAAAATAAAAATACAAATATTAAGCTAAGATTTCGAAAATATGGTGAATTTATTTAAAAAAAAAAAAAAAACAAATGTTTGTCGAATAACTTCAAAATTTCTACACCTACAAAATTATTATTTCGAATATTTTTAGCAAATCAATTATAAACAACACATTAGAAGCTTTTAAGTTGAAAATTCGACCAAACTCTTTTAAAAATATTTGAAACAAAATTGCATCAAAAGATTTGTAATCCATTCACTTCCTTTAGCCCCTCCCACACTAAAGTGTAGTTTCGATCAATTTCAATAAATTTATTAGTTGATTTATCGAAATTTAAATTAAAATCTACGAGCAAATTAAAAGCTACGAACTCAAAACTTTGTACGAACACCTAGCAAAAGAAGCGAAATAAAACTGCATTACAAATTTCCTTCACTCTTCTACCTCCTCCCATACAAATGTATGGTTTGATGAATGTAAAACTTACCAAATTTCATTGATTTTACTTGGTCTGTGAAACTATTATAACATTCTGTATTGAGAATTTTGTACGTAATTCAAGTAGTCAACCAAAGAATTATTAACATCGATCCAATTCTGCAACCGTGCTCATCCTCTCCCCCATGCAAATCTTCAGGCACCTCAAGACACAAGAATAATAAAGTTGAGAATAGTTGGTTTGCGATGATATACCGGCTAGGTTAGAACCCGAAAACCCATTGCACACGGCTCTTTTCATTCAAATCTCATGAAGTCATAATTCGTTTTAACAAAATTTTCTTGACATATAATTTCTTTTGACAGGATCAGGATAAGAACGAATCCTGAGTCGTAATACCATTCTATACGTTAATCCTTAATGTGAAGCCAAAAATGGCGTAGCGGTCATCTTTGCGTCGAGGACAAGAAACAGTGACATTAGCTGGGAACTAATCTCTCATCGTCGTTATCCTGAGGACCAGTGTCAGAAGCGTCACAATTCTGCAGTGATACGCACCAACTAATGCCGTAATAGCTGGTAACAAAGAGGGGTTTTATGACCAACTGAGCGCCATCTTTTAGCGTGTTTCTAGAGCCGATATTATCGTCGTCAGGTTGGCTCCCACAACACGGGACTCGAACATGTCATGGGGAGGCATGGTGACCACTTTCCACATATTACTAAATAGTTTTTCAAATATTGCATATGATTAATATTCTTTCGCGGACGAAGTCGCAGGCGAACACTATTATATTATATTTTTGAAAATTCCTTACAAAGCTTTTGATATTTTGTACAATATTTTTTAATAATTTTCTAAGATTCTCTAGAAATTTTTGCATTTTTTTCCTTTCAGAAATTTGCACCCGGTAAAGAACCGTGGCGCGGTACAGAAACCGATCATTAATTGAATCCCGTCCTCGTTGCACAAAAACTTATCTCATCCATTTTCAGAGCGCAGATCGCCAGACATGTATCCGATTCGCCCAGCTCCAAGGCATATTTAACATAACTCCAGATAATATTTTTATATGCTGTCATGGTTGACCATTGCAGGAGAATGTCGAATGCAGCGCGTCTCTTGGCATCCCGAGAGTGTAAAAGTGGATGAGGACTCGGATCAAGGCGAAAAAGCCTGCGCCAAAACATGAAATCCAGCAACAAAAACCTATTCTCTTCGTCTAAAGACTTTAGCTTGTGGCTAAAAGTGAAAGAGTTTGAAGAAGATATGTGTAGTGCGCTGTGGTCGTCATGGCCACGGAGACTCGGACGAATTGTCCTCGGAGGCCTTGAGTTAATAGCCCATAATGGGTCCATCCCTTTCATTCCCGAAGTGTTAATAGAAATTATTTATTTCGGGAGTTTGGCGCAATGTCCGCAATCCGTTTGCGCTCTCAATTAGGCCACAATAACACAATTTTGGCTTTCCCAAGACGACGGACGCAAACAGATAGCGCTAAGCGTATACTATGCAAACATCGAGTAAAAGAAATACTTTGTATATTTCGATTTTGTTTGTCCGCTTTTTGCAGCGCCAGCCGCAGGTTCGTTATACGAGCATCTACCGATACTGCGCCTACCAGCCGATCGACCTATCTCTGGACGGCTCCTACTGCAACTTTTTTGCATGGGAATTGGTCATCAGGTATCTGTTATACTCGTAGATGGATGCGAAATTTATGTGTCCACCTGAGAATTTAATTTTCCGTAGAATTTTCTCCCGTTCAAGCCTCTCGACGACTGTGCACCAACGATTCCGAGTTTCATCTACGGACTCGGTGAAATGATTGATGAAAATTATTGTTACTCCCCGGTATCCGTTCTGCAACTAATGGATGCCTTTTGTAATATGATGGAGTACGAATAAGCCAGCGACCGGAGGGAAATACGAGTCTAACCGATTTTATTAATAATTGACACGCACGCGACCTATGCGCGATATTTTCGATCATTTGGGTGGGTGTACGGGCATACATATGTTGGACAAGGTGAGCAGTGTTCGAATCGCGTACGAAACAACCTTACGATGACCATTAACTATGACGATATGTTGTTAATGTGATTTTGAAATCTATGATCTAGTTTGAAACATTTTATCGAGTTTGAACGAGTCCGATGGACCTCGGTGAATGTGACTATTTAATGTTGCTCTTTGAATTTTAGAAATATTACATAATATAGAGGAACCGTTTTACTTTATTATGCGAATAATATTACTTTATTATTCTAATAGTAAAGTATTGTGATCGACACAGAAAAAAAAATTTGCTACCCTGAAGTTTTATTTTTTCGCGTTTCATGACTAAATTAGTCTAAAAAAGCAAAAAAAAAAAAATCCGTCCCGCCGTACGCCGTACGTACATATGAACGCGTACCTCCAAGACCGTTAAAGGTAGAAGGTTGGTTTTTGGGTGGATTGTTAATTTGGTAAGTGAGCTCCATTATCCAAATTGGGAAGTGTCAGGTGGAAGGGGGAGGCGGGGGGATGGAAAAAGTCAAAAATACACTTGCTAATATCTTCACCACGAATGCAAATAGGATGATGAAAATCAGCATACGTATAGAGAGGGTTGTGGGAAAAACTCCAAAAATAATTTAATTTTTTTACCCATTGGCGTCCGAAAAGGGAGGGCTAAGAAGAAACTGTCGGCCGAATCTTTTTTTGAAATGGTTATATCTTCGAAACTACTTACCATATATATTTTGGGACCATTAAGGTGGCATATAGATCCACCACAATCAGCTTAGAAATAGGCTAATTATTGTAAGGGTGGGTGCAAAGAAAAACACTTAAGAATTAATATCTCAACTATGTCTTAAGCTATGTAATTGAAACTTAAAACATTTACTAAACTATACTGGCAAAATACAAAAAAAATATAAAATTTGGTCATAATAGTAGTGGGGGGAAATGAGGAGCATTTCAAAAATGATGCACTTTTCAAAATTAGAAATCGTTATATCTCAAAATTCAGCACAGATATCGAATCAAAAATTCGGCAAATTATAGAACTATATAATTTATAATTTTGATAAAAATTTAAGTTAGGGGATGTAAAGGGAGGGAGGTGGTAAGCTAAAATGTTGAACATTTTGAGTGATTTTTTTAGGACTCTGGTCAAAGATAGAAACTTCAAATTTTGCACGTGGATACATCTATTTGATATACATAGAAAAAAAATAATAATTTGATCCACAATTGTTACAAACCGACCACCCCGGTCTAACGGGCACAAGGTGTTTCATGTGCAGCGAAAAAAACACGTAAACTGAAAATTTTTGGATGTAATTTTAAGGTAGAAACTTGAAAATTTCGGAAATGTATTTAAAAAAAATCCATAAAAGTATGAAATATTAACTGGTCAAAAACTTTCAAAACTTCTACCCCCTCCCATACAAAATTATTTTTTCGAGCATTTTTAAGAAATCAGTTATCAGCTAACTCTTAAAAGCTATCAATTTAAAATTTTGCACAAAAACTTACAAAAATAATTGAAATGAAATTCTTTTAAATGTTTTGCAATCGCGTTTGCTCTTCTACCCCCTCTCATACAAAAGTATGATTTCGACCAATTTCATTGAACCAACTAATAACCAACAAATTAAAAGGTACGAACTTGATATTTTGTACAAGCACACTACAAGAGAAAGGAAATAAAATTGCGTCACAATTTTTACGATTCCCTACCTCCTCTACCCCCTCCCATACAAATGTTTGGTTTCGTGCCAGTAAAATACACACAATCTTATGAAAATTCTATGCAACTTCGTCTATGAAACTGACATTCTATACAGAGAATATTGGACGTAATTCAAGCAATCAATTAAAAAACTATTAACATCCACCCACCCTTACTATCACCCCTCACCCCCCCCCCCCACAAAAAACTCAAACATGCATAAATACACGAACAAAATATTGATTATATATACTGGAGCTTTTGAATGTTTCTGTCCTGCCCAAGAGCCCCCTTTCACTTAGTCTTCCTTAACCACTCTAACCTGCATATTGACTTTCCACGCATCCGCAACTTGTCCCAAGAATAATAAAGTTTCGTCCGACTTGTTGGTAGTTTATCTAACTTAACCCTCACACTGCATTCTGGGTGTTTCCTGGACATTTTGGACGGGACTGAATTAGCTGCCTCTGATACCAATAGTGGAGGCAGTAGTTCCCTTTCTGTTCAAGATATGCATTCGTCAACAAGCCTCCCCTACAAAGGAAAACATAACAGAATTATGATTGGTTGTAAAGCGCAATCATATGATCAATCAATTAAATTAGAGATCTCTCTTAACCTCCAGAAAGAGGAAGGGATACCGAAGGCCTTACGAGATTTATTTAAACGAGCCTTAATATCTTTTTCGGCTCCGCCGTCCATGCTGACAATGCTTCCAAGATAACACAAATGTTGCACCTCTTCAACATCCTATCCGTTAAGAACAAACAGCGTGCTTGCGTTCGAACCCATGTGCATGTACTTGGTCTTACGCACATTTATTTTCAGTCCCGCCTCTTTGTATTTAGAATGCATCGAGTGAACATTTGACTTGAACAGTTGACTTCAAAGCAGCTTTCTAGATGTCAGTTATTACCACCAGAAACAGGGCTGGTGATAATATGCAGCCTTGTCTGACAACCGTTCGCACAGGGAAACTCTCGGACAGCTCTCCTCTATTCAAGACGCGACACTTGCATCATCGTAGGAATCTTTAACCATATCTATGACCTTGCCTGGAATACCTCTCTTACGCAAAGCATTCCATATATAATCTCGCTTAACGCTGTATAAGCATTCTCGAAGTCCACAAACATGAGATGTAATGGGGAACCCATTTCGGCGGAGTGCTCCAATATTATCCGTAGGGTATTTGTATGGTAGGTACAAGACGACCCTTTACGGAATCCAGCCTCATAAGCTTCGAGAATGCTCTCGACGACATCACTATTTCTATTGAGAATTACCTTAGTCGCGATTTTCGATACGGCAGTAAGTAGACATATACCACGTCAATTGCCACAATCCCGAAGGTCGCCCTTCTTCGGATTTCCACAATGACGCCCTCCTTCCATTCAGTCGGATATCTTCCTCCATTCCACACCTGAGTAAAGAGTGTGAGGAGTATATCGGCTGTTATTTCCGGGTGCGCTTTGAGGAGTTCGGTTGGTAGTCCGTCTATACCTGGGGCTTTCTTTCCCGTCATTGACCGAATGGCGGAAACTATCTCTTCCTTATCCGGGGGATCGTCCCTTATAGAGGGTTGTTGCGGTTGGATGTTTGACAGTTGTGCTGTTTCTGGAATATCTTCCTCTGACAAGATGTTTAAAATATCAGAGAAGTATTCCTTCCACCGCCGCAACTGGTGTTCACTCATATTAAGGAGAATTCCGTTGACATTTTTCACTAGGTGGTTGACGGTGAAATTCCTGTTCGTCAAATATGTCATGATTTTAAATAGTGAACTCGTATCCCCAAAGTAAGCCGCAGATTCTGCCTTGTTTGCCAGGTCTTCAATGAGCTTTCTCTTTTCGCTTCTAACAGTCTTTTTCAGTTGTATATGAATATTGCGGTAGTTCTGCCTCAGGTCGGGCGTTCGTTGGTTGACATCGGGTTGAGAGATGAGTACCAATTTGGATTTTTTCCAATTGCCAGTCTTGTCCCATGTGTCTTGCGACATCCAGGGTTTCACACCGCTTTGCACATATCTCACAGATTCTTCAGCACAAAAGTGTGTTTGGTTGCCTCCCAATTGGCGTCCAGTGTTCGTATTTCATATTTACCCATTGTGGATGTTTTTTCGCGAAGAATGTTGGTGTATTCGCGTTTTTTTGGGATCTCTGAGTTTATACACATTAAGCTTGCGCTTCATTTGAAAAATATGTAGTCGTCGGATAGCTGCTTCACAATCTCAAGCAGGCAACCATCAAGTGGTGATCGCTCCCCACGTCAGCTCCACATTTCGCTCGCACATCGAGGAGACATCTTCTTCATCGGCGACTTATAGCCAAATGGCCAATATGGTTCTGAGTAACACCATCAGGGGAAACTCAATCACATGATACTCTAGATGAAATAGGAAAGAGTTTATTGTACCGGGAAAAATGTCATTGCAAATTCTCTCGAATAGTGAATAGTGATTTTTATATGGGAGGTGGTAAGAGCAGAGGGGGAAGGTTTGTAATTATTGTACATAACACCAATCGTCGTATACAAAATGTTTCATGCTGAATTTAAAGTTTGTAGCTTTCATAATTTTCGAAAAAATCGAACAATTTTTGTCTGGCATTTGTATGGGGTGGCAAAGAAAGTGGGAAGTCTTGGAATGAATCTGCTTATCAACATTCTAATCACATTCCTTTGTTACAATTTTTAAGTTGAAAGCTCATACATGTATGTTCGAAGGAGAAATTCTTTTCTTGAATTTCCAATACAAAAATTTTTATGGGAGATAGTAGAAGGAGTAAAGCGAAGTTCATATTTTTTTAGCATTTATTGCAATTATTGAGGGAAAAATTCTGGCAAAATTTTAAGTTTGTACTTTTTCAATGAACATCGATTAAATGCATTTACCAAAATTATGCATTTGTATGAGACAAAAGAGAATAATTTAATTGAAATGCCGAAATTTCGTGAAATTTGTATGTGTATGTACCCCCTGAAAGAGTGAGGTGAAACTGATAGTTTTTCCGAAATTAGTTGCAATTGTAATAAAATTAATTATGACAAAAATTGGTTCTTTCAGCTTTGCTAATTGCTATGCAAACTGAATAAATGGATTTTTGCGAAATTGTGCATTTGTATTGAAGGAATATAGGGATCAGATCAATGTTTTTTGACAGACGTTAATGATATTTATATTATTATATTGTGACTTAATTTTCAAGTCAATAGCTGAAATGGTTTCGGAGAAAAATCAATTTCTTTAAATTTCGAAATTTCATGAAATTTGTATGGCTCGGGTTAGAAAGAGTGGGGGATGTAGCCCGTTCACGAAATTAAAGTTACTTTTCTGCTGAACATATGACAAGTCTCAGCACGATAGGTCAAAGCTTTCGAGAGCTATTTTGTAGACAGACGGACTGACGGTCACTAAGAATCGAGGTTTTTGTGCGACAACAAATATTTCTTTTCGCTTGGCGAATCTGTGCGAGCATTATTTTTGAGCGTTACAAACGGTAAGGCAAACACATTATACTCTCAGAATTCATCTAGAATACAAACATAACACAAAGCCCAATCATGCAATACTCGAAATGGAATGGTAAAAAGTTGAATGCTCTAGAATTAGGGAGTTAGCATATACTTGTGACCCGAAGGATCACGTCGACAAAGCACTGCGACAATGAGTTGAGTGAGTTGTTCTATAGTTCGTCGTCCAGTTTCATTTTTTAAGGAATTTTATGATTCGCGCGAGATCTAAATTTTAATTTGAGTTCAACTTTATGACGTTGGTAGGCTATAGCCTCGCAGCTACCTAGATTGTGCTCGGAAGACTTAATCGATATTAGGGAAAATCTGTATTGCTCTGTCCTTTCAGTCGTGAGTGTCCCGGCGATTCTAATGTTACCTTATTCTTGTTCAAATGGAGCAGTTTTTGGACTCGTTTGGTGGACTGGATTGGAAAGGATTTACTTTTAAAAGTTTGGGATACGCAGTCCAGTAATGTCTTCTCTATTGTTACGCACAAACAAATCGTCTTCAATACTGCACGTGATCTCTATATCAGTCGGGGGATCTTTTCTTGTGCGCTATTGAGGATGAGTTGTTTGTGCGCTATTGAGAGCGTTTTGTTTGCGCTTTCGTTATAGATGGGAGGAATCGTCAGCTTAAGGCCGATGCTGAGAATCGCGCCTTGTGGAATAGAGTTGTTTCTATCCTATGCCCTTATAGAGGGACTTAACAGGAATTAGATTGTTTTGATTGATTGAACGTACCTTTAGCCATCTTGATTAGACCATCTGCGAATGTTATCTTATGTTTCATCTGAAAATAGCTTCAAGGATGGCATCTTTGACAGGAATCATATGGTTCGCGGAAAGCAGTGTACTCGGGAATCCATCCAGAGTAATAGCCACACGTTCCTTTTTGACTGCTTGGGCATAAGTAACCGGTTCTCTAGCTAAACCTCTGGGTTTTCATCAGAAAGTAAAAGTACTGGTTACCCTCTCGTGCTGTGAGAAATTTTTTCCAAGTTTGGCATCGCTGAGTGGTATTGGAGACTCTTCTTAAGGTAATGAGCACATGCGTTAGTATGACAACTCGCGTTTTAGTGTTCGGTTGTGTGAAATATTTTGAAATGAAATTCCGCCAAGTGCGAGGTGTGCGCTGTTATCAGGTTATTTCTCGCTGAAGGAAAAATCACTGACTGGGAGGGATTTTCTGAAGTCTATTGGGATTGGCAATGAAACCTGGGAGGCGACAAACCAATTCTTCATATTCAAAAATATTCAAAACTCCAATTTCCGCCAAAAAAATCATGGCCACTATGTTTGGGACCGAAAAGGGATCATGTTGATCGAAATTTTGACTCACGAGAAATGGATAATGTAGCAAGTTACAGTGAGACCATAAAAAAGTTCTAGAGGGAAATTGAAAATAAACAAAGGGGAATGTTGACGAAAGAAGTGTCCTTGTTGCACGACAAGAACGCACACGGCCTACGCCATCAAGGCACTTTTAGACTAATTCGGTTGGGATATTTTGAACAATTCCGCATACTCACCTGACTCTGTGCCTTCAGACTTTTATTTATTCAAAAATTCCAACTGTAGAGGAGGTGAAACAAGTTGTCCTGAACTGGAAGTAGGAGAAGGTGGGAGAATTCTTTGGGAAAGGTATCGAAAAGCTTGTAAAAAGCGGAAGGCGACATGGACAATTAACTGACGTATTTACTAACTAAAGCCTGAAATTTTATTTTAAATTACATTTTTTATTTTAATTGGAAATTCGAGTATCTTTACTTTCTGGACGTGCCTCGTAATATGAAGATGATTGCCATCACAAGGATTTTTGCCCGGAGTCCTAATTGATTGCGTATTGGTGGAACGCCAGACTAGCTTCTCTTCGGCTCTGAGTCCATTTGGAGTCTGCTCTCAGATAGCACGCAGTAATTATCTTCGAGGCTTATTTCTTCCGATAAGCACGGATCGCATGACAGTCCAAGGTTTTTGCGTTTAAGATAGTGAGAAAGTGAGGATTTGAATGAGAAGAAATTAAGGTAACGCAATGGAAGACGAAACTTTAGTGGTGGAAAGTAAATTTTTTTTATTAGCGGCTACTTATCAACACTAGAAAATATTTTATCTAAAATTCTTTAAAATACGTAAAAGTAATATTTATATGGGTGGTAGTAGAATCGCTCGTGTAATATCGCTAAATTTACAACCGCTAGTCGCTACCGTTGTTATTAAAATTATCCCCTTCTTCAATGGCACTACATCCCAAATCGGGCCTTGGCCTCCTTGGCCTCCTGACCTCAAGTTCCTTAACAATTATTTGTTATTGTGGAAGAGTTGTTAGCACTTCACAGAACCCTCTATCTACAAATTTTTCATTTTCGCAAATTGAGTTGGCCTAGATATGCCCACGTTTGTAGAAATTATACATCGACCGGGATTTGAACTCACATTCGCATTGTGAACAACACGCTTTCCACTAGGCCACACCCATAAGTTGATTTTCTTGTTGAGGGCTTCCATGCATATGTTCGAATATAAATGGCATTCAAAATTTATTTATTTATTTAGTTATCATTACAAGGTAATTAGTTACATAATAAATTGCTTAATTTAATTTAAACAAATTTAATATAACCTAATATAGTTAAATTTACCTAAATTCACTAAGCCCAATTTGATATATGTATGATAGGCACTAGTAGAAGGATCAATCGGGATGTTTTGGGACCTTATAAAATGGAGCGTAGTCTCAGTTTGTATATCAGTTTACTTATTGGAGGTATATAGTGTGCGCTGAGTTTAAATACTCTCTATTTTGTCCGTAATCTGTACGATGTGGATATTCCTTAAGTGGTTTTTAATGCTTCGTCAGCTTGACATTGTCATTGAGTCTGCATTTATTAGAGATATGGTCAACCTTAATATCGCCATTCAAAACATCTAAGATTAACCAGAATGTGAGCATAGTCCTCCTAGAACCAAGAGGTAAAAGCTTTATTAATTGGATTCTCACTGTGTACGGTGGAAGGTTTTCAAAGTCTCTAGGATCATACAAGTCCCGAAGAATAAAAAGATGGAATTGCTTCTAGATTGACTCTATTATGTTGCTGTATAACTGGAAAAAGGGGTCCCAAACGGGACATACATATTCCAGAATAGGACGGACAAAAGAACAGAATAAAGATTCGGTAACCCATACATTCTTAAACTCTTTGGCTCTTCTCTTAATGAACCCATGAATTTTATTGGCTTTTGAAATTATTCGGTTATAGTGAGATTTGAAGCACAGTTTCTTATCCAGTAGTAAGCCGAGGTCCTCAATTTTATCAACACGGTGTAGTTAAGTTCCACTTAGGATATAGCCATGGTGATATGAGTATGATTTACGTGAGAACCTTATCACGTGGCATGTACTGACATTAAGCTCTAATTTGTTCTGATTGCACCAATGATCTAGCGCAATAAGCTTGGATTGCAGGAATGCGGAATCTGCGGGTGAGGTTATGGCGGTTATTATCAGATGTGAAATATTTTCCAATAATTCTGATAGATCTGAGATGGAAACATTAAATAAAAGAAGTCCCAAGTGACTTCTTTGAGGTACCCCGGAGGACACTGGAGATATCAGTGTACATTGGAACTTAACAAATTGTGTTCTATTAAGATAGGATTTAAGCCAGTCAAGTAAGGATCCTGTCACATCAATTTTTTTTATCTTTAAAATCAGGATATTATGATCAACTCGGTCGAACGCTTTGCTAAAGTCGGTGCATATTGCGTCGATTTGATGCCCATTTTCAAGTGCGTAGAGTGTATCAGACACAAGAATCATGAGATTCGTCGTGATCGAGCGACCTTTCCTAAAGCCACGCTGCTGCTCATTAAGTATAGGGGTGATCATATTGGTCAATTTATCGCAGATAATTTTTTTGAATAATTTCGGTATAGCTCATAGAATTATACCTCTGTGGATGGGTGTCAGATGCGACGATTTCCAGGCTCCAACTGAACCCCGAGTGGAACATCTCGTAACTTATGAAACAGTCCTAAGCCAAGTGCGATTCCAAAGAGCTCATTCCGAACGCTGAATGAACACCAATCGTCATTTCGAGTAGAGTTCGCTGTTCGAACTTTTATGGGATACACTAAATTTTAATCGGGATTTTATTGCTTTTCAATCGATCGAGTTTCGTTCGCCACTACATGGCTTAATCTTAAATTAATTTCGAAATGCGACATTAAAAGGAGCCTTTCGTATTTCAAATATTTGTGTAGCAGGCTGGGCTGGGGGCGGAGGCTATAGTTTCGATTGGGCAGAACATCAATAAATTGCTTTTTAAATGAAGTTATGATAGCTATCGAAATACTTGGGGCTTGTTTCTAAATCTCGCAAGTCTATGAAAACTTCTAATAAGCTACATGGTTCTGATGAGTTATGGCCTTCTCAGCTATTTTTTAGCTTGACTTGAGTTTTTCAACACATACATACTCGAAAGTTGGCTTATAGGTGTAACAGTGAAGTCGCAAATTAACCGACAAGGTTATGATCGTTTTGCCGCGATCCAATCCATCACATTTAATTAAGATTTTTTTTTATTTTCTGCGAATCATGTGCGGTATTTCGTGGGTCATACTTTTTGAATTATTGTAATAAATTGTTACATATACGCGGCATTATCTAATCGCTGGGATTAAATAAAAATTTCGTAATGTAAAACATGGAAGGCAAATAGATATTCAGTGAAAAGGTTGTCGAACCAATTCATTTCTATTTATGGAATAAATCGAGGAGAAGCTAAAAAAATCGTCTTGAAGAAATCAGAACAGTATTTTATAAGCTAACTTAGATGAAAAAATGGAGAAACGAGTTTTTCGCAGGAATTTTGAAAATAAACATATTTTGACGCCTTTGACCACTGAAATTTAATTTGCATAGTGTCCACTTATCTCACCGGATTTATTATTCGAGACATTCGTTTTTATTTATTTTGTATATTTCAATGATTTGAAGATCAAATTAAAATCTAATTTTAGTCGAAGAGTTTGTGAATGGCAAAGGTTTTTACACCTATGAGGATGTGATTAAGTGATAAAGTTATTAAGATAAATGAATTGAAAGTGGTTGCGAGAGTATCGAGCGATAAAGTGATTCATGTCACAGTAGATGAGTCTTATAGTCGAATTTTAGTGATAAGTGTTGATTTTATTAAAATAACCACATGCTAGAAAATTGTTACTGAATAATGTTTATGTTTTCTAAAACCTTCATCTATGTCTTTGATTTTATTCATATCGGTGGAATATCTGGTTATATTCGATTTTATGCTTAGAAATGTTTGCGAATTCATTTTTTGATGGATATGGAGATCTTTTTAGCTACGCGTATATGTAAGGTATTACAAATCTGAGAAAATGCCAATAACTAGCAATCTCACTTTCTTATTTTTAAGCCAGCTAGTGCTATGATCAATAATTACCCAGCCACTGCCTTTTGAAACAAACTTGCGAAGTCGAAATTGGAAAATGAGGAGTAAACTCTTCGCCATTCATTGTTTAGATACCCCGGGTATGCTATATTTTGGGTTTAGATTATTAGTAGATTCATTCTTAACACATTCAGTGATTCTATAACAGAGGCTGAAGTTTTAAATTATCAAATGCCTAAGCTTAACTTAGTTCCAAATTTATCAAATTTCCAATGTATCTGTAAGCAATTTGTGTAGTTCCTTCAAATGTTATTATGCCTCCTACTAGTTAGCAATCAGACTGAAATATAACTTACATATAAAGGGTGTGGTGGCTGGGTGTGTACAGATAGGGTAGGCATCTGATCGGCATCATAGGACGACACCCAGTTTTGTAACTATCATATACACATCAATAATGCTCATCATACCACCACGTGGTAGCATAATATGACCATACAAGTTGGGGTTTGGGGGATATGTTAACAACTCATCCTCGGAAAAACCACACCCGTTTCGAAACCTGAAGCCACGCCTCGGACTGGATTGATTCAACTGCAACGACCACGCAAACGAAAAATGGACCATTCCTTCGGATCTTGGAACGTGCAATCCCTGTACAGACCAGGAAAAGTGAGAGCGCTTCTGAACAGGCAGCCAAATACAGTATAAACATAATGGCACTCCAAGAAACTAAACTGTTAGGTAGCGAGATTACTAACATTAGATCGCACATAATTTTCAAAACAGGGAAATCATCGGGATGCCGGAAGTTTGGAGTTGCGTCTATCGTCGAACAGAAGTTCAAACACCAAGTTACCAACTCCAAAATGTTTGGCTCATTAATGTATATGGACCAACGCAAGCCAAAGACGACCAAGTTAAAGACTATTTCTACAGCACCCTAGAATCAACATTCGACTCCCTTCCATCGAACGATATTAAAATAGTATTAGGTGACTTTAACGCGAAAGTGGGCAAAGAACAAACTTACATAGGGACAATTGGAAGGCACAGTCCCCATGATATTAGTAACGGCAACGGCCAGAGACCGATTTTGCCAACAGCAAAATTCTTATTGTAAGCCCGACATGCTTCCCGCATCGTGACATTCATAAGAGAACGCGGGAATCCCCCGACCGACGAATATTCAATCAAATAGACCAGGTTCTTATACAAAAAAGGACGGCCTTCTGCATTCTCGACGTGCGTACATGTCGCGGTGCTAATTGCGACACAGATCACTATTTGGTAAAGACCAAGTTCCGATGTCGAATCGCAAACTGAGAACAGCCAAAAACACAACCGGTTCCTAAATTCAACATAGGAAAACTCAAGGATGAGAAAGAAGTTGCGAAGTACGTATCAGCCTTAGAGGGGCAATACTGAACAACAACGCCAGCATGCAATAGAAGAAATGTGGCAAAATATCAAAGATGGCATTACATCTGACGCAGAGGAGATGATAGGACAACAACCCCGGCGCAAAAGAAATGACTGGTTCGACAACGAATGCCTATGCCTTAGATCGAAAAACCAGGCTTACAAAATATTAACAGAACGGCCGACACGAGCCAAACGGGACAAATATAATGATCTTAGGCGATTTGCAAACGATATATGCAGCCAAAAAAACGGAAGTACAATAATGACGAAATTAAAAATATGGACGAACACTTCAAATTACATAACACAAGAGCTGCGTATTAACTTGTCAAAAGAATGAAAGGGGGATACCAACCGACAACGAACCTCTGCAAATATGCAGAAGGGAACATTCTAGGTAATGCAGAAGATATAAAATTAAGATGGGAGCAATACTTTGAACACCTTCTTAATCCGAGCCCATCACCCGCACGAACAGCAACAGCAGACACAATTGCAGGTACAACTGATGTAACAGCTGATGAAGGATCCGCTTTGAGTAATCCCATACTCCCCGCAAGGGGGTAGTTGTAGGATGAGGTTTCATCAATTCCTCTAACTATCTTTGGAGCCTAGCGACTCCACGGACCTGAGCTAACTATCCCCCTCTGGAAAGGGGGCAGTAGAATTCACCCACAGCCAGTCCTGCTTGCCCTAAAAATGGCAAATGGACACTCACTGGATCATGGGCTTATCACCCGTGATCTTAAGACCTAAATGATACGAGAAACAGATACAGCGCCTCGGATACGGACTGATTCTACGGTAACGACTTTTGGCATTCGAAAACGGACCATGATTGGCTTCTGGAACGTTCGAACATTGAATGACGGGGGAAGAGCTGGGGTTACTCGGTCCTTGCACCGCCAATCGGTGATCGACCGTGAAATGGAGCACAATAACATCCAAATCTTGGGATTGAGCGAGGTCAGGTGGACAGGATCAGGAGAAGAACGAACCCCTAGGGGAAACACTATTCTGTACATTGGCCCTGAAAGTGAAGCCAGAAATGGCGTGGCGTTCGTCCTTACACTGAGAGCGAGAAACAGTCTCATTAGCTGGGAACCAATCTCGGATAGGATTATCGTCGTCAGGCTCAGGACCAGTGTCAGAAACGTCACAATTCTGCAGTGCTACGCACCAACTAATACCGCAACATCTGGTGACAAAGAGGAGTTTTATAGCCAACTGAGTGCCACCTTCGAACGTGATCCAAGAGGTGATATTATTATCATCTCGGGAGGTATGAACGCCCAGGTTGGATCAGACAACACTGGACTAGAACACGTCATGAGAAGGCATGGTGACCCTTGGGTCGACGTTTCACGACCTTGGATTAAGAGGCCCGAAAACGGCGAATTATTTGTGGAGTTTTGTAGTACTCGGCAAATGGTCATCGGAGGGACCCTTTTTCCACACAAGAGTCATCATAAAACATCTTGGGTTTCCCCTGACGGTGTTACTCAGAACCAGATCGACCATTTGGCTATAAGTCGCCGATGGAGAAGATGTCTCCTCGATGTGCGAGCGAAACGTGGAGCTGACGTGGGGAGCGATCACCACTTGATGGTTGCCTGCTTGAGATTGTTTGCAGCAGCTATCCGACGACTACAAATTCTTCAAACGAAGCGCAAGCTTAATGTGGATAAACTTAGAAATCCCAACAAAAAACGCGAATGCACCACTATTCTACGCGAAAAGTCATCCACATTGGGTTAATATGAAATGCGCACACTGGACGCCAATTGGGAGGCAACCAGAAACACTTTTCTAACTAGTGCTGAAGAATCTGTGGGATAAGTGCAAAGCGGTGAGAAACCCTGGATGTCGCAAGACACATGGGTCAAGATTGGCAATCGGAAAAAAGCCAAATTGGCAATCATCTCTCAACCCGATGTCAACCAGCGAACGCCCGACTTGAAGCAGAACTACCGCGATGCTCATATACAGCTTAAGAGGGCTGTTAGACGCGACAAGAGAAAGGCCATTGAAGATCTGGCAAACAAGGCAGAATCTGCGGCTTACCTAGGGGATATGGGTTCACTTTTCAAAATCATGAAACAGTTGACGAACAGGAATTTCACCGCCAACCACCTGGTGAGAGATGTCAACGGAACTCCCCTTAATATGAGTGAACACCAGTTGCGGCGATGGAAGGAATACTTCTCTGATATTTTAAACATCTTGTCAGAGGAAGATATTCCGGAAACAGAACAACTACCAAAAATACAACCGCAACAATCCTCTATTAGGAACGATCCCCCAGAAAAGGAAGAGATAGTTTCCGCCATTCGGTCAATGGCGGGAAGTGAAGCTCCAGGTATAGACGGACTACCAACCGAACTCCTCAAAGCGGACCCGGAAATCACAGCCGATATACTCCTCCCACTCTTCACTAAGGTGTGGAATGAGGGAAGATATCCGACTGAATGGAAGGATGCGTCATTGTGAAAATTCCGAAGAAGGGCGACCTTCGGGATTGTGGCAATTGGCGTGGGATATGTCTACTTACTGCCGTATCAAAAATTATGGCTAAGGTAATTCTCAATAGGATTAGTGATTTCGTCGAGAGCACTCTCGAAGTTTATCAGGCTGGATTCCGTAAAGGGTCATATTGTACCGACCACAAAAATACCCTACGGATAATATTAGAGCAGTCAGCCGAAATGGGTTCGCCACTACATCTCATGTTTGTAGGCTTCGAGAAGGCTTTCGACAGTGTTAAGCGAGATTACATATGGAATGCTTTGCGTAGGAGAGGTATTCCAAATAAGGTCATAGCTAAGATTAAAGAATCCTACGAAGATGCAAGGTGTCGCGTCTTGCATAGAGAAGAGCTGTCCGAGAGCTTTCCTGTGCTAACGGGTGTCAGACAAGGCTGCATATTATCACCAGCCCTGTTTCTGGTGCTAATAAATGACATCTTGAAAGCTGCACTGAAAGGTGGGGAAGGTAAGGGTCTTCAATGGAGACTATTTAACATCTTAAGTCACCTTGATTATGCTGATGACGTGTGTTTGCTTGCACATAACCGTTCGGACTTAGAGTCAAATGTTCGCTCGTTGCATTCTAAATGCAAAGAGGCGGGACTGAAAATAAATGTGCGTAAAACCAAGTACATGCACATGTGTTCGAACGCAAGCACACCAATTGTTCTTAACGGACAGGATGTGGAAGAGGTGCAAGATTTTCGCTATCTTGGAAGCATTATCAGCATGGACGGCGGAGCCGAAAAGGATGTTGAGACTCGGCTAAATAAAGCTCGTCAGGCCTTCGGTATCCATTCCCCTTTCTGGAGGTTAAGAAAGATCTCCCTGCGAGTTTTTGACGCATGCGTCAAATCCGTATTGTTGTATGGTTGTACTACGTGGAAAGTGACCGTTCGGCTTATCAAGAAGCTACAGACTTCCGTAAACCAATGCCGCCGGCGCATTTTAGGAATATTCTGGCCAGAAGTAATCTCCAACGACGAACTTTGGAGTATAACTCGCCAGACTAAAATAGGTATTGAGATTCAACGGCGGAAGTGGCAGTGGATCGGTCATACTTTGAGGAAACCAGAGCGAAACATCGCAAAACAGGCTCTGGATTATAATCCTCAAGAAAAACGTTGGATTGGTTGACCATGTATTACATGGAAGCGAGCAGTTGAGCAGGAGGCCAGAGGAATAAACAAGTCCTGGAAACAGCTTAAGGCCGATGTTTAGGATCGCGCCTTGTGGAAGAGTGTTGTTACTGTCCTATGCCCCATAGGGGGTGTTGTACTCACCAACAACGATTCACGACAGTTGCATTTCGCTGTGTTGAGTTATGAAGGAATTCGTTCCTTACGTCCTTCCAAGTCGATGCGGAAAGGAATTCCATCTTATTCTGGACGCGATCCCGAGGAGATGACGATTCCTTGGTGTTAGTTGCATGTGGCCGCCGACACCTTCCCACTGACCTGACACACGCATTTGCGATATCCTATCAGGCAGTGCGCTTGGCTGCAATTGTCCTCGTATCAGCATTGTCCAGGAGTCAAAACACTCCACGCACTCAGATGGTTACAGCCGACAACGTCAACGTGACAGATCCAAATGTCATTCCGAACATATGATGTAGCGTTCCATTTCCAACCATTCCCCTTACTATGTAGACGACGAACTATTGCGGCAATCGTAGCAGCTACTTTGTCAAATACCTATACAATTATAACTTCCAATAGGAAATTGCTATTGCGGCAATCCTAGCGGCTACTTTTGGCATACATCTACAACGATAATTTCCAATATGAAAATTTTTCTCTTTGTTAGAATCATTCTGATTAGAACCACTGGGTATTAAACGTTAAATTTGAATCGAATTTTTTCGCTTTGCGTTTTCTTTTCTTCTTTTTAAGTTTCAGATCCTCATCTGGAAACAGGGGGTCTTAACAGGAATTTGATTGAATACTTCGAACACCTTCTTAGTCCGAGCCCATCACCTGCACGAACAGCAGCAGCAGACACAATTGCAGGTACAACTGATGTAACAGCTGATGAAGGATCCGGTTTGAGTCCTCCCACACTTGAAGAATTAAAAACAGCCCTGATGAACCACCTAAAGAACAAGGTGCCATTCGCTGATCAAATTCCAACTAAGCTTCTGAAAACCGGTGACACAGGCATAGCGCATCTCCTACATAGATTAGTCACGGAAATAAAGACTCAGGAAACGTTTCCTGAAGATTGGCGCAAGAGCATTATATGCTAAATTTATAAAAAAGATGACAAACTCTGCTGCGAAAACTACCGAGGAATATCTCTGTTGTGTAAGTCTTATAAAATCTTGCCGAAAGTTCTGGAAAAGAGAATTAAGCCCTATGCTGACAAAGTAATTGGTGAATACCAAGGTGGATTTAGAGCTGGAAGATCGACACGGACCAGATGTTCTCAGTTGGGAGTATAATATTGATGTGCACCAGATATTTGTTAACTTCAAACAAGCATACGACAGTATCGACAGGCGCTTACTGTATAAAATCATGTTAGAGTTTAGAGTCCCACCGAAACTGGCTCGGCTTACAAGAATGACAATGACCGAGTTTGTGTCATGAGTCAGAGTAGGAAACGATCTGACTTCCAGTTTTAAAAGAGACAACGGCATTAAGCAAGGTGACGGCCTCGCACCAATGATTTTCAACTTGACACTCGAATATGTTGTTCGGAAACTTCCCGTTGACACCAAGGGAACTCTGTGTTTTAAATCCACACAACTCGTAACATATACCGACGATATAGATATCCTTGCAAGATCTCTGGAGAGTGCGAAGGAGGTATTTGTAAACTTGACTCGGTAGCAAGAGAAGTTGGACTACGTATTAATGAAAACAAAATAAAAATTATTACGCAAACTAGGAAAAGGACGCCAATCTGACAAAATATTACAGTATTAGACTATAAACTGGAAAACGTAGACAACTTCATGTACCTAGGGGCGAACCTATCGAAGGATGGAAGCGAACCTTTCGAAATCAAAAGAAGGATAATGATGGCAAAGAAGACTTATTATTCGGTACTTCAAATAATCAAAAACAAGAACGAGCACAGGAAAAGACTTGTGCTATGCTATGACAGCGAAACGTGGACTTTAATTCAGGCGTCCGAAGAACTACTTAACGCCTTTGAAAGAAAGGTCCACAGAAGAATCCTTGGACCTGTGAGGGAAGACTCGATCTAGAGAATACGATACAATAGAGAATTGTATGTCATCGTCGACAATCCAGAAGTGTCAACTCTCATAAAATCTAAAAAGTTACAATAGGCTGGTCATGTGGAGCGTGTGTATGACGGAAGAATTCCCAAACGCACACTAAAAGGGAAAGTCAACGGATAAAGACCGGTCGGAAAACCACGGACACGCTGGGAGGATTCGATTGACGCAGATAGCGAAAGACTGCTAAGATTTTCTAACTGAAGGACGCGGTCACTGAACCGGGATGGTTGGAGGCAAAGTATTCAGGAGGCAGAAGTCCGATTTGGGCTGTAGCGCCATCGTAAGAAAGTAACTAAGTATATAAAGGGTGCTTTTTTTAAGGCGGAGAACTTTAATTTGGCATCACTCTTTTCAGCGATAGCCTGGTTGTTTTGAGGTTAATTTGGTTTGGCACTTCATCATGAATAGTCTCACGTTGGAGCAACGTTTGCAAATTGGTCAAATTTATTTTAAAATCCATGGTTCAATTCGAAAATTTCATTAGGCATTACCTAGATTTCATGGTGCTCTTAGTCGTTCATCAGAGCGATTTAACATATTCGTGAAACTATGCGTCCTTTTCCAAATACGTTTACCCTAAACGATAATACACATACTGTAAAACAGTACACACACAACAAGCGATTGATAGTTTGCAGCGTGGCGGTGATAATGATCCAAATGTGTCAATTCATCATCGTGCTCAACAATTAAACTAGTTTCAATCCACTTTATGGAAAATTTTGAGGTCACAGGATTATCGTTCGCGCCGTACATTTGGTGAAAATTTTGTTCAGTGATAAAGCACACTTTTGGCTAAATGTCTATGTCTATAAGCAGAATTGTGCATTTGGAACGATAACAATCCACAAAGCATTGTCGAAACACCATTACATTCAGAAAAAGTCACCGGATCGCTTTATGGGCCGGTGGAATTATTGATCCATATGTCTTCAAAAATGATTATGCTCAGAACGTTACAGTCAACGGTGAGCAGTACAGAGACATGATTACTAACTTTTTCATGCCTCAATTAGAAGGCGTTAATGCCGCAAACATGTGGTTGGAACAGGATGGCGCCACATGCCACACAGCGCGCGATCCAGTTAATTTACTGAAAGAAACATTTGATGATCGATTAACTTCACGAAATGGACCTGCTACCTGGCCACCTCGTTCGTGCGATTTGACGCCATTAGATATATTTCTCTTAGGATATGTCAAGTCTCATGTCTACACCGATAAACCAGAAACTATTGAGCACTTGTAAGCCATTCGACGCATTATTGCCGAAATACAGCCTGATTTACTGCGAAGAGTGTGTGAAAATTGGACTTCTAGATTATGTACGCGCCAGCCGCGTTAGCCACATGCCCGAAATCACATTCATACATTAATGCCATAAAATTATCTTTTGAATAAAGCTAATTTCATGGATATTAAAAATACTTTTCTTCCTTTTATTTTAATTTATAATTCTTTGCCTTTAAAAAAACACTATATATTACAAATGATACTTTACTAGTTAGTTCTGTTGCTAGTCCGTCCGTATTGACCAGCTATCAAATAGCAGGCCTTTCCAACCCTACATCTTTCGTTGATACACCCTTTACCCCAGTCCCATGCAAATGCACAATTTTGGTAAATGCATTATATCGATTTGCATTAAAACTACAAAAAGTAAAAACTTAAAATTTTGCCAGAATGTGTCCCATAATAATTGCAATGAATGCCATAAAATTACAACTTGGCTTCAGTTCTTCTACCCCCTCCCATACGAATTGCTGTATTAGAAATTCAAAAAAGCATTTCTCCTTATAGCATATCAGAGCATTGGACTTTAAAATTGAAACAAAGCATGGTGATAAGCAGTTTCAAAGTCATCCAAAACCTTCCACTCCCCCTGCCTCCTCCCATACAAATTCCATAATTTCAGACAAATATTTTTCAATTTTCACGAAATTTATGAAAGCTACAAACTTTAAATTCAGCACGAAGCATTTTGCATACAATGTTCAGTGTCATAAACAATGATTACAAACCTTCCTTCCCTTTGCTTCTATCACCTCCCATAAATATATATTCTTGAAAACTCTTTCCCATTTCATCTAGAGTATAGCATAATTGGGCATTACGCACAATTATAATTTTGTGTTCTTTTTTATAGCTAAATATCTGAGGGAAAAATCGGCAAAAGTGCATCGAATATTCCACAGGATCCTGCTTTTATGATTAAGAAAACATTTTTTTCCAATAATCTATTTTAGAAAAATATAATCGAAAAATGAGTTCATCTCAGCTGCATTCAGTAGGTTGATGAAATTATAACTTGCAACTTAGATAATTGAAGAGGGTACTACTTTCATAAATGCCTTTTTGTTTCGTACGAAGCAGCTAGTTTGTAATAAAATATTGGTTTGAAACTTTTTTATTATAAAATTACTTCACAATATTCTTGAAAAAAAAATTTCAGAACAAGAATTCTGTTTCAAATTCAGTAAAGCTGAATCTCCTATTCTCAACGATTGCAGGATATTAAATCGAATGCCTTTACTACCTTATTCAAAAGACCTAGTTTTCCGTGCATTCTATCAGCGAATCAAGCGGAAAATTGAAATTTATTTCACCGGTGTACGGTGCGCCCTTAATTAGGAGCATCGAGGAAGGGACGATAGTCATATAAAAGAAAACCATTTTCCAAATTCGTCATACTTCCTAACCGCCATAGGCCTGAAAGACAATTGATGAATTCGTGCGCAGACAATTTGACTTTTCAATTCAATTTTGTTCGTTGATGGATTTTGGTAGTTCAGTTTTTTTTTTCAACGATGAAAAAAAACAGATAATTTAAACGCAGGTTGTCGGGACAGCTTGCAGTTCGGTAGTTCGAAGGTGTAGCAAAAGAAATATAATAATTAAGAAGCTATTTCTGAAAAATGTCTGGGATCAATTCAAGATGTAGATTGAAATTTGTTCTGCCAAAACGCTGTGGCCGCCTGCTATTCTCATGTCGAATTTCGATATGATGGCGATTTAGTCCTGTTCAGTGTATCATATGTTCCGATTTCATGTCTGTCTGAAACTTGTCAAGACCAATTAAAAACATTTTCCTATGATTTTCTTGCATGTTGCTCGAATTTGCCGCGCTCTTGTAAGAAAATTAGCACGAACTTAGCACTGTCCATTTCTAGCCATAAACCTGACCGATGATGACCAACAAGTCCAGACGTTCGTTGCAACAAAATTGCTGATATTTTCTGCGTTGGTTGATTTATGGTCGAGATCAAACTCGGCACTTTGTTGTTTGTAAACATACGAGTACATGCATGAGATTTGTGATTTTCTTATTTTTTTTTCGTAAAAGTGCCCTTGCATGAAACCCCCAAAAGACTTGCACTACAGCATTTGCAGTGGAGTGCGTGCAAGATGCCGATGTAGTGTCCGAATGCCGCATAAGGTCTGCTGCAATCGCGGAAAATATAAGAGCCGTATTGCATCAACCGACGATGTTGATGCAGCGCACTAAGCTACAAAACGCATATAAAATAATATCGTTCGAGTTGGACTGGACCAGGCCGGGTGACCATTAATTTCTAATGCACAGCTCGTTGTGATTTATTGCGCGTTGCAGATTGGCGCATTTCTGCAGCGAAAAATTACTATGGAGGTCGGATTTAGCTAATGCAACAAAAATAAGTTATTGCCATCGCTACCAGCCTGGATTTTGTTGATCCGTTTAGGTGCCTTGGACAGTCTCAAGCGAGTTGATTCAAAGGTGATTTTTTTGAGATTGAGAACTGGACATCAATTAGCGTTGAACACTGCACTTCTAATTGTCAATTAATTTAATTACGCGGTCAGCTTCAGTGCATGATGACTATCAAATTGCCCGCGATGATAGTTTTATTGTTTGATCGTGTTGATATTTTCGCGATTTATTGGACTGGTTAGCAGAGTATTAAGATGTTTGGGATTTTAATGCAAGTGGTAACGTGAGATGACGGTGTTAATAAATGTGCATTCTATCGGAAAAGGGGCGAATACAGCAATCATTTTCTACTTGGTCGATGAAACTTTATAAATAATTAATTTCATGTTTTGAAAAATTTACATATTTCTCCAAATTTTTCAAGAATATTATTGATTATAAATCAAGAACAACAAATGGAAATTAATGGATTTATTTTGCATTTTGTTGTTAATCTGGTGAATTTGACAAATATCGACTACTCCTGCTTGTTTTCTTTGCGTTGATGTCATTATTTCTAGCACATTGGAAATATATGAATATACCCACGTAATAAAGCAATAAACAAATCTTACTTTCCAAATGAACGATTTGGATAGGTTCGTACAAGGTTATACCATCCAAAAATTTAAACATCTGACGGGACAAGTGTTTCATATCTTTGAAATTGTTTTAATTGTTATTGATATAATTTAGCATAACTCGAAAGCTCTAGAATGCACAAAGCCAGTCATTTGTATGGGAGGTGGTAGAGGAGGTAAGGGAATCACAAAACTTGTAATGCAGCTAGTTTTATTAAGTTTCTCTTGAAATGTGTTGGTACAAAATTTCCTTTCATACTTTTGTATGGGAGGTGGAAGGAGGGAAAAAGGATTTTAAAACTTTTGATGCAACTTTGTTTTAAATATTTATGGTGATAGCCTTTAGTGGTATGTTGATAAGTGATTTCTTAGAATTGGTCGAACAAATAATTTTGTATGGGAGGGGGTAGAAGTTTTGACCAGTTATTATCTTAAACTCTTTTGCATTTCTTTTAAATGAGTTTCCTTAAATTTTGAAATTTTTAGCTTCAAATTTCAATCAAAAGTTTTGAGTATTTGTGCTTTTTTTTATTTCATTTGAAACACCTCGTGCAGGTTAGGGATCCCCTTCGGTGAACAAAAATTATACTTCCAATTATTGTTTTTTCTTTTTATATATCAAATGGATTTATGCGCGTACAAAATTCGAACTTTGTATCTTTTGCCATAGCCCTAAAAAGATTACTCAAAATTTCAACTTTTTGGCTCCTTTTATACCACCCAACTTAAAAATTTCGCCGAAATTATAGGTCATATGGTTCTTCAATCTGAAAGAATTTCAGCTTAATATCTGCATTGAATTTTGAGATGAATCGGTTTGAATATTTGAAAACTGCGCCATTTTACTTTATTATTTTAATAATAAAGTATTGTGATCGACTTGGGGAAAAAAAAAAAATTGCTACCCTGAAATTTTGTTCTTTCGCGTTTCATGACTAAAATAGCCTAAATATGCAAAAAAAAAAAATTCGTATGTCTGTACGCCATACGCCGTACGCCGGTGTGTACGGTCAGCGCACATTAACTCCCAAACCCTTCAAGATAGAAAGTTCACTTTTGGAGGGATTGTTGATAGTTGCGGATCTCAGGCGGACACTCATTTTGGGGGGTTTAACGGTTCAGGGGGAGCACTTAAACCGAAAACTAAGAATTCAAATATCTCAAACATGGTTACAGCTAGGAAGCTAAAAATCGATATTCATATAAAAAAAATTGTCCGACAACTATTAAAATTAATTTAATTTTTTTATGCATTGGGGTGCAAAAAGGGGGGATTAAAAACCAATTGTCGGCCGAATTTTCTTTTCAAATGATTATATCTTAGAAATTACTTAGCATAAAAAATGTTTATTTCTAGACCATCAAGGTGGCATACAAATCCACTGGAATCAGCTTACCTAGAGGCCAATTACTGTAAAGGGGAGGGTCAGGGGGGGTGCAAAGAAAAACACTTAAAAACCAATATCTCGGCTATTTGTTAAGCTATGTAATTGAAACTTGGTACTTATATTAAGCTATACTAGAGAAATACGAGAAAAATATAACATTTGGACAAAATAGGTGGGGGAAATGGAGAGCATTGCACTTTCCAAAATTTCAAACCATTATGTCTCAAAACTGAGTACAGATATCAAATCAAAAATTTGTCAGATTATAGAGCTATATAATTTTTAATTTTGGTTAGAAATTAAAGTTGGGGGGCTTAAGGGGAGGGAGGTGGAAAGCAAAAATGTTGAAAAATTTGCGTAATTTTTTTGTAGGGCTGTGGTAAAAGATACAAACTTTAAATTTTGCAGGTCAATACATCTATTTATTTTACATAAAGAAAAAATAATAAAAATTCTAACATTGTTATGCACCGACCCCCTCGGTCTAAGGTGCACAAGGTGTTTCATTTGCAATGAAAAAACACATAAGCTGAAAATTATTAAATGAAATTTTAAGGTAGAAACTTGAAAATTTTGTAAAATACATTTAAAAAATTTTTTTAAAAGAATGAATTATTAACTGATTGAATACCTTTAACACTTCTACCCCCTCCCATACAAAATTATTTTTTCGACCATTTTTAAAAAATCAATTATCACCTAAAAATTGAAAGCTATCAATTTGAATTTTTGCACAAAAACTTTCATAAATAGTTGAATCAGAACTGCGTAAAAAGTTTTGAGATCGCATTTGCCCTTCTACCCCCTCCCATTCAAAAGTATGATTTCAACCAATTTAAATAAATCAACTGCTAACCAACAAATTAAAAGCTACGAACTTGAAATTTTGTACGAGCACTTTACAAAAGAAATGAAATAAAACTGCATCACAAATTTTACATTTTCCTTACTTCCTTTACCCTCTCCCATACAAATGATTGGTTTCGTGAATGTAAAATGCACCAAATTGTGTGAAAATTCTATACAACTTCGTCTGTGAAACTGACATTATATGCAGAAAATTTTTGACGTAATTGAGGCAATCAATTGAAAAATTATTGACATTCACCCACCCTTAATATGACCCCTCCCCTCTCCCTCATTAAAACCCAAACTTGCATAAACGAATGAAATATTGATTACATGTACTGGAGCTATTGATCGTATTCGCAACTAAGTGTTGAATTGGCATCATCCCTGCCCAAAAGGGGGTTCTACTTGTGAAAAAGAGTTTCACTTGTGAAAGGGGGTTCCACTTGTGAAAGGGGGTTCCACTTGTGAAAGGGGGTTCCACTTAGTCTTCCCTAACCGCATATATTTGCATATTGGCTTTCCATGCATCATTAACTTGTCCCAAAAATAATAAAGTTGCGCCCGACTTGTTGGCAGTTTATTCAAAATGATTTTCATCTCTCTTACTACAGTTATGTCCAAATTATTTATTCTTGCCATAGTAGTTAGTATAGCTATACATCACTGGTTTCAATTAAATAGCTTATGAGACATTGATATTAATATTTAAGTGTTTTTGTGGATTGTACATAGATGATTGCGGATCTCAGGCGAACACCCATTTTGGGGAGTGTAAGTGTTAAGGGGGAGGTCGGCTGAAACCGAGAAGGAAGAATTTGAATATCTCAACCGTGGTTCTGGCTAGGAAGCTGAAAATCAACAAACATGTATTTTTATTATTTTTATAAATAATTTAATTTAATTCAATTTATAAATAACTAGCGATAGCTCGTGAATTTGTCCGCGTAAGAATCACAAAATAAGCAATTTTTGAGAATGTAGTTAGTAATACATTATCCGGGACTGATTAGTTTAATGGCTCTTTGAATGGTTTCTATTTTGTTGGAATCAGAACCATAAATTATTAAGAATGAAACCACGATACTCGCATTTGTATGGGACAGGCTCGTGATCAAATCAATCCCGTGACCATATTCGTATTGAAGAGCATTAAGGACATGTGAATAGTTGTAGCTTGTGTTAATTAAAAAAAAAGAGCCCAAATAAAATAAAATTAAGCTTAAAACCACAACAGGACTACGACTCTGCGTAAAGCCCAATCATACGATACTACAGAAGAAATTTTTGTGATGTTAAGAATTTTGTATGGAGAGTGGTAGAAGCTAGAGTGTAGCCTAGTGGGTATCGTGTTAGTTTACAACGCGAAAGTCGTGAGTTCAAATCCCGGTCAACGCATAATTCCAGCACACTATCTGCTTAGATATATCTTGGTTACTTCAATTTACGAAAATGAAAAATTCGCAGATAGAAGGTTGTGCGAAGAGCTAACAACCCTTCCACAATAAGCAATGAAAATGTTAAGGAACCTGAAAATCAGGAGGCCAAGGCCCGATTTGGGCTGTCGTGCCATTGAAGAAGAAGAAGAGTAGTAGAAGGGGTGATAGTACTGAACTAATTTGTTTCACATCATGCTAGAGTAGCTATTCAAATGTTTTGTACCAAATTTAAGCTTCAAAAATTGAATAGGTACTGAGAAACTTAGTGCGTTGGATTTAGTGAAACTCTGCAATTTGTATGGGAGGTGGTAGAAGGAGACGAATGTTTTTTGCTGATTTTTCGAGAAACAAAACTGATGTATTTTAAATTTTAGCTCAGTAACGTTCACACTTTTCAAGAAAATAGAATTTTTGAAAAGTTGTGAAATTTTTTCACATTGTATGGGATTAGCTTGACTCCTGCTAACCCCAGGAGTGAAGCTAATCGGTTAATTTGTCCCGATATTAATAATAATGCTAATTAAGGATTCGATACTCAATTTTAGCTCGATGAAAGCTATACGTATTGAGAAAATTGGCTGAGAGTATTTCATGAAAAAGTGCAGTTTGTATGGGAGGTGGTGACTGAAGTGAGGAGTTTTTAGTGATTTTTCGAAAAACAACTACAACCATTATGCAATTGATAAATTTAAATTTTAAATCTGCGACTTTCACACTTTCCAAGAAAATCGAATTTTTGTAAAGTCGTGGAATTGTGTCGCATTGTACGGTAGGGGTAGAATAGTGAAGATAAAAATGCAATAATGTATTATAGTTTTATTAGTAAGAACGAACATTCCCATTAATGGTGAAATACATCTTCTTTCAAGTGGCTAATTAGGCTGGCTTCGCAGTAGCGCATTCTGTCACTCCAATTTTCCAAGACCATGTCAATGGTTTCGGGCTGTAGCTCACGGATTGCTTGGATGATATTGGCCTTAAGTGCTTGAATCGCTTCTGGGTTGTTGGCATAATATCGGTCCTTCACGGTTCCCCAGAAAAAAAAGAGCAAAGGGGTCAAATCGCAGCTCCGAGGCGGCCAATTGACATCGCCAAGACGGCTGATAACACGATTTGGGAATTTGGTGCGTAAAAGATCGATTGTGGCATGGACTGTGTGGCATGGCACGCCATCCTGCATAAACAAGATGTCGTCCTAATCCATGTCTTCAATTTTAGTAAAAAAAAAGTCGGATAGCATGGCTCTGTAATGTTCACCGTTGGCCGAAACGTTGTTCCCAGCCTCATTTTCGAAGAAAAATGGTCAAATGATGCCACAATCCGCACCAAACTGTCACTCTCTGGGGATGCATTGGCTTCTCGACAATAACGTGCGGGTTTTCCGAGCCCCAGATGCGGCAATTTTGTTTGTTAACGTAGCCTCCGAGATGAAAATGCGCCTTGTCAGAAAAGATGATTTGTTGTTGTGTTTTTGTTGTTTTGTTGTTGTTGTTTTTATAAACATTGTTCAAGTGTAAAGCGACTCATTTCGTTTTGCAGGGGTATGATACTAACTTCATTTCAAGATTTTGAGCGGGAAACAGCTTTCAGTGTCAAAATAACCTATGATTTCAAAAGAAACCACTAGATGGGCCACCCTGAATAGTATTTAAAGAAAGAGTGTAGTTTGTATGGGAGGTGGGCCAAGAAGGGGGGGATTTGAATAATTTGTATACTTAAAGATTGCATTTGTAATAGAAATAATATATTCTAAATTTCAAATTAATAGCTCTTATAGTTTCCTAGAAAATTTGATAATTACATATTATTAAAAATGAGTCACTTTGTATGGGAGGGGGTAGAAGGCGTGAGGGGAGGGAAATAAAACCAAAAGCAGATTACATCTCGGAGCATACCTAATAAACTGTTATAGTTTGATTACAACCGTTTCAGCCGTTTTTGCGTGAAAGCTGGACAGACAGAAAGAGACGAATTTTAAAAACGTGAGTTTCTGCTTAGTTATTGCTAAAATAAAGCAAAAACTAACTTATAGCTATTTCTAAGCAAATAACAGACAGACACTACAATTATATTTATATGCATAGATTTAATTTTGTTATCCATTGGGAGCCGAAAATGGAGGTGGGGCTAAAAACAAATTGTCGGCCGATTTTTTTTTGAAATGATTATATCTTCGAAATTGCTTACCACAAGAACTTCATATTTTGAGACTATTAAGGTGGCATTCAAATCTAATAGAATCAGCTTAGTGGAAGGCTAATTATTGTAAGGGGGAGGGTCAGGCGGGAGGGGTCGACAACACTTAAAAATGAATATCTCGATTATCTTTTAAGCTATGTAATTTAATCTTGGGACATATATTAAGCTTTGCTAACAATATAAAAAAAATATAATATTTGGATATAATAGTTGTCGGAGGAAAATAGGAGCATTTCAAAAACGGCACACTTTCCAAAATTTCCAACCATTATGCCTCAAAACTCTATATAGATATCAAATTTAAAATTTTTCAGATTGACTATATAGTTTTTAATTTCTTTAAAAAAATTAAGATGAGAGGTGTAAGGGGAGGGAGGTAGTAAGAAAAAATGTCAAAAATTTTAAATGATTTTTTAAGAATCTGTTGAAAGAAACGAAGTTTAAATTTTTCATGTGGATACATCTATTTGATATATAGAGAGAAAAAATAGTAATTTGTTTCACAATTGTTATGCACCGACCCCGCTGTTCTGACGTGCACAAGGTGCTTCATGTGCATTGATAAAAACACAAAAACTGAAAATTTTTGAGTGACATTTTAAGATAGAAACTTGAAAATGTAGCAAAGTGTATTTAAAAAAAATCCCTGGGAGTATAAGATATTACCTGGTCGAATAACTTTATAACTTCTATTCCCTCCCATACAAAATTATTTTGTCGGCATTTTTAAGAAATCAATTATCACTTAACTATTAAATGCTATCAATTTAAAATTTTGCACAACAGCCTACCCTTCTACCCCTTCTCATACAAAAGTATGATTTCGACCAATTTCCATAAAGCGACTAATAACAAACAAATTGAAAGCTATGACCTTGAAATTTTGTACGAACACCTTACAAGAGAAACGAAATAAAACTACATCACAAATTTGACGATTCCCCTACCTCCTCTACTCCTTCCCATACAAATGTTTGGTTTCGTGAATGTAAAATACACCGAATTCTATGAAAATTCTATGCAACTTCGTTTATGAAACTGACATTCTATACAGAGAATATTGGACGTGATTCAAGCAATCAATTAAAAAATTAATAGCCTTCACCCACTCTTACTATCACCCCTGCTCCCTCCACCTCCCCTCATAAAAACCCAAACTTCTATAAATAAACGGATGAAATATTGATTATATGTATGTACTGGAGCTATTGATCGTATTCGCAATTAAGTGCCAAATTGACAATAACCCTGCCCTAGAATCCCCTTTCACTTAATTTTCTCTAACCATTCTAACTTGCATATTGACTGGCCACGCATCCTACACTTTTTACAAAAATAGTAAAGTTGCGCCCGACTTGTTGGCAGTTTATTTAGGTTAATTAAGTCATGAAATTTCAGGGTATTTATTTTTTTTCTGTGTCGATCACAATTCTTTATTATTAGAATTCTACACCTTCTACAATGGCACTACAGCCCAAATCGGGCCTTGGCCTCCAGACCTTCAGATTCCTTAACATTTTTCGTTATTTATTGGGGGTTGTTAGCCCTTCGCACAACCCTCTATCTACGAATTTTTCATTTTCGTAGATTGAGATGACCAAGGTATACCCAAGCAGGCAGTGTGCTGGAATTATGCCTCAACCGGGATTTGAACTCACGACCTTCGCATTGTAGACCAACAAACTACCCACTAGACTACACCCTAGGTTTATTATTAGAATAATAAAGTTATACTACAATGGTTTAGAGTGATATGTAAGATGTGCGATGAGTTGGTTCCTGGAAGTTTTATGCCTTTTCAGTTGTGTGAAAGTGCAAATTTCATCGGATGGATGATTAATTTTCATTTGGTTCTTGTGAAGGAAAAAAACGAAAAATTAATATCTGTCATATATTAGGTGTAGTTTAGTAGGTAGCGTGTTGGTCTATAATGCGCAGTTTTGTGATTTCAATCCCCGGTGGACACATAATTCCAGCACACTTCGTGCCTGGAATTTGTTCTGCAGAAATCAATATTCGTAAATAGAGGGTTGTTCGTAGAATTACCAGGTTTCCTTGAGGCTTCATTAGTACCGTTATTTGTTGCCTACCAATATCCTTTAGATTAAAATCTTAAATAGATATAATACAAATTAATTTATTGTTTCAACTATTTTTACAGTGGTACTACAACCGAAACCAGGCCTTCGCTCCTAAACTTTAAGTTTTTTTTTTACATTTTCATTTCATATTGTGCAAAGCTTGTTGGCCCTTCACACAATCGCCTATCTATGAATTTTCATTTACCGAGATTGAGGTATTCAAGGTATACCCGTTCAGGTAGTGTACTAGAATTATACTACCCGCAGGGCAAAGCCTTCACCACTTAAGCGAGTTACTGCGTACAGGCCTGACATATATCAATGCGCTTATTTAACGTCAGGTTACAAAACTCAGTTTTTTTTATTATAAACAGCATTTTATCTCAAAGAGTGTATCCTAAAAATCCTGCTTGACGCTGTCGAAATTCTTGTAAAGTTTACAAATATGAGATATTTGGCAAACTCATTCAGCAATTGCTTCTATATGTGACGCTAGCTGACAAAAGGAACCTTATCTTGCCAAGGTAAATTTTCAGTACTGGCCAAAACATGAGTTTAGGTCAAAATTTAACGTTTTGTGTTGTTTGCACCAAATTCTATCTACATATCTTAAGATCAACTATAAAGTGGTTTTATTACCCGGTAAATACAATAAAAATTCATTTAAAGTACTTTACCAAATAAAATAATGCGGTAAGGGGGATTAAAAATGATACTGTTTTTTGTAATTAAAAATTCACAAAGTCAAAAGCTCGGCAACTTTTGAAAATTTTGCGCGATTCTTGCGCGTTCTCTTCAGAATTTTACCCTTTATCCAATGATATAAAAAACTCAGTCTTGACCTCAGTGAAGAAAAGGTCCCTTTTGCCAACTTGTGTCACACATTATGTTAATAAATAATATTATTATTCAGATTTATAATTGATTTTTGAACCTTTAACCAAATTAATTAGGTAAAAAGGTGTTAGCCATAAGGTATAACTATTTCTATGACCGGTAAAAACTACCCATTACAAAATCCAACTTAGTAAACTTTGAAAGTGTTCTCTACGTCATAGATCTTATTGCTAATTACCATAGCCAAGATATGATTCGATATCATTTACATAATTTTCTATTCCAACTTACCCCAAAATAATATGCTAATCCAATTTATAGTATGAAAATAATTTCTAGTCCACAGAGTTTAATGTGTATGGAAATCGGAAAAAAGCATAATGCAAAGTAATATCCTTCCATATACGGACATTGTTACCGAACGCACCTTCCGGCTAGCTTGACCTCCACAAACTTCACAGTAGGCAAGTTTGTCGAGCTCAACCTGACCAAATGAAATGACCGCTCTTTCATCGGAACTGGCGAGGTAGTGTATTCTAGGATAATTTAAAACAAATTTGAAGAAATAAAGATATTAATTATTACTATGTCGAAATAGGAAATCTCTCCAAACCTACATAAATAAATTTTTTATGGTCCCAGTACAATGCCGTAGGATCTGATCAAACGTGGTATGGTCGAAAGAACTGTTTGGAACTGGTGACTGTTAGCCTAATAATAAATTGAGTTACACAAACCCTAAATGTTAAGGATGTCTTATAAGATCTTGACGAAAATTCTGGAAAAGAGAATTAAGCCCTATGCTGACAAAGTATTTGGTGAACACCAAGGCGGATTTAGTGCTGGACGGTCGACCACGGACCAAATATTCTCAGTTAAGCAGGTACTGGAAAAGTGCTAGGAATATAATATTGATGTGCACCAGTTATTGGTTGACTTCAAACAAGCATACGACAGATACGTACTGTATAAAATCATGTTGAAGTATGGAGTCCCACTAAAACTGGTTCGGCTTACAAAAATTACAATGACCGAGTCTTTATCACGAGTCAGAGCAGAAAACGATCTGACTTCCAGCTTTAGAACTGACAACGGCCTTAAACAAGGTGACGACCTCGCACCAATGCTTTTCAACTTGACACTCGAATATGTCGTTTCGAACACCAATGGAACACTATGCTTCAAATCCACACAACTCGTAGCATATGCTGACGACATAGATATTCTTGCAAGATCTCTGAAGAGTGTTAAGGAAGTATTTGTAAACCTCGACTCGGTAGCAAGGGAAGTTGGATTACGTATTGATGAGCACAAAACAAAAATAAACTGCCAACAAGTCGGGCGAAACTTTATTATTCTTGGGACAAGTTGCGGATGCGTGGAAAGTCAATATGCAGGTTAGAGTGGTTAGGGAAGACTAAGTGAAAGGGGGTTCTTGGGCAGGACAGTTGTCAACACTTTGCGGAAACGTTCAAAAGCTTCAGTATATATAACCAATATTTCGTTCGTTTATTTATGCAAGTTTGAGTTTTTTGAGGGGAGGGATGAGGGTTGATAGTAAGGGTCCGTGGATGTTAATAGTTTTTTAATTGACGTCCAATATTCTCTGTATAGAATGTCAGTTTCATAGACGAAGTTGCATAGAATAAGATTCTGTGTATTTTACATTCACGAAAACAACATTTGTATGGGAGGGGGTAGAGAAGGTAGGGGAATCGTAAAGATTGTGACGCAATTTTATTTCCTTTCTGTTGTAGTCTTCTCGTACAAAATTTCAAGTTCGCAGCTTTTAACTTGTTGGTTATTAGTTGGTTCAATGAAATAGGTAGAAATGATACTTTTGTATGGGAGGGGGTAGAAGGGCAAGCGTGATTGCAAAACTTTTAACAAAATTTCATTTCAATTATTTTTATAAGTTTTCCGGCAAAAATTGAAATGGATAGCTTTTAAGAGTTAGCTGATAACCGATTTCTTAAAAATGCTCGAAAAAATAATTTTGTATGGGAGGGGGTAGAAGAGGTAGGGGAATTGCAAAATTTGTGATGCAATTTTCTTTTCTTTCTCTAGTAAGGTGATCGTACAAAATTTCAAGTTCGTATCTTTTAATTTGTTGTTTATTAGTTGATTTAATGGAATTGGTAGAAATCATACTTTTGTATGGGAGGGGGTAGAAGGGCAAGTGCTATTTTGAAACTTTTAAAATAATTTTATTTTAAATATTTTTATAAGTTCTTGTGCAAAATTTCAAATTGATAGCTTTTAATAGTTAGGTGATAATTAATTTCTTAAAAATGGTCGAAAAAATAATTTTGTATGGGAGGGGGTAGAAGTTTCAAAGGTATTCGACCAGTTAATATCTTATACGTTTGGGGATTTTTTTTAAATGTATTTCCCAAATTTTCAAGTTTCTACCTTAAAATTACATCCAAAAATTTTCAGTTTTCGTGTTTTTTCGCTGCACATGAAACACCTTGTGCCCCTTAGACCGTGCTGGTCGGTTCGTAACAATTGTGGATCAAATTATTATTTTTTTTCTATGTATATAAAATAGATGTATCCACATGCAAAATTTAAAGTTTCTATCTTTGACCAGAGTCCTAAAAAAATCACTTAAAATTTTCGACATTTTTGCTTACCACCTCCCTCCCTTTACACCCTCTAACTTAAAATTTTTATCAAAATTATAAATTATATAGTTCTATAATCTGACAAATTTTTGATTCGATATCTGCACTCAATTTATGAGATATAACGATTTCTAATTTTGAAAAGTGCACCATTTTTGAAATGCTCCCCATTTCCCCCCACTACTATTATGACCAAATTTTATATTTTTTTTATATTTCGCTAGTATAGCTTAGTATATGTTTTAAATTTCAATTACATAGCTTAAGAGATAGTTGAGATATTAATTCTTAAGTGTTTTTCTTTGCACCCCCCCTGACCCTCCCCCTTACAACAATTAGCCTATTTCTAAGCTTATTCTGATGGATCTATACGCCATCTTAATTGTCCCAAAATATGAATTTTTTATGGTAAGTAGTTTCGAAGATATAACCATTTCAAAAAAAGATTCGGCCGACAATTTGTTTTTAGCCCCCCCTTTTCGGACGCCAATGGATAAAAAAATTAAATTATTTTTGGAGTATGTCCCACAACCTTCTCTATATGTATGCTGATTTTCATCTTTCTATCTGCATTCGTGGTGAAGATATTAGCAAGTGTATTTTTCAACTTTTTCCATCCCCCCGCCTCCCCCTTCCACCCCACACTCCCCAAAATTTGGATAATGGAGCTCACTTACCAAATTAACAATCCACCCAAAAACCAATATTCTACCTTTAACGGTTTTGGAGGTACGAGTCCATATGTACGGCGTACGGCGTACGGCGTACGGCGGGACGGATTTTTTTTTTTTGCTTTTTTAGGCTAATTTAGTCATGAAACGCGAAAAAACAAAATTTCAGGGTAGCAAATTTTTTTTTTTTCTGTGTCGATCACAATACTTTATTATTAAAAAATAATAAAGTAATTATTACGCAAACTAGGAAAAAGACGCCAATCAGACAAAATATTACAGTAGAAGGCTACAACCTGGAAAACGTAGACAACTTTTTTATAGCTAGGGGCAAACTTATAAAGGGATGGAATAGAACCCATTGAAATTACAAAAGGATAATGTTGGCAAATAAGACGTATTATTCGGAACTTCCAATAATCAAAAACAAAAACCTACACTGGAAAAAAAATGTAAGCTATAAAAAAGGATCATAAGACCTATGGCAGCGAAACGTGGACATTAACTCAGGCGTCGGAAAAACTACTTAATGCCTTTGAAAGAAAGGTCCTCAGAAAAATCCTCGGATCTGTGAGGGAAGACTAGAGAATACGATACAATAGAAAATTGTATGCCATCTTCGAAGTCATCCAGAAGTGTCAACACTCATAAAATTTAAGTAGGTACAATGGGGTGGACATGTTGAGTGGATGTATGACGGAAGATTTCCCAAACGGACACTACAAAGAAAAGTCAATGGACAAAGACCGGTCGAAAAACCATGGAAGGGCTGGGAGGATTTTATTGGCGTAGACAGTAAGTAAATCACTGCTAAGATTCTCAAACTTGAGGACGCGGTCACTGAACCGAGATGGATGGAGGCAAAACATACAGAAGGTCAAGTCCCGATTTTGACTGCAGTGCCATTGCAAGTAAGCAAGTAAACGTTAAGGAACCTGAAGGTCTTAAATACAAATTTCAAATTTAGTTAGCAGATCGATAAGTATCTCTAGGATCAAATCTCATTTCATTCCCTCGTTCTATACATTTTGTACTTGCAATGGACTACAGTTCAGCCAATTCACTTAACGAATCCTCGCATGGTTAATTGCTTTGAACACCAAAACAGCAGTTCAATCTAGAACTCGAATATTGCTCAGATAATTTCTCCTTCACTAATACTTTATCAAATCCGCATTAGCAACTTATCTATGTCAGTCTTAATAGTTGTCGTATTGAGTTGAGACTTTTCAAGGAATAAAAATACACGTTGCACAGAAACGTCTATTTTATGCATACACCTACCAGTCCTTGGCCAATAATTCATTCAAGAGTCCGCCACTCTCGGTGTTGGGAAGTGATAATTTAAGAATCTTTAGTTGATCCGAACCTGATCCTCCAATAATCTCGGCCTAAGAAGGCTGGTGCCTGTTTGTTTCTCTAATTTAGCGAAGTATCATGTTACTGTCACCGTTCGACTGGGATTACATGTGTGTAATTCTTGGTGTCCATATTCCCGGCTCCTATAGATATCGTTGTGGTTCCTACATGAGTTTGAGTCATACCTGAGACCGCTTGGAGAGAGATTCGAGGGGCCATTTTTCAGACCGGACATATCGTCGTCGAACTTGAATGAAACCGTGTCTTGTGTGGTGACCATGACTTTGTGATTTCTTTCGGCTGATTAAAAACTAACTCTCGGCGATATATTCTTAGATTTTTCGTTTTCTTCTGTTTTTTTTTTTTCATTTCGCAGTTTTTTTTTTGTGAAGAAGGAATCTTTCTTTCCCTGAAAGATAAATCACCGGTTTTTTCAATATTTTTTCAAAGATTGGACCAAAGTCGTTGTTGAATCAAAAGATCAGATTGAATGCACAACGGATTATAGCTTAGCGGTTGCTTTCTGCGAGAGCGAATCAAGTGGTTGGTTGTCGTCCAGGGGTCTTATGATTAGTTTGTTGTTTGTTTGGAGGGTGTTTTAATAGCACAAAAGCAACTAATGAGCATTAGAAGTAAAGACCTTCGGAATAATAAGGTGATTTATATCGATTTTAATTTACATTTTTATAGTATGACTGTGCACAGTTAAAGCAATACGACAATTTGGCGCCAGATTACATTTTAATTTAAAATATTTCAATTCTTCGTAGCGTGCAGAAAGATTACACAAGAAATCTTAGAAATCAAATGAAGGAATTCGTCAAATAATATTACATGTGTGTACTATCTGTATTATACGGTTAGATCAAACAAAAAATAACAAATACCTAGAACTTAGCCAGACTAAGATTTTCCCAGATTCTGTCGACGAAATAATAAAAACAAATCAAAAGATTATCTAATAATAAAATGTTTTATTAATGCTTCTGCATCGATTGTTCGATTGTTTTACGCGTGTATAACCAACCCCACGTCTCTGGTACAGATAACAATTCAGACATAATTTTATGGGCCTATTGTGATAGTTTTATAATTTCTTTTCGAATCTCGTGCTAGAATATCTAGAAGAGGAATGCTCAGGAATTCAACTGGGTTCATTAATCTTTGGCCAAAATATTTGCTTATATTTAGAAGTGGTTCAAAAATGTATGCTCTTATGTTTCCCTTTTTTTTGTAATTTCTGCGGAAACTATCCTCTGAATATGTTTCTTCTTATAATCGGATACTCCTAAGAGTCTAGTCTGGTTAATATTTAATTGTTTATATTGCGAATTTCTGTTAGCCGATGTTTTTGGCATAAAGATCTAAGCTTACGTATTACCTGGTGGTTACCATGTGTTTCTCGTCCTTCAAACCAATTTATTTTAAGCACAGCGAAGTATTCAGCGATTATTTCCAATTGACTAACAAGGTATAATCGCTTTTGATGCACTATTCCACATGCAATTCACTTTGATTTTCAGCAACAAACGAAAAAAAAAAACTAGTAACACCGAAAGATTTTTGATGGTCACTACTTTTTTGAGATCACCGATGGATTAGACAAACTAGAACAAACTACTAATGCTGATGCTTCCTACATTTCTGTTAGACAAAAATGGGCTTAATGTCACTATTTACGTAAACCAAAATGTTTTCAGATTTTTTTTGACGTTCTTTTAAATAAATCAGACAGTGTCACTAAAAAATGATGACTTGGCATCATCAAAAGAAGCAAGGATAAAGTGTTTGGTGACTGCAATAAAATGCTGCAAAAAGTCATTTAATGCTGGAACAGAGCAACTCATAAATTTTAGTTCGCGAAAAATTGCTGTAGAGAAAACCTCATTATTTCTTCTGAATCTTTCCGAACACGGTTAAAAACAGCAGCGTAGTATCGAGGAGTAGTTAGTGGACAGATATCCTTACAGCATTTAAAACAAAGTACAGTCACATGCGAACAATAATTTTAATACTATGATCTTAGTTTTGTCACCCCCTATCCACGCGTACCATTCATATCCTTGTCTCTTCCCGTTGTTTTTTTTTTGTTCAAGGGTTCTAATGTTCTACATTTACAATGGTACTAAACGCCCAAATTGGGACATTTAAATTCTTTAATATTTTCGTTACATATTCATATTATATTCATTTCTGTAGATTGAGGTAACTATAATGATCCCAAACAGGAAGTGCGCTGGAATTATACGTCGGCCGGGAACTCATGACCTTCGTATTGTAGACCAAAAAGCTATCCACTAGGCTACACCCTAGCTCTATAATGTTACTAAGGGTAATTCCAATCTAGAGTTCCTTGAATAACTGAATTCTAATTAACAAATCCTGAATATTGGTGTTAAAATTATCGTAAATTTAATAGTTTAAATCTTGACACTTGGTTGCCAGCTTAAAAACACCATCTCAAATGTCCGATTGCAAAAGAGTTTGTTCTGCTGCGTAAAGGAATTTCGTAAGTGTACAAGTAAATTAGCAATATCAGAGATGTCTAACTTAGCGTAACTTCGCGTCGCAAGCAGCTTCATAGTCTGGCTTCTAGCCAACTAGATACTCACTTCAGGTGTATCTTTTGCTGATTGTAAAGTAAACATGACGACATCGACCCAAGACTTCTAGGGATGTAGAAAAGTACCTACCAGAAAAAAGAAGAAGAGATTGCAAAAAAAAACACTGAGAAAGAATTACTTTAATGATTCACCTGACACCAGACAAAGTGGATTCTCCTAAACACAAAAACCTATTTATAATTTTATTTTAAGTTTCTTTTTTTTCCAAGATTAACACTTAAGAACGAGTCGAGTCCAAGTCACAGAGTCGGAGTCCAAGACCAGTCGTTCTTTTTATTAGTCTTAGCTAGTTTTGCATATGCAATCCAAGTCTTCTGAAAAGCGCGACTGTTTCTCTGAAAAATTCTTACTTCGCGCTCATTCTGGCTGATGAGTATATGGACATGGATAATTTTAGTTAGAGCTAAAAATATAGCAGTTTTCTGCTCTTCATCGTATTTTTGTTGTTGTTTCGCGATCAACGATTGTTGTTGTTGCCTGCACTCATCCGACCGATAGTTACCCAACTTTAGATACGGTCGTATGTGATGTAGATGGACCATCAGGAATCTTGAATCCGGTTAGTAGGCAGTTTGGAGAACAGTCGTTCTCGTCTTACGACTTCTTTAACACTAGTTTATTGTTACGAGTCGGAAATGCGATGGTAACTTATGCCGAAAAACTGATTTGAAGACGCAACAAGTTGTCAGGATCTTGTGCTTAACCGTTAAATTTACGATCAACTGTCGATTTTTATATTATCTAATGAAAGGGTTGATGGTTGTAGTGCCGGTGAATATTCTGTATGCAGGAATTGAGCAGTCGATATTGAAATTTCGAAGCAAACTACTGTGACACTGAAATTGATATGTAGGTTTCAATTTAAATACATAGATTAATTTTGTCTATTGAAGCTTGGGTAATTTTTCACAAATGCGCTGCATATTTGGCACTAAGAATGTTCGCACTTTAGCTTTATAGTAGAAAAGTATGATATCTCTGTTTTTGAAAGAAAATGTTGCCGGATTCTATACTCTTACGCTTTATTATTTGTGACGTTTCGGCCACTGCTAAAACCTTCATCAAACCCACTCAGGTCTCAGCAGAGACCGAAACGTCATGAATAATATAATAATAAAGCGTAACAGTGTAGAGTCCGAAAATATTTTCTTTCAATTCGAAATGGACTGTGAGAACATTCACCAAACCATTTTTTTTATACTCTAGACGAAATCTGAGAGCATTATAAGTTTGCCACAAAGTTTGTAACGCCAAGAAATAAGGCTCGGAGAAAAAAATGAATGATACAGAAGTTCATATAATCACCCAAAAATCTCAAAACCGGATGTCCGTCCGTCCGTTTGTCTGTCTGTCTGTCCGTCCGTCCGTCCGTGTCCTCTCTAGCTTGAGAATGACTTGAACTACAAAGTTCAAATTAGTATACGTCGTTTTTAACAAAAAAGTAAGGTCAAGTTCGTGAACGAGCCAAATCGCTCTACCACTTCTACCCCCTCCCATACAAAATGACACAATTTCGCAATCTGACAATAAACGGATTTACTCGAAAAATACGAATCACATTGATCTGAAATTTGGAATGTAATACTTTTGTGATGATTCCAATCTACTTCATAAAAATAATTTGTATCTTCCCCTCCTTCCACCACCTCCCATACAAACTGCCTTTTTTCATGAAATGCTCTAAACCAATTTACTCAGTGCGTATAATAGTTATCGAGTTTAAATTGTGCACGAAATATTTATTTAAAGTTGTTAGTAAGACCAAACAAATTGAGATAGTTAGCTGTACCCCTTCTACCCCCTCCCATACAAAATGACACAATTTGCTCGAAAAATATAAATGCAATTTACCTGAAATTTGGAATATATTACTTTTATGATGATATAAATCTACTGTACAAAAGTTATTTGAGTCCTCCCCTTCCTTCCACCACCTCCCATACAAACTGCACTTTTTCATGCTCGAAGCCAATTTACTCAGTGCGTATAAAATTGATCGAGCTGAAATTGTTCAGTAAATATTTATTTAGAATTATTAGTAAAACCGAAAAAAAAAATAGACGATTAGCCCTTCTACCGCCTCCCATACAAAATGGCACAATTTCACAACTTTAAAAAAAGTCAGTTTTCCTGAAAAGTTTGAATGCTACTGATCTGCAATTTAAAACATGTCAAAAGCATTATGTTTATAGTTATTTCTGAAAAGTCATTAAAAACTCGCCCCTCCTTCTATCACCTCCCATACAAACTGCACTACCTTACTACATCCAATAGACTAATTTTCTCAGTACCTATTAAATTTGTAAGTTCTTTATGTTTTATGCCCAATCGTACTCCTGTTATGTTTTTAGTTATAATGTTATGTACGAAAACTAAAAATTAAAAGAGTTACTCGTCTACGTCTTTTAACTGTGGACTAGTTACAATTTGAAAATCGAGTCGACACATTGCAGGCTTGAGTTCCCATCCATAATCCGGAAAATTTCTCAAGTAGTTTTTCGTCGTTTAGTTTTTTTCGTATAAATTAAAAAAAAATACTACTGGAACTATCAACGTCGACAGTTATGTGCCGAGTGGAGGATCGTATCTACCCTTGCAAGGGCTTTGAATGGGGCAATGTCACGCTCTCGTTCCACTAAGATTATAAAAATAACTTGTGGAAAGCACAGCACAAACCCTGAAAAGTTTTTTATGATATAGTAGAAGAGAAGACCGTAAGGACTTCGCAAAATTCTTTCTACCTCCCCCTAAATGCGCAGCTACATGAAGAAATCCGACGGGTCGTAAACCTGCTCGAGTATGGATTAATTAATGTAGTATTATCATCTCAGATTATCAGCACAAAACTGGGCGTCGCACTTGCTAGAAGGTTTGGCAGTAAAGGTAAGTCGCAAGCCTTGGTCCCCTCTCAAGTGCATTGAAATGTGGTGGTGGTTAATGAACTACTGCTGAAACGGAAAGATGCAGGCTGTAAAGTGATTGATTATGTGGACGATTTTACTATAGCTATGGGCTCTCTGGCCGAAGTCATGAAAAATACCCTCACAATACTCTCTTAAATTGACTCGTGAGTGTGGACTGGAAGTGAACCCACGCAAAACCAAGCTAGGCCTTTTCACAAGGAAACAATATTCCGCAAATTGACCCTTCTACCCTGAACCGCACCAGTCTTATTTTCGCAGATAGAGCAAAATATTTTATTTTGGATAGAAAACTGCGTTTCTAGTTTTACAGTGGCACTACAGTCCAAATCGGGTCTTGGCCTCTTAAATTTCAGGTTTCTTAACATTTTATTTGTCATTGTGAAAGGGTTGTTAGCCCTTCACACAACCCTCTATCTACAAATTTTCAATTCGCAGATTGAGATGACTAAGGTATACCCAAGCAGAAAGTGTGCTGGAATTATGCGTCGACCGGGATTTGAACTTACGACCTTTGCATTCTAGAACAACACGCTATCCACTAGGTTCTACCCTAGCTGAAAATTGAGTTGGAAACCAAATATTCAGGAACATGTAAGCACAACTACTGTTGAGTTTTACTCCTGTAATAAATCCATGGCTCTACGTTGCCGTTATTAGACCCATCTTGCTAAATGGTGTGATTGTGCGGTTGACTGCCGTAAGGACATAGACAACCTGGACTCTCTTCAGCAAGGAGTACTGAGCAGCATATTTATGCATAAGCAGGGTACTTAGAACAGCCCGATTCGCAGCATTAGACGCACTGATTCATCTGCTACCTCTCGACATTATTGGTGCATGACTGTAAGTGCAGTATTCTGCTTTCAAGAAACTCGTCAATGAACCTGTTAAAAAAAAATTGTCACATAACAACACTAAGCTGTTCGTTGAATATTCGCGATCTGCACCTGTCTACTATTCTGCACACACACGTACACATAATTACTCATGGACTAGACGAAGACCGACAGTAGCCGACGGTGGCCGAAGCAGCGGAGAAGGCCGATAGTGGCCGATATCTGTCGAAAAGAATGATATAAAAATGCGAGCGTTTGCGATGAGTGAGTTAGTCGAAATTGGGAATGCAATTAATTCGTGAGATTGACGGCGCGAAGATTAAGGCGATATGGTGTTCAAACAGTATTAAAGTGATTTAAAGAAAAGCGATAAAATAAAGTTGTGGTTATTTTAATTTAAAAGCGCATTCGTTTTATTTTTACTTCAAAACCGACTTCAAATTTTTATATTAGAAGTTCAAAAAAAGCATTTTCCTATCGAAAATATGAGAGGTATGGGCTTTAAATTTCGAACAAAGCATGTTGATAAGAAACAGTTTCAAAATCATCGAAAACCTTCCACTTCCTCTACCACTTCCTCTACCACCTCCCATGCAAATGTCTTAATCTTAGAAAAATACTGAATATGTAATTTCGTTTGTGTCACGTGTGTTGAAAAAATTATGAACTTTTTTCGATTGCATCTACCGCCTTCCATATAATTGTCACTTTTCTAAAGAATTTGAGGTGAGGTTTTTCTATTACATTAAACTCTTTCCTGTTTCGTCTGGAGTATCACATAATTCTGTTATTATTTTTTAATTGCTCATGTAGGGTGTGATGTGAAAGTGTTAGAGCTTTGTTTGTTAATTTGACGGCGGCAAAACTGTGATTGGTATCGATCATCATGCTCTCATAGTCTTATGGAAGGATATGTATATTGCTGCCTTTAATATCCAGATGTAGCCCAGGAATGTATTATAACGCTATGCTGAAATGTTCTTTCGACTGGTATATGCGTACGAAAGTCGTGTCTAATTGTGGTCCTTTCTTACACATGGAAATAATTGTAGCAGTGTTATTTATATGCTGAATATCTTTTAAAGCTTTTGGGTTCGCCAAGTTTTTGATGACTCTATAGTCACTCCTACCTCTTGCAGCCATACATTTATTGGATAAAAAATAGTAATGCTCAATTCATTACCATTTAAAGTGGTGATCAATGAGAGGTTCGTCCCTGTGGTGTAAATTGAAGTGAAACCATTGATATTATCATAACTACGATTTTTCGCCCAGCTAGAAAGGAAGGATGTAGCCTAGTGGGTAGCGTGTTGGTCTTGTAATGCGAAGGTCGTGAGTTCAAATCCCGGTCGACACAATATATAATTCCAGCATCTCGCCTGCCTCAATCAACGAAAATGAAAAATTCGTAGAAGGAGGGCTGTGCGAAGGGCCAACAACCCTTCCACAATAAATAATGAAAAATTGTAAGGAACCTGAAGGTCAGGAGGCCAAGGTCCGATTTGGGCTGTAGTGCCATTGTAGAAGAAGAAAGGATTACACTATTTTCACATTCAATGAAATCTGAGCGTATAATGTGTTTGTCTTACCGTTTGTAGCGCTAAGAAATAATGCTCGCACAGAGTCACCAAGGATACACAAATATTTTTGTCCCTCAAGAACCTCGATTCTGAGTGACCATTTGTACGTATGTCTGTCCGTCCTTCTGTCCGTCCTTCTGTCCGTCTGTCTACAACATAACTCTCGAAACCTTTGACCTATCGTGCAGAAATTTGTTGTTTGTTATTTGTAGCAAAAAAGTAACCTTAAATTTGTGAACGGGCCATATCCCCCACTCCTTCAAACCCCTCCCATGCAAATATCATGAAATTAAAGGAAATTGAATTTTCTTGGAAACTATTTCAAATATTGACGTGAAAATTAGGTCGTAGTATAATGAGGTGAATATCATTAACGCCAAAAAATATTGATCTGATCGCCTTACTCCTTCTACCCCCATACAAATGGGTAACTTTCAAATTGCATTTAGTGGGTTTGCATTGCTTCTAGCAAAGCTAGAAGAGCGAATTTTTGTCATAATTAGTTTTATTACAATTGCAATTAATGTTGGAAAAACTCACTCTTTCTACACCTCACATAAAAATTTCACGAAATTTCGAAATTTCAATTGAATTATTTTACTCTAACTAGAAAAAGTACAAACTTTAAATTTTGCCGAAATTTGTCCCTAAGCAATTGCAATAAATGCTTAAAAAAATATGAACTTCGCTTCACTCCTTCTATCACCTCCCATCAAAATGTTTGCATCGGAAATTCATGAAAAGTATTTCTCCTTCAAACATATGAGAGCTATCGACTTTAAAATTGTAACAATGCAATGTGATTAGGATGTTGATAAGAAAATTCGAAATCATCCAAGACCTCCCAGTTTCTCTGCCACCTCCCATACAAATGCCATAAATTCAGACAAAAATTGTTCAATTTCCTCGAAAATTATGAAAGCTACAAATTTGAATTCAATATGAAACATTTTGTATTCTATGTTCGTTATTATAAACAAAAATTACGAACCTCCCCCTCTGCTACTTTACCCTACAAAAATCACTGTTGACTTTTTGAAAGAATTTGAGATGACAAATATTTTCCGGTACAATAAACTCTTTCCTATTTCATCTAGAGTATCATATGATTCGGCCTTACGCCCAAAAGCTACAAACCTTCCCCCTCTGCTTTTACCACCTCCCATACAAAAATCACTATTGACTATTCCAAAGAATTTGAGATGATAAATATTTTCCAGTACAATAAACTCGTTCGTCCTCTATAAACTCTTTTATCTAGAGTATCATATGATTGGACTTGGGCGTAAAGTTGATTGATTTGATTGATAATGTGAAACTAAGAAATAATACTTGCTCCGAGTGGCTAAGGGAACAGAAAAATTAGTTGTCGCTCAACATTTTTTATTCCGAGATGTCCGTCCGTGTGCCCGTCTATTCATCTGTCAATAACAACATAACTCTCAATCGCTATGAACTATTTGTGTCGAGTTGAAAATTGTTGACATAATTTTGGACAAAATCGGAAACTATTGAATTTATTGACTTGAAAAGTGACCAAAGTATATTGGTGCGAATTTCATTTGCAACAAAATTTTCATATCTTCACTCCTTTTACCTCCACATAAAAGATTTATTTCAAAAAATGTTGATAAATAAATTGCACTAAGACTTTTGAAAAATTTACAATGTTCTTGTTAAGCCGAATGCTTTGAATTAAAATAACAGTTCTCCGTAATTGTTCTTTATTGGTTGCTGGTCAGTAAGCGAGAGACCAATTTTCATTTCTTCAGTTTTACAAAAGTATTGGATATTGCCAGATAACATTATATAAAATCGATATTGCCAGATAAAATTAAACATACAGGCCGCCCTGAAGTATCTTCAACAAAAATTGTTAGTCCATTGGAAGCGGTGCGACCTTGGTTATTGACCGACGAATGATACCATTTTTTGTACGTATGTCAATAACTCTGACTCGTCCGTCAATGCCTGGGATGACCTTGACAATTCTTCCGAGTAACCAACTTTGTGGAGGTAATTGGTCGTCAAAAACAAGAACCAGCATATTCTCCCTTATATTCGATGAAGCAGTCAGCCACTTGTGTCGTTGCTGAAGTTGAGGAACATATTCGCGTGACCATCGACGCCAAAAATGTTGCTGAACTGCGGATAGCACCTGCCATCGAGTTAATGATGATAATCTTCTTTCCGTTAGATCGGGATCTGGTAAAGCATTCATTGGACCGCACACCAGAAAATGACCCGGTGTTAATGCCGTCTCATCATTTGCGACTGTGCTGAGTTCCTCGAATGTTAAAGCAGATGATTTCAGCGTGCGGACTAAGTGGTACTTCGCACACTTTACGGCTGCCTCCCACAATCCTCCGAAGTGAGGTGCCCGAGGAGGGATGAAGTGGAACTTGATGCCACTATCTGCACAGGAATCCAGCAGTTGCTTGCAATGTTGTTCTGCATAAAACTTTCGACGAAACTCTTCCATTTTGGTTTTTGAGCCTACGAAATTGGTGGCATTATCACACGACAGCGTACTACAAACTCCACGTCTACTGATGAACCTTTTTAAAGCGGCAATGAATGCATTTGAAGTTAAATCCGAGACGACTTCTAAGTGCACCGCCTTGGTCGCGAAGCAGACAAATATTGCTAGATAAGACTTTTGCCATTTCTTTCCTCGAAGTTTATAGGAAGTCCAAAATGGTCCACAAAAGTCAACGCCTACATGACAAAAAGCACGAATTGCTTGTGTTCGGAGCGTAGGCAATGCTCCCATGATCTGGTTCATTATACGAGGACGATAATGAAAGCAATGGATACATTTTCGAACAACCCAATTTACAACCGATTTTCCGTTGAGGATCCACACCTTTTGGCGAAGTGTTGCCACCAAGCTCTGACATCCAGCATGCAACGACCTGAGATGAATAAATTTTACATATGCATAAACAAAAGGATGATTTTTGGGAAGAAGGATGGGATGTTTGACATTATAGGGTAGATTTGCGTTCTGCAAACGCCCACCAACTCTTAGAAGTTTTGGAGTACTGTCATCTAGAAAAGGACATAATGATTTCACAGTACTTTTTGGGCTAATCTGTCCATTGTGTTGTAAAGTCTTAATTTCAGCTGAGAAGTATTGTCGCTGTAGCACATATACCATCCTGTGTAACGCTTCTTCTAATTCCAATGGCGTTAGTTCTTCTCTCTCAATATAATCTTTTCCTTGACGCCGAAGCGATAGCATGTTGATAAAGCGAAGTACGTATCCAAAAATTCTTATAAATTTTCGATGATTGTTAACATATTTGTGATTCGAAATGAAATCCTCCTGACTATTTGTTCCGATTAAAACTGGTTTTGGTGTTCGAATTTCCGGCAGATTATCTCTTGTGTGATCGAATAGCTTTGTACCTGGCCAGAATTTTTCAGGTTTCTTCAAAAAATCTGGTCCTTCAAACCACATGGAGTCCAATAATCAACAGTTGCACCTCTTGATATTAGGTCCGCTGAATTCGCTTTCGAATTCACATGTTTCCATAAAACGTCCTTCGTTGTTAATTCTTGGATTTGTGCCACACGATTTGCGACAAATGTTGTCCAGGTAGATGGATGTCGGTGAATCCAATGCAGAACTATTTCTGAGTCCGACCAGAGATAAACTGTGGTAATAGCTGCGAATAGTATACGCACTGATTTGTAAAGGTTGGCCAGAAGCGATGATGCTAACAATTCTAAACGAGGGAGTGTTACCGTTTTCAAAGGTGCTACTCTTGATTTTGCAGTGACCAACTTGACGAAAATGTTTCCAAACGAATCTAGTACACGTAGATAAAAGCAACAACCATGTGCTCGATTCGAAGCGTCTGCGAAACCGTGTAACTCAACCGATGCGGAACCGTTTGGTACATATAACCATCGAGGTACACGAGTTCTACTCACTCCACATAATTGCTGTCTGAACTCGATCCATTTTTTTGAGTCCTTTGGGGGGAGTGTTTAATCCCAATCCAATTTCATAGCCCACAGTTCCTGCATAAACATTTTTGCTCGAATAATAATGGGATTTAGCAATCCTAGTGGGTCAAACAACTTCGCCAGGTCCGAAAGGACGACCCGTTTTGTTATTTCCGATGGTAGCTCGTTCAAATCTAACCCAAAACTGAGGTGATCAGCAATTGGATCCCACATAATTCCCAGGGTTTTTATAATTTCCGCATCATTAATCTGTCTCGGTGTTTCCCTATCACCTTCTGAAATATTGTCTAGAAAGTTTTTCTCATTTGAGAACCATTTTTTTAATCGCAAGCCTCCGTGGCCTAGAATAGCTTCTACTTCATTTTTAATCTTATTTAATTCAGCTAGTGTTTCTCCTCCCGAAATAAGGTCATCCATGTAAAAATCAGATTTCACTATGCGATGTCCATTTGGATAAACTTCTCGATAATTATCAGCTAAATAATTCAAGCAGCGTGTTGCTTGGAAAGGCGCTGATCTTGTTCCATACGTGACTGTCTTCAATACAAATGTTCGAAGTTCATCATTCGGATTTTCCCTCCAAAGAATTGCCTGGTAGAGCCAATCATCCTCAGTTACCCAAATTTGTCTATACATTTTTGGAATGTCAGCAATAATCGCAAACTTGTGATAGCGAAATCTTATCATAATTGAAAATAAGTCATTCTGTACAACCGGTCCACACATAAGTATGTAATTTAAGGATACATTTCAACTGGTCCGACATGATGCGTCAAAGACAACTCGAAGTTTTGTGCTTGAACTTTCTGGTCGTAAAACAGCATGATGCGGTATATAATATTTAGCAAGCTCACACTCTCTATCCATAAGCTTCATGTGACCTAGAGAATTTGATGTACTGGTCTTTTAATTCCAAATTTTTACACAACTTTCTTTCCAAACTCAAAAATCTTCTTTTTGCTATGTCGAAAGAGCTACCTAATTGGCTAGAGGATGATTTTAGAGGCAGTTTAACTATTAAACGGTTTTCTGGAGCGAATGAAATTGTTTCCAGGAAGTGTTGCTCGGCATCTTGCTCTTCTTGCGTCCAATTCGACCCATTAGTTACTAAATCCTCAACCTTCCAAAACCGTTCTACCTTTTCTGACAGATTTTCGTAAGTACATTCCAATTTTGTTTGAGCTATCAAACTCGTACCTTGATGCATATTCGCGCTTCTATTATAGCGTCCTCCGACAATCCATCCGAACTCTGTGTTCATCAGTATTGGAAGATCACCTGATATTTTCAATTTTTCATCAGTAAGCGCGTCGTACACTACACTTGCTCCCAAAAGCATGTCAATTTTTTGCGGTATGTTGAAGGCAGCATCGGCTAACCGAATACTAGTTGGAATATTCCAATTCGCAATGTTTATTTTCCTTTCTGGTTGTAAACCAGTAATACTTGGTAGAACCCACGCTTCTAAATCCGTCTCGAACCCTTTTAATTGTGATTTTATCCTTGCGTTGACAGAAAATTTTGATTTCGAAGAAACTTCAGCTATTCCACTGATCTCTTGGTTCAAGCGACGGCGCTTCAGTAATAATTTTTGAGCCAGATCTTCTGTTATAAAGTTTAATGTCGAAGCAGAATCCAAAACCGCACGAGCTGGAATTAATTCTCCAAATTTGTTTTTTATCCAAACTACAGCTGTTCAAAGATGACCTGATCCGCATTATTTATAATAAGTTCTGAATGTAACGAAGCGGAAGGACCATGTGCTAGTTCCATCTTCGACTTAGAAGTTGTTAGTGACGTTTCCGAACCTTGATTTGAAGAAGGCCGTGCCTCTGAAGTAGTGAAGCGGTGTAAAAGATGATTATGAGGAGCCTCGCAAATTTTACAGTGGGGCATGGCACATTTATCCGCAACATGTCCCTTGCTTAGGCAATTCAAACAAACACCCAATTTCTTCGCTTGCCTAAATCGATCATGTACATTAAGTTTGGCAAATTTGAAGCATTGCTCGATCGTATGATTTGTTCGTTGGCAATGTAGACAATTTAAGTTGAACGCCGCTAAACTGGTGGATTGTTTATTTCCTTTATTTCCAAATTTGGAACGAGTATTGTGCGAGAGCTTTCCTTCTATTGAATGGCTTCTGGTTTCCAACTGTTGGCAACGCCTGTTCAAAAACTCATAGCATGCCTCCCAAGTAGGAATCTCCGCAAAGTCCAAGGATTCTTCCCATTTATTTAATGATTGCTCATCTAATTTTTCTTTAACGATATGTAGAATTATGACGTTCAAAATTTCCTCTTTCGATCCTAGTGAATTAAGTGCTCTCAGATTAACGTTAAGTTTATCCATTAAGCTTATAAGTTCTGACGGAATACCATTTATAGCAACGGGAACATCGAATAATTGCCGAACATGAGCTTGAAATATAAGGCTTTTGTTCTCATAGCGAGATCTTAGAAGCTCCAAGGCATGAGTATAATTGGCATCCGTTATTTCTAATCCCTCTAATAATTCCTGCGCTTGACCTTCGAGGCAAGTTAACAAATGCTGGAATTTTTGTACACTGTCTATATCCTGGCAATCGCCCACCAAAGTCTTGAACTTACTTATGAAGCTCATATACTCCGTATAGTTCCCAGAAAATTTGGGTAAAGCTAACTTTGGTAATCGAGGATGAACCTTAGAAGCAAAAAACGAAGATTCAAATTTTTCTTGTCGCGCGGGTGAGAATTTATTCATAGATTCGTTTTCGCATCCATGCAATAATTTTAAGATTGCTGATTTTGTTCTGCAATACTGAGCTTCGAGCTCATCACGTTGTATTAGCTGTGATGGGTCCTCAGTTTCTATAGTATCTTGTAGGATTAATATTTGTTGAAAATATCTGGCAAGCAATCCCAATCGAGTTTCCAACTCTTCCCGGGTTATGGTAGCCACATTTTGATCCACAAAATTTTTAATTTTAGTAATACAACCTTTCATTGTTGCCCGTCGGGTTTTTGCAACTTCGCAACTTCTTCGGCGTCCATTTTGATTCCTGGTTGCCGGTTCTTTTTTTAAAAATGCGCGAACTGTCGAGAATACCGAACAAAGAACCGCAACTCACGCTATTTCGCATGTAAATAGTCTCGTTAATCACACGTTGGTTGCTACGTACAAACGATATTGTAACGGCACCCTTCCACGAAACTATCGATTTCGAATATTCCGATTTTTAATCACAACTAAATTGTCCGAAAATCCACGGAAAACGATATTCCCGCTCGCGAACAGCTCATTAATCGTCACAAAAAAAACCGATAGACGAACGCTATTTTCTGCGCAACAGTAAATTGTCCCGAGGATCAGCGAGAAACGATATTCCCGTTTTTACGCAGACGATTAACAGTCACAAGAACGCTGTTGCACTTGATTCCTTTTTTTTCGATTTTATAAAAAACCTAAATGTAATTGATTTCCCACAACACTGCACTCGATCATGCACTTCGAACCAATTTTCGATGCCATAGAAAAACTGTCGGCCCGTCGTGGCACCACCAAACTGTATCAATAATTTTAAATTCCAATTTGCACTGCATACGAACCAACTCACTTTTGCAACCGATTGTTGTCAAAATGCAATTGTTGTTTTAATATGTTAATTATCGCGATCAAAATCACGTCGGGGCCACCAAAATGTTAAGCCGAATGCTTTGAATTAAAATAACAGTTCTCCGTAATTGTTCTTTATTGGTTGCTGGTCAGTAAGCGAGAGACCAATTTTCATTTCTTCAGTTTTACAAAAGTAATTGGATATTGCCAGATAACATTATATAAAATCGATATTGCTAGATAAAATTAAACAATTCTATAAGAAAATTTGAAATAATGATAATAATTTATGATTAATGATTACTTAGAAATAATAGTTAAAACAATACATTACGTCAACTAATATTTAACAATTTAAAGCAATTAATAATCAACAAATTATTTATCGCTTTAAGCTGACTTTAACTGCATGCTAGATAAATTATAATCAATTAGGCAGCAACTATTATTGAAAATACGAGAACGAAAAGTGATTGGTTTGTTTTATCCATAGTTGGTGGCACATAGTTTCTCAAGGAATGACGCAGAATTCTAAACGTAATCGCTTCGAGCAAATACGGGGAATCAATTTCTCCTAAAATTAATTTAATCGCAAAAGCAGCCCTAAGGATAATCCGTCAATCCAGAGATTGGAGCTGGAGGTACTGTTCTTAAGAAGGAAAACGCAACTATGTAACTAATATTCTGTGCAGATCATTTTAAACCTGATTTAATTGCTCACTACTAAAATATTAACAAGTACTCACTACATGTACCACTATCATCCAAGTTAAAACTTTCAAGAATATCCGTGGGAAATTTTAAATCTAGCGTACTAGATCTTTATAAATGCAATTGAGAGTTAATAAGCCACACTTCCTTCGTCATCCCTATTTACTACCACTTTAACCTGCATATTGACTTCCTACGCTTACCTAGCTTTTTCCAAGACTAATTAAGTTGTTGTAACACATTTCATAAACACACTCGTCATCGAAGTTATTTTTCGCCTTATCTTATCTCGATTCGTTTTCGCAACAAAAATCTTAATGAGTAGGATTATTAAGCATGAAATTATAAAATCTTTGGTACTTTTACTTTTCACCGTACGACATCTTAAGCAATTTTAAATTTTAATTACCATCCAACAGTACTACACGTCGTAATACGATCCAAATTACATCTCGGTTGCCGCTAAACGGCTACAAATCTGCGTCAAAAGTTGATTCCAAGGTGTAATTAAACGCGATTCCCAGCTTAGAAACGCTTTATCGGTGTTGATATCTCGTAACTTGCATATAGAGCTACGGTCACGTTACGCGATTACGCCATCGACTTAGATCAGGTACCTTCGAGCCGCTCGAATGCAAGTTAAGTCACCAAAAGATTAGACCTGTCGCGCCATCACACCAGCATCTGGACCAATCGACCGACAATCCGTTAAAATCAAATTTATTCCTTTCCGAAATTCTAATGTCCCGCAAAGGTGTTAAAAGGTGTCGCAGAGAATGGTTAAGGTGACAGACGGAAAAATTTTAATTAATTAATGAACTCAATCTCGTCCGTAATTTGTGCGGCTGTGAACCGTCCGATGAAACGCTCTCTATAATTTTGCTAATGCTACATACTAAGTATCTTTAGTAGTAATCTCCGTATGCCGCAAGAATTTCTGGTTTTCGTTTTTTTTCTCAAAATTTTTTTTTCCTAAAAGACAGACGATATTTAGATAAATAGATTAGATGCCGGGATACCGGCCTACGATAAAGAGCGCGAGATTTGAAAAAGCACTGTGTTAGTCATAGTGACATAATACGAAATCGACTTCATAAATTTTAAATTCAAGCACGGTGACCGATTTGCTGGTGATTTATTGGAATAAATACGTGGTGATTTTGTAACAACGAAAAGGCATTAATTACTGTTTTTAAACATTTATGGGTATAAGAGCGACAACAAATTCGAAATATTTCACAAAACTTTAGAAACTTGTTTCGTAAATTGCTTGTATCTAATTAAGATATTAGCGGTTAGACTTGATCGATTCAGGTTCCTTTGTGGCACGATTTTGTTAAACAAATGCATTTTGTCAGTCATTCTTATTCTGTGTTTAAAATATAAAATCATTGTGATTGTGAGTAAAATCATAATGCACTCTTGAAATAGGGAAAAATTATAATTGTGCATTTCTAATACCTCATAGTTGGCAGGACGATCCGTACAAACTAATATCCAGGGAAATTGTTTCGGACTTCTCTTCGAGTTGCGCAATCGAGTTACTGGTGGTTTTATATTGTGTCCTGACCTCCTATAGAACTGAAAGGATGGCCACTCTTTAAATGGCAAAATAACACATTCATAGTGCGTAGCTTTTTGGTGTAATCTTAAGATTTTAATAGTTTTCATCCATCAAAAGTCACGGGGCAATAATCAGATATTCGAAAAATACTCACGCTTTACTCGGTCTAACAAATCGCTGTAAATGTACACAGAATATCGTGGGAAACTGTTTCTCATACCTTCATATAGTGAAGTGAATAGTATTTATGTAAATAGAAAATAGAATTTAAAGTCAAGCTGTGATTATGAAGTATTTAGATCTAGGATGACTGCTAACCGCATAAGGAGAGTAAATCAGTGCTGTTTAAGTGATTCTTCTTTGCAGGATATGCAAACGCATGGAAGCAGGTGAGAAGAAACATTCGCTGTCTCTTGAAAAGGTAAAATTTAAGTGACTGTACCATATGTCCCATGACAAGTAAACTCAAATATTTTCCATTTTATAAACTCTAAATTCTTGAATATAAAAAAGTATTGTGATCTACTTGTGAAAGTCATATTCAAACTTAATTAACCCAAAGACAAAAAAGAATCGTTTGTCAGTACGCCGTACGTGTACGCTCAGCGTATAATGACTCCAAAATCCTTGAATATAGAAAACTCACATTTGGCTAGAATTTTAAACTACAAAATACAATAGCCGCGTATTCCCTTGTTAAAAGAATGAAAGGGAGACACCAACCGAAAACGACTCTCTGCAAGGATGCAGAAGGGAGCATTCTAAGTAATGCGAAAGATATAAAATTAAGATGGGCGCAATACTTTGAAAACCATCTTAATCCGAGCCCATCACCCACACGAACTGCAGCAGCAGACACGATAGGAGGTATAACTGATGTAACAGCTGATGAAGGATCCGCTCTGAGTCCTCCCACACTCAAAGAAGTAAAAATGGCCCTGAGGAACCACCCAAACAACAAAGCGCCAGGCACTGATCAAATTCCAGCTGAACTTCTAAAAGCCGGCGAGACCTGTATAGCGCTTCTCCTACATAGATTAGTTACGGACATATGGACGCCAATCTTCAGGAAGTGTTTCCTGTTTCCTCAAGATTGGCGCAAGAGCATTATGTGCTCAATTTATAAAAAAGGTGACCAACTCTGCACCGAAAACTACCGAGGAATATTTCTGTAGTGTCAATCAAATTCCTGTTAAGACCCCCTATAGGGACATAGGACAGAAACAATTCTCTTCCACAAGCCGCGATCCTGAGCATCGGCTTTAAGCTGTTGCCAGGACTTGTTTATTCCTCTGGCCTCCTGCTCAACTGCTCGCTTCCATGTGTTACATGGTCGACCAACCCGACGTCTTTCTTGAGGGTTATAATCCAGAGCCTGTTGTGCGATGTTTCGCTCTGGTTTCCTCAAAGTATGACCAATCCACTGCCACTTTCGCCGTTGAATCTCAATACCTATTTTAGTCTGGCGAGTTGTACTCCAAAGGATACCGAAGGCCTGCCGAGCTTTATTTAGCCGAGCCTCAACATCCTTTTCGGCTCCGCCGTCCATGCAGACAATGCTTCCGAGATAGCAAAAATCTTGCACCTCTTCCACATCCTGTCCATTAAGAATTGGTGAATTAGTGAAGAGTGGGAGGAGTATATCGGCTGTTATTTCCGGGTCCGCTTTGAGGAGTTCGGTTGGTAGTCCGTCTATACCTGGAGCTTTCCTTCCCGCCATTGACCGAATGGCGGAAACTATCTCTTCCTTATCTAAGGGATCGTCCCTAATAGAGGATTGTTGCGGTTGGATGTTTGGTAGTTGTTCTGTTTCCGGAATATCTTCATCTGACAAAATGTTTAAAATATCAGAGAAGTATTCCTTCCTTCGTCGCAACTGGTGTTCACTCATATTAAGGAGAGTTTCGTTGACATCTCTCACCAGGTGGTTGGCGGTGCAATTCCTGTTCGTCAACTGTTTTATGATTTTAAATAGTGAACCCATATCCCCAAGGCGAGCCGCAGATTCTGCCTTGTTTGCCAGATCTTCAATGGCCTTTCTCTTGTCGCGTCTAACAGCCTTTTTCAGCTGTATATGAGCATCGCGGTAGTTCTGCCTCAAGTCGGGAGTTCGTTGGTTGACATCGGGTTGAGAGACGATTGCCAATTTGGCTTTTTTCCGATTGCCAACCTTGTCCCATGTGTCTTGCGACATCCAGGGTTTCTCACCTCCCACAGATTCTTCAGCACTAATTCGAAAAGTATTTCAGGTTGCCTCCCAATTGGCGTCCAGTGTGCGCATTTCATGTTCACCCAATGTGGATGACTTTTCGCGTAGAACGGTGGTGTATTCGAGTTTTTTGTTGGGATCTCTGAGTTTATCCACATTAAGCTTGCGCTTCATTTGAAGAATTTGTGGTCGTCGGATAGCTGCTGTACACAATCTCAAGCAGGCAACCATCAAGTGGTGATCGCTGCCCACGTCAGCTCCACGTTTCGCTCGCACATCGAGGAGGCATCTTCTCCATCGGCAACTTATAGCCAAATGGTCGATCTGGTTCTGAATAACACCATCAGGGGAAACCCAAGATGTTTTATGATGACTTTTGTGTGGAAAAAGGGTCCCTCCGATGACCATTTGCCGAGTACTACAAAACTCCACAAATAATTCGCCGTTTTCGGGTCTTTTAATCCAAGGTCGTGAAACGTCGACCCAAGGGTCACCATGCCTCCCCATGACGTGTTCTAGTCCAGTGTTGTCTGATCCAACCTGGGCATTCATATCTCACGAGATGATAATAATACCACCTCTTGGAACACGTTCGAAGGTGGCACTCAGTTGGCTATAAAACTCCTCTTTGTCACCAGATGTTGCGGTATTAGTTGGTGCGTAGCACTGCAGAATTGTGACGTTTCTGACTCTGATCCTGAGCCTGACGACGACAATCCTATCCGAGATTGGTTCCCAGCTAATGAGACTGTTTCTCGCTCTCGGCGTAAGGACGAACGCCACGTCATTTCTGGCTTCACTTTCAGGGCCAATGTACAGAATAGTATTTCTGCTAGGGTTTCGTTCTTCTCCTCATCCTGTCCACATGACCTCGCTCAAGCCCAAGATTTGGATGTTATATTGCTCCATTTCACGGTCGATCACTGATTGGCGGTGCAAGGGCCGAGTAACCCCAGCTCTTCCCCCGTCATTCAATGTTCGAACGTTCCAGAAGCCAATCATATTCCGTTTTCGAATGCCAAAAGTCGTTACCGTAGAATCAGTCCGTATCCGAGGCGATGTATCCGTTTCTCGTATCATTTAGGTCTTAAGATCACGGGTGATAAGCCCATGATCAGTGAGTGTCCATTTGCCATTTTTTAGGGCAAGCAGGACCGGCTGTGGTTGAATTCTATAGCCCCATCGGGGGATAGTTAGCTCAGGTCCGTAGAGTCGCTAGTCTCCAAAGATAGTTGCAGGAATTGGTAAAACCTCATACTACAACCCCCTTGCGTACGTCTTATAAAATCTTGACGAAAATTATAGAAAAGAGAATTAAGCCCTATGCTGACAAAGTAATTGGTGATTACCAAGGTGGATTTAGAGTTCAACGATCGACCACGGACCAGATATTCTCAGTTAAACAGGTGCTGGGAAAGTGCTGGGGGTAATATTGATGTGCACCAGTTATTTGTTGACTTCAAACAAGGATACGACAGTATTGGCAGGCGCGTACTGTATAAAATCATGTTGGAGTTTGGAGTCTAATCGAAACTGGTTCGGCTTACAAGAATGACAATGACCGAGTCTTTGTCACGAGTCAGAGTAGAAAACGATCTGACTTCCAGTTTTAAAAGAGACAACGGCATTAAGGAAGGCGACGGCCTCGCACCAATGCTTACAACTTCACTCGAATATGTTGTTCGGAAACTTCCCGTTGATACCAAGGGAACACTATCTTCAATTCCACACAACTCGTAGCATATGCCGACAATATAGATATCCTTGCAAGATCTCTGCAGAGTGCTAAGGAGGTATCTGTATACCTTGACTCGGTAGCAAGGGAAGTCGGATTACGTATTAATGAAAACAGAACAAAAATAAACTGCCAACAAGTCGGGCGAAACTTTATTATTTTTGGGACAAAATGCGCATGCGTAGAAAGTCAATATGCAGGTTCGAGTGGTTAGGGAAGACTAAGTGAAAGGAGCTTCTTGGGCAGGGCAGTTCGCAATTTAACAGTTTCCGGAAACGTTCAAAAGCTCCATATTTCATTGGTTTATTTATGCAGGTTTGAGTTTCATGAAGGGAGGGTGATAGTAAGGGTGGGTGGATGTTAATAGTTTCTTAATTGATTGCTTGAACCAAATCCAATATTCTTTGAATAGAATGTCAGTTTCATAGACGAAATTGCATAGAATTTTCATTGGATTCGGTGTATTTTAAATTCACGAAACCAAACATTTGTATGGGAGGGGGTAGAGGAGGTAAAGGAATCGTAAAATTTGTGATGCAGTTTTATTTCTTTTCTCTTGTGAGGTGCTTGTACAAAATTTCAAGTTTGTAGCTTTTAATTTGTTAGTTATTAGTTGATTTAATGAAATTGGTCGAAATCATACTTTCGTGTGGGAGGGGGTAAAAGGGCAAGTGCTATCTCAAAAATTTTAACGTAATTTTATTTCAACTATTTTTGTAAGTTCTTGTGCAAAATTTCAAATTGATAGCATTTAATGGTTAAGTGATAATTGATTTCTCAGAAATGGTCGAAAAAAAAATTTTGTATGGGAGGGGGTAGAAGTTTTGAAGATATTCGACCAGTTAATATTTTAAACTCTTGAAGATTTTTTTTAAATGTATTTCGCAAATTTTCAAGATCCTACCTAAAAATTTCATTCAAAAATTTTCAGTTTATGTGTTTTTTTCATTGCACATGAAACACTTTGTGCACGTTAGACCCCCACTTCGGTGCATAACAATTTTGGAACAAATTATTATTTTTTTTCTATGTACATTAAATAGATGTGTCGACGTGTAAAATTTAAACTTTGTATCTTTTACCAGAGCCATAAAAAAATCACTCAAAATTTTCAACATTTTCGCTTTCCACCTCCCTCCCCTTACACCCCCCAACTTAAATTTTTTACCAAAATTCAAGACTATATAGCTCTACAATCTGACAAATTTTCGATTTGATATGTGTACTCAATTTTGAGATTTGGTGATTTGTAGTTTTGGAAAGTGCGCCATTTTTGAAATGCTCCCCATTTCCCCCACTACTATTATGTCAATATATTGTATATTTTTCTTATGTCACTAGTAAAGCTTAGTATTTATTTCAAGTTTCAATTACATAGCTTAAGAGACAGTCGAGATATTAATTTTTAAGTGTTTTTCTTTGCACCCCCCCTGACCCTCCCCCTTACAAGAATTAGCTTTTATCTAAACTGATTCTAGTAGAACTTGATGCCATCTTAATTGTCTCAAAATATCAATTTTTTATGGGTAGCAATTTCGAAGATATAATCATTTGAAAAAAAAATTCGGCCGCCAATTGGTTCTTAGCCCCCCTTTTCGCACCCCAATGGATAAAAAAATTAAATTATTTTTAAAAGTTGTCCCACAAACTCCTCTATATGTGTGTTGATTTTTAGCTTTCTAGCTGTAACCATGGTTGAGATATTTGAATTCGTATTTTTCGGTTTAAGCGCTCCCCCTGCCTCCCCCTGAATTCGTACACCCCCCAAAATGGGTATCCGCCTGAGATCCGCAACTACCTACAATTCCTCCAAAAATGAACTTTCTATCTTGAAGGGTTTGGGAGTTAATGTGCGCTGAGCGTACACGTCGGCGTACGGCGTACGGCGTACGGCGGACGACGGACGGCGGACGGCGGACGGCGGACGGCGTACAGACAGACGGATTTTTTTTTTGCATTTTTCGGCTATTTTAGTCATGAAACGCGAAAAAAAAAAATTTCAGGGTAGCAAATTTTTTTTTTTTCCCAAGTCGATCACAATACTTTATTATTAAAATAATAAAGTAATTATTACGCAAACTAGGAAAAAGACGCCAATCAGACAAAATATTACAGTAGGAGACTATAAACTGGAAAACGTAGACAACTTTATACACCTAGGGACGAACCTGTTGAAGGATGGAAGCGAACCCATCGAAATCAAAAGAAGGATAATGATGGCAAACAAAACATATTATTCGATACTTCCAATAATTAAAAACAAAAACGTACACTGGAAAACAAAACTTAAGTTATATAAAACGATCATAAGACCTATGGCAGCGAAACGTGGACATTAACTCAGGCGTCCGAAAAACTCCTTAACGCCTTTGAAAGAAAGGTCCTCAGAAGAATCCTCGGACCTGTGAGGGAAGACTCGATCTGGAGAATACGATACAATAGAGAATTGTATGCCATTTTCGACAATCCAGAAGTGTCAACCCTCATAAAATTTAAAAAGTTACAATGGGCTGGTCATATGGAGCGGATGGATGACGGGAGAATTCCCAAACGCACACAAAAATGGAAAGTCAACGGAGAAAGACCGGTCGGAAAACCACAGAAGCGCCGGGAGGATTCGATTGACGCAGACAGCGAATGACTGCTAAGATTTTCTAACTGGAGGACGCGGTCACTGATCCGAGATGGATGGAGGCAAAGTATTCACTAGGCCAAGGTCCGATTTGGGCGTAAGCGTAAACTTTTGGCTAACACCTCCCATATACTCTAAGCCAATTTACTCAGTGCGTATAAAATTTAGCGGGCTGCAATTGTGCACCAAATAATTATTTAAAATTATTAGTATGGCCAAGAAAAATTAGACTATTAGCTTCACCCCTTCTTCCCCCTCCCATACAAAATGACACAATTGCGCAATTTGACAATAAACGAATTTGTTTGAAAAGTATAAAAGCTGTTGGCCTGAAATTTGGAATATGTTACTTTTATCATAACATCAATCTACCGTATAATTATGCGTGTTCTCTTCCTCCTTCTACGACCTCCCATACAAACTGTACAAACGAGGTAAAAACAGAGGGGGAGGTTTGTAATTTTTGTATGTGACACTGAACGTAGTATATAAAATATTTCATGCTAAATTTAAAGTTTCTTGCTTTCATAATTTTCGAGTAAATTGAACAATTTTTTTCTGAATTTATTGTATTTGTATGTGAGGTGGCAGAGAAAGTGGGATATTTTAGATAATCTTGATTCTGCTTACCAACACCCTAATCACATTGCTTTGTTACAATTTTAAAGTCGATAGCTCTTATATGTTCGAAGGAGAAAAACTTTTCTTGAATTTCCAAACCAAAAATTTGTATGGGAGGTGGTAGAAGGAGTGAGGTGAAGGCGATATTTTTTTTAGCATTTATTACAACTATTAAGGGATAAATTGTGGCAAAATTTCTACTTCTTCTAGTTTCAATGAAATTCGGTTAAATGCATTTACCAAAATTCTGCATTTGTATGGGAGAGGGTAGAAGAAATATCGGAATCAAAATCACATTTTTTGACATCAATCATATTTAAAAAAGTATATTTTTCTCAAATTTTGAAGTTGATAGCTTTGACGGTTTTGAAGAAAACTAATTTAATTGAAATTCCGAAATTTCGTAAAATTTGTATGGGAGGGGGTAGAAGGAGTGAGGTAAAGTTAATAGTTTTTCCAAAATTAGTTGCAATTATAATAAAATTAATTATGACAAAAATTGGTTCTTTTAGCTTTGCTAGTTACAATGCAAACCGAATAAATGCATTTTTGAAAATTGTGCATTTGTATGGGAGGTGGTAGAAGGAGTAAGGAGATCAGATCAATATTTCTTTAGGTTAGTTATTTTTATATTATTATACTATGACCTAATTTTCAAGTCAATAGCTGAAATGGTTTCGGAGAAAAATCAATTTTTTTTAAATTTCGAAATTTCATGAAATTTGTATGGGAGTGGGGGAATGTTGCCCGTTCACGAACTTAAAGTTACTTTTTTGCTAAAAATGACACACAACAAATTTCAGCACGATAGCTCAAAGCGTTCGTGAGTTATGTTGTAGACAGACGCACAGACGGACAGACAGCAACTCGGAATCGAGGTTTTTGAGAGACAACAAATATTTCTGTACCCTTGACGGCTCTGTGCGAGCATTATTTCTTAACGTTACAAACGGTAAGGCAAACATTTCATCTAGAGTATAAATATGCCAGCTTTACCACTCGTTACGGTCGTTCTCACTCGCCTTCTCCTAACTTCTCAATCCCATTTCCTTCCATGACTGTGTGTTTGCATTGCATATAAAGGCTGAAATTGCCTAGAACACAGGATATTCTGTAAAAAAAGCGCCTCAGCGCAAAATATGTAGGAAGAACCTAAGCTATAAATGCGAGTGTCTTCATTATGGTTGAAGCTGGAAAGCTGAAAATCGATCCATATATGGAAAGGTTTGTGGAACAAACTCTAAAAATAATTTAAGTGTAAATTTTTCAATTTTTTTTTAGGGTCAGAAAAGTGCAAAGGAAAACACCTCACGTTCATATCTCGACTATCTCTTAAGAGATGAAATTGAAATTTGAAACATATATTAAGCTAAGATTTGATCAGGGTATTTCAAAAATAGTGTACTTTCAAAATTTCAAACCGTTATATCTTAAAATACGGACCCACACACACTCGTATGCTAGTTCGAAAAATCTCTGAGTCCTAAGGAGTACCTACACTATGGTAGCTTTCAACAACGTGTGACCAGAAGCAATTACTGGAGCACTTTCCAATCTGAAGGTGAATACTTTGCTTGACATGCTGATTGATTTGATGATAATATCTAGGATTATCAGCACAAAGCTGGGAGTCACATCTGATAGAAGGTTAGTTAGCAGACTCAACATTTCTTTAGAATGTGGCGGTCAATGGACTACTGCTAGAACTGAATGTGGCGGGTTGTAAAGTGATTGCTTATGAGGACGACATATCTATCACTGACTCTGGTAAGAATCCTTGTAATCTTGGTGAGATTATACAAAATGCCCTCTCGAAACTCTTTTAATAGACTCGTGAATATGGACTGGATGCGAATCCTCATGGAAGCACACAATTTTCCATGTTGACTCTCATTCCCTTGCACCAATTTTATTTTCGCAGATAGAGCAAAATATGTGGACCTTATTTTGGAAAGAAAACTAAGCTGGAAACCGGATATTGAAGAACGTGTAAGTAAAGCTACTATTGCGCTTTACTAAGGTAAGAAGTGGGAAATGCAGACCAAAGTAATGCATTGGCTCTACGTTGCCGTCATTATACCCATCTTGCCATATGTTATGATTATATGGTGGACTGCCCTAAGGACAGAAACAATCCGCTCACTCCTCGGCAAGATGCAGAGAACAGCATGTTAATGCATAAATGGAGCTCTAAAAACAACCCCTTCTGATTCATCTGCTGCCTCTCGATATTATTCGTGCATGACCGTAAGTCTAGCAGCCCGCCTGAAAGAAACTCGCCAGTGGACCTGCATTCAAACTGGTCACTCCATAATTCTTGAAGATTTCGAGAATTTAACTGAAAACACAGACTATACTCTCCATATTTCCATTTGGTTAATAATTTCCTCACCGTCATCACCACGAACAAGATTTGGAGGCAGATGAAAGACGGGAGGAAGAGTCCATTTCCTTAGATACTGATGGCTTCAAAACTAGAAGTGGAGTACGAGGAAATGTTTCGACTTTAATGCTTAACTAAAGCATAACTTTCCTTCTTGTAGTGTGTTTCAATCATAAGTGATGGCGATAAAAGAAGCCTTTGCCCAAAAATTAAACATTCGGCTGTGCTGGGTACCATGGCAAAGGGTCATTCCAGCCAACTGCAATACCCTCAAACTTGCTCGGACCGAAACCTTCTGGAAAATTCAATCTGATAATCTGATGTAGAACTCCGCCATAGACGGTCCCAAGCCCGAGTTGAGAAAGGAGGAGGGAACATGGAGTTAACCTGAATGGCTAGTAACACCAGTGCGTCTCAGGAAGTAGGCAAAAAGTATGACATAGTTGGACTTGCAGCATAGCTGTGAGAACTCCAGCTTGTCATATTTAGCTCAAAACTCCCACCCTTTTTCTACTAGGGTGTAATAAATAAGTAGGACCGGTCCTCCAGGTCGGGGGTTGGGCGAGGCGCCGACAACGCATCACCGGAAAAAGAACACTGTCCAGAAACCTGAAGAACAGCCTCGGAAAGGATGGACTCAACGGCAACGACCCCGCAAACGAAAAATGGACTACTCTATTGGATCTTGGAATGTTCGATCCTTATTTAGGACAAGAGCTCTGAAAGAGTTTCTCGAAGAAGTGGCAAAACACAACATCAACATAACTGCCATCCAAGAAACGAAATGGCTCGGTAACGAAATCATGGACATGAGATCACACACAATCTATACAAGTGGAAAATTGTCGGGAAGCAGAGAGTTTGGAGTCGCTTTTGTCGTTGACAAAAAATTTAAACAGCAGGTCACGAGCTTCAGACCAGTAAGTGAAAGATTGTGTGCAATCCGAATAAAGACTAAATTCTTCAACACTTGGTTGATCAACGTTCACGCATCAACAGAAGACAAGAACGATATAAATAAAAACGAATTTTATGCCACCCTAGAGACAACCTATGACTCACTGCTCTCGAATGACCTAAAAATTGTCTTAGGGGATTTTAATGCAAAAGTCGGAAAGGAGGAGGCTCATAGAGGAACAACAGGAGGGCACAGTCTCCATGACATAACCAACGACAATGGCCAACGTCTTATTGATTTCGCAAGCAGCAAAAATATCATAGTAAGCTCTACGTGCTTCCCACATCGCGATATTCACAAACGAACGTGGGCATCACCAGATGGTCACACCTTCAACCAAATAGACCACGTTCTAATTGAGAAAAGGGCTGCTTCCAGCATACTTGATGTACGAACTCTCCGCGGTGCGAATTGTGACTCTGACCACTATCTAGTCAGAGCTAAGTATCGATGTAAAATAGCTTGTCGTGGATATTCGAAAACGAGTAGAGCTCGCAAACTCAATGTCGACAAGCTTAACGACGAAACGGTGGCGCAGGCTTACATGTTAGCATGTAATAAACACCTAACACCAATATATGAAGATATCAAAAATATGTCAGTGGAGAATGCGTGGATAAAAATACGAGACGGCATCAAATCCTCCGCGGAAGAGGTATTAGGGTATCAAGCACGGCGAAAAAATAATGATTGGTTCGACCAAAAATGTCGCGACGCAATAGATAGAAAGAACGAAGCTTACAAAATTTTTACTGAACGACCAACACGAGCCAAAAACGAAAGATATGACGAGCTTAGGCGATATGCGAAAAAGACCTGCAGACGAAAACAAAGGAAGTACCATAATGACAAGATACAAAAAATGGACGACGACATGAGAAAAAAAATAAAACGCGGGACGCATACGCAATAGTAAAAGATTTAAAAAAGGGATATAAACCAAAAACCAGTCTCTGCAAAGACGCAGAGGGCAATATCATCAGCGACACAGAAGAAATCAAAAGGAGATGGGCTTCATACTTTGAACATCTTTTGAATCCCATCCCAGTAGCACCGATAACGATAGACAACATTTCAATTGAAGCCTCAACTGACGAACATGAACCATCATCGACACCACCCACGCTTGCTGAAATCAAAGCAGCCCTATGTGACCAAACACGAAATAAAGCGCCGGGAATTGACGAAATACCAGTTGAACTTCTGAAAAACGGTGGAAACTGTGTCGCTGAAATACTGTACAACATGATATGCAAAATTTGGACAGAGGAAATCATACCCGACGAGTGGCGAAAAAGCATTATATGTCCAATTTACAAGAAAGGAGACAAACTCTGCTGTGAGAACTACAGAGGCATATTATTGTTGTGTACGTCCTATAAAATACTGACAAAAATAATTGAACGTCGTATTAAGCCCTATACAAATCAAATAATTGGCGAATACCAAGGCGGATTCAGAACCGGACGATCTACAACAGACCAGATATTCTCGGTGAAACAGGTGCTTGAGAAATGCTGGGAATATAACACAGACGTGCACCAAATATTCGTAGATTTTAAACAAGCATACGACAGTATCGACAGGAGCGTACTGTACCAAATCATGCTTGACTTTGGAATTCCTCCAAAACTAGTCCGACTAACAAGACTCACAATGACGAACACTGAATCCCAAGTGAGAATACAAACCGATTCCACAACCAGCTTTCGAACGGAATGTGGTTTAAAGCAGGGAGATGGTCTAGCTCCTATGCTTTTCAACTTGGCACTAGAGTATGTCGTCCGAAAAATCCCAGTCGACACCAACGGGACACTACTATTCAAGTCCACCCAACTAGTAGCATACGCTGACGACATTAACATTCTAGCAAGATCCTTCCCTAGTGCTAAGGAGGTATTTGTCAATCTTGACTCCGCCGCAAAAGAAGTCGGGTTGCGCATTAATGAAAGCAAAACAAAAGTAATGACGCAAACAAGAAGGAGAACGCCAATCAGACAAAACATAACAATTGCGGAATGTAATTTGGAGAGTGTGGACAACTTCATATATCTTGGGCCTAATCTAGCAAAGGACGGTAATGAAACAGACGAAATCAAACGACGGATAATACTTGCAAATAAGACGTATTATTCGGTACTTCCAATAATGAAATCCAAGAAAGTGCACAGGAACAATAAGCTGCGGATTTATAAAACTGTTATACGACCTGTGCTCTGTTATGGCAGCGAGACGTGGACATTAACGCGAATTTCCGAAAAAGCAGTTAACGCATTCGAAAGAAAGGTCCTCCGAAGAATTTTGGGACCTGTGAAGGAAGGAACGGAATGGCGAATAAGATACAACCATGAGTTGTATCAACTCTACGACGAGCCAGAAGCTTCAACGTTGATCAAGCTACGTAAACTGCAGTGGGCTGGCCATGTAGAGCAAATGGAAGACAGAACAATCCCCAAACGTGCTCTTAAAGGCAAAGCGAGTGGTAACCGGCCAGTAGGCAAACCACGCAAGCGATGGGAAGACTCGGTTGATGAAGACAGCAAAGCCATTTTAAAAATTAGCAGCTGGAGGACGCGGTCTTTGGATCGAGACGATTGGAGGCGACGACTTCAGGAGGCCAGGGCCCGATTTGGGCTGTCGCGCCATTGATGATTATGAATCTGATGTAGAGAAGCTCAGTATGCGTCTAGCAAATTATAAAGTGTAACTTAATTTGGATTAGCAATTTGCAATTAGCAATGCCAACGACAGATGGTGTTACATGCAACACAACCAAACAGATGTAAAACATAATGGTAGACTGATCTTGCTAAACAGGCAAATGATCAGCTCCCTTATAGGTGTCATTACTGCATATTCAGAGGCAGTGTTCAATGTTTTAGCAGAGCTGCAACACCTCATAGTGAGCTCTGATTGGTTCATCGAGTGGGAGTCTCCTTCTGAGATCCTGGGATATTACAATGGGTCAGCTTATGTTCTAGAAGCACAACGACCTGTGTCTGAGCATCCACCTCAACATACCTACCTACCTATATCTCAATAAACTGCCAACAAGTCGGGCGAAACTTTATTATTCTTGGGACAAGTTGCGGATGAGTGGAAAGCTAATATGCAGGTTAGAGTGGTTCGGGAAGTCTAAGTGAAAGGGAGTTCTTGGGCAGGGCTGTTGTTAATTTAACAATATTTCATTCGTTTCTGCAAGTTTCGGTTTTCATGAGGGGAGGAGGAGGGGTAATAGTAAGAGTGGTTGGATGTCAATATAATAATTAATTGCTTGAATCACGTCCAATATTCTCTGTATAGAATGTATTTCATAGACTAAGTTGCATAGAATTTTCATAAAATTCGGTATATCCTACATTCTACGAAACCGAACATTTGTATGGGAGGGGGTAGAGAAGGTAGGGGAATCGTAAAATTTGATATGTAGTATTATTTCGATTCTTTTGTAAGGTGCTTGTATAAAATTTCAAGTTCGTAGCTTTTAGTTTGTTGGTTATTAGTTGATTTAATGAAATTGGTCGAAATCATAGTTTAGTATGGGAGGGGGTAGAAGGGCAAGCGCGATTTCAAAACTTTTAAAGCAACTTCATTTGAATTATTTTTATAAGTTTCTATGCAAAATTTGAAAGTGATAGCTTTTAAGAGTTAGCTGATAGCTGATAACTGATTTCTTAACAATGCTCGAAAAAATAATTTTGTATGGGAGGGAGTTAAAGGTTTTCGACCAGTTAATATTTCGTATATTTAGGGATTTTTTTTAAATGCATTTCGCAAAATTTTCAATTTTTTACCTTAAAATTTCACTCAAAACTTTTCAGTTTATGTGTATTTTTCAATTCACATGAAACACCTTGTGCACGTTAGACCGGGGGGGTCGGTTTATAACAATTATGGATCAAGTTATTATTATTTTTGTATGTACATCAAATAGAGGTATTCACATGCAAAATTTTAACTTTGTATCTTTCACCAGAGCCCTAAAAAACTCACTCAAAATTTTCAACATTTTTGCTTATCAGGGAGGTTACACCTTCCAATTTCAATTTTTACCAAAATTACCTACTATGTAGTTCTACAATTTGACAAATTTTCGACTTGATATCTATACTATTTTTTGAGATATAAGTATTTGTAATTTTGAAAAAAGCGCCATTTTTTAAATGCTCCCCATTTCCCCCCACTACTATTATTTCGACATGTTATATTTTTTTTGTATTTTCCTAGCATAGTTTAATATAAGTTTTAAATTTCAAGTACATAACTTAACAGATAGTTGAGATATTAATTTTTAAGTGTTTTTCTTTGCACCCCTCCTGACCCTTCCCCTTACAATAATTAGCCACTTTCTAAGCTGGTTCCGATGGAACTATATGCCACCTTAATGGTCTCAAAATATGAATATTTTACAATAAGTAATTTCGAAGATATAATCATTTGAAAAAACAATTCGGCGACAATTTGATTTGAGCCCCCCCTTTTCGGACGCCAATGGATAAAAAATTAAATTATTTTTAAAGTTTGTCCCACAACTTTCTTTATATCTGTACTGATTTTCAACTTTCTATCTATATTCGTAGTGGAGATATTAGCAAGTGTAGTTTTCGACTTTTTCCCTCCTCCCGCCTCCCCCTTCCACCTAACACCCCCCAAAATTTAGAAAATAGAGCTCACTTACCCAATCAACAATCCACCCAAAAACGAACATTCTACCTTTAACGGTCTCGGAGATATGAGTCCATATGTACGGCGTACGGCGGGGCGGATTTTTTATACTCTAGATGAAATCTGAGAGTATATTGTGTTTGCCTTACCGTTTGTAACGCAAAGAAATACCGCTCGCACAGAGCCGTAAAGGGTACAGAAATATTTGTTGTCGCTCAAAAACCTCGATTCCGAGTGACCGTCTGTCTGTCTGTCTGTCTGTCTGTCTGTCTGTCTGTCCGTCTGTCCGTCTGTGCGTCTGTCTACAGCATAACTCTCGAAAGCTTTGAGCTATAGTTCTACAAATTTTTTTGTGTCATTTTTAGCAAAAAAGTAACTTTAAGTTCGTGAATGGGCCACATCCTCCCACTCCTTCTACCCCCTCCCACACAAATTTCATGAAATTTCGAAAAATTAAGAAATTGATTTTGTTTGAAACTATTTAAGCTATCAACTTGAAACTTAGGTCAAAGTATTATAGTATAGATGTAATTAATACCACAGAATATTGACCCGATCCCGTTACTCCTTCTACCACCTCCCATACAAATGGTCAATTTTGAAAAATACATATTTTCGATTTTCATTGAAACTAGTAAAGCTTGAAAAACGAAATTTTGTCAGAATTAATTCTACTATAATTGCAATTTATTTTAAAAATAATTTTCAACTTCACCTTACTCCTTCTACCCCCTCCCATACAAATTTCACGAAATTTTGAAATTTAAATTAAATTATTTTTCTTCGAAACTGTTAAAGCTATCAACTTAATATTTTGTATAAAGTATACAATTAGAAATATTAATAATGCGAAAAAAAAATATTTTGATCCGTACACTCCTTCTACCCCCTCCCATACAAATGCATAATTTTTGTTAAATGCATTTTATCGATTTCCATTCAAACTAGAAAAAGTACAAACTTCAAATTTTGCCAGAATTCGTTTTTTAATAATTGAAATAACTGTTAGAAAAAATTATCAGCTCCGCTTCACTCCTTCTACCACCTCCCACACAAATATCTGTATTGTAAATTCAAGAAAAGCATTTCTCCTTCGTGTATGTGAGAGCTATCGACTTTGAAATCGAATCAAAGCATGGTGATAAGGATGATGATAGTTTCAAAATCACCTTAAACCCTCCACTTCCTCTGCCACCTCCCATACAAATGCCTCAATTTAAGGAAAACTATGACCAATTTCTTTAAAAATAATGAAAACTAAAAACTTTAAATTCAGCAAAAAACATTTTGCATGCCATGTCCGGTGTCATATACGAAAAATACAAACCTCCCCCTCTACTTCTACCACCTCCCATGCAAAAGTCTCTATCCACTATTCGAAAGAATTTGAGATGACATATTTTCCGGTATATTAAAGTCATCTCCATCTCATCTAGAGTATCATATGATTGGGCTTTAAGCCCAATCATAATTCTGTTATGTTTTTTTTTGCATTTTTAGGCTAATTTAGTCATGAAACGCGAAAAAATATTATTTCAGGGTAGCAAATTATTTTTTTCTTGTGTCGATCACAATACTTTATTATTAGAATAATAAAGTAAAATTCAATGGGTTGAAATTTAGTTAGATTTTAAACCAATATGGTATATATATAATAAATTAGACCAAAACTATTACGCAGCGAAATATGTCTCTAACCGGATCAAGGTAGTATATTGAAAAAAAACCAATATGTGTCATATTTGTAGGTTTCGTTTTAATTAGTTACTAATTTGCTACAATTTGTAATCTTTAATCTACAATAGTATATGTTACCGTATATGAAGTACGGAATAATAAAAACACAATTCATCATCATCATCAATGGCGCTAAGACCCAAGTATCCTCCTGTACCGAATTTTCTCGGTCCAATGACGGCGTCCTTCATGTTGAAGATTTCAGAGCGATTTGCTGTCTTCCTCGATTGAATCCTTCCAGCGTTTTCTTGGATTTTCGACTTGCCTTTTCTCTTCCTCATTTCCTCCTTGTATACGTTTGGGTATTCTTCTGTCCTCCATTGCTATCATTCAGTCACCCATGACACCTGCAAATAGTTGTCAGTAGCAGCCAATAAAATTGAAAAAACATATAAGCTTCTCCACTCGTCACGGTCGTTCTCGCTTCCCTTCCCCACCCTTCCATAACTGTGTTTGTGCATTGCACATGAAGTCCGAAATTGCCTGTAACACAGGTCATTCTGTAAAAAAAAAGCGTTTTATTATTGGTTGCTTAGTATTTATTTTTGTTCGGCTCACAGTAAATCAATTCTAAAGCAACAGGCTCGAAAAAATATTGTTTTCGTGTAAAGAATTTAAAATCAAAAACCTGTAAAACCTTCATTTTACAGCAAAAATAGCTATTTCAGAATGTAATATTATTAACAAAACCTTTGAAATTTGGAAAATTTTCTAACCAGCTCCCTCTGTGAAAAGGTTTATTTTTCGATTATGCGGAAAAAATTAACACTTTCTCACAAAATATAAAAAATGTTTGGCTGAAAAATTTGAATTTTTATATTTTTTTTAAACTTTCAGCACGAAAGTGTTAATAACTTCAAAACCAATCAACCAATCACATTGCCATTAAGCCAGTTTCCACATCACGTTTTTGATTTTAGGATATTCGGATACAAATTCTAATATTTTCTTCGGTTTCGGCAAAATTATTTGCTTTTTTTTTAATTTTCTGTGTAGTACGTTAAGGCTACCGACACACGATGCGAATTAATATATATTAACTTCCTATTTTGATATAAGTCGGCCGAATTATGTATAGGAAAATGACACTAGTAATATTGAAAAGCGAGATAATATATATTAACTCGCATCGTGCGTCGGTAGCCTAAGGTCAACAAAATATGCCCTCGGATTTCATCTAAAGTATAAAATATCTGCCAACTAGTCGAGCGCAACTTTACAATTCTTGCGGAAAATTAAGGATGCGTGGGAAGTGAACTTTTTTTTTTAAATTATTCATAAAAATGGTTATTTTCAATTTTCAATGTATTAGTGATAATTGATTTATGAGAAATGGTGGAAATAATAGTTTTGTATGGGAATGAGTGGAAGCTCTAAAAGTTTATATTTGAGCTGTTATGCATTTTTTCAAATGAATTTTCTATTTGCGTAATAAATAAAGCAATGACAAATTTTGAGTCTTTATTTCAATACACATAAAACACCTTCCGCATAACAGCTTTGTCCGAAATTCTTTAATTTTTTTTAAGCGTATCAAAGGGATATACGCACCTATAAAATCTGAAGTTTGTATATTTTACCACAGACCTAGAAAAATTAATTAAAATTTTCGGCATTGTGCAGTTCTAATCAATTACAAACACCTAAATACTGTGCGTATCAATTGAAGCGTGAAGGGGTCTTTCGACGTTTTTTGAACTTCTACTTTTGTAGCCAGTTGAAACTATGGACTGATAAACTATGTTTTCAACTATCAACCAGAGCGATCTAGCGCCTAGAAACAGATATAAGCAACACCAAAATGTTTGATTCGTATCACTTATACACTGTAAAAGTGACATTCAAAAAACTTTGAAGGCGGTTATCTCAAAACATTGAAAATGTTCAATAACCCCTTTATCCACTTAACCTCTCAATTATGAGCAGTATGTTGGAAAAACGATTCAGTGAGACACATTCCTCGCATTCACAAAATAGCCAATTCAATGACAAAGCCTTGTTTGTATTGTTGACAAGTATTGTAATAGGTTTTCTATAAAATAGATCGTTTGACTACTTAAATTTTGCATAGCAACTAAAAACTATGTCTTGAACGAATCGTCATCCATTCGTTTCATACGTAATGAGAGTGACTATCTCATCATCTGGCGTACGAACATTATAATAAATTATTCTAATTGCGTAAGTGGTATTAGTCATTACAACAATATTCAATAATTCTTAGTTATCTCCACTTCAGAAGAGGATTATAAGAGCTTTCAAAGAGTTTTTCATTCCCGAATAATAACCCGAATTAGTGCTGTGTTCTTTCTAGGACAACACCTTCGCAGCATACGAGATTTCAAACCACATCATGTCCCACTTCCTCATTAATGTACAATTACGATTGACAGTACGCCCTCAAAAGCTCGGAACACAAAACACCGAATCATAGAGATTTCTTCACATCTTGACCGCCAATAGCTCCTGCCTGCCGGTCGTACTGAAGAAATCCCTGCAAGTGTTGGCTGGCTCCGAAGAAACAACTGCAAATTTGGTCAAATTGTTCAGAACTGAATTCAAGCAACATCCGAAAAATATCTTTCAATTCTCGCGTTATCTAACTAAAATTAATCCGACGCCGACCGAAGTTTACGGCGGCGTCATTGCGTCGACAATAACGCAATCAGGTAGCATCTCGAAAATCATCTTTCGAATGGGAAATAATAAAACAGCATTGTATGGTAATGATGAAGCAGTGCTTCCTAGGGCAAACCCTCAAATTGTACGTGGAGAATGACTTTGTGGTCATTCTTCTCGCCTATTCGCCGAAAAGCGGTAGTAGCTAAGAGATACTTTTTTTACCCGGCGATAGCCGAATCAAGCCGTAATTTCATTGTTGCGCCGTCCAATAAAATTCGAACGATGCGGGAAGCTTCAATGGCTGACGAGCGAGCTAGCTAGCTGCTAGCGGGCTGGCCGGATTGATCTAATTTTCTTTGTATCTCCATTGGAAGTTTATTCTTAGGAGACAACAATGAATTTACTTTTTTTGATAAAGAAAAATTTCGTTAAGCACAGGAGAATTCAAGTCGGTAGCTGATGTTGTGGAGATCTAAAATGGCTGGTTACCGTTAACGTTCGAATTGGAGCGAGATTTACTTGTTTGAAAATCAATAACGCTTAAGTCCACGAGCACGTGGTTGAGACATTTAGATATTATGCGTTATGCTTGAACTTAAGTATAGGTACTTTTAAGGAAGACGGTAAAACTATAGAACTTTCTGGTCACTTTTTTTACCACATAACCAACATTTCGAATTACAGAAAGAGTGACCCCGACACTCTTTACTTCAAATATAAGAATGCAGATTCAACCATTTGTTTGTGCTTGGTATTAAAAAATCTGGAGCAACTCAACTAAATTTTGAGGAAAAGGAGTTAATCTATCCAAAGGTAGAAAAAGATCCATCGAAAAATATTTTTTTTAACTAATTGTCGCAATTTATACTACCAATCAACCATCCCTTTATAATAATTTACAGTCGAATAAATCGAGTGGAAGTAAAAAATTTCGCCGAATGAATGGGATTGACAAGGAAAGGGTGAAATATTTTTACCTGGAGGTACTCTAACACTCAATGCAGGAGTCAATACAGTGACTCACCCCTAAGAAGTTCAAGGTATCACAATCAGCCGGAAAAATCAAGTCCACTAAGTTTTTGGGATTCAGAGGGGGTTTTGATGGTCTGCTATAAAGAAAAAGGACAAAATATCACAAGGGGATACTATGCCAACCTGCTACCAAAATTAAAGAAGAGTGGACTCGAGGGGTGTTGCTTTTGCTCGACAACGCACTTGTTCACAAGAGCCTCGTTGCAATGGCTGCCCTACAGAAATGCGGTTACGAAATATTGAACCACCCCCCCTTATAGTTCAGATCTGGCTCCTTCCGATTACTGTTTGTTCCCAAAAATGAAGAAAGAATTTCGGGGAAGAAAATTTATCAACGATAGAGAGGTGAAGTCGACAATTTCAACATATTTTGAAGGCCATGATAAAACTTTTTTTTAAGGAATTAATAAACTTTGTGAGGGATGTGATAAATGTATTAGACTTGAGGGAGAATATATTGAAAAAGAAATATAATAACTTGTTTAATTTTTCCCTCCTTCCCTGTTGTTCTGCGAAATTTTTGACCTCCCCTAGTAATTGCGGTAATATTGTTTCACTGATCTATCAGAATCAGTTTAATTTGAAATTTTTAAAATAATTTTATGTGTTTTTTTTCAAATTACTGAAAATAATTATTTTAATAGTGCAGTCATTTTAGTTAAGTATTGATTGATGTCAGTTATCAAAATAATCTAAACCACAACAAAGCGCAAAAATACGAGTCATTTGCAACCCTTATTAACTCTTTGCACTCCAATTTTTGCACTGATTTAAAAATAATAGCATCTCAACCCACAGTATTACTTGTCTTAATCGTTTTAGAGCAAAGCGACCTATGCCACAAATAAGCCTATAATACTGCACTAGGAGGAGTGTACATAAGATTTTTAAAAACTTGTTATTCAAAGTAGCATAAAATTCAGATTCGCGGCTTCTTTGCTCCTATCACAATATTTGATTAAAACATAGATCAAATTTTCATTACCATTTTATTCGGAAACATTTCGATATGGCTTAGGCCAATCTCGTTCTCATACCCTTAAATAAGGTACGAAATTCTCTGCAACTTTACTTTAAAAGGATCGTTGAGAGCTGCTTAACGAATCAAGCATTATACTTTATTATTCGAATAATAAAGTCCCTACGTGACTGAAAGAGGCTATACAATACCTTATTATGCATTAGTCACCAATGGTCTGTAAATGCTGATCTGATACTCTCTTTCTCAAACAGCAGGACATGTGCTGATGTTAGGGAAAAGCACTTTAATAGCGGCATGTAGTGACATGCTTTTTACCGACTTAAGCGTTGGGCGAAGATAGCTCTGCTTAGCGATCTAGGATCGAAGGATCAAATGTACTTTTCGAATTTGAAAAAAAAAATCACTTGCTTATTCGTTACGCTTTAAACTGGCTTCTATTAAACCTGAAGCGGAGCGCTTGCTGCAGCGAACATGCAATGCTAAAATGAATATGAAATGTTAGCAAGTTCGAAGCACGTCCTTGCTACAAATTAACTGTAATTAAAATATTTTGCAAACGCTTTTTTCCTTGCTGATATAGTAAAAGAGTGAAACACGCAGGAAATAAATACATTAGTAAGACCCGCCCGCATATATTTTATCCTTTGACAAAGCATTGAAGTATGTGCATATACATCCTTTCCAGTGGGAATATAATTAGAAGACTTTGAAAATGAAGAAAAAAATGTTTCCGTATTGCTAAATTTAAAATCTTGTTTCCGCTTAGAAACTTAAAATCAAGACGCACTTATTAGTTGCAGAAAAACGAATGGCGCAATTAAAACGAGGAGTCAATAAAAAATCGGAACAGATGAACAAAACGAATAGAATCGATCAAAAAGAAGCAATTAATGACACTATAACAGTAATTCATTGATGAAGCGCTTTATTTTTAGTTAAGTTTTACTTTATTCATGTATGGTTTCATTTAAAAAAAAAACATAACAGAATTATGATTGGGCGTAAAGCCCAATCATATGATACTCTAGATGACATACTTACTTACCTTTTGTTTGGGAGGTGGTAAAAGCAGAGGGGAAGGTTTGTAATTTTTGTATGTAACACTGAATGTAGTATATAAAATATTTCATGCTGAATTTAAAGTTTCTTGCTTTCATAATTTTCGAGGAAATTGAACAATTTTTGTCTGAATTTATGGTATTTGTATGGGAGGTGGCAGAGAGAGTGGAAGATTTTGGATGATTTTGAATCTGCTTATCAACTTCCTAATCACATTGCTTTGTTACAATTTTAAAGTCGATAGCTCTCATATGTTCGAAGGAGAACAATTTTTCTTGAACTTTCAATACAAAAATTTGTATGGGAGGTGGTAGAAGGAGTGAGGTGAAGGCGATATTTTTTTTAGCATTTGTTACAATTAATAAGGGACAGATTGTGGAAAAATTTTAAGTTTATACTTCTTCTAGTTTCTATAAAAATCGGTTAAATGCATTTACCAAAATTCTGCATTTGTATGAGAGGGGGTAGAAGGAATATCCGAATCAAAACCAAAATTTTTGACATCAATTATATTTACAATAGGATACTTTTCTCAAATTTTAAAGTTGATATCTTAGACGGTTTTGGAGAAAACTAATTTAATTGAAATTCCGAAATTTCGTAAAATTTGTTTGGGGGGGGGCTAGAAGGAGTGAGGTAAAGTTGATAGTTTTTTGAAAATTAGTTGCAATTATAATAAAATTAATTATGGCAAAAATTGGTTCATTTAACTTTGCTAGTTGCAATGCAAACCGAATAAATGGGTTTTTGAAAATTGTGCATTTGTATGGGAGGTGGCAGAAGGAGTAAAGGGATCATATCAATACTTCTTGAGGTCAATGATATTTATATCATTATACTATGACCTAATTTTTAAGTCAATAGCTGAAAAGGTTTCGGAGGAAAATCGATTTCCTTAAATTTCGAAATTTCATGAAATTTGTATGGGAGGGGGTAGAAGGAGTGGGGGGATGTAGCCCGTTCACGAACTTAAAGTTACTTTTTTGCTAAAAATGACACACAAAAAATTTCAGCACGATAGCTCTAAGTGTTCGAGAGTTATGTTGTAGACAGACGGACAGACGGAGAGACGGACAGACGGACGGACAGAAACTCGGAATCGAAGTTTTTGAGCGACAACAAATATTTCTGTACAAAACTTAGAAAAATAAGATTTGCAAGCAAATCGCTGAAGAGCTGAAACAAAACAGTATGTGTTTTCTTGCTATTTTGATAAGTTGAAGCAATAATTTTGGATTATTTTTCAGCTGAAGACTGCGAAAAGAAATGGAAACATTTAAGGGAAACATTCGTACAGAAATCGAAAACACTGCCTACAGGAAGTGGGGCAGAATATAATAGTTGACCTTATTTCAACAGCATGATGTTTTTCAAAAATTTCGTGAAACATCGAGCGTAAAAACACAACATAATTAATTTAAAAAACATGAAACATAATTCTTATATTTGCAGGACTAGATGCAACAATATTGCAATAATAGAGTAGAAGGATGAGGATATACTCGAGGGCCGTGAACAAAGTTCGCCAGGACCCAAATCTCCGCAGACTACGAGTTCAAGTGCGTCAGATGCGTTCCAACGACCCCCGAAAAGAAAGAATACCATTGGATCCACGTTGAAAGCGATTGAAGACGCGGCGGCAGCCGTTAGGAAACGAGCACAAGGTCGAGATAGTGAAGATAGTGATGCCTTACTGTGCAAAACTCTTATTTCACTGTTAATCGAAATCCCCGCTGAGAAACGAGACAAAGTCAGGGCGGATCTTTTCTAAACTGTGTTTCAGTTGAAGAGAAAATATATCTTTAACCTTTTATAGAGTACAAACTGAATACCTGAGTCGTGGACTCTGAACCGTACGTTCTACATAAAATTGCTATACCAGTCACATATACAAATATCTGCACTGAATTAAATATAAGGCCTGGATAAATGAAAATATATATTCTAACTGTTAAAATAATTACATAATATGTTTCTTAATTCTAAAGCATTCGAGCCGTTAAATCTATGTTGGCATGATGAAGGGCGGAGCGGATTTCTTCTGAATTCTAGGCTTTATTAAACTTAATAAAAAGTCAAACCTTTCCGAATTCATTCTGCAATTTTTGAAAAATTGTCCGGGATCGTGCGTTTTTTTTGCCAATCTCTATTTATTCTTCTAACACCATATTTTTTTTCCTTTTTAATTTTCCCGACAAGTTTAATAAACCACTCAAATCTTCGAATAATTTAAGATCTTCTATTTTAGAGAAATACAAATCACAAATTCGAAATAACAAACTACAAAAATCTCGGAAAAACTGTGAAGAAATGTCAAACGCAGAAGATTGCTTAAGTTTCTACGCTCAGAACCGTGCTCATAAGTTTTAACGAAAGTTTGAAAAAGTCGACGAAAGATTCCTTAAGTCTATTCTGGCTGTCAACGTGCATTTCTATACAGTCGTAGAAAAGACTTAAGGTGCCTTAATGCTCTCTAAGTCTATTCTGGTTAGGGCTTTAGCGTTACAAACGGTAAGGCAAACACAATATACTCTCAGATTTCATCTAGAGTATAAAGAGAGACTCGGATACGACCAGTGACGAACGTCATCGATCGTGTGGACTCGGGTAACGATGAAGTGCTTAATGGAGGGCAATAAAAACAACAAGCAACGAAGAGAAGCGGCCGACTACGATCGGGTAAACTCGGGCGATGATTAAATGCTTTATGGAAAACAGCAACAGTTACACGCATGGGCTCGTATGAGCGAGAATGAATTCGGGTAACGATGAAAAGCAATAAACAGCGATTTACTTGGCAAGGGAACGAAGAAACCCGACTGTGGGCGACGGCGATCGAATAGCGTACGTGATATTAACGAATAGAAGGCGATATAAATAGAGCAAGTGTTCGTGAAACAGTGTAGTGAAGACTCAGAAGCGATTGTTAGAGCTAGAGTGATCAGCGGGTAGTCAAGATAAGAGACAAGCGAAAGATTTAGAAGCGGTCATTTGTGAGTATAAATTATGCTAAGACAATATACATGAAAAAATAAATCAAAATGGAAATAAAAGTACCGGATGGAAGTGGTAGGCATTTTAGGAGTGGTAGAATTACCAAAATTTCTAACCAAATTCATTAATTTCTAACAAAATTCATTGCAGATATTTAGTTGAAATTTCGTCTTAGAGCTACGTGGTTCTAAAATTTTAAGCTGCGTCGGGTGGAGAGTTTGTAAGGAAATTGATGTTGCGAGCCGAAATGTCGAAAATTTTCAGGAATTTTCTCATGTTTCTAGTAAAATGTAAAAAGCTAAAATGTTGCAGTTGTTTACATCCATTTGATATACATAAAGAAACAAATAATAATTTAACCCAGAACTGTTATGCACCAACATGCTGCTCTAAGCTGCATAAGTTCTGCATGTACATTGAAAAAAAATAAAAAAAAAAACACTAAAACGCAAAGTTCTTAATTGAAATATTGAGTTAAGAACTTGAAAATATTCAAACTTCAGTTGAATAAAATGCGTAAGAGCTTATGATATTAATTGGTTGAATACATTCAAAACTGCTTCTCCCTCCTATCGCAGGGAGTTATTCAGTTTTCTGAACTCGAATCTCAACTCAATCCTGGAATGGGGCAGGAAAAATAAAGTAGAGTTCAACGCATCCAAAACACAGGCCTATCATCTACCCCTCATACGTGATGTTTGAGTGTTGTCTCACAATGTAACCTGTGATGGTGCACAGCTTACCACTTCGGAGAATTTCACACTGTTAGGCGTCAAAATTAATGACCAATTGAATTTGGCCGAGCATATCTTTGATATTGCCCTTGATGTTTCTAAGCATATAGGTGTTCTCCGAAAATGGTAAAAATATTTCACACCCATCGACATAGCAACCATCTATAAGGCTTACATTAGACCACGTTTTGAGTATAATTCGCACGTTTGGACTGGGGCATTCAAAACACATCTCGCGTTGCTCGATCGTATTCAAAAACATGTGCCTCGACTGGTTGGAGACGAGACCATCACATCTTCTATCGATTCTCTCGAGCACCACAGAAATGTCGGTGTGCTCAGCATTTACTATCGACACTTCTATGGTAAATGCAGTACGGAACTAAGCGCAGTCATTCCTCCACTGCAAACTTTTCCCCGGAATACTTCTGAACGCGCACACGAGTATACAGTCGAAAACCTTGTCTTCCCGTACAGTGAGATATAGACAGTCATTCATTTCCCGAATGTCAAGACTTCTGAACGATTTGCCAGCTAGTTTGTTTCCCAACAAGTACAATCTACGGTGCTTCAAGAACAATATCCACCATCATTTTCGTCTCTTTCCACCTTAATACCTCAACTTCCTATTCCGACATAACTGTGCATTGCATTAAAGTGTGATCCCCTAAGCTACGAGGGTCGTTTGATAAGTCCCTGGCCCAAGTAAGAAAAAAGCATTTTTTCCGGAAAATTTTCTTTTATTTTTCAATAAAATCTCCCTGGAGGTTAATACATTTGGTCCAACGTTTCTCAAGTCCTTTCATACCGTTAAAAAAGAAATTTTTGTCACAGTCTGCAAAAAATTGGGAAACGGCGTCTTTCACCTCTTGGTTCGATGAAAATTTTTGTCCACCGAGGTGAGTTTTCAATTTGGGGAACAAAAAAAGTCACATGGGGCCAAGTCGGGCGAATAAGGTGGGTGGTCAACGATCTCATACCGCAAATCGTGTAATATGGACATGGAAACCGCGCAGGTGTGGACATGACGGCTCGGTACTGGACGTGCTCCATCGTTGACGATTCGCGTGACACGTCAACTTAGAATGGCTGCCAAAAACAAACTGTTACCTACAGAAACCTGAAAAAATTCATGAGACCGTTCGAAAGTGCCATCTACCTAGCGACAGCAAAAACTTTTTCGTGAAACCACGTTTTGTCATTTGGGCCAGGGACTTATCAAACGACCCTCGTATACTCGGTGCCGTAAAAAAAAATATATGGGACTAGCGATCGCCCGCGACTTTGTCCGCTTAGGAATCGCATTAATAACATTTTTTGAGAATGTATGTAGTTAGTAGTACAATATGTCGGTTAAATAATCTGCTTAATTTGATGGTTCTTTGAAAACAATGCTTTGTATTTTGTTGGAATCAGAACCATAAATTATTAAGAATGAAACCATGATACTCGCATTTGTATGGGACAGGCTCGTGATCAAATTAAACCCGTGATTCGAGATCATGTGTATACGTGTTAAGGACATGTGAATAGTTGTAGCTTGTGTTAATTGAAAAAAGCCCAAATAAAATGACATTAAGCTTAAAAACATAACAGGACTTCGATTGTGCGTAAAGCCCCATTATATGATACTACCGATGAAATCGAAATTTTTGTAATCTTAAGAATTTTTGTGTGGGGAGTGATAGAAGGGATGACAGTACTAAATTAATTTTTTTCACACCATGCTAGAGTAGCTATAAAAATATTTTGCACCAAATTTAAGCTTGAAAAACTGAATAGGTAACTTGAAAAACTTAATGCATTGGATTTAGTGAAATTGTGCAATTTGTATGGGAGGTGGTAGAAGGAGTGGGGGGTTGTTGGTCATTTTTCTAGATACAACTATCATCACCATGCAATTGATATCTTTTAAATTTCAGATCAGTTAGATTCACACTTTTCAAGAAAATCGAGTTTTTGCAAAGTCGTGAAATTGTGTCATATTGTAAGGGAGGCGTAGAAGGAGTGGATCTAATCGGTTAATTTTCCCGATAATAATAATTATGCTAATTAAAGATTTAGTACAAAATTTCAGCTCGATCAAAGCTATACGTACTGAGAAAATTGGTTTAGAGTATTTCATGAAAAAGTGCAGTTTGTATTTTTTTTATTTTATTTTATTATTTATTAAGGAGTGGAGGGTTTTTAGTTATTTCTTGAGAAGCAACTACAATTATCATTGAATTGATATATTTTATATTTCAGAACAGTAACATTCACACTTTTCAAGAAAATCTAATTTTCGCAAAGTCGTGGAGTTGTGTCAGATTGTATGGGAGGGGGTAGAAGGAGTAAACCTAATTGGTCAGTTTTTTTCCTGACATTAATAACAATGCTAATTAAGGATTTAACACAAAATCTTAGCTCGATCAAAGTTATGCGTACTGAGAAAATTGGAGTATAGTATTTCATGAAAAAGTTTAGTTTGTATGGGGGGGTGGTGGAAGGAGTTGGGGGATTCAAACTATTTATATACTTGAAGATTGCATTTATAATAGAAATAATATATTTTAAATTCAAATTAATAGCTTTAATAGTTTCCATGAAAATTTGATTAAGTTTTTGAAAATGAGTCACTTTGTATGGGAGGGAGTAGAAGGCGTGAGGGGAGAAAAATAAAACCTAAAGCAGATTACTCCCCGAGGTAGACCTAATAATCTGTGAAAGTTTCATTGCAATCAGTGCAGCCGTTTTTGCGTGAAAGCCGGAAAGACAGACAGATAGACCGAGAAATTTTTTAAAAACGTTTGATTCTGCTTAGTTATTGCTAAAATGAAGCAAAAAACTTATTTATAGCCATTTTTAAACAAATAACAGACAGACACTACAATTATATTTATATAGATAGATTTAAGGAAATGGAAAGGCCGCCTTGCAAAAATCGGCGCATAAACAAATCTTATTAGACTAGAGCCATTCCGCGGAAAACCAAAAGGGCACAACCTTATACTTAGAAAGATGGTTGAACAAGAGCATAGAATCTACTGGAATAGACCAGGTTTTTTAATCTCAAAAAAATTAATCCTATCACAAAAAAAAAACAAAGTGGAAGAAATTCTAATTAGTATTTTGATCGGCCTAATGACGGACCACAGTGGAGAAAGCCACCATCACCTTAAATATGGGTCTAACTGAAACCGACATTTGCCGACTCTGTCTTAAAGAAACGACAGAGCACATCCTATGTCACTCCGAAGCAGTAGCAAGGAAAATACACAAAGACACAGCCAACATGGCTCCGGTAAACCTACTTAGATTAGCCAAATCTATCGAGTTGTTGTAGGGTAAATGGGCAATACACGTACAATAGGCCGATAAAGTCGCAGTGTTCTCACCTGTTCGCCAACTTACAAAAAAAGAAAAAATCCTAGCTCACTCTCACATCTTACATTTTATCTCATTTACACTACTTTTATGTACATTTAATACTCCTTCTTATACATACGGGGCTACACAGTGTTGGGCGTACTCACTAGGCACTATGGCTAGCGAAACACGTTATAGGACGGAGGAGAGTAACTACGACGCATTTGCCCCTCTTCAGCTCTGCTAAATGTGCTGCCAAAAGCTTGCAGAAACCAACAGAACTTCTCAAGATTCGCACATCCTTTCATGCTGAGCTGCCACCCTCTTCGGTCTAGCGTTCTGCATTGTTTTATACCGATCGAACAGCTCTGGCTCGTGGCGTTTCGAAGCTCCAAAAGCAAACCACTGGAATCAGCGAACCTTACTGAACCAGTAGCTACTCCCCTGCAGTAGTACACAAAATTTTACTGCACTGCAGGACTCTGGGCTGGGGGGGAGGGTACTCAGAAAATTCCGCGGGGCCACTCGCAAAAATTTTTGAGAAATGGGTACAAAATTTAAACTATTTTTGAAGCACTAACTGCTCTCTATGTGTGTCGATTTTCAGTTTTCTAACTAGAACCATAGTTCAGATATTCGAATTTATAGATTTCGGTTCTCGTTCTCTCTACGCCTCCAAAATCGGAGTCCGACCGAAATCACCCCCAATATCCGGTCAAAACCTTTATCTTCAAAGGTTTGAGAGTTATTGTGTGCTGAGCGTACACGTATGGTGTACAAACAGGAGGATTCTAATTTAGTCTAGAAAACTGGAAAAAACAATTTTCGATTTTATTAGAATAAATTAAATGTTTCAATCCTTCCCCTTTTTATTGAATAGAACTATCATATCGACGTAGTTACCTTCTCTCCTTAACATTAAGATAGTTAGCTATTTTTTCCTACGATCTTACAAACAAAAATCGTCAACTGTAAACAGCCAATTTTGAGTTAAGACATTACTGTAATAAATGGGCCATATCTCTGTCTCGAATTGTCTTTAGAATTATAGTAATCTGATGATTCCATTACCACGAAACATATTGCTTTTCAATAACCTAGAACTAATCCTTTTTTAAAGATCCCGAATTCTTTTTCAGAAAGCACCTTAGTAGGATCGTCGAAATAATTTTACGCGATCAGATTAAGTGCACGATTTTTCGATAGTTTTCTGTGCGGTCAATTTGTGTCGTGAACTCGGCGGATTTATTCGCAAAAGAAGAAACACGGAAAGGACAAAGTGGACATGAGAAATCAATTAGTAGGACGCCGACTTGGAGACATTTCCAGTTATTTTGTTTGCCTGAAAAGATCCTAAATTAGGCGGTCAACATCTTACTTAAAGGCGATTAACAAAAGTGAAAGATTAGCCTTTATGCTAACAATCAGCAATGGGCCGGAGCACAACACGAAACGGCCATCTACGTATGTTATATCTGGTTATACGGTATGGCCGCAATGGTTCCTACACTCGAAACATATTTGATGAATTGCGGTAATTAAGTGGCTTTGATTGATCATCGGGTCACTGTTGGCTCAATGACTTTACGGGTCGGCTATCATGTTCATAAATTTCTGATATTGAAACATCATTGTTGTTAGTGTTTTCGATTCGTTTCTGGTCATGGTGAGTATATGAAAGTCGTGGTGAGGAATTCCGAATTCAGTATTGATCTTATAACGAGAGCATATAGCGGAGACCGTTGAATTTTTTCGTTTAAGATTTTTAGTAATTAGAGAATAAAAGTTCCCTCGAAAAGTGATTATTAAATAAATGATTTCATTTCCAGCTAACACTATGAAAGTAAGATGAACTCTACATTTTTATCGGGATTCGGTATTTTAAATTTTAGGTGAGTGGAGAAGACTCCTACTCCGACTCTTTTAGACGCGCATTGTGTTTGATTGACAGAGCTAGACCCTACAACATTATCTAAGTCCCAAATATTTGCCAGTAACGAGAATCTATCTAATTATCAAGACGTGAGAACTGACCATTTCAATCTCTAGATTCATTTTCCCATCCCCAAACTCGGTTGTAATGTTCTTGAATTTCGGTTTATCTTCAGCTACGTCTCTTTTGACACGTATGATGAAATAAAAACAAATGGACGAAAAATTTAATGTTTGTTCGTTGTTTTAGGTCTCATCTCGGTGGTGTTGTGTGTCTTGTCTTGCTTCTGTTCGTATGAAGTCTTTAGAATTTCGCACAATGAGGTGTGAAATAACGGATGGACTTTGTTCTCAAGCGGAAGTCTTCTAAACTAAACTTAAAACCGCATCTTGCATCGCTGTAGCCTACAATTTTTATTTTATTTTCTGCATCGTCGCTTGCACGGAAGACCAGATTTTTCTTCAGCTTTATATTACATACGAGTGTTTATTTTTGAAATTATTTGAGTTACTATACATCTCTACTACGACTATAATAGCTAGTTCAAGCGATGTGTGAGAAGTGTACTAGTTTTTCACATGCGGTATTTTCTGAGTTGAATAGAATGGTGGGTGCTAATTAAGAAATAATTTCTTTCTATTCTTTAGATGAAATCTAAGGGTATTATAATGTTGTAACGCTAAAAAAAAAAGCTCGAAAAAAATGAATGACACAGAACTTAATATTATCACCGTCTGTCCGTCCATTCGATCTCTAGCTTTATAACACGTTGAGCCAGAAAGTTCAAATTTTGAACACATCGTTTTAATCGTAAGGCTAAGTTCGGGAACGAGCCCAAATCGCTCCATCTACCTCCTCCCTTACAAGATGACTTATTTTCAAAAATTGACAATGATAAAATTTGCATGAGTGCAAGAGCTAATAATTTGAAATTTTTATCATAAATGTAATCATTGGCACACCTCTCTTACTCGAATCCCTCATTCCTCCATATTACCTTTGGTGGTCCACAAATTCGCTCCTTGGCGAAATTCACGCTTCTACACTGAACGAAAAAGGTACACATGACCAAAGGCAACTCTTGGAACAAGTTGATGATGCGCAGGAAGTCAATAAGCAGGTTAGGGTAGATAGGGCATACCAAGTGAGGGTTCTAAGGCAACGCTGTTGTCAATTATTAAACATAAAATCAATATTTCATTCATTTATATGTACATATCATATCGTATATGCAAATTTAGGTTTGTGTGGGCAGAGTGGGGAGGGGAGGGAGGGGGACGATAGAAAGCGTGAGAAGGTCCCAATAATATTTTAATTTATTGCTTGAATTACGCTCAAAATTCGTTGTATAGAATGCTAATTTCACAGCCGACGGAAATTATCTGAGACTCGGTGCACTTTATAAACATACAATTTGTTTGAGAGTGGTGAGAAAAATCTAGGGTTCAGCCTAGTGGGTGACGTGTTGGTCTTGTAATGCGAAGGTCGTGAGTTCAAATCACGGTCGGCGCAATATATAATTCCAGCACATTACCTGCTTGGATATACCTTGGTCACCTTAATCTACGAAAATGAAAAATTCATTGAAAGAGGGTTATGCGAAGGGTTAACAACCCTTCCACAATAAGTAATGAAAAATGTCAAAAAACCTGAATGTCAGAAGGCCAAGGTCCGATTTGGGCTGTAGCGCCATTGTGGAAGAAGTGGTGAGAAAAAGTGAGGGAGCCATAAAAATTGTGATGCAGGTTTTTTTCTTACAAAATTTCAAGTTCGTAGTTTTTAATTTGTTGGTCATTAGCTGATTTATTAATTGACTAAAATAATACTTTTGTATGGGAGCGGATAGAACGGCAAGAGGTATTTCAAACCTTTTGATGCATCTTTGTTCCAAATATTTATAGAAGTGTTTGTACAAAATTTCAAGTTGATATCTTTCAACGGTTTGGTGATAATTGATTTCTTAAGAATGATCGAAAAAGTATTTTTGAATGGGAGAAGTTTTAAGTATATTCAATAAGTTGATATCATAGAAGTTGGTACGAATGTTTATACTCTAGATGAAATCTAAAAATAACTTGTGCTTACCTTACCGTTTGTAACGCTAAGAAATAATTTTCGCACAGGGTACAGAAATATGAGTTGTCGCTCAAAATCGCTTCTGAGTGAACTTCAGTTCTTTTTTCCGTATGTCTGTCCGACTGCCTACAACATAACTCTCGAACAGTTTGAGCTATCGTGCTGAAATTTATCTTATGTCAATTTTAGCAAAAAAGTAACTTTCTGTTCGTGAACGGGCCACATCCGCCCGAGCCTTCTACCCTTTCCCATACAAATTTCATGAAATTTCGAAATTTAAAGAAATTGATTTTTCTCCGAAACCATTTCAGCTATCGACTTGAAAATTATAGATCATAATATCTCCCTCTCTCCGTCTACCCCTCCCCCCCCCCTATATAAATGAACAATTTTCAAAAATGAATTTATTCGGTTTCATTGGAACTAGCAAAGCTAAAAGAATGAATTTTTGTCAGAATTAATGTTATTATAATTGCAATCAATTAAAAAAAAAACTATCAACTCTCAGCTCTCTTCTAGCCCTTCCCATATAAATTTCACGAAATTTAAAAATTTCCTTTAAGTTATTTTTAGCTATAAACTTTAAATTTGAGAAAAATATACTATTGCAAATATTATTGGTGTCGAAAAATTTGGTTTTGTTTCGGATACTCCTTCTACCCCTTCCCATACAAATGCACAATTTTGGTTAATTCAATTAATCGATTTTCATTGAAACTATAAAAACTAGAAATTTAAAATCTTGTCTGCAATTAATGCTAAAAAAAAATATCACTTTCGCTTCCGCTACTGCCTCCCATACAAATTTTTGTATTGAAAATTCAAGAAAAATATTTCTTCTACGATCATACTACGAGCTATCGACTTTAAAAAAAGAAAAAAGCAAAGTGATTAGGACGTTAATGACCAGTTTTAAAATCATCCAAAACTTCCCAGTTTCTGCTTCCTCCCATACAAATGCCAAAAATTCAGACAACAATTTTTCAAACAAACTTTAAGTTCAGCATGAAACATTTTGCACATTACCTTCGGTGTCATATTCAAAAATAACAAAATTGACTGCATCTACCACCTCCTATACAAGAGTTTTTATTCACTCTTCGAAGAATTTGAGATGACATATTTTATAATTTTTTATATTTATTATTTTTTAATATTTTTTTATAAAATTTTTCATAATTCTGTTATGTTTTAAATGAATTTCGCAAATTTTAAAGTTTCTAGCTAAAAATTTTAATCAAAAATTTTGAGCTTATGTGTTTTTTGAATACACCTGAAACACCTCGTGCAGGTTAGGGTGGATAACAGCTCTGATTCAAATTATTGCTTTTGCTTATGTACATCAAATGGATACAAAACTTGAACTTTGCATCTTTTACAAGAGCCGTAAGATCATTTTTCAAAGTTTTCAACATTTCAGCTGACAGCCTCACTCCCCTTCCAGCGCTCAACTTAAAAATTTTACTGAAATTATAGATTACATAGCTCTACAGTTTAACAAAATTTTAACTTAATATCTACGAGTATATGGGAGTTTGTGATATAACGGTTTCAAATTCTGAAAAGTGGACGATTTTTGAAATGCTTCCTATTTTTCCCTACTTTCATTATGACAAAATTTTATTTTTTTCTTGTATTTCGCTAGTAGAGCTTAATACATGTTTTAAGTTCCAATTACATAGTTTAAGAGATAGTCGAGATATTAATTTTTAAGTGTTTTGCCTGGCACCCCTCTGGTCCTACTCCTTGCATGTATTTGCAACTATGAAAATTGTTAATAGCGAAGCTCTGCATCTCTTAAATGGTTCTAAAATATGAACTTTTGCGTTTTGCAATTTTCCATAAACGGGTATATCCGAGTCGAGTTCCAGTTTTAGATCTGCATTTATATTGGTGCTCTTTATGACTCTGGTATTTCCCCACCTTTCCCTTCCATCTATCACTCTCCAAAATGTAGGTAATGGAGCTCACTTACCAAATCTACAATCCACTAAAAAATATGGACTTTATCTTTAATGGTCTCGGAGATATGAGTCCATGTGTACTGCGTACATCGTACGGACAGACGAATTTTTTTTGCAGTTTTAGACTAATTTAGTCATGAAACGCAAAAAAAAAAAAATTTCAGAGAAGCATTTTTTTTTCTGTCTCGATCACAATATTTTATTATTAGAATAATAAAGTAATACATAAATCTCCAACCGAAGTAAGGGTTGTAACCACCTTCATCTATAATCCTGCAAATGTAAATATGTGGCAATTGTCCGTGACCTCCAATCACTAACCAGCTCAGTCGTAGTTGGATCGTATAGCCACACCGCATACAAGTTGCAGAAAAATGTTTTTCAGGTTTGAGATGGGGAGATAATCAAACCTACCAAAATCTAATGACCTTCAGAGCGCCGGGCACTGATTAAATTCCAGCTCAGCTTCTGAAAGCCGACGATACGTGCATAGCGCTTCTCCTACATGGAATAGACACGGGTATATGGATGCAGGAAAAACTTTCTGAAGATTGGCGCAAGAGCATCATATGTCCAATTTATAAAAAAGGTAACAAACTCTGCTGCGAAAACTACCGAAGAATATCTTTGTTCTGTACGTCTTGATGGAAATTCCAGAAACTTCCCGTTGACACCAAGGGAACACAACTCGTAGAATATGCCGACGACATAGATATCCTTGCAAGATCTCTGGAGAGTGCTAACGAGGTATTTGCAAACCTTGACTCTTTAGCTAGTAAAGTTGGACTGTGTATTAACGAAAACAAAACAAAAGTTCAGAAACAAACTAGGAAAAAGACAAACAAAATATTACAAAAGGAGACTACTACCTAGAAAACGTAGACAACTTAGTATACCTAGGGGCAAACTTATCGAAGGATGAAAGCGAACATATCGAAATTAAAAGAAGGATAATATTGGCAGATAAAACGTATTATTTGGTACTTCCAATAATTAAAAACAAGAACGTGCACAGGAAGACTAAACTGAAAATATATAAAACAATAATAAGATCTGTTGTGCTATGGCAGCCAAACGTGGACGTTAACTCAGGCATCCGAAAAATTAAGCCTTTGAAAGAAAGGTCCTCAGAAGAATCCTCGGATCTGTGAGGGAAAACTATCTGGAAAAGACGATACAAGAGAGAATTGTATGCCATTTTCAACAATCCGGAAATATATGCCGTCATAAAATTCAAGAAGCTGCAATGGGCTGGTCATGGTGAGCGGATGGATGATGAAAGAATTCCCAAACGCATACTAAAAAAAAGTCAATGGACAATAACCGTCGGAAAACCACGGATGCGCTGGAGGGATTCTATTGACGCAGACAGCAAATTACCGCTAAGATTCTCAAACTGGAGGACGCAGTCAACCGTGTGAACCGAGATGAATGGAGGTGAAGCATAAAGAAGGTCAAGCCCCAATTAGGGATGTAGCGCTATCGTAAGTAAGTAAGTAAATTATATGGTTTAATTTATAATTTGTTTAATTGTTTTACTTATTACTAGCAAACGCCCGCGACTTCGTCCGCATACAAATAAGCAATAATAAGCAATTTTTGAGAATGTAGTTAGTAATACATTTTGTCGGATATATAATCTGCTTAATTTAATGGTTCTTTGAACAGAATGTTTCGCATTTTTTTGTCATCAGAACCATAAATTATTAAGAATGATACCATGATAGTCGCATTTGAATGGGAGAGGCTCGTGATCAAATCAATCCCGTGATTTGAGATCATATACGTATTGAAGAACATTAAAGACATGTGAATAATTACAACTTGTGTTAATTAAAAAAAAGCCCAAATAAAATAACATTAAGCTTGAAAACGTAACAGGACTACGATTGTGCGTAGAGCCCAATCATGCAATACTATAGATGAAATCGAAATTTTTGTGATGTTATGAAATTTTTTATGGGGAGTGGTAGGAAGGATGAGAGCACTGAACTAATTTGTTTCACATCATGCTAGAGTAGCTATAGAAATGTTTTGTACAAAATTCAAGCTTCAGAAATTGAGTAGGTACTGAGAAACTTAGTGCATTGAATTTAATGAAATTGTGCAATTTGTATGGGAGGTGATAGAAGGAGTGAGCGGTTTTTAGTGATTTCATTGAAAAACGACTAAAATCATCGTGCAATTGATATATTTTAAATTTCGGATCTGTATCATTCACGCTTTTCAAGAAAATCGAATTTTCGTAAAGTCGCGCAATTGTGTCACATTGTATGGGTGGAGTAGAAGGAGTAAAGCTACTCGGTTAATTTTTTCCCGATTTTAATAATGATGCTAATTAAGGATTGAATACAAAATTTGAGCTCGATCAAAGTTACACATACTGAGAAAATTGGTGTATAGCATTTCATGAAAGAGTGCAGTTTGTATGGGAGGTGGTGGAGGTAGTAGGGGGATTCAAATAATTTGTATACCATAGATCAAATTTGTGATGAAAATAATATGTTCTAAATTTCATTTACTCCAATGGTTTTGAAGAAAATTTGATTATTATATATTTTTGAAAATGAGTTTTGTATGGGAGGGGGTGGAAGGCGTGGGGATATTGAAATAAGACCACACGCAGATTACATCTTGGTGCATATATAATAAACTTTGAAAGTTTCATTACAATCACTTCAGCCAGTTTTGCGCGAAAACCGGAAAGACAGACAGAGAAAAATGTTTAAAAACGTGTTTTTCTGTTTATTTATTGCTAAAATAAAGCAAAATACTTTTTTATAGCCATTTATAAACAAATAACAAACAGACACTACAATTATATTTATATGTATAGATATTTAAAAACAAAACAAAATGTTTTTACCATGAATTAAACACCCCTTATCTTTAAGCATATATATACCAGGGGTGTAAATATGAAACCGGAAATTTTTCGCAAAAAAAAAAAAACACTTGGTTGGAAATGTATAGCCCTTCCCTAGCTATACATTTTCCCCATCGCTCTGGTAATGTGTGGATGCCTCGCCAAAAAAACTGTTGTTTTTTTGATGAAAACCAGTCGTCGAGCCATATTCGTACATTTTCGTAGGAAGTGAAGCGCTGCTCAGCAAATGCGTATCCCATCGATGCAAACAAATGGTAATCAGACGGAGCCAAGTCTGGTGAGTAAGCGGCATGGGAAAGAATTTCCCAACTGAACGACGCTATCATTTCCTTGACCAGTCTTCCTGTGTGTGATGGTGCATTGTCATGAAGCAAAATCCCTATGTTTTTTCTCTGTTGGCATTCACTCAAAGCTTGATTCAATTCATTTGTTGACGGTAGTGTTCAGTGTTAACGGTTTCACCAGGTTTCAGCAGCTCATAATAAATCACTCCCTTCTGATACCACCAAACGGAGAGCATTGTTTTCCGGCCATAGCGATTTGGTCTTGCAGTTGATGTCGGTGGTTGGCCTGGAGTTACCCATGATTTCTTCCGCTTCGGATTCTCAAAATAAATCCACTTTTCAGTGCCAGTCACAATTTGATGGAGAAATAACTTTCTTTTGTATCTGACGAGCAGCATTTTGGAAGTGGTTTTTTTGTTTTCCTGCTGTCTTTCGTTGAGATCATGTGGGACCCATTTTCCCATCTTGTGGATCTTTTCCATAGCTTTCAAACGTATGGCGACGGATGCTCATATTACGTTTAACTGATCTGCCAGTTGTTGTTGCGTTTGAGCGTCGTCCTCATCCAACAATGATTGCAATCTGCTGTCTTCAAACTTTTTCGGTGGTTTTCCACGTTCTTCGTTTCTCACGTCGAAATTTCCACTTTTAAATTTTTTAAACGACTCAAAGCACTGTGATTTACCAAGAGCATGATCACCGTCAGCATCGACAAGCATTCGATGCAATTCAGCAGCAGTTTTCTTCAAATGGTAACAGAAAATTAAAGCTGCCCGCAAATCGTAGTTTCGCGGTACAAAGTTCGACATGTTCACTGTTATTAAAAACATAACAGAATTATAATTGGGCTTAAAGCCCAATCATATGATACTCTAGATGAGATGGAAAAGACTTTAATATACCGGAAAATATGTCATCTCAAATTCTTTCGAATAGTGAATAAAGACTTTTGCATGGGAGGTGGTAGAAGTAGAGGAGTAGGTTTGTATTTTTCGAATATGACACCGAGCATGGCATGCAAAATGTTTTTGCTGAATTTAAAGTTTTTAGTTTTCTTTATTTTTAAAGAAATTAGTCATAGTTTTCGTGAAATTGGGGCATTTGCATAGGAGGTGGAGCATTTAAGATGATTTTGAAACTGCTAATCATCATCCTTATCACCTTGCTTTGATTCAATTTCAAAGTCGATAGCTCTCATATGTATACTTGAAGGAGAAATTGTTTCATGAATTTATAATACAGATATTTGTATGGGAGGTGGTAGAAGGAGTGGAGCGGAGCTGATAATTTTTTCTATTAGTTATTTCAATTATTAAAAAACAAATTTTGGCAAAATTTGAAGTTTGTACTGTTTCTAGTTTAAATGGAAATCTATAAAATGCATTTAACAAAAATTATGCATTTGTATGGGAGGGGGTAGAAGGAGTGTACGAATCAAAATAAATTTTTTTCGCATTATTAATATTTCTCTTTGTATACTTTATACAAAATATCAAGTTGCTAGCTTTAACAATTTTGAAGAAAAATTTTTTAATTTAAATTTCAAAATTTCGTGAAATTTGTATGGGAGGGGGTGGAAGGAGTGAGGTTTATTTGTGACGTATTTTGAAAATAAATTGCAATTATAGTAGAATTAATTCTGATAAAATTTCGTCTTTTCAGCTTTACTAGTTTCAATGAAAATCGAAAATATGTATTTTTCAAAATTGTCCATTTGTATGGGAGGAAGTAGAAGGAGTAGGGGATCGGGTCAATATTCCGTGATATTAATAACATCTATATCGTAAATGTTTGACCCAAATTTCAAGTTTATAGCTTAAACAGTTTCAAAGAAAAATCAATTTCTTAATATTTCGAAATTTCATGAAATTTGTATGGGAGGAGGTAGAAGGAGTGGGGGGATGTAGCCCATTCACGAACTTAAAGTTAATTTTTTGCTAAAAATGACACACACAAATTTTTGGCACTATAGCTCAAAGCTTTCGAGAGTTATGCTGTAGACAGACGCACAGACGGACAGACGGACAGACAGACAGACGGACAGAAGGTCACTCGGAATCGAGGTTTTTGAGCGACAACAAATATTTCTGTACCCTTGACGGTTCTGTGCGAGCGTTATTTCTTAGCGTTACAAACGGTAAGGCAAACACATTATACTCTCAGATTTCATCTAGAGTATAACTATTCTGTAGTATGAAACTTGAAGTGTTATGAGTTGACAACCTTTGTCCGATGTCAAAACAAGAAAATGGCGCCACTGACGCGTATTCACAATAACCAAATTGACCAGTGAGGCCCTCTATGATCGAATTTCGGTTTCGGTTAATTCCTTTCTTTTTCTGTTTTACAGAAATCTTAAAAAGCTAGAGCAAATAAAATAGTCTATATACATTGTGACCATAAAGTAAGGGCACTTTGTAAATAAAATTGCTCTGGGGAATAATATTTCAAAATTTTTTGTTTTTTTTTAGCAAGCAGGTAGTACCATTGACACATAGCGGTTCTAATTATAATTTGGATAATTCATAATTTAGCAATCAAATTTTGCAAGGAAGGCGACAATTTAAAATTTTGTACACGTTGTTTTTGACGAAAAAGTAAGGTCAAGTTCGTGAACGAACCAAATCCCTCCACCCCTTTATCTAAAATGACGCATTTTCGAGATTTGACAGTAAACCGACTTTCTCGAAAAGTATAAAGGCTATTGAACTAAAATTTAGAATATATTATTTTTATACCATTTTAAATCTTCTTCTACTATGGCGCTACAGCCCAAATCGGACCTTGGCCTCCTGATATTCAGGTTCCTTAACATTTTTCCATTATTTATTATGGAAGAGTTGTTAGCCCTTCGCACACCCCTCTTTCGACGAATTTATTCATTTTCGTAGAATGAGGTGACCATGGTATATCCAAGCAAGCAAAGTGATGGAATTATAAATTGCACCGACCGGGATTTGAACTTCCGACCTTCGCATTACAAGACCAACACGCTGCCTACTAGGCTACATCCTAGCTTACCAATTTAAATCTACGGTACAAAAATTATTTGAATCCCCCTACTCCTTCTACTAACTCTCCTATAAACTGCACTTTTCCATGAAATACTATACAGGGTGTTTGTTACTCCATGCGCCACCCTGTAAGGGGTTATTCCTAGATATATTTTGAGAAAAAAATTGTTCTACGGAGATGGTCAATTTTCAATATCCGCGGAGATCCAGGGTGATCAAGAAAAGGGTTTCGGACCTATACCCTCACTCACTCAAAACGCTATATCTTGAAAACTAATAATCACAATTCAAAGTGTTGTAGCTTGTTTTTAGGGAATCGAATTATCTTTCATTTGGTGTAATAGCATTGTAACTGTACCCAATCCTGAGGTATTTGCCTCAGAACACAAATTTTTGATACTTTGACCCTCAAAATTCTGGGATCAATGTAGTTTTTCTCAAAAAAACGCACTATAAAAATGTCATTTTAATGTTGTTTTTTTATGACCCACGCCCAATCAAAATTCTGTTATGTTTTAAATTAAATAAACTGCCAACAAGTCGGGCGAAACTTTATTATTCTCGGGACAAGTTGCGGATGCGTGGAAAGTCAATATGCAGGTTAGAGTGGTTAGGGAAGACTAAGTGAAAGGGGGTTCTTGGGCAGGACAGTTGTCCACTTTGCGGAAACGTTCAAAAGCTTCAGTATATATAACCAATATTTCGTTCGTTTATTTATGCAAGTTTGAGTTTTTTGAGGGGAGGGATGAGGGTTGATAGTAAGGGTCGGTGGATGTTAATAGTTTTTTAATTGACGTCCAATATTCTCTGTATAGAATGTCAGTTTCATAGACGAAGTTGCATAGAATAAGATTCTGTGTATTTTACATTCACGAAACCAACATTTGTATGGGAGGGGGTAGAGAAGGTAGGGGAATCGTAAAGATTGTGACGCAATTTTATTTCCTTTCTGTTGTAGTCTTCTCGTACAAAATTTCAAGTTCGCAGCTTTTAACTTGTTGGTTATTAGTTGGTTCAATGAAATAGGTAGAAATGATACTTTTGTATGGGAGGGGGTAGAAGGGCAAGCGTGATTGCAAAACTTTTAACAAAATTTCATTTCAATTATTTTTATAAGTTTTCCGGCAAAAATTGAAATGGATAGCTTTTAAGAGTTAGCTGATAACCGATTTCTTAAAAATGCTCGAAAAAATAATTTTGTATGGGAGGGGGTAGAAGAGGTAGGGGAATTGCAAAATTTGTGATGCAATTTTCTTTTCTTTCTCTAGTAAAGTGCTCGTACAAAATTTCAAGTTCGTAGCTTTTAATTTGTTGTTTATTAGTTGATTTAATGAAATTGGTCGAAATCATTCTTTTGTATGGGAGGGGGTAGAAGGGCAAGTGCTATTTTGAAACTTTTAAAATAATTTTATTTTAAATATTTTTATAAGTTCTTATGCAAAATTTCAAATTGATAGCTTTTAATAGTTAGGTGATAATTAATTTCTTAAAAATGGTCGAAAAAATAATTTTGTATGGGAGGGGGTAGAAGTTTCAAAGGTATTCGACCAGTTAATATCTTATACGTTTGGGGATTTTTTTTAAATGTATTTCCCAAATTTTCAAGTTTCTACCTTAAAATTACATTCAAAAATTTTCAGTTTTCGTGTTTTTTTCGCTGCACATGAAACACCTTGTGCCCCTTAGACCGTGCTGGTCGGTTCGTAACAATTGTGGATCAAATTATTATTTTTTTTCTGTGTATATAAAATAGATGTATCCACATGCAAAATTTAAAGTTTCTATCTTTGACCAGAGTCCTAAAAAAATCACTCAAAATTTTCGACATTTTTGCTTACCACCTCCCTCCCTTTACACCCCCTAGCTTAAAATTTTTTTCAAAATTATAAATTATATAGTTCTCTAATCTGACGAATTTTTGATTCGATATCTGTACTCAATTTTGAGATATAACGATTTCTAATTTTGAAAAGTGCACCATTTTTGAAATGCTCCCTATTTCCCCCCACTACTTCTATGACCAAATTTTATATTTTTTTTATATTTCGCTAGTATAGCTTAGTATATGTTTTAAATTTCAATTACATAGCTTAAGAGATAGTTGAGATATTAATTCTTAAGTGTTTTTCTTTGCACCCCCCCTGACCCTCCCCCTTACAATAATTAGGCTATTTCTAAGATTATTCTAATGGATCTATACGCCATCTTAATTGTCCTAAAATATGAATTTTTTATGGTAAGTAGTTTCGAAGATATAACCATTTCAAAAAAAGATTCGGCCGACAATTTGTTTTTAGCCCCCCCTTTTCGGACGCCAATGGATAAAAAAATTAAATTATTTTTGGAGTATGTCCCACAACCTTCTCTATATGTATGCTGATTTTCATCTTTCTATCTGCATTCGTGGTGAAGATATTAGCAAGTGTATTTTTCGACTTTTTCCATCCCCCCGCCTCCCCCTTCCACCCCACACTCCCCAAAATTTGGATAATGGAGCTCACTTACCAAATTAACAATCCACCCAAAAACCAACATTCTACCTTTAACGGTTTTGGAGGTACGAGTCCATATGTACGGCGTACGGCGTACGGCGTACGGCGGGACGGATTTTTTTTTTTTGCTTTTTTAGGCTAATTTAGTCATGAAACGCGAAAAAACAAAATTTCAGGGTAGCAAATTTTTTTTTTTTTCTGTGTCGATCACAATACTTTATTATTAAAAAATAATAAAGTAAAATGTGTGGAGTGTATTTTGTTAGTGAAATCGACTTCAACCATCTCCCCGCAATTTCATCCGCAATAACCTAATATTGAAGCATTTCTAATCGCCATCATTTTATGCAGTGACTGAACTATTCTAAAAACCAATCATTCTCTATTATTGTCCTGCATATCCAATTTAACGGTGCCATAAGGCAGTGGACATTATCCTATCTAATAAAAAGTATTTTTTCGATATGTTGACACGGCCAAGTTCATATGAGTCCATCCTGTTTATTTTATCATAAAGAAGAGAACACTGTAATTAATTTTTAAATACTGCAACACCCTGGCACATTTTAATAAGAACGGTATTTTAACTTTAAACGATTACGAGTCGACTGGTGAGAAATAGTGAAAGCAAACAGTCCGTTCACCACATTCAATGCCAAGCGACATTTCTACAAAGTTGTTTAATTTCAAGAATATTTCCCAATTATGAAGATTTAAAACTTTCGGTGTATACTAAACAAAATCTTTAAGTTGAAACAGCAACGAACCGAACCGTAACTTAAAGGCCACACCACCAAATCCGCCCTGTAATTACATCTCACCTGTATAAGGTGTGCAGTGCGCTTTTACACACACCACTGGCGTCTAATGCGTACCGCACTCCTCGCAACGGCTGTCAGCACATTTGCTTTGGTCGATCGATAAAATCTGCAACTGATTTTGCATGTCGTTTTTTCCTTAATTAATTAGCGCGTCGCAGTCTCTGCAGCCAACTCGAATCGAAAAGAATTAGTGAGGCGGGCTGATGTTTCGCCCAATAAAAAACGCATTTACGGGTGCGTTTCTTTTTTACCTTATAAGGCGCAAAACTTGTTAGGAGTCTTATTTATTAGGCACCGGTTTTTTCTATGCGAAACAGGCACGTAACTTACCTGGCCAGGTGAGCTAGTTCGCCACTGCCGGCACATGTGTTCATTTTGAGTCATTTGGTGCGATTCGATCGAGGCTCAAGCCAATGCCTTTTGACCGTTGGACTTGCATAACTTTCGTATTTCGGCTGAAATGATGAAATCGGCAATCAGAGGAGTAAGAAGACATGAAAGCGATGTGATTGCTTCGACTTCAAGGTAAGAGGTGTTCTTGCGGACTCGAGAGCGCCATTGAATCCGTTTCCTGTTTAGTTGCCGACTAAATTCAATTTTCCCATCGACGACGAGCAGCTCTCTGGATCTTACGTAACTGCAATTATGCCTGTTCACCGAACGGACAAATCCCAAGTATCATTGCGCCCGCACTTTATCGATTTGAAGTCGTGCTCGTGTACGCAATGCACCATTGAACACCGCGCACACAAACTCTAACCGCGTCTTAATAGCTGTGACAGATTAAAATTACAAAACCCTTTCGGCTATGGAATTAGCTCGTTTCTAACGTCTACCTACTTCCCGGTGGAGCTAACGCTCGTTGCGCCAACCTTCAGCATCATTCCAAGCTGAGGAATTGGGTCGGTTTTATCGGTTTCACGGAACACACCGGTCCAGCAGGAGTGCGGGTTTCGGCCGCTACCCAAAAAGCCATAAGTCCATAAGTAATGCAATTAAACGGACGGCAAAATCTAATTGAAATCTGTCAAAAGGCATTAAAATATTTCTCGTTGTTTGGCTTTGTATCGCCTTCATAACGCGCTCTATACCTGTGCCTGCATACTTACTTACCTTGTAGTTGGTATCTTTTCTTTTCTTGGATTCATTGGGACGAGAGTGAAAGTTTGTCTGTTCACCACTGACCGCTGCGGTGGCGCTTGCGAGAAATCCAACCCGAAAAGCGATTAAAACTATTTCTGAAGGTATATGTAAGATTAAGGCCCGATGTGTCCGAGTTTGACGGAGGTTCAAGTTTTTCGGGCACAGATCAGACAACAAAATTCGAACCATACTTACTTCGCGGTGGTGGTAAAACATCTAAAAAACAACAGGACTACGATTGAGCGTAAAGCCCGATACTCTAGGTGAAATGGAAATTGTCGTAGTTTAGGAAATTTTGTATGAGAAGTGGTAGAAGGGACAGATGATAGACGAACAGACGGACGAATATGCTGTTTTAAGATTTTTGAGTGAAAATACATATATTATACATTAGCTTTTTTATTTATTTCTTAGTGTTATAAACTTTGTGGAAAACTTACAATATTCCCATATTTCATCTAGAGTATAATTGAATCGTGGCCGAATGGTAGTAAGGGTCACAGAGCGTAATCGTGATCTGGTACATGACGTAGCATAAATTCTGTGAAAAGCTGTAAATAACATCAACAGCTCTGCTACTGAATCCTTTATCCACCTCCCCGCGGTGGCCACCGGGTGTTTTGTTTAAAACAGCAGACGGAGAAGGGTGAAGGCGAGTGTGCCGCGCCTCTAATAGGAACTGCCATTTAGACTGACCCTCCAGGTTGGGGGTTGGGCGACACGCTGACAACGTCTCCCCGGAAAAAACTCGCGTGTCCAGGAACCCGGATTTCAGCCTCGGATTGGGCGGATCAAACGGCAACGACTACGGCAACGGAAAATGGACTATTCTTTTGGATCTTGGAATTTGTACTGCGGGAACTTCTTCAGGAGATCTCTCGTAACAACATCAGCATCCAAATATTCACAAAATGACGTGGGCATCACCAGATGAATCAAATTGACCACGTTCTCATCGAAAAAAGGGTTGGCTCTAGCATTCTAGATGTCAGGACTAGAGTCCGAACTGTGACTCGGACCATTTTCTTGTTCGAGCTAAATACCGCTGTCGCATAGCTAACAAGGACCACACTAAAAAGAGCTGGGCTCCGAAGCTCAATGTGCAAAAACTGAAGGACGACACAACGAAAGTGGAATATACATATGTCCACAATCAAAGCACATATTGAGGCATTACCTCAGGCTGAGGCTGAGGAAAGTATTGACCAAATGTGGCAGAACATTAAGGATAGTATTCAGCGCGCAGTTGAATACACGTTAGGACACTTAAAGTATTTAAAGCGGAGAAAACGAAACGACTGGTTCGATGAGGAATGCCAAGAAGCCCTCACCAAGAAAACGAATCCTATCGACAGTTTCTCGACAGACGAACACAAGCTAGAGAGGACAACTATCAGCGGCTCAGACAAAACGCCAAGAAGATCTGCAGACGAAAACAACGGAAAATAAACAATGCCAAAATTTTATCACTGGACGAACACCTGAAGAAAAATGACGTGCGAGCAGCATTTAATACCGTGAAAGAAATGAGACAAGGTTACAAACCGCGAACTACTCTCTGTAAGGACGAAGAAGGCAACATCATAAGCGACGCTACCGAAATCAATGCACGATGGGTTCAGTACTTCTGAATACTGTTAAATAGAACGACATCACAGACTGAAACGTTTATAATTCCGGAAGATCCAGATGGAGATCAACTGCCCATTGCTCCAACTTATGATGAAGTAGAGACGGCCCTACATAATTTGAAATCGAATAAGGCGCCCGGAATTCACGGAATCCCTGCAGAGCTCTTGAAAGAAGGTGGAACAGAGCTTACCAGTCGAATATTTAAATTAATTGCTAAAATCTAGACAACTGAAAAATTACCCGACGACTGGCGGAAGAGCATTATACAGCTGCGAAAAAAATAATAGCACCACCGTCACCAACAATCTTTCCAAAGGCATTGTAATTCTATTTGTTAATTTAAATAAATAATGAACACATTTTTAAAAGTAAAAAAGTTTTATAAAAATTGTATGATAAAAATATTTAAGGTTTTATTTACCGTTTGAAAGCTATTTAAACAAATCTTGTAAAAACACAAAAATAAGGCGAAAAAAAACATAACAGAATTATGATACTCTAGATGAGATGGAAATGACAATGACAAACTCTTTCGAATAGTGAATAGAGACTTTTGCAAGGAAGGTGGTAGAAGTAGAGGGGGAGGTTTGTATTTTTCGTATATGACACCGAACATGGCATGCAAAATGTTTTTTGCCGAATTTAAAGTTTTTAGTTTTCATCATTTTTAAAGAAATTGGTCATAGTTTTCCTGAAATTGGGGCATTCGTATGGGAGGTGGCAGAGGAAGTGGAGCGTTTAAGATGATTTTGAAACTGCTTATCATCATCCTTATCACTATGCTTTGATTCAATTTCAAAGTCGATACCTCTCATATACTTGAAGGAGAAATGCTTTTCTTGAATTTATAATACAGATATTTGTATGGGAGGTGGTAGAAGGAGTGAAGCGGAGCTGATAATTTTTTCTAACACTTATTTCAATTATTAATAAACAAATTCTGGCAAAATTTGAAGTTTGTACTTTTTCTAAGTTTGAATGGAAATCGATAAAAAGCATTTAACAAAAATTATGCATTTGTATGGGAGGGGGTAGAAGGAGTGTACGGATCAAAACAAATTTTTTTCGCATTATTAATATTTGTATTTGTATACTTTATACAAAATATCAATAACAGTTTCGAAGAAAAAATTTCAAAATTTCGTGAAATTTGTATGGGAGGGGGTAGAAGGAGTGAGGTTAAGTTGATAATTATTTTTAAAATAAATTGCAATTACAGTAGAATTAATTCTGGCAAAATTTCGGCTTTTCAGCTTTACTAGTTTCAATGAAAATCGAAAATATGTATTTTCCAAAATTGTCCATTTGTATGGGAGGCGGAAGAAGGAGTGAGGGGATCGGATCAGTATTCCGTCATATCAATAACATTTATATCATAATACTTTGACCCAAATTTCAAGTCAATAGCTTAAATAGTTTCAAAGAAAAATCAATTTCTTAATATTTCGAAATTTCATGAAATTTGTATGGGAGGGGGTAGAAGGAGTGGGGGGATGTATCCAATTCACGAACTTAAAGTTACTTTTTTGCTAAAAATGACACACAAAATTTTTTAGCAGTATAGCTCAAAGCTTTCGAGAGTTATGCTGTAGACAGACGCACAGACGGACAGACGGACAGACAGACAGATAGACAGATGGTCACTCGGAATCGAGGTTTTTGAGCGACAACAAATACTTCTGTACCCTTGGCGGCTCTGTGCTACCGTTATTTCTTAGCGTTACAAACGGTAAGGCAAACACAACATACTCTCAGATTTCATCAAGAGTATAAAAATTGCACCACAATTCCAAAGTGCACTTCAGGTTAAAAAAATAGAAAAAAAGAATTAGTTTGCGATAGTTGTCTGTTCCAGCTGATGACATCCTTCAGTTTTAATATTTAGTTGCGTGATCTTTATTGGAAATAACGGCTGCAAAGCGTTTTGGCATTGAATCAACCAAACTCTGGCATCGACTTAGCGGAATTTCGTTCCAGGACTCCTTAATCACATTCCAAAGTGATTCGTTGCTGGTTGGCTTGGCAGCAGCAACTACTTTTTTTATATCAGCCCACAAATTCTCAATAGGGTTGAGAGCTGGTGACTGCGCAGGCCACTCCATGATGTTCACTGAATGCTCTCTGAATCATTTCTTCGCTTTCTTGCTGGTGTGTTTGGGGTCGTTGTCTTGTTGAAAGACCCACAGTAAAGGCATCTCATACTCTACATAAGGTAGCATAATTTTTTCAATTATTTCAACATAAAAGTGTTGGTCCATACTTGTTTTTATCCAATGTATTGGGCCTATGCCATAATGCGAAAAGCGAGCCCACACCATTACATTTGACCCCCATGTTTAATGGCTTTACATGTTTATTGAGGATTGTATTCTGCATTCGAAGGACATCCGACGTATGAAGGAGAGCCTTTTCCGCCATACAGAACAATTTTGCTCTCGTCTGACCCTAAGATGTTCCTCCATTTTTCAACTGGCCATTTCAGGTGTTCTTTTGTAAACTCAATACGTTTGGCTACATGCTTCGCACTTAAGAGTGGAACTTTTCTTGGGCTACAGGTTTTTAAATTTTGATGTCTTAAACGATTACGAGCTGTTTGCACCATTGCAGCTATATTGAGATCCATTTTCAGTTCAGTTGCCGGCTTAAAAGGCTCCTTCTTGCTCTGGCGGATCAACCGATTTTCAAGCAACTTCGATATGGCGCGTTTACGCCCACGTGTTTCAGCTTTTTCTTGGAAAGTTATGGCATTGCGTATCATTTTGTTTGAACATCCAACAAAATGACGCACTTCGCTATAAGCTTTGCCCTCTGAAATAAGTTTTCGAATAAAGTCTCTTTTTTCAGCACTACAATGCTTTCCGCGACCCATTTACTATTAAATTTGTGTAAAAACTAACGAAAACCAAACAAGAACACTTTAACTTGTACAGGGGTCAAATTAATAAACTCAACTAATGCGCTCTTCAACAGAATTGTCAATGGTGCTATTATTTTTTTCCTTCTATTTTGCATTTTTCTCTAAAAATCACTTAAATTGAAAAGAACCGTTATCATTATGAACAATAAACTGTTTTCTGCGGAAAGTGAACATGTTGTGTGATATATTTATCAGCAATGTACAAACATTTTTCGACACGAAATGTTTTTTTTTTAACTAATAGAAAAAATGTCGTGGTGGTGCTATTTTATTTTTCGGCACTGTATGTCCACTATACAAAACTGGTGATCGTCTGCGTTACGAAAATTACAGAGGGATTTCATTGTTCTGTACATATTACAAAATTTTGACGAAAATTATCGAACGCAGACTCCGTGAATACGCTAACAGCATCATCGGAGAATATCAAGGTGGCTTTAAATCCGGACGATCGACAATGGACCAGTTATTCTCAGTAAAACAGGTGCTAGCAAAATGCTGGGAATATGATATTAATGTGCACCAACTGTTCGTCGATTTTTGTCAAGCATACGATAACGTAATTCTCTGTACAGAATAATTATTGACTGAACTAAGTGTCCCACCAAAACTAGTTCCGTAAATAAAAGCCACAATGGAAAAAAATGAGTGCCACGTAAAAATCCAAAACGAGTTGACTCAAAGCTTTCCAATGGAACAGGTCTCAAACAAGGAGTCCCATGCTCTTTAACTTGGTGCTCGAGTATGTCGTCAGGAAGGCAACTTCACTAACCTCAGTGGACACCAGAGGTACGCTACTCGTAAAATCCGCACAGTTGGTGACGTACGCAGACGACGTGGATATTCTGGCCCGATCAATACTGTGCATTAAGGAAGTATTCCAGGAGTTGGAGCCGGTAGCGGGAGAAGTAGGGCTCAGGGTCAATGAAACGAAAACTAAATACATGACACAGACACGAAGGACTGTCCCAGAGAGGCAGAATGTTACTATAGGCGAATACAACTTCGAGCAGGTGGATGAATTTGTATACCTGGGAGCCCTTCTCACAAAGGACGACAATGAGTGACATGAAATTCAAAGAAAAATCACGATAGCTAACAGAGCATTTTATGCGGTCCTCCCCATAATGAAATCATGGATGGTCCATCGAAACAATAAATTACGTATCTACAAGATATTAATTCGTCCTGTGCTGCTATATGGATGCGAAGCATGGACCTTGACGCACCTTCGGAACGTGTACGGAGCAGTAAAGAAAGGAGATGATTGGCGAATTTGATACAACCATGAGCTTTATCAACTATTTAACGACCCTCCAGGATCTATCGTGATAAAACTACGCAAACTACAATGGGCTGTCCACGTAGAACGAATGCACGAGGAACGAATCCCAAAACGAGTGCTCAAGGGCAAGCTCAAGGCAAGCGACGGCAAAGAAAGCCACGAAAGCGATGGGAGAAGTCAGTCGACGCAGATTGCAGATCGCTTCTCGATTTTTCAAACTGGAGGACGCGGTCGTTGGACGGAGACAATTGGAGGAGGTGCATCCGGGAGGCAAAGGCTCGATATGGGCTGTAGCGCCAAAGCATCATCATTGAGTCGGTAGTTTGAAGAAGAGAACAAGCGCCGAAAAATTTAAATTTGAAGTTCCGCGGTAAAAAATATTTTCGAGTAAGACTCACAACCTGAGTTTAAAGAAAGAAACAAAAAACGATCTATAAAATCGATTCATGTGGGAACTTTAGCAAGTTTTCTTCAATTTTCCCCGACATTTGATTTTTGGTTTGTTCCCTCCTTAGTAATTTCGAAGATACAATCATTTGAAAAAACAATTCGGCCGACAATTTGTTTTTAGCCGCCCCCCACCTTTTCGGACGCCAATGGATAAAAAAATTAAATTATTTTTGGAGTTTGTCCCATAACCTTTTCTATATCTCTACTGATTTTCAACTTTCTATCTGCATTCGTGGTGGAGATATTAGCAAGTGCAGTTTTCGACTTTTTCCCTCCCCCCGCCTCCCCCTTCCACCTAACACCCCCCAAAATTTAGAAAATAGAGCTCACTTACCCAACCAACAATCCACCCAAGAACGAACATTTTACCTTTAACGGTCTCGGAGATATGAGTCCATATGTACGGCGGATGGCGTACGGCGGGACGGATTTTTTTTTGCATTTTTAGGCTAATTTAGTCACGAAACGCGAAAAAAAAATTTCAGGGCAGCAAATTGCGCTTTACGCGCAATCGTAGCTCTGTAAAGTTTTGATTTTTATTTCAGAATTCTGTTTAAGAATTAACTTTACCCCAATTTAACTTCCTCGGCACATTTTTCAGTACGTGTGTGCTCCGTTATACACTATTTCGCTTTTATGTCCCAGAATTATTAACACTATGCTTTACATTGCATCTGTTAGTACGTCCTTACATATTTTTTAAATAACAATTTTAGGCTACGAATAATAGCGAATATAAAGATAAGATTTGTTTTTTTCCCAGAATAAGAATTAATGATGCGGTCAAATGTCCTATACCTACTGAGTGGAAAAATAAATAAATAATACAAATAAAATGGATCCTGACCACTATCATATTATGCTGATCTCATATTTTTAGCGTCACGTCGCTCCAACACTTTTTTTATTATTTTGCAATCTATTAGCGACATAACTCGTGGTTTTCCTATATTCTGACGAATTTAAATTGACGTATTAAAATCTTTCCCGTTTCTTTTGAATTCTAGAGTATCGAATGATTGGGCTTTTGCGGACAATCATAATTCTCCTATGTTTTATATTAAATTTCATAAAAATTTTATTTATGGCTTAACCTAAAAAAATAAACATAAAACAAAAATGGTTTGATAACGAATAATAAAGCGCAACAGTGTAGAATCCGGGAATCTTTTCTTTCAATGTAAAACAAAAATCTTACCTATGACGATCTTTTGCACCAACTTCTGTTTTATCGGTATCTAGATGAAAATAAAATTTGTGAATGTAAATTCATAAATTTATAAATACGTAAAAGAAAAATAGAAAATCTGGGACTCTGGACATTATGCGGCAATTTAATTTCGCATAACCCACCGTTCAGATCTTATCAATTGGAAATTTACCACTTATCACTTGGCCATCTTTTGAAGTAAACTCTATTTGCAAAACAGTTTGTCTTAACCTTCCCATGAACAACAACAACTAATAGATGCTGTGCCAAATAATCTTTTGTGTGAATATGAATAAACCCATCCAATTGATAGATCGTATGCAAAATTTCCAGATAAGCTTCCAATTCTGAAATTAATAATTCACTGGACCTAAAGAAGAAAGATTTGATCCGTATCTGACCCATTGTGGTACGGCTCCAACTCGATATGTAGTGAAAGTGTTACTTCAAAAAATAGAAATAAAGATACGAACCTAACTGTGTTCTATTCACATCGTACATTACGTGGATGAATAACTGTATGTGCAAGTCGATGATGATGATGACAAAGCTGAAGCGTCGAAACTAAATTCCGAGCAATTGACCCACTTTTCCCACAAGCACCCCTTTGATCCAATCGCAGTTCAAATCCACCACATTATCTCCGATTGACCCCCCGACGGCCATTCTCCCGCGGACAGAGTCAAGTATCTCTATGGGTGCGCAAGATCAGTTTCAGTTATCGATCGGCTTTTTCGAGTGCCTGCCAATCGAATTCAATTCTTCTGGTTCTTCCGATTCTTTAACTACGGCCTAACTAGAGATCATTCAACAATTTATATCCCATTGAAGAGGGCTTGGTCCCCGCAGTTTCAAAGATCTTCATACGTATGGTGCGTCGTCTTCCCGCTCTTCGCGGTCAAGACTTGATCACTTGTTCTTGTAGCGTTTCGATTCGCACTTGGATCCGCGGTTCAATCGCGCTGTTTTCGAGAGTATATTTAGCCTCGAGGGCGAAACTTTTTCAGGATCCAAACACATATTTCGGTCGAGATCCACTTTTGAATAAGTGCCGACGGCTAAACACCACACACCGTCACCGATGTCGTCTTTATCTCGAAATGAAAATAAAAACAAAACCAGAAATAATAAAACGACGCAAAGCAAAAGGAACGAAATCTTTCAAAGGTTGCTCACTTAAGACGTTCTAGGGAAAGCAACAATGCAGAAACCTTCTTTCGCGAACGACGGCGAGCAGCGGGCAGGTCTTATGCGCTAGAGAACAAGCCAAGGCACAAAAATTGTTTGTAGTACGGTTAAATGTGACGACGACTGAAGGGATTCGGTCGGTATCTATACGTCCAACAACATACAGATCCCAACCAAGACTCAAAATCGAGAGATGACTACAGCAAAATCTGAAGATGATAAAATGGAACCTGTTTGCTTCGCGATAGTGGCAGAACGTCTCGCATGCGATCGCTAATGCATGTCTGAGTCATTTGTATAAAAGGACATTTTTTGTGACTGCTGGTGCTGCTGTTGCGGTGTGATCTTCAGTCTAGTGGATCTTTTCAGCTCGATAATATATACCGCCTCTGAAGGAAAACATCGATTACACTTTTCACTATCATAGGCGATTTTTTCTCAGATCTATGAAATTAATGCAGTGGAAATTGGAATTGAAGAAAAAGTGAGTCGAGAGTGCAAACTTGAGTTAAGTTTATTAGTCAATTCTATGAATGAAGATAAATAGGAGAAGAAGCAAGGTTCAATCTCCCCCAGTCCGGTTACAAGCGGAGAGGGATAGGTGCCCTTGCTTCGAAGGAATGGGGAGTTCTTAATGTTTATTTTTTTTCCAAAAATAACTATAAACATCATGAAATTGACATGCCACAAATTGCTCATAGCTATTTCTGAAAAAAAAAACACTAAATCACCTCCCATACAAACTGCACACTAAATCTACTACTCTGATTTTTTCAGTACCTATTTTAATTTGAAGCTCAAATCTTGCATTCAACATCTTTATTGCTACTTTACCATGATGTAAAAAAAATTGTTCAATGTCACACCTTCCACCACTCCCCATACAAAATTTTTTAAGACCAAAAAAATTTATATTTCGTCCAGAAAATCGTATAATTGGGCAACCGCGAAATCGTAGTCCTCATCAATGGCGCGACAGCCCAAACCGTGCCTTGGCCTCCTGAAGTCGTCGCTTCCAATCGTCTCGATCCAAAGACCGCGTCCTCCAGCTGCTAATTTTACTTTATCATTTTAATAATAAAGTATTGTGATCGACACAAGTGTGGGGTGGAAGGGGGAGGCGGGGGGATGGAAAAAGTCGAAATATACACTTGCTAATATCTTCACCACGAATGCAGATAGAAAGATGAAAATTAGCACACGTATAGAGAGAGCTGTAGGACATATTCCAAAAATAATTTAATTTTTTTATCCATTGGCGTCCGTAAAGGGGGGGCTAAAAACAAATTGTCGGCCGAATCTTTTTTTGAAATGGTTATATCTTCGAAACTACTTACCATAAAAAATTCATATTTTGGGACAATTAAGATGGCGTATAGATCTACCAGAATCAGCTTAGAAAAAGGCTTATTATTGTAAGGGGAAGGGTTGGGGGGGGTGCAAGGAAAAACACTTAAGAATTAATATCTCAACTATCTCTTAAGCTATGTAATTGAAATTTAAAACATATACTAAGCTATACTAGCGAAATGGGGAGCATTTGAAAAATGGTGCACTTTTCAAAATTAGAAATCATTACATCTCAAAATTGAGTACAGATATCGAATTGAAAATTCGTCAGATTATAGAACTACATAATTTATAATTTTGATAAAAATTTTAAGTTAGGGGGTGTAAAGGGAGGGAGGTGGTAAGCAAAAATGTCGAAAATTTTGAGTGAATTTTTTAGGACTCTGCTCAAAGATAGAAACTTTAAATTTTGCATGTGAATACATCTATTTGATATACATAGAAAAAAAAAATAATTTGATCCACAATTGTTATGAACCGACCACCCCGGTCTAATGGGCACAAGATGTTTCATGTGCAACGAAAAAAACACGAAAACTGAAAATTTTTGGATGTAATTTTAGGGTAGAAACTTAAAAATTTGGGAAATACATTTAAAAAAAATCCCTAAAAGTATAAAATATTAACTGGTCGAATACCTTCAAAACTTCTACCCCCTCCCATACAAAATTATTTTTTCGACCATTTTTAAGAAATTAATTATCACCTAACTATTAAAAGCTATCCATTTGAAATTTTGCATAAGAACTTATAAAAATATTTGCAAAGAAATTATTTTAAAAGTTTTAAAATCACACTTGCCCTTCTACCCCCTCCCATACAAAAGTATGATTTCGACCAATTTCATTAAATCAACTAATAACCAACAAATTAAAAGCTACGAACTTGAAACTTTGTACGAGCAGCTTACAAGAGAAAGGAAATAAAATTGCGTGACAAATTTTGCAATTTCCTTACCTCTTCTACCCCCTCCCGTACAAAATTATTTTTTCGAGCATTTTTAAGAAATCAGTTATCAGCTAACTCTTAAAAGCTATCCATTTCAAATTTTGCCTAAAAACTTATAAAAATAATTGAAATGAAATTCCTTTAAAAGTTTTGAAATCGCGCTTGCCCTTCTACCCCCTCCCATACAAAAGTATCATTTCTACCTATTTCATTGAATCAACTAATAACCATCAAATTAAAAGCTACGAACTTGAAATTTTGTACAAGCACACTACAAGAGAAAGGGAATAAAATTGCGTCACAAATTTTACGATTCCCCTACCTCCTCTACTCCTTCCCATACAAATGTTTGGTTTCGTGAATGTAAAATGCACCGAATCCTATGAAAATTCTATGCAACTTCGTCTATGAAACACATTCTATACAGAGGATATTGGACGCGATTCAAGCAATTAATTAAAAAGCTATTAACATCCACCCACCCTTACCCCTCCTTCTCCCCTCATAAAAACCCAAACTTGCAGAAACAAATGAAATTGAACTATTGTTAAATTGACAACAGCCCTGCCCAAGAACTCCCTTTCACTTAGCCTTCCCTAACCACTCTAACCTGCATATTGACTTTCCACACATCCGCAACTTGTCCCAAGAATAATAAAGTTTCGCCCGACTTGTTGGCAGTTTATTTAATATGGCTTTGCTGTCTTCATCAACCGAGTCTTCCCATTGCTTGCGTGGTTTGCCTACTGGCCGGTTACCACTCGCTTTGCCTTTAAGAGTACGATTGGGGATTCTTCTATCTTCCATTCGCTCTACATGGCCAGCCCACTGCAGTTTACGTAGCTTGATGAACGTTGAAGCTTCTGGCTCGTCGTAGAGTTGATACAAGTCATGGTTGTATCTTATTCGCCAATCCGTTCCTTCCTTCACAGGTCGCAAAATTCTTCGGACGACCTTTTTTTCGAATGTATTAGCTGCTTTTTTGGAAGTTCGCGTTAATATCCACATCTCGCTGCCATAACAGAGCACAGGTCGTATAATAGTTTTATGAATCCGCAGCTTATTGTTCCTGTGCAATTTCTTGGATTTAATTATTGGAAGTACCGAATAATACGTCTAATTTGCAAGTATTATCCGTCGTTTGATTTCGTCTGTTTCATTACCGTCCTTTGCTAGATTAGCCCCAAGATATATGAAGTTGTCCACACTCTCCAAATTATATTACGCAATTGTTATGTTTTGTCTGATTGGCGTTCTCCTTCTTGTTTGCGTCATTACTTTTGTTTTGCTTTCATTAATGCGCAACCCGACTTCTTTTGCGTCGGAGTCAAGATTGACAAATACCTCCTTAGCATTAGGGAAGGATCTTGCTAGAATGTTAATGTCGTCAGCGTGTGCTACTAGTTGGGTGGACTTGAATAGTAGTGTCCCGTTGGTGTCGACTGGGATTTTTCGGACGACATACTCTAGTGCCAAGTGGAAAAGCATAGGGGCTAGACCATCTCCCTGCTTTAAGCCACATTCCGTTCGAAAGCTGGTTGTGGAATCGGTTTGTATTCTCACTTGGGATTCAGTGTTCGTCATTGTGAGTCTTGTTAGTCGGACTAGTTTTGGGGAAATTCCAAAGTCAATCATGATTTGGTACAGTACGCTCATGTCGATACTGTCGTATGCTTGTTTAAAATCTACGAAGATTTGGTGCACGTCTGTGTTATATTCCCAGCATTTCTCAAGCACCTGTTTCACCGAGAATATCTGGTCTGTTGTAGATCGTCCGGTTACACCTTGGTATTCGCCAATTATTTGATTAGTATAGGGCTTAAGACGACGTTCAATTATTTTTGTCAGTATTTTATAGGACGTACACAACAATAATATGCCTCTGTAGTTCTCACAGCAGAGTTTGTCTCCTTTCTTGTAAATTGGGCATATAATGCTTTTTCGCCAGTCGTCGGGTATGATTTCCTCTGTCCAAATTTTGCATATCATATTGTGCAGTATTTCAGCGACACAGTTTCCACCGTTTTTCAGAAGTTCAACTGGTATTTCGTTAATTCCCGGCGCTTTGTTTCGTTGTTGCTCAAATAGGGCTGCTTTGACTTCAGCAAGTGTCTTCCTTTGTTTTCGCCTGCAGGTCTTTTTCGCATATCGCCTAAACTCGTCATATCTTTCTTTTTTGGCTCGTGTTGGTCGTTCAGTAAAAATTTTTTAAGCCTCGCTCTTTCTGTCTATTGCATCGCGGCATTCTTGATCGAACCAATCATTATTTTTTCGCCGTGCTTGATATCCTAACACCTCTTCTGCGGAGGATTTGATGCCGTCTCGTATTTTCATCCACACATTCTCCACTGGCATATTTAGGATGTTTTCATATATTGGTATAAGGTGTTTATTACATGCTGACATGTAAGCTTCCGCCACCGTTTCGTCGTTAAGCTTGTCGACATTGAATTTGCGAGCTCTACTCGTTTTCGAATATCCACGACAAGCTATTCTGCATCGATACTTAGCTCTAACTAGATAGTGATCAGAGTCACAATTCGCACCGCGAAGATTTCGTACATCAAGTATACTGGAAGCAGCCCTTTTCTCAATTAGAACGTGGTCTATTTGGTTGAAAGTGTGGCCACGTTCGTTTGTGAATATCGCGATGTGGGTAGCACGTAGAACTTACTATGATATTTTTGCTGCTTGCGAAATCAATAAGACGTTGGCCATTGTCGTTGGTTATGTCATGGAGACTGTGCTCTCCTGTTTTTCCTCTATGAGCCTCCTCCTTTCTGACTTTTGCATTAAAATCCCCTAAGACAATTTTTAGGTCATTCGAGGGCAGTGAATCATTGTCTTTAGGGTGGCATAAAATTCGTTTTTATCTATATCGTCCTTGTCTTCAGTTGGTGCGTGGACGTTGATCAACCAAGTGTTGAAGAATTTAGTTTTTATTCAGATTGCACACAGTCTTTCAGTTAAGGATTTCAAACTCGTGACCTGCTGACTAAATTTTTTATCAACGACAAAAGCGACTCCAAACTCTCTGCTTCGTAGTCCTGTTATGTTTTATATTCCTTTTGATAGTACTAAAATCCACAAATCAGGGAAGGAACGAATATCAGTCAGATCCAAGCGCGTCTTACCGACTGGGTTGAAAAAACCCGTACTTGTGCGTGCTGGATATCTACTGTTCTTCTACTTACTCAAATAAAAGGGAATAGTATTGTATTGTTCTTACACTAATTGTTTAGATCTACATTTATCAAACAAATTAAAAAAAAATGGCGTACTGGTACAAGTACTGGGATGGCATTATATATATCGATTCGAGTTACTTCTCTCGTGTTGAACTCAACTAGTTACAAAATTAATTTGGCATCACCAATCTCGATCGAGTTGAAATATTTGGTGAATAGAATAAACGCACTACATACTTCTTGAGAATTTCATCGCAAATGTCATGTCTGACATTACTTCCATTGCAAAAAATAAGAAAAAGGTTTTTTTGTGGAAAGTAGCGATTACTTTTACGGAATGAGGTTGGTGTGGCGGCAGCTAAGAGATAAAAGCAATCCTTCTCATCTTATACAAAAAGAGTAAGTAAAAATTAATTTAGTGGTAGTACACAATCATTTTTCGTTGTTTTTAATTGTTTCATGTTTAATTTTTTTTCGATTTCGATCTCAGTTTCGGGTTAGTAAGGAGATATTTAAATACATTCTGGATGCTATTAATTTACTTGAAGGTTCATTTCTACACTCACCTGACTAGAGAGGATAGACCAACTAAAATTGCTGACTTAAAGGCCGAACTTCATGAAATTGGTGTCAACTGCCAAGAAGTCAAGAAGTTGAATCTCAGACAAAAATACTACGACAAGCAAGCGATGTACCTAATCTATTTCGAGCGGGGCACCGTTAAAATAGGTGACTTACGTAAAATGAAAGCTGTCACGGGTGTAGTGGTACACTGGAAGTACTACAGTCAAAAATCAAAGCAGCCGACACAATGCCGTAATTGCCAGCTGTTTGGACACGGATCATCCAACTGCTACCTGCCTACAAAATGTTTACTCTGCGGAAAACAACATCAGCATACGCAATGTATAACGAAGAAGGATGAGGAGATTGTTTGTGCTAACTGTTGTGGAAATCATATTGCTAGCCATCCAGACTGCAACAAGCGCCACGAATATGTAAATTTAAAAAACAAAAACATAAAACCGATACCAAAAAAAAAAACACTAAGCTACACGCTCAACGCGAACGATTTCCCAACAATTCGTACTGCAAGATGTCAACAACACAATAATACAGTAAATACCAGCACAGAACATAGTAATAATGTTTGGAACAATTCCAATATAAATAAGAACACTAACATTAACCATAATGAATTATTTACCACTAATGAACTAATCTTACTATCAAAAGAACTAATCAATAACTTAGCTAAATGCCAAACTAAACATAACAGGGCTACGATTGCACGTAAACCGCAATCTTACGATACTCTAGATGAAATAGAATTTTTCGTGATCCCAAGAAATTTTGTATGGGGAGTGTTAGAAGGAGTGATAGCATTGAACTAATTTTTTCCCCATCATGCTAAAGTAGCTATAAAAATGTTTTATACAAAATGCTTACTCCAAAAATTGAATAGGAGCTGAGAAAATTAGTGAGTTAGTTTTAATGAAAATGTGCAGTTTGTCTGGGAGGTGGTAGAAAGAGTAGGGAGATTTTAGTGATTTTTTCAGAAATAACTAAGAATATCATAAGATTGACATTTCTTAAATTTTAGACCAGTAACATTCATACTTTTCAAGAAAATAGATTTTTTGTGAAGTTGTGAAACTGTGTCATATTGTATGGGAGGGGGTAGAAGCAGTAAAGCTAATCAAATATTTTTTTTTTGATCTTAGTGCTAAATAAGTATTTATCACAAAATGTGAGCTCGATAAATGTTATATGTTCTGAGAAAATCGGCTTAGAGCATTTCATGAAAAAGTGTAGTTTGTATGGGAGGGGTTGAAAGGAGAGGGAGGACGCAAATAATTTTTATACTGTATATTGACATCATTATGAAAGTAATATATCTCGAAATTCAGACTAATAGCTTTTATACTTTTCGAGCAAATCCATTTATACTCGAATTGCGAAATTGTGCCATTTTGTATGGGAGGGGGAAGAAGGGGTGAAGGTAATCATCTAATTTTTTTTAGCCTTACTCACAGTTTTAAATAAAGATTTACTGCACAATTTCAGCTCGCTAGATTTTATACGCACTGAGTAAATTGGCTTAGAGTAATTCATGAAAAGTACAGTTTGTATGGGAGGTGGTAGAAGGAGGGGAAGGACACGCATAATTTTTATACGGTAGATTGATATTATCATAAAAGTAATATATTTCAAATTTCAGGTCAATAGCTTTTATACTTTTCGAGCAAACACGTTCATTGTCAAATTGCGCATTTGTGTCATATTGTATGGGAGGGGGTAGAAGGGGTGGAGCGATTTGGCCCGCAAAAATGACACAGAAAAATTTTTAGCACTATAGCTCAAAGCTTTCGAGAGTTATGCTGTAGACAGACGCACAGACGGACAGACAGACAGACGGACAGACAGACAGACGGACAGACGGACAGACGGACAGACGGACAGATGGACAGACGGTCACTCGGAATCGAGGTTTTTGAGCGACAACTAATATTTCTGTACCCTTGGCGGCTCTGTGCGAGTATTATTTCTTAGCGTTACAAACGGTAAGGCAAACACAATATACTCTCAGATTTCATCTAGAGTATAAAAATGATCAATTGAATGTAATTGTAGAGCTCGCAGCCAAGTTTCTATATGGATAAGCCTAGACCGGAAATCAATACTATTATCTGGAACGCACAGAGTTTTAGAAGTAAAATTATTGAAACATTCAACTTTTTAAAATCTAATAATGTCGATATTCTTACCGTAACGGAAACTTGGCTACACTCGAACGATAAATTGTACGATCCCATGTACAAAATTTATAGGACCGACAGAACTGATCGTGGTGGTGGTGGTGTCGCATTATTTAATCGTAATGATATGAAACATACGTTACTTCCGCATATAGACAGTAAAATTATTGAAACAGTTGGTATTGAACTAACTGACGAGAAAATTAAAATAATAGCAGCTTACTTTCCCGGGACTATGCTTACTAAAGTAAAACTCAACTTATTTGAGAGGGATATAAAAATTTTGTTTAAAAATTCCTCTAGCTCGTTACTCTGATGCAATCTAAACTCTGGGCATCGCCACTGGAACTTCTTTAATGCGAATCAAGCTGGAAAGATTTTATTCTATCAAATTACTAAATCGAATATGGTAGTTCACACGCCATCAATGCCAACTCATTACCCAGCAAAACGTAGATGCTCTACCTTAGACTTACTATTAAGCAACGGGCTGTCTTTAGTAACACCTCGAGTCACTCTAAATGAACTTTCATCTAACCATCTCCCCGTGTCTTTCACTATATTACATAACGAACCTATAGCAAGATCAATTAAAGCCTTGCCATGTTATTCTAAAACTAACTGGCAAAAATACCAACGAATTCTTAAAAAATCTTTTAACAATGTGAAGTTATAGATCTTTCAAGCTCAATCTCCCAAAATGACATCGATGCGAAAATATAAGAAATAACCTCTAGAATTCTCGAGGCAGCAAAAACTTCAACACCCTACATAACCGTACCTGATCACAGTCTGCAAATAAACAACAATACTAAAACCTTAATCCAGCACAGGAATATATTAAGGCGGCAATGGCATCGAACCAGAGATCCCAACCTAAAATCACAAGTTAATAGTTACAATAAACAAATCCAAGACAACATTAGGCAAGCTAGAAATCGACGCTGGGGCAACATGCTATCTAACCTACGGAAGGGATGCACGAAGCTGTAGCAGCTCAATGAACTTTTCCGTAAGGGTCATAGAATCATGCCTCCACTTAACAGTAATAATGAGACTATTTGTGGCGACCAAAACAAAGCCGATGTACTTGCAGACAATTTCATAAATTACCATAATATTACTCAAGGACTTGGTAATAGAGACACTGAAAAACAAGTTGAAAAAGTCGTAGGAAACATCATCAGGTTTCTGGTATAGACGGAGTACTAATACCAATGTTGAAAAATTTGCCGAAAATTGTAGTTATCAACCTCAATTTCATCTACAACTGTTGTTTTAAAATATGATATTTCCCCCAGACTTGGAAAATAGAAACAGTAACTCCGATTCCAAAGCCAGGCAAGGACCCAACACAACCTGATAGCTATCGACCAATAAGTTTACTGCCCATCCTGGGGAAAATATTTGAAAAAATTTATTCTAAACTGGTTGAGAGATAAAATTGAGGAGCTTAACATTATTCCTGATTTCCAATTTGGTTTCCGTGCAAAGCACTCAACAACACAGGAGCTTTTTAGAGTAAACTCGCAAATACAAAAATCCTTGCACGCATGATGGCATGATAACTCTAGATATCGAAAAGGCCTTCGACTCCATTTGGCATGACGGCTTAGTTTACAAACTAGTGAAACTCTCTTTCCCTCCTTACCTGTGTCAATTAATAAGTTCGTTTCTTAGCAATGGAAATTTCACTGTTAAAGTGAAAGATAAATTATCTCGCCACAGAGCTATCCATTCAGGAGTTCCACAAGGTTCCTGCATCAGCCCCACCCTATATAATATCCTTACAGCAGATATCACTGAACTTAATTCCTGCGAACTAGCTACATTTGCAGATGACACCGCTATTTCATCTGCAGCTCCAGATCATCAAACAATAATAAACAACCTACAAGATCAACTCGAAAAAGTCTCAGAATACTTCCACAAATGGAAAATTAAGCTTAATACTAGCAAAACGCGGGCTATATTCTTCACGAAACGTAGATCCTCACGTTACTTACCTCCACCTACAATCAACATACTTAGCGAACCTGTATCATGGCCTAAATCTGTGAAATATCTAGGAGTTTATTTTGACCCTAAACTAATTTTCCAAAATTATGTTGACCAAACTATCTCAAAAACGGCTAAGAACATTCAAATTTTGTATCCACTGATCAATAGAAAGTCCCATATGTCCCAAGAAAATAAGCTGCTATTTTACAAAATCGTAATACAACCAGCCTTAACATACGGAGCTCCTATTTGGAAAATCTGTGCAGCTACCCTTCGCAAAAAACTGCAAATCATACAAAAATAAGTTCCTTAAAATTATTCTAAATAAACCGTGGTACTTTTCAACTCGTCTTTTGCACGAATTAGCAAAAACGCAACAGATTAATGATCTTACCAATGAATTAGAATTCAAATTTACAAATAAATGTTTGAATTGCGGCATTACTACAATCGAATCGATCTTCGATTAGAATAGTCATTAGTTTTAAGTTAATTTTAATTTTAGTTAAATAAGTAGGATTGATAATTTAAACATTGGGTTTTGCACTTTTTCCAAACTTATTAAACTTATTAAAAATTTTAATAATTAATCTGCACACTTGCTACTCAGTGCAAAACAAAGTTGTAGAGACAATGTTTAGTCTAAGCTCTGAAAATGAAATCATTAACTAAATTTAAGTTGAAAACATACGCAATAAATATACATACATACACACATACTTGAAGGCTAAAGAGGAACAGTTGTATCTCCTATTTTAAAAGTGGCAGCAACCACAGGCTCATATTAAGTTGGTGTTGGCTCTAACTTTTTACTAGGAAAGGCACAAGCGAATTGAATCCAATTTATGCGGAAAATGGGTTCAACTAAACCCTGAGAACTTTAGCCAATCAAGGGCCTTATTTTTAGAAAATACAAAACTCCGGGTATGGTGGGATAGGTCCCATGTTTTCATTTTGAAGCCAAAACATTATGAGCACATGTTTTTTAATAGGAAGGGAATCAATGTTATTATAGTGAGTCCTTAATTTTTCAAAGATATTATTTAAATACAATAATATTACTTCTGTTTTTCATACAACAAAATAGTAGCGATAAATGTAGCTTATGGAGGAGCAGCACACGATTCGTTTGTGTGGGGATTAAGCGTTGAGAGAGATTTCTTTCACAATCGTTTTGAAAGCGGAGACGAAAATTCCCGGCTGTTGGGTAATTAAGAAACCACAAAGAAACTTATATTATATTATAACGGCGAACACAGCTAATGGTGAAGAGCATTACAATACTGTACACTCCAAGGCAGGGAGCATCGTGAAAAGAACTTTGGGCATCTGGGAAGGCAGATGGAGATTCCTTCAAGATAAACGAAAAATGCTGTATTATCCGAAAATTGCTGCTACAATTATCAACGTAACTGCGGTGCTACACAATATTTGCGTACACTGCAATGTAGAGTAGAATTTCACGGAGTTGTATTTATAACGACGCCAGATGACATCCTTCCGTAGAAAACATCGATGACAACAATTTTACCCGACTAGGACAAAGATTAATATCTCAAATAAAAAGTTCTTTAATTAATTACAAATTAAATAGATTTCAGAAGTATAAAAAATTCATACTATCGAAAAAACAAAAATATTCTCTCGAAAGATCATTGGTTTATACCAAAAAAAAAATTTTGTAAAACTATTAAGGTTAATAGTAACGGAGATCCTATCGCTTTTATAATCTAACTTTTATGATTTCATTGAAAAGTCCACACGATTGTCGATTATCATTATATAAATTTATCTGCTTCAATCTATTTTCTTCAATCTTAACCTCTATGAGCATAGCTCATAGTCTTTGGGATTCAGTTTTATGTTGCTTATCTTCCTCGGGCTTTTTCCTTCGCCAATCTGTATTGCTTCCCTTGCTGCTCATACGCCTTTCTTTTGATGGAAGAATTCACTTTCTTAACTTCTAATATATCTTTTAGGATTTCTTTTCCAACCCTAATTACATAAACGTAGTGCTCGAAAAGATCTAGTTATACTCTAGATGATGAAATCTGAGAGTATATTGTGTTTGCTTTACCGTTTGTAACGCTAAGAAATAATGCTCGCACAGAGCCGCCAAGGGTACAGAAATATTTTTTGCCTCTCAAAAACCTCGATTTCGAGTTGCTGTCTGTACGTCTGTCTGTCTGTGCGTCTGTCTACAAAATAACTCTCGAGCGCTTTGAGCTATCGTGCTGAAATTTGTTGTGTGCCATTTCAGCAAAAAAGTAATTTTAATTTCGTGAACGGACTACATCCCCCCACTCCTTCTACCCCGTCCCATACAAATTACACGAAATTCCGAAATTTTAGAAAAATAATTTTTCTTCGAAACTATTAAAGCTGCTGACTTAAAATTTGGGTTTATGTATATACCATTACCGTCACAAAATACTGAGCCGATCTCCTCACTCCATGCATGATTTTGAAAAGTCCTTTAAAATTAGTTTACTTTGAAACTCCCAAAGCTATCGAAGTTTTGTAGAAAACATAATAATAGAAATGTCATTGACGATGGAAAATTGTGTTTTGATCCGTATACTCCTTCCACCCCCTTCCATACAAATGCACTATTTTGGTAAATGCATTATATCGATTTCCATTAAAACTAGAAAAATTTTGCAAGAATTTGTTTCTTAATAATACCAATAAACGATAAAAAAAAATTATCATCTTCGCTTCACTCCTGCCACCCCCTTCCATATAATATTATATGTTCAAGGAAAGCATTTCTTCTTCGAACATTAGAGAGCTATCGACTTTGAAATGAAACAAAGCCTGGCGATAATGATGTTGATAAGCAGTCTCAAAATCTTCTAAAACCTCCATTTCCTCTGCCACCTCCCACACAAATGCCCCGATTTAAGGAAAACTCGTGCTGATTTACTGTTGCCAAATAGGAAATCTAATAGAGGGTAATGCCATTACACTTACATTGGGATCAAATTTTTCAATGATCTACCAAGTTCGATTAAAGAGAGTAGGAATCTGGCCATTTTTAAATCAAATGTCAAGAAATTGTAATATTCTGGTTAATCAAAGCGAATTTTCTGATTCTTTCGAGTGCACTGAGCGAAAAAACATAGTAAAATCAAAAAAAAACATTTTGAATCAAAATGTTTTCGCTATGAAAAGAGGTTAAAAGCGATAATTTTTAATTTAAAATTGACCATTTTAAAAATTTGTGTCAATGTCAATTCAAAACGTATACTTTTAATATCAAAATTTTTTCACTTTTAAATCTACTCACAAAACATTTTGTTTCAAAAGTGTTATCGATTTAAATTAAAAGTTTTTTTTTTTAAATCCATTTTTAATTCCAAAATGTTTCGCTTTTAAATTTACTCATAAAACATTTTGTTTCAAAAGTTTGATCGATTAAAAATAATTTTTTTTTTTTTTTATTTTAAGTCCAAAAACAATGGACGCTAATATTGCTACGTTTGAGATGAAAACAATACATTTATAAATCAAAGAATTTAAGCATTTTTATTTAAAATGTTTCTTCTTTGTTTTTGGCTGCTTATATATAAAGCGAGGTTTTAATGAAAGTGAAGGGGGATCAAAATAAGGTTTTAGCAATTACTTGTTATCAGGAATTTTTTTAGGACACCTGAAATTATAATATGAAACATTTAGTTTAATTGTTAATCACATATTTGTGTATTTGAAATTATTCTGAATAATACAATGTTTACAAAATTAATAACTCTCCAAGAATTCAATTTATAATAATGTAAGTTTAAAATAATTTTATGAATTGATTTACAAGTAAAATAGTTTTAGTTTTTTTATTTATCATACATAATTCTAATATACTGGTCTTAAGATAATGATGAAAATAACTTAATGTGTAATACATAATAAGGCACAAATATTAAATTAAATGTACTTGTTTCTGGCATATGTTTTACCGTTGTTAAGTGTATATAAATGCAATGGAGGGCTTGTAAAAAATTCAATATTTTTTATATGTATTTTATCGACTCTTCTTCCAGCAATGTAAGCTTGAAAATATTCATCGAAATGTTTTATTTCTATTGGATAACCAGCTATATATAAGTTTTCATCATTGATTGTAACTAAGCGAAGGACGAAACTTTCTTGCGCGTCTACGATTGCTACCTTTCGTTTATTCCTTCCTGTTTTATCTTTAAAACCTGCTGAAGGAAGTAGAACTGAATTTAATAATGTTGAAAGCAGATAGTCTGTAGCATCTGTAATCAAATAAGTAAAATAATGCTATGCTTATTTTTAAAAATTAAATTAAATTAATTTAATGTTTACCTATATTTGAAGACGTTTTAGTTGCGGCATAAAGACTTTTAAAATAGAAATTATTTATATTACTTTCATAATACAAATTAATTTTTTGTTTAAATGTGTCCCATTTACTAAATAGTCGGTGATTTTTTCCAGGATATAATAATTTAAAATCTATATCAATCTAAGTATTGACAATATTGTATATTAGAAATATTCCTAAATATTGATAATGCACTTTCAAAACGGGTGCCTTAGAATCTCGTATTTTTGGCCCATTACTTAAGAATAGATGGTTTTCGGTCGATATATTTTAAACTTCTGAATGTTATTCCGGCGTCTGGATTAAAGAAATAAAGTACTATATATAATATAAATGTTTACTTAATTATTTTTTGGAGTATATAGTTTTATATGTACATATACATATCTCTCTAGATTTTTTTTTTCGCCGGGTAGTAGTAATCTTTTTTCTTCTTAGAAGAAGGTCGGTATGGTTGCCCCTTAAGTCAAGGGTTTAATGTACATTAAGCCCTTGACTTAAGAGGCAATCATACCGTTCTTCTTCTAAAAAAAAAGATTACTACTGCCCGGTGCAAAAAAAAAAAAAAGGCGGCAACCATATTTGCGAATTCGTAAGACGCAAATTTCACGGTGCCGCTGCTACGAGTATTATGCAGTACCGGCCAGCTATGGGAATTATTAAACGGATTTTTTTTAGGTTGCGCGCTTTTCCTTTAAACTGCATAAGTCAGGGGCATATACAGTAACATGCGCTTTCCACTTTATTATTTGTAATATACTAGTTCTTACTTACTTTTCAGGTATGGTAATATTGCCTCCAACTGAAATTCTTTCATAAGATTTTCTAGCTGTGAGCTGTCTGCGTCTAGTGCACAATTTCGCACATTTTCCTGATTGTCCGAAATAAATGTGGTTAATTCAAATTCACTCATTTTTTTGGGTTTTGGAAATTTTGGGAAAATGCCATTAAATAAAATCGAACTATATGCGATAAATTGACCGCGTCTCTTCCACACCAAGCGAGATAAAGAAAATGACCTTCGAAGGCACGCCACAAAAATACACTTCATATACTTCTTTCTCTCGAAGACGAAAAGACAAAACCAAAAAAACATTCATAATAATAAAAAAATCGGGATCGCTTTCCGCACGGAACTCAAACACTATTTCTTCTCGTTTGCCTTCTTTTAGGATCTCAAAAGCACTTTTCGGTGGCGCGCGCTTTCCAAAAATTACACCACGACCGCAATCGGGGCTTCGCAAAACCGACTAACGCCGATGAGAGCGATCCCATCACAATGACGCTTTTTTTCACCCATACTAAGACTTTTTTCCTATAGCAATCCATATAAACATGTAACGGCATAAAACTTTAAATGGTTCACTTTTAAAATAAAATGTGCTATTTTGTTTCAAAATGGCTGCGTATTAAATCAATAATTTCTCATTTTAAATCAAAATTGATCTATATAAAGTTGAACATTTTGATTTAAAAGTGTTCTCATTAAATTTTACAATGCGAAATTTTTCTCAGTGTGTCTGTTATTATTTTTTTCTATAATAATTTCATTTTTTTTACCTCCTTACATTTTTTTAATCTGCAAGCCATTACGCCATTACTCCTCACCCCTATCACAAGAATTTTTCTTATAAGGGGGAGTAGTTCAATGTTTAATTATTGTAAAAAAAAATTATGTTAAAAACTTGAATTATAATAATAAAAAAAAAAAAACTATGTCCAATTTCGTTGAAAATAATGAAAGCTACAAAATTTAAATTCAGCACGAAACATTTTGCATACCACGTTAGGTGTCATATGCAAAAATTACAAACCTTTCTCCTCCACTTCTACCACATACCACCTCCCATACAAAATCCACTATTAACTATTCGAAGTGACATCTTTTCCGGTACATTAAACTCTTCCTGATTTCTTCTAGAGTATCAAATGATTGAATTTTATGCCTATCTATGTATCTAACTGAACCGATCAGCTTAAAAACAAAGAAATGAAATCTTTCAATCAGTAAATCACTTGACTTATGTAATTTAGTTAAGTAAGTCTGTAGTTTTCTTGGACGACAGATAAATCTTTTCCTTTCTTCCTCATTGTGATAACGATTTCTTTTTTAATTGTTCTTCGGCATCTAACAAGGCAATTCGGACTCCTCTATTCTGTCTCATTACGTCTGCAGAAACATAACGTAAGTCTCAGTTCATTTTATTGCTACGCTACCTCTAAGATACTCTCAGATTCTCACTCTGTCTTGGCGCGGGCACAATATTTCGGACGACTTTTATCGCGCCTATCCCAAGGCTCAAAGGCCACGCAAACCCGTAAGAGGATTTTTCGTATTACGATCGGTGTGCGGTTTCACTTGGAGCAAAAAATTCCAGGAATTGTCCATAGATTAATCTTTGATTTACTGCACTTGACTTGCGTAGTTATCGGACGCGACAGTAATTAGTAGTTCGGGTCATATCGGACCTTAAGGTATGTGGGCAGATCGGTCAGATCGAAGGACATTTTGTCGTACCTTGCGGGTTGTTGTTTTTGTCAAACAAACATTTCGGACGTTAGAGTGAAGCGGCAGACATTTGGAAATGAATGAGAGCGACAAAGTCGGGCGACAGACCTTATCTAGACTGACTTATCGCCACGAGACTAACTGCCAGAAAATGGCTTTCAGCGAAATAAATTTCTTTGTGAAATAGGGCAGAGAGAAAAGGAAAAGTAAGAATAAGGTGTGATACTTGTAGACTGAAAGCAAGCAGATCGATTCTATGGTTGATTACTGCGCAGCTTTATGAAAATTTTTGCTAGAATACGAGTATTTTTTTAGTTTTCAGGTGTCTCAAATCAGAAATAGCAAAGTTACTTTTTTGTACTGATAAAGAGTGTTTTTTTAGAGATGGAGAACTTTAAATTGGTAACACTTTTTTCTGTGACAGCCGATTTAGCAGTTCCCGGTTTTTTTGGGGCAATTTACAATGGATAGACTCACACCGGAGCAACGTTTGCAAATTATTCAAATTTATTTTTGAAAACCATGATTCAATTCGAGAAACTCATCGGGCATTACGTGCATTTTATGATGCTTGTAATCGTCCATCAGAGCCATAAATTCGAGGAACTATGGGTCGTTTTCGCAATACATTTACTCTAAACGAAAATACAGGGTGGGCCAAGTACAAGTTTCTTTTTAGAAATGCAATAAAATGAATAAAATTAATTTTTTCTCCATGTATTATGGCTTTAATAGTAGGAACAAACATTCCCATTAATGATAAAATACAATTTCGTTCGTTGGCTACCTCGGCTGGCTTCGCAGTAGCGCATTCTGTCACTCCAATTTTCCAAGACCATGTCGATGGTTTCGGGCTGTAGCTTACGAATTGCTTGGATGATATTGGCCTTAAGTGCTTGAATCGTTTCTGGATTGTTGGCATAACATCGGTCCTTCACGGTTCTCCAGAAAAAAAAGTCCAAAGGGGTCAAATCGCAGCTCTGAGGCGACCAATTGACATCGCCAAGACGGCTGATAACACGATTTGGGAATTTGGTGCGTAAAAGATCGATTGTGGCACGGCGCGAGTTAAGTTAAGTTACTTTTTAAATTTAAAAAAAAAAACAAATTTTTAAGTTAATAAAGGTTTATTCCGAGAGAGATATGAAAATAGACTGAATTGATATTTCATTACATTATTTGAATTTACTTAAAATTAAATGTTGACGTTGCAAGTGCCGGTCATGTTGCTGGGGTCAGGTTCCAGAATTATGCTGACCCGGTCGGTGTTGCTGAGCCAGGTAATGTCTGGGAATATGCTGATGGCTGGTGACTGAGTGTTGGAGTCAGGTTGCATTCCATAACTGAATTGGGGTCAGGTTCCGTTCCGTAACTTCTACCCCCTAAGATGAATCGACGGTTAGAGGAACTGCATACTTGCATTTCCGATGACAGGAGTGAATGCTGGATCGGTTACTATCACCATGCGTTTTTGCTTTTGGTACTGGTATATACCAATGATGGCGAGGACTGCTGTTAGAATTACGAATATAGTTCCGTATAGTAGGATGCTTCCCTGGTGAGTATTAGTCTGCAGGAGCTCGATGATCTCGTTGTTTTCCAGGTTGTAGGTGTCGAATTTCGGGAGATTGGTGTCCTTTATGACGTCGGTGGTGTTTATTGTACTAAAGAACGAAGGATAGATGTAGATCTCGTCCCAGTAACTGCTGCTACGACTTTCATATTGAATATCGTTGATTTCGATGAGGCAGTTTTCAAAATGGATAAGTTTTGTCCCTTGGATTGTCTGATTGTTAGATTTCAAAGTTGTTTTAGGAATGTTGATAAGGACGATGAAGTTGGGTTCTGGCTGTATTATTTCGCTGATTTCCGATCCTTGCGTTAGTTTACAACTTGCAGGTAGGTTGTTTATTAGATTACCGATGCATTTGGAATCTCGAGTGTTCTCGTGTCGGATTGATTCTGTACAGTAATATGTACCTTCTATCTTTGGGCATTTTTTGTTAAAATATTGAATTTTTTCGGCATTGAGGATTGCATATGGCTTTGTGGGTATTTTTAAGTTTCTTTGAATAGGAAGTGGGATAATGTGAAATAGTGAAAAAGTGTCGTTAGACGATACGGGAATTTGAATTAAAAAAAATGTTAGAATCGTTGTAATAGGATTGTAGATTGAGTAGTTCGTAAATACGTTCTTCAGAATTTATGTCTATAAATTGATTTTTGAAAATATGTGAGATTTCCGACAGTTCATTTGGGCTCAGGATGTGTTTGGATATAATGTTTAGTCTCGCTAGCATTACGGATTCTATTATATCTTTGAGGTGGTTATTTAATAGATCAATGTTGTAATTTATTATATTAAGATTTTGTGCGCGTTTGACATAATTGTTTTCATCTCTAATTGAATTCTGTAATTGCTCTTGAGAATGTTTCAGATAGTTGGATAAAACATCAACTCCGCCACAGACGGTCCCAAGCCCGGTTTGAGAAAGGAGGAGGGAACATGGAGTTAACCTGATTGGCCAGTAACACCAGTGCGCCTCAGGAAATAGGCAAAAATATGACATAGTTGGGTTCGCATCATAGCTGTGAGAACTCTAGCATATCATATTTACTTCAAAACTCCCACCCTTTTTCTACTAGGGTGTAATAAATAACTAGGACCGGTCCTCCAAGTCGGGGGCTGGGCGAGGCGCCGACAACGCATCACCGGAAAAAGAACACTGTCCAGAAACCTGGAGAACACCTCGGAAAGGATGGACTCAACGGCAACGACCCCGCAAACGAAAAATGGACTACTCTTTTGGATCTTGGAATGTTCGATCCTTATTTAGGACAGGAGCTCTGAAAGAGTTCCTCGAAGAAGTGGCAAAACACAACATCAACAAAACTGCCATCCAAGAAATGAAATGGCACGGTAACGAAATCATGGACATGAGATCACACACAATCTGTGCAAGTGAAAATTGTCGGGAAGCAGAGAGTTTGGAGTCGCCTTTGTCGTTGACAAAAAATTTAAACAGCAGGTCACGAGCTTCAGACCAATAAGTGAAAGATTGTGTGCAATCCGAATAAGGACTAAATTTTTCAACACTTGGTTGATCAACGTTCACGCACCAACAGAAGACAAGGACGATATAACTAAAGACGAATTTTATGCCACCCTAGAGATAACCTATGATTCACTACCCTCGAATGACCTAAAAATTGTCTTAGGGGATTTAATGCAAAAGTCGAAAAGGAGGAGGCTTATAGAGGAACAACAGGAGAGCACAGTCTCCATGACATAACCAACGACAATGGCCAATGGCTTATTGATTTCGCAAGCAGCAAAAATATCATAGTAAGCTCTACGTGCTTCCCACATCGCGATATTCACAAACGAACGTGGGCATCACCAGATGGTCACACTTTCAACCAAATAGACCACGTTCTAATTGAGAAAAGGGCTGCTTCCAGCATACTTGATGTACGAACTCTTCGCCGTGCGAATTGTGACTCTGATCACTATCTCGTCAGAGCTAAGTATCGATGCAGAATAGCTTCTCGTGGATATTCGAAAATGAGTGGAGCTCGCAAATTCAATGTCGACAAGCTTAACGACGAAACGGTGGCGCAGGCTTACATGTTAGCATGTAATAAACACCTGACACCAATATATGAAAATATCCAAAATATGCCAGTGGAGAATGCGTGGATGAAAATACGAGACGGCATCAAATCCTCCGCGGAAGAGGTATTTGGGTATCATGCACGGCAAAAAAATAATGATTGGTTAGACCAAGAATGTCGCGATGCAATAGATAGAAAGAACGAGGCTTAAAAAATTTTTACTGAACGGCCAACCGAGCCAAAAAAAAAATATGACGAGTTTAGGCGATATGCGAAAAAGACCTGCAGACGAAAACAAAGGAAGTACCATAATAACAAAATACAAAAAATGGATGACGACATGAGAAAAAATAAAATGCGGGACGCATACGCAATAGTAAAAGACTTAAAAAAGGGATATAAGCCAAAAATCAGTCTCTACAAAGACGCAGAGGGCAACATCATCAGCGACACACAAGAAATTAAAAGGAGATGGACTTTCTACTTTGAACATCTTTTGAATCCCACCCCATTAGCACCGATCACGACAGACAACATTTTAATTGAAGTCTCAACTGACAAAGATGAACCATCATCGACACTACCCACGCTTACTGAAATCAAAGCAGCCCTATGTGACCAAAGACTTAACAAAGCGCCGGAAATTAACGAAATACCAGTTGAACTTCTGAGAAACGGTGGAAATTGTGTCGCTGAAATACTGCACAACATGACATGCAAAATTTGGACAGCGGAAATCATACCCGACGATTGGCGAAAAATCATTATATGTCCAATTTACAAGAAAGGAGACAAACTCTGCTGTGAGAATTACAGAGGAATATCATTGTTGTGTACGTCCTATAAAATACTAACAAAAATAATTGAACGTCGTCTTAAGCCCTATACTAATCAAATAATTGGCGAATACCAAGGCGGATTCAGAACCGGACGATCTACAACAGACCAGATATTCTCGGTGAAACAGGTGCTCGAGAAATGCTGGGAATAAAACACAGACGTGCACCAAATTTTCGTAGATTTTAAACAAGCATACGACAGTATCGACATGAGCGTACTGTACCTAATCATGCTTGACTTTAGAATTCCCCCAGAATTAGTCCGACTAACAAGACTCACAATGACGAACACTGAATCCCAAGTGAGAATACAAACCAGTTCCACAACCAGCTTTCGAACGGAATGTGGCTTAAAGCAGGAAGATGGTCTAGCTCCCATGCTTTTCAACTTGGCACTAGAGTATGTCGTCCGAAAAATCCCAGTCGACACCAACGGGACACTACTATTCAAGTCCACCCAACTAGTAGCATACGCTGACGACATTAACATCCTAGCAAGATCTTTCCCTAGTGCTAAGAAGGTATTTGTCAATGTTAACTCCGCCGCAAAAGAAGTCGGGTTGCGCATTAATGAAAACAAAACAAAAGTATTGACGCAAACAAGAAGGAGAGCGCCTATCAGACAAAACATAACAATTGCGGAATATAATTTGGAGAGTGTGGACAATTTCATATATCTTGGGGCTAATCTAGCAAAGAACGGTAATGAAACAGACGAAGTCAAACGACGGATAATACTAGCAAATAAGGTACTTTCAATAACGATATCCAACAAAGTGCACAGGAATAATGAGCTGCGGATATATAAAACTATTATACGACCTGGGCTCTGTTATGGCAGCGAGACGTGGATATTAACGCGAACTTCCGAAAAAGCAGTTAAAGCATTCGAAAAAAGGTGCTCCGAAGAATTTCGGGACTTGTGAAGTAAGGAACGGAATAGCGAATTGGATACAACCATGAGTTGTATCAACTCTACGACGAGCCAGAAGCTTCAACGTTCATCAAGCTACGTAAACTGCAGTGGGCTGGTCATGTAGAGCGAATGGAAGACAGAAGAATACCCAAACGTGCTTGGAAAGGCAGAGCGAGTGGTAACCGGCCAGTAGGCAAGCCACGCAAGCGATGGGAAGACTCGGTTGATGGAGATAACAAAGCCATCTTAAAAATTAGCAGCTGGAGGACGTGGTCTTTGGACCGAGACGATTGGAGGCGACGACTTCAGGAGGCCAAGGCTAGATTTGTGCTGTCGCGCCATTGATGATGATGATGATGTAAATATCGCCATTTCGTACATATATCTACTGGCAATTTCACAACGATTTTGGAGTTGCTGGGGATTGTGTATTTGTTTGATACAAGAATAGGTTTGTAATGCAAAGGTATTGTCGAGTTTTTCGTGACAAGAACTTGGTTTGCAATATCGACCTTGGCTCCTAGGGCTTCTAATGCGTCTACTCCTAGTAGAACGTCAAAATACCCGTGAAATTTAAAGATTAAATATAACAGGACTACGACTGGGGGTGTAAGACCAAATCGTGCGATACTCTAGATGAAAGAGAATTTATTTTATCTTAAGAAATTTTGTAGGGGAAGTGGTAGACGGGGTGGCGACATTTAACTAATTTTTTCTCATCACGCTAGAGTTGCTGTCAAAATGTTTTGTACAAAATTTAGGATTCAGAAAATTAATAGGTACTGAGAAAATTAGTGTATTGGATTTAGTGAAATTGTGCAGTTTGTATGGGAGGTGGTAGAAAGAGTGTGAATTTATTAATGACTTTCTTACAAATAGCTGCAAATATCATTTAATTGAAATCTTTTAAATTGCAGATCAGTAGCATTCATACTTTTCAGGAAAAACGACTTTTTGTAAAGTTGTTGAATTATGTCACATTGAATGGAAGGGGGTAGAATGAGTGAAGATAATCGCCTTACTTTTTGTGGTCTTACTAATAATTCTAAATAATTATTTAGTGCATAATTTCAGCTCTACAAATTTCATAGTGAGTAAATTTATTTAGAGTATGTATTTCATAAAAAAGTGCAGTTTGTATGGGAGGTGGTGGAAAGAAGGGGAGGACTCAACTAATTTTTATACAGCAGATTGAAATTATTATAAAAGTAGTATATTCCAAATTTGAGATTAATAGCTTTCATTCTTTTTGAAAAAATCCGTTTATTGTCGAATTGCGAAATTGTGTCATTTTGTATGGGAGGGGGGTAGAAGGGGTGAAAATGCCTGATGTTTTTTGGTCTTACTAATAATTCCAAATAAATATTTAGTGCACGATTTCAGCTCGCTAAGTTTTATACGCACTGAGTAAATTGGTTTAGAGTATTTCATGAAAAAGTACAGTTTGTATGGGAGGTGGTAGAAGGAGGGAAAGGACACGCATGATTTTTATATGGTAGATTGATATCATCATAAAAGTAATATGTTCATAACTTGAGATGAATAGCTCTTATACTTTTCGAGCAAATCCGTTTATTATCAAATTGCGCAATTGTGTCATTTTGTTTGGGAGGGGGTAGAAGGGGTGAAGCGATTTGGCCCGTTCACGAACTTGTCCTAACTTTTTTGTCAAAAACGACGTGTACAAAATTTTAACTTTCTAGATCAACTCGTTCTCAAGCTAGAGAGGACACGGACGGACAGAACGACGGACGGACGAACATACGGTTTTGAGATTTTTGAGTGATAATATTAACTTCTGTATTCATCATTTTTTTCTCCGAGCCTTATTTCTTTGTGTTACACACTTTGTGCCAAACTTATAATACTCTCAGATTTCATCTAGAGTATAAAATTCGTATTTCAACCGGTTGGTTAGATTCTGTGAAGTTCGGAAGAGTTATTTCCTTATTAAGTTTCTATGATGTCTTCGGGGTATACTTATTTGGGATTTAGAAAAGAGGAAGATACCCCTGTATCAATGAGGAATTTTAGGGGTTGACCGAAAGATGTATGGAAGTGTTGTCCCATGTTTGTTTATGTGTATGTAGCCAACTGGTTTGTCGAGGCTTGCATAGGAAAATTTGCGTCGCCTAACTCAGGAGGGGGTATTTGTAGGATGAGGTTTTACCAATTCCTGCAACTATCTTTGGAGACGAGCGACTCCACGGACCTGAGCTAACTATCCCCTTGTGGAATAGGGGGTTGTAGAATTCACCCACAGCCAGTCCTGCTTGCCCTAAAAATGGCAAATGGACACTCACTGGATCATGGGCTTATCACCCGTGATCTTAAGACCTAACTGATACGAGAAACGGATACAGCGCCTCGGATATGGACTGATTCTACGGTAACGACTTTTGGCATTCGAAAACGGACTATGGTTGGCTTCTGGAACGTTCGAGCATTGAATGACGGGGGAAGAGCTGGAGTTACTCGGTCCTTGCAGCGCCAATCAGTGATCGACCGTGAGATGGAGCACTATAACATCGAAAGCTTGTGCTTGAGCGAGGTCAGGTGGACAGGATCAGGAGAAGAACGAACCCCTAGTAGAAACACTATTCTGTACATTGGCCCTGAAAGTGAAGCCAAAAATGTCGTGGCGTTCGTCCTTACACCGAGAGCGAGAAACAGTCTCATTAGCTGGGAACCAATTTCGGATAGGATTATCGTCGTCAGACTCAGGACCAGTGCCAGAAACGTCATAATTCTGCAGTGCTACACACCAACTAATACCGCAACATCTGGTGACAATTAGGAGTTTTATAGCCAACTGAGTGCCACCTTCGAACGTGTTCCAAGAGTTGATATTATTATCACCCAGGGAGATATGAACGCCCAGGTTGGATCAGACAACACTGGACTAGAACACGTCATGGGGAGGCATGGTGACCCTTGGGTCGACGCGTCACGACCTTGGATTAAGAGACCCGAAAACGGCGAATTATTTTTGGAGTTTTGTAGTACTCGGCAAATGGTCATCGGAGGGACCCTTTTTCCACACAAGAGTCATCATAAAACATCTTGGGTTTCCCCTGATGATGTTATTACATCGCTAAATGTCTTACTCTCCTTGCTGCCAATCGACCTCTTCGGTAAAAGCGTGGCATCCAAGTGCACTCTTCGAATTAAAGATGTCAAGCAACTAAAAACGCGCACGCACGGACATATATAGTAGCATAAGCCTACTTACAATAACCACAGATTCTATGGTCACAAGGTCTTGGTTCGATAGGAAATTTTCGATACGTATACCAAACAGGGAACACTGGGAAAATTAACCGGGGACCCTTTACCATCAATGAATCTATTCACTGACGGATCTAAAATGGAAGGAGGAGTGGGTGTAACAGTGTACTCTACTGACCTTCTATTGGGCTCGTTCTTCTTTGCTGAATGAAACAGGATTTTTCGTGAAATTCTCCCAATCCAGAAGGCAGCCGAAATCGCCAATATGCCGCGGATCGTTCTGTTTTGAAGGCACTGGAATCATGTCCCATCAAGTCTAAGACACTACAAAATCTCTGTGCCAAAAAAAAAAAGTCGAAATTTGCTGCGTTCCGGTCTACAGTGGCATCACAGGTAATGAAGTAGTGGACGAGCTAGCGAAAAGAGTTGCTAACCTTGAGCTACACTCCGTAGAAAAATTACTACTGGCTATACATTTCGTCAAACATTTTGTTAACTCTACTTCTACTTCTTCTACAATGGCGCTACAGCCCAAATCGGACCTTGGTCTCCTGATATTCAGGTTCCTTAACATTTTTTATTACTTATTGTGGAAGGGTTGTTAGCCCTTCGCACAACCCTCTTTCTACGAATTTTTCATTTTCTTAGATTGAGGTGACCAAGGTATATCCAAGCAGGCAATGTGCCGGAATTATATATTGCGCCGACCGGGATTTGAACTCACGACCTTCGCATTACAAGACCAACACACTACCTACTAGGCTATACCCTAGCTTTTTTGTTAACTCGCAGATGAGAAATCTGCCTGGCTGAAGTCAGGTGGAAAAGTACCACAACCTGTGAAACCACGAAATTAATGTGGAATGCATGTTACGTGAAGAAGACAAAACCAGAAAGCAAAGTGCGATAGTAGTTGGTATGGCTACCAGCTATTGCCTTATTAAAGCACATGCTTACAGAATGGGTTTGGTAACGCATGATCTCAGTAGAAATTACAAACAGCCACGGAAAAGGGAGACGGTGAAGCACGTGTTGTTTAACTGACTGGCTCTTGCTAGAAGATGGGTTAAGATCCCCGGAGCACCGTTGTTTCCCGACCTGAAGCAGGCCTCGAGCTATGGTATGGAGAATCTATTGGACTCCGCCGTGCAACTGAAATGTTTGAGCTCAACAATGACTTCGTAACACCACTGGATAATAGAGATTAGGTTTTCCTCACTGTTATCACTATGGATCCTATAGACCCCTTGGGCTAAGGCTACCACTCTAACCTAAGGAAAGTTGTTAAATTTAATATAATTAATGCAAAACCTCGTATTGGGAAAACATTTATTATTTAGTTCTTAGTATGTAAAGGTAAGGTGTGCCTGCTCTCTGCTGTACACTAACTTCCATTGAATCCTTATGTTATATGAGTCAATAAGTGAATTCAATATAGCTCTATTGTAATTTTCATCTAGGGTGTAGCCTAGTGGGTAGCGTGTTGGACTACAGTGCGAAGGTCGTGAGTTCAAATTCCAGACGACGCATAATTCCAGCACACTGCCTGCTTGGGTATACCTTAGTCACCTCAATCTATGAAAACGAAAATTCGTTGATAGAGGGTCCTGTGCAGCGTTAACCATCCTTTTACAATGACAAATTAAAAAATGTTGAAGAACTTGAAGGCCAGAAGGCCAAGGGCCAATTTGGGCTGTAGTGCCATTGTAATTTTGCTGCTGTATTGTATTGAAAAACATGATGTACACCCATCTTTGAAAAAATTAAGAAAAAATAGATGAATTAAAAACATCAGACACTTCCACTTCAAAATTTCAATGGAGATACCTTTCTTCGGCAATCTTTCATATTTTCTAATAGACATCTAAATGACTTGTTTTGTTAAAAACCCTCTTACTAAAATAGTGCTACCTCTGGCCAGGTAAATTACGAATGTAGGCCGAAAGCCGCCAAGAGTCGACTTCCAAGTATCACTAGAGAGCAGTTTTCGGGAATTTCCAACTTCGCGTCCACGAACCCAACACTTTTGCACAGTCTCAAAACTAAATGAAGTCAATATGCTACTTGACGCGAACCGCTGCCACTTTATTAATTTCAAATTTAAATATATTTATATATTAGAAAAACACACAGACTGTAGAAAAAAAATTCGTGATGCGAATATGGCGCGAATTCTTCAATTTTTTTTTTCCAGCTATCGGTAAATATGAGATTTACTCAAGTGGTATTATTTCACAAACCATCAAGAAAAGAATTAAATGAAAAGTTCTGTTCGGTAAATGAGCTTAAGTTGATGTAGCAAAAAAAAACAAAAACTTACCATCACCTTAGGAATCATCGCTATTATGTAAATTTCTTTAAAAAAAAATCAATGATGTTATTTTATGTTTCGCCAAAATTACGTTGTCATCGACTAATTTTTCGTTTACTTTTAAATAACAATATTTATAACTATCATTCAGTGTGCGTGTGTATCTGTGTGTTAATTTCATTTGAATTTTCATCTTCATCATTGATGACCACAAAATAGCGGAACACTTATTTGATATGCTAAGCCTTGACACCTTGTTCGAAATTCTTAAGCCTAAAAAATTATCGTTGTTGTCCAATTTTAGTCAATGAATAAGTTCCACGCGACTTTCAAAATATAAATATGACGTGAAAGTTTCATATCGGAGTGTGAAACCGAACACACCTTCTTCTAATTTTTGGAGAGTATTGGTCCATCGTACAAAAAGGCAGATACAATTTTGAAATGTGGCCGGAATCAGAAGAGAACTATGTTTACAATTTGTCTCATCAAGCTCGAACGCAACGACAATGCCTTATTGCGGTATATACACTCGAGAATAAGTCAAGATTTCTTTTACACTTTACGTTTATATGACCCTGATTTCTATTCGTTTGCATTCAAATCATTGAAAAGATTTCATTAAGATAAAAATTACACTGAGAACTGGGATATTTGAATTGCACACAGTTGTCATCAATGTAGTGACCAGAGCCATTATAATTTAAATGCCGGAATTTCTAATAATGATTTTCAATAAATAGTTATGCTGAAGAAAGTTGAAATACCTGTGAGTAAGTTGTAATTACACAAAATTATTTCATAATGAAACTAAAACTAGTAAAGGTGCAGGACAGTGCAAAAGAATTAATGCAAATGGTGTAATATACAAATAGTCAAAATGGCGATATTTTGATTATGCTAAGATTTCGGACCCAGGAAACACTTCCCAAATTCTAATATTTTGTGAAAACGTACCAAACGATGATTTTTTTTTCGTTTACCTCTTTAAAAAAACTTAAGGCGCCATGTATACCAAAAAGACGATTTCGGTAAAAAAAGTCCCATTTTCAAATGAGTTTTTCTGATGAATCACACAATATAATGAAATTTCGTTTCTTTTATTTTAATCTTTGTTATGTTTACAAATGTTGGCTTAAAACACATTTTCAAAATTATTCTCAGAAAATGAAAAATCTTCGTAAATCCGAACATCGATTTTCAAAATTTCAAAATATACAAATCTTCAAATAAGTTTTACGCCTTTAATTTGAGAGATAACTACATGTTCTTTTTCACTATAGCAATAGAGAAAAATCGCGAAAAGGTACCGTTTAAAACTGATTTTTATTATTAAGTTTTGTTAATGATATATGAAGTTAAAAAAAGTGTATTTTATGACGATTTTATTGGTCAAGTTTACATACTAATATTGTAGTCTATGGTAATTTTTTAACCATCATAACATATAACGGAATATTGAGAAGTTGATTCAATAACTTCGGCATCTCATTTCATTAATAATACTTCTATATTATTCGATAATCTACAAGATCATTTTTACGATAAATTCGAGCTCAATCTGCCTTGAAATGGCGACCAGAGCGGACGTGCTTCCGTGCCGATTTTTTCAACATCTCTCTTCTTCGATACTCCTTAGCTTCACCTCATTTCATGATTGCAAATGTATGTCGAATTTCATAGAAGAAAGTTACGTGGTTTGGGTGACACGGTGATAATACACTATTGTATTTTGCTCTGATCGTCCTTCGATCCTTTGTGAGAGATGATAAAGAAAATGAGATATGATCTTGTGGACTTCTCAACGTATTAAATGGATGAATGGTTGGCAAGCGCCTTGTTTGTGGCGTGAGAAAAATGTTTTTTTCTTGCTAATGACGTAGAGGAAAATATAGAACTCGTAAATATTGTCTGGTTCATTTTATTTAAATACTAGCAAATGCCAGCGACTTCGTCCGCATAAAAATCGTATTAATAAGCAATTTTTGAGAATGTAGTTAGTAATACATTATGTGGGATATATAATCTGCTTACTGGCTCTTTGAACACAATATTTTGTATTTTGTTGGAATCAGAGCCATAAATTATTAAGAATGATGCCATGATACTCGCATTTGAATGGGAGAGGCTCGTGATCAAATCAATCTCGTGATTCGAGATCATATACGTATTGAAGAGCATTAAGGACATGTGAATAATTACAGCTTGAGTTAATTAAAAAAAAGCCCAAATAAAATAACATTAAGCTTGAAAACGTAACAGGACTACGATTGTGCGTAGACCCCAATCATAGGATACTATAGATGAAATCGAAATTTTTGTGATATTATGAAATTTTGTATGGGGAGTGGCTGCATTGAACTAATTTGTTTCACATCATGCTAGAGTAGCTATAAAAATGTTATGTACCAAATTTAAGCTTCAAAAATTCAGAAGGTACTGAGAATCTTAATGCATTGAATTTAATGAAATTGTGCTATTTGTATGGGAGGTGGTAGAAGGAAAGGGGGGTTTTGGTGATATTTCAAAAAACAACTATAATCATCATGCAATTGATATATTTTAAATTTCAGGTCTGTATCATTCACGCTTTTTAAGAAAATCGAATTTTTGTAAAGACGTGGTATTGTGCCACATTGTATGGGAGGGGGTAGAAGGAGTGAAGCTACTCGGTTAATTTTTTCCCTATAATTATAATGCTAATTTAGGATTGAGTACAAAATTTTAGCTCGATGAAAGTTATATGTACGGAGAAAATTAGTTTAGAATATTTCAGGAAAAAAGTGCAGTTTGTATGGGAGGTGGTAACGCTACAAAAAATCCAAAGGCTAGCTTGTCTTGGTATTACAGGAGCTATGAAAACCTGTCCTACAGCGGCAATGGAAATGTTCCTTAACAGCCCTCCGATACATCTTCAAATAAAAAAGGAAGCTATCAAAGGGGTGTTACGCATACAGAGGGAAAACAAGTACAAACCAGGGGATCTTAGAGGCCACCTCAAAATCCTAAGGAAACCAAAATTGGAGGCTCTAACCTCCACATTATCGGACGCTATGCCGACAAAATTTAGCTTTGAAACTCCCTTCAAAGTTATAATCAGAGAACGCAAGCACTGGCAATCCACGCTACCTGAAATGGAAGAGGGATCAACCATCTGATATACAGATGGTTCGCGCACCTCTGAGGGGACAAGAGCCGGAGTCAAAGGTCCTAACTTCTCGGTTTCAAAACCACTCGGCAAAGAAGCCACAATCTTCCAAGCTGAACTAATTGCAATAGAGCTATGTATCCAAAAGAATATAAGGGGAGCTCATCGCAACAAATCAATTTATATCCTATCGGATAGTCAGGCGGCTCTCAAAGCCCTAGCATCCAATAAACACGGATCAAGGTTAGTTTGGGACTGTCTTCAAGACCTAATCATCCTGGGGAAAAGGAACAACGTAACCTTAATGTGAGTACCAGGACATATACGAATTGAGGCAAACGAAGAGGTTGATCGCCTTGCAAAAAATGGCGGGGAAAAAAGCTTCATTGGTCCAGAGCCATTCTGCGGAAAATCAAAAGGGCATCATAGCTCGATACTTAAGAAGTGGGTTGAACAAGAACATAAAATCTACTGGAATAGACTTCCAGGATTATCAACCTCAAAAAAACTAATCATACCACAAAAAAACAAAGTGGAGGATATCCTGAAATTCAGAAAGAGCGATATTAGTACTCTAATCGTCCTAATAACGGGGCACAGTGGAGTGAACCACCACCTCAATAATATGGGCTTAGCTGAAACCGACATCTGCCTCCTCTGTCTCGAAGAATCAGAAACGACAATACCTATCCTGTGCCACTGTGAAGCAGTGGCAAAGAAAAGGCATAATCTTCTGGGGAAAGGTTTCCTTTCCACCGAGGAACTAGCCAACATGGCTCCCTTACAGATACTCAGATTAGCTAAGGCTATAGAGTTATGGTAGGGTAAAGGGGCAATATTCGCACAATAAGCCGCAGTGCTCTGACGTGTTCCCCTAATTAAAAAAAAAAAAAATGGGAGCTGGTGGAAGGAGTGAGGGATTTTAAGTGAATTTTTTGAGAAGCAACTATAATTAATTTGCAATTCACATATTTTAAATTTCAGATCAATAAGATTTACAGTTTTCAAGAAAATCGAATTTAAGTAAACTCGTGGAATTGTGTTACATTTTATGGGACGGGGTAGAAGGAGTGAAGCTAATCGGTTAATTTTACTTTATTATTATAATAATAAAGTATTGTGATCGGCACAATATGCTATCCTGAAATTTTTTTTCGCGTTTCATGACTAAATTAGCCTAAAAATGTAAAAAAAAAATCCGTCTCCGCCGTACGCCGTACATATGGACTCATATCTCCAAGACCGTTAAAGGTAGAATGTTCGTTCTTGGGTGGATTATTGATTGGGTAAGTTAGCTCTATTTTCTGAATTTTTTGGGGTGTTAGGTGAAAGGGGGAGGCGGGGGGAGGGAAAAAGTCGAAAACTACAATTGCTAATATCTCCACCACGAATGCAGATGCAGGGGTTCGAAAAAAAACACTTAAAAATGAATATCTCAACTATATCTTAAGCTATGTAATTGAAACTTGAAACGTATATTAAACTATACTAGGAAAATACAAAAAAAATATATAATATGTTGAAATAATAGTAGTGGGGGGAAATGGGGAGCATTTCAAAAATGGCGCACTTTTCAAAATTACAAATCCTTACATCTCAAAAAAGAGTGCAGATATCAAATCGAAAATTTGTCAGATTGTAGAACTACATAATGGTTAATTTTTGTAAAAATTTTAAGTTGGGAGGTGTAAGGGGAGGGAGCAAAAATGTCGAAAATTTTGAGTGAATTTTTTAGTGCTTTGGTGAAATATTCAAAGTCTAAAATTTGCATGTAGATACATCCATTTGACGTACATAGAAAAATAATAATAACTTTATCCATAATTGTTATAAACCGACCCCCCCCCCCCCGATCTTACGTGCACAAGGTGTTTCATGTGCATTGAAAAAAACACATAAACTGAAAATTTTTGAGTGAAATTTTAAGGTAGAAACTTGAGAATTTGCGAAATGCATTTAAAAAAAATCCCTAAATATACGAAATATTAACTGGTCAAAAACCTTCAAGACTTCTATCCCCTCCCGTACAAAATTATTTTTTCGACCATTTTTAAGAAATCAATTATCACCTAACTATTAAAAGCTATCAATTTGAAATTTTGCATAAAAACTTACAAAAATAATTGGAATGCAATTACATTAAAAGTTTTGAAATCGCGCTTGCTATTCTACTCCCTCCCATCCAAAACTATGATTTCGACCAATTTCATTAAACCAACTAATAAGCAACAAACTAAAAGCTACGAACTTGAAATTTTATACAAGTACCTTACAAGAGAAGCGAAATAAAACTACATATCAAATTTTACGATTCCTCTACCTTCTCTATCCCTCCCGTACAAATTTTCGGTTTCGTGAATGTAAAATACACCGAATTTTATGAAAATTCTATGTAATTTCGTCTATGAATCACATTCTATACAGAGAATATTGGACGTGATTCAAGCAATTAATTTAAAAGCTATTAACATCCACCCATTCTTACTATTACCCCCTCCTCCCTCATAAGAACCCAAACTTGCAGAAACGAATGAAATATTGTTAAATTGACAATTAAAATTGCCCATGAACTCCCTTTCACTTAGCCTTCCCTAACCACTCTAACCTGCATATTGACTTTCCACTCATCCGCAACTTGTCCCAAGAATAATAAAGTTTCGCCCGACTTGTTGGCAGTTTATTTTCTAATTGATTGCTCGGGTCACGTTCAAAATATATATCGCTATATGGGTCATTCTTTTACAAACCGTACGGATTTGGCGAAAAAACTCACGTCTGTTTATACTCTAGATGGAATCTGAGAGTATTATAAGTTCGCTCTAAGGTTTGTAACGCCAAGAAATAAGGCTCGGAGAAAAAAATGATGAATACAGAAGTTAATATTATCACTCAAAAATCTCAAAACCGGATGTCCGTCCGTCCGTCCGTCCGTCTGTCCGTCCGTCCGTGCGCTCTCTAGCTTGAGAACGCATTGAGCTAGAAAGTTCAAATTTTGTACACGTCGTTTTTGACAAAAAAGTTAGGACAAGTTCGTGAACGGGACAAATCGCTCCACCCCTTCTACCCCCTCCCATACAAAATGACACAATTACGCAATTTCACAATAAACGGATTTGCTCAAAAAGTATAAAAGTTATTGGCCTGAAATTCAGAATATATTACTTTTATGATAATATCAATCTATCGTATAAAAATTGTGTGTGTCCTCCCCCTCCTTATACCACCTCCCATACAAACTGTACTTATCATGAATTACTCTAAGCCAATTTCCTCAGTGCTTATAAAATTCAGCGGGCTGAAATTGTGCACCAAATATTTATTTGAAATTGTTAGTGAGGTCAAAAAAAATGAGATGATTAGCTTCACCCTTCTACCCCCTCCCATACAAAATGACACAATTTCGCAATTTGACAATAAATGGACTTACTTAAAAAGTATAAAAGCTATTGGTCTCAATTTTGGTATATGTTAATTTTTTAATGATTCAAATCTACAGTACAAAAATTATTTGCTTCCTCCCTTTCCTTCCACCCCCTCCCATACAAACTACACTTTTTCCTGAAATGCTCTAAGCCGATTTTCTCAGAACATATAACATTTGTTGAGCTCATATTTTGTAATAAACATTTAATTCATATTATTACTAAGATGAGAAAAGAAATATTTGATTTGCTTCACTACTTCTACCCCCTCCCATACAATATGACACAGTTTCACAACTTCACAAAAAATCGATTTTCTTGAAAAGTATGATTGGCAATAGTCTGAAATTTAAGGGATGCCAATTTTATAATATTCCTAGTTATTTCTGAAAAAATCATTAAAATTCCTCCACTCTTTCTACCACCTCCCATATAAACTGCACATTTTCACTAAATCAAACTCACTAATTTTCTCAGTTCCCATTCAGTTTTTGGAGTAAGCATTTTGTATAAAACATTTTCATAGCTACTTTAGCATGATGTCGAAAAAATTAGTTCAATGCTATCATCCCTTCTAACACTCCCCATACAAAATTTCTTGGGATCACAAAAATTCTATTTCATCTAGAGTATCGTAAGATTGCGCTTTACGCGTAATCGTAGCCCTGTTATGTTTTTTTTATGTGTTATATATATGAAATAAACCGACACGTATGCGGGGATTTTTTTTTAAATTGTTTATTTTAAAAAATATGGATGTTTAAACATTTTGAGAATCGTTGGTTTTGCTCTTCTTAAAAAGCTAGTATCTTCGGTTCTATTTGTCCCACAGATTTCGTTCTTATCTCATTTTAAAGGTAATTTTGTAACCTTTTTAATAAATTGTTCCCAAAAAATTGTCTTGTTAAATAATTGTAGTTATTAGCAATTAAAGCGCTTAAAGTCGATTTTCATACTTGCGCCCAGTCGATAAAAAATCGAAAAAAATACCATCGTATTCCTTGATTGATTCTCTAAAAAATCCATTTAAAACAAAATTGGAGAAATAACGGGATCAACAGAAAAAAATAATTTGCACCACCGGGCGCGCAGCACGACGAAAAAATTTAGTGTGTTAGTGACGCGTCGACTTTTTTATTCCTCTGCGTTGGCCAAAAATCCTGATTTTATTTATTTTAAGGATAAATAATTGAAAGGAATATGAATTTATTCATCAAAAAATAGGCTGTAACTGCACTTATTACGAGTAAAAATAACGTTATTATTAAAAAAATCTTAAAATCTGCAATGAAAAGTTCGATATCTCGGCTCCGGGTAAGTCAAATTGAACTTCAAGCCCCGCAAATTCTTTATCAGAATGTTCACAACACAATAAGACTATAAAGGTTAGTTGAAAATTTCATTTAGTCCTTCTGCCTTAAAAAAAGAGTTAAGAAAAAATTTACTCGAAAAGTCATTTTCTAATAAATTCATGAGGTGAAATTTCTATGAAACCGGCTAAATTTGGGCTGAATTTTGATTCAGTTATTTAAAGTGTATTTATTAAGAGACAATGCCGCAAGTTTTGGTAGAATATCTTTTTTACAGTCTATGAGATACTCATTTCCTTCCAAAAACACAGATTCTTTGAAAATTGTCAAAAACGTCTTGAATAACAGTCTATATATCAGGTTTAAATAGACCGAATTTAACAACTGAAATGAAAGGTCTAAGTGTCTGCAATCGAACCTCATTTTTAGTTTTTCGAAACTGTTTAGTATAATGTAATAAAGCTCAAAAAACCTCTAAGACAGACGAAAATTTGCGAATTTTGCTATTTCTCGAGTCTTTCCCCCACTCCCCCAGTGGCCGCAATATTTTGATCGTAATCTACGCAAAAAAAAACAATGAGGTTAAAAACAACATCGAAATCGCAGCATTTCGCCAAACAGACCTTTTTTGATCTAATCCGACTGGACTAATTGTGCACTCGCTCTGTCAGAAAAATATATGATTTTATTGATATTATGTAAGTTAGTTTTGATAAAATTGAGGAAATGCCATTGGAATACGTGAACGGCTACGGTGTCATGATGCAAACATTCGGAAATCATTACAAAGCTTTTCATTTATAGTACGTGTTTATTGCTTTTGTTGTAAATCGCAAACGGATGCACTGTTGCCTGATCATTGTTCCAATGTACGCCTTGAATAGCATTTCGGATCACAAAAGCGTAGTTCTCAGAAAAATCACAAATAACAATGCATTCATTTTGCCCTAAATTTTTTCTTTCATTATTCATACGCGCCCGGTGGTGCAAATTATTTTTTTTCTGTTGATCCCGTTATTTCTCCATTTTTTTTTAAATGTATTTTTTAGAGAATCAATCAAGGAATACGATGGTATTTTTTTCAATTTTTTATCGACTGGGCGCAAGTATGAAAACTTTAAGCGCTTTAATTGCTAATAACTACAATTATTTAACACGACAATTTTTTTGGAACAATGTAGTAAAAAGGTTATAAAATTACCTTTAAAATGAGATAAGAACGAAATCTGTGGGACAAATAGAACCGAAGATACTAGCTTTTTAAGAAGAGCAAAACCAACGATTCTCAAAATGTTTAAACATCTATATTTTTTAAAATAAACAATTTAAAAAAAAGTCCCCGCATACGTGTCGGCTTATTCAATGTATACTACCTATAGAAAAATTTTGGAAGCAATAGAAAATATGTCGTCCAATTAGGTGTACGGTTTGTAAAAGAATGACCCATATAGGATGTTAGTTTCATAAACGAAGTAAATTCTTTGAAATTCTCGGTGTATTTTATAATCTTGAAACCATACATTTGTATAGGAGAATGTAGAGGAGGTGATGTAATAGAAAAATTTGTGATGCAGTTTTGCTAAGTATCTTTTGAAAGGTGTTCGTACAAAATTTCAAGTTCGTGGCTTTTAGTTTGTTGTTTATTCTGGTCTTTTTTCAAAACGGTCAACAATAATGTCATCTCTTTATCACCATCAGGGAGGTAGTTGTAGGATGAGGATTTACCAATTCCTGCAACTATCTTTGGAGACTAGCGACTCCACGAATCTGAGCTACCTATCTCCCTGTGGGATGGGGGTAGTAGAATTCACCCACCGCCAGTCCTGCATGCCCCAAAAATGACAAATGGACACTCACTGTATCATGGGCTTATCCCCGTGATCTTAAATCATAACTGATACGAAAAACGGATACAGCGCCTAGGATACGGACGGATTCTACGGTAAAGACTCTTGGCATTCGAAAACGGACCGGGGGAAGACTGGGGTCATTCTGTTCTTGCACCGTGAAATGGAGCACTATAACATCCAAATCTTGGGCTTGAGCGAGGTGAGGTAGACGGAATCAGGAGAAGACCGAACCTCAAGCGGAAACTACATTTTGTACGTTGATCCTGAGAGTGAAGCCAAAAATGGCGTGGTGGCTGTCCTTACACCAAGAGGAAGAAACAGTCTCATCAGCTGGAAACCAATCTCGGATGGGATTATCGTCGTTAGACTCAGGACTAGTGTCAGAAACGTCACAATTCTACAGTGTTATGCACCACCTAATACCGCCACACATGGTGACAAATACGAGTTTTATACCAACTGAGTGCTACCTTCCAAGAGGTGATATTATTATTATCTCAGTAGATATGAACACCCAAATTGGCTCTAACAACACTGGACTAGAACACGTTATGGAGAAGCATGGTGACCCTTGGGAAGACGCGATTGGATTAAGAGACCCGAAAATGGCGAATTATTTGTAGAATTTTTGTAGTAATCGGCAAACGGATCACCAACCGAACTCCTCAAGGCGGACCCGGAAATAAAAGCCAATATACTCCTCCCACTCTTTACTGAGGTGTGCAATGAAGGAAGATATCCGACTGAATGGAAGGAGGGCGTCATTGTGAAAATTCCAAAGAAGGGCGACCTTCGGAATTGTGGCAATTGGAGTGGTATATGTCTACTTACTGCCGTGTCGAAAATTATGGCTGAGGTAATTCCCAATGGGTTTAGTGATGCTGTGGAGAGCACACTCGAAGTTTATCAGGCTGGATTCCGTAAAGGGTCGTCTTGTACCGACCACACAAATACCCTACGAATAATATTGGAGCAATCAGCTGAAATGGACTCGCCACTGTATCTCATGTTTGTGGACTTCGAGAAGGCTTTCGACAGCGTTAAGATAGATTACATATGGAATGCTTTGCGTAGGAGAGGTATTCCAGATAAGGTCTTAGCTATGATTAAAGAATCCTACGAAGATGCAAGGTGTCGCGTCTTGCATAGAGAAGAGCTGTCTGAGAGCTTCCCTGTGCGAACGTGTGTCAGACAAGGCTGCATATTATCACCAGCCCTGTTTCTGGTGGTAATAAATGGCATCTTGAAAGCTGCACTGGAAGGTGGGGAAGGTAAAGTTCATCAATGGAGACAATTTAATATCTTATTTCACCGTGATTGTGCAGATGACGTGTGTTTACTTGCACATAACCGTTCGGACTTAGAGTTAAATGTTCGCTCGTTGCATTCTAAATGCAAAGAGGCGGGACTGACAATAAATGTGCGTAAAACCAAGTACATGCACATGGGTTCGAACACAAGCACACCGATTGTTCTTAACGGACAAAATGTTGAAGAGGTACAAGATTTTTGTTGGACGGCGGAGCCGAAAAGGATATTGAGGCTCGTCAGGCCATGGGTATACTTTCGCCTTTCTGGAGGTTAAGAGAGATCTCCCCTCGCACGAAGTTGCGAGTTTTTAACGCATGCGTCAATTCCGTGTTGTTATATGGTTGTACTACTTGTGCGTTGGATTTACCAAAAAACTTCAAACTTTCGTGAACCGATTCCTCCGACGCATTTTAGGAATATTCTGGCCAGAAGTGTTCCCCAACGACGAACTTTGGAGTACAACCGCATATACTAAAATAGATATTGCGATTCAAAGGCGGAAATGGCAGTGGATCGGTCACACTTTGAGAAAACCAGAGCGAAACATCGCCAAACAAGCTCTGGATTATAATCCTCAAGGAATACTTTGGCTTGATCGACCATGTAGCACAGTGAAGCGAGCAGTTGAGCAGGAGGCCAGGGGAATAAACAAGTCCAAGCAACAGCTAAAGTCCGATGCTCAGGACCGCGCCTTGTGGAAGACAGTTACTTCTGTCCTATGACCCTATAGGAGGTCTTAACAGGAATTTGATTGCTTGAAAATGAAAATACTTTAGTTATGCTATTGCAAACCCTTTAATCACTACGCGGACTTTGTTGTGCAGTGGGAGCCCATCTTTAAAAGTGTACAATAAATTGTTGAGTAGGCTAATTAAATTGCAGATAATTTAGATAATTTTATAAATTTAGAAACTTCGGTCACCGGTAACCACTGCAGCCTTGCAACAGCGTATACCTTCTGTTGGGCTTACGACTACAGCCTTGTCCAGGAACCTCTGCATATTTAAGTAAATTTTCGTCTTTTTAGCTAAAGCGAAAAATAAGATATTCAAGTTCTTAGTTTTCAGTTCAAGTTCTTTCCCAGTCTCCCTTTGAACTACTATATCACCCAAAATTGGTGTCACACTGAGATGAGCACCGATCTATAATCCACCCAAAAATGAACTTTCTATCTTAAAGGGTTCGTAGTTATTGTGTGCTGAGATAGAAAAACTGTTCGAATCGTCTATGCAAAATTCTTACCATTTTCGTGACGAAATTTTGCCAATTTCTATGACTTGCTCAATTGTGAACTAAATAAACCTAAATGCTTTTTAGTGCCAGTTGTCAAAGATTTCTACTGTATTCGCCACAAGAAAAATGGCGCGCAATTTAGTATGTCAAGTCATTTTCAGACACCATTATACACACATTAAAAAAAATAATAAATGAATTCTATATCAGGTTTTAGTTATGAGTAATGCCAGAAAGTTTTGTCGCAAAAGTACGCTTTCTGAACGCGCACAAAAATAACTTCAAACAGAATAAGATAAAATCAGTATCAAATGGAATTCAAATTGGAGTGCACCCTCGAATTCGTCAAAATCGAACATATTTAACGACAAGTTGTAATTGACGAGCATCCAATTGAGGACTCGGAGCGGGTATCATAAACGCCAAACTATCAGATCCAATCGACTAAATGAGCATAACAGTGGCCAACGATGCGGAACAAATTCCAATCCTATAATCCATAAAAATGGCACTAATGAAGGCACTTAGCCTCATACCAAACAGGTGTACTTTAGACAATTTCATCTAATCCGTTCGTATTTATGCCTATCAAATAGAGCCCGTGGAACAATAAGATTTCAGAGCGGCGATCCGCGTTCGCGGGGTCCCTCCCCATCGGGGGCACCTCTCGACAACCGTGGTCTTGCACTCTCCTCCCAATCTGGTTATCAAAACTAAAGTGGATTTGGTCTTAGACGGCATGAATACCCCGAATAACTGTTGCCGGCCATAAATTGATCGCTTCGGATCCGAAATATCTTCACTGTCAGATTTTCTTCAAATTTCTTCGGATGGTGTTGGCCTTATGGGCCCGAGCAATGCTCCACCAAAGTTTTTTCATATTTTGAAACGTGGCCAAGTTATGCACACCACAAAATCGTGGATTGTAGTGCAAGCATATCGTATCGACGACGCTATTGCGCTGACGAGATAAGTCTTAAAGACACGATACAAAGCGAAGAATCGGAATTAGAGAAATAATAAAAAGAAGATACATACTAGCATCTCGGATAGATAGATAGCGAGAACTGCAACAAAACAAAAACTGTTTCAAGCCATTTAGCCTTAGTCGCGTCACCGATTGTAATGGAATCTGTGCGATAGACTGGTCAAACTGCAGCATCAAAGACAGAGTGCATCGGGGCACCTGGAGTGGTCGCCGCCATGCCTTTGGACCATAGAAAACTAAGAAAAATGTCGGATTATAAGTCTCTAGCTTACTTCTAAATCGACTGTCATAAATTTTTGTAGGAAAACCAAGAGAAGAATACCTGATTCGCGGGGTGAAGGGCGGCCCATAACCGGGCAGCAGAAGTGACGCAGCGCGGGAATACATGAATCTACAGTGGTCAGTGCGTCCGCGGTTTATGGAAAGTGGCGGGTGCTCGACTCGCGTGACAATTTCGGCCGACTAGTAAATCGTAAATTGGACCTCATCGAGTGACCATCAACGTCGGCCGATGCGAGCCATAACGGCCCGAAACGCACTTACGGTCTTTTTATTGATTGAATACATTCAGGTGGTTGGCAGGTCTCTGATTGGAAATTGTGCCGATTACCGTGGGCCCGAAAGAACGCTCGTCTTCGTCGTCTCGAAGACTGCGCTCGTTTTTCGGCTGTGTACCTGTTTCTGGACTCAATCTCGATGGGATACTTGCGCGGTCTTCTTCTGCTTCATTTGAAAAACCTGCAAACTCACCTTTCACCTCTTGAGAGATTTACCACAACCTGTGGGTGGGTTAAGGATGGGATTTCAATTAAAGACGAGAATAAATTCTTGTCAGTGAGATGGCGCGGTGATGAGGCCCTATCAATAGTGCGGCTCGCGCGCCGTATCGCACGCCAATATCTCGAAAAAAGCATGCAAGATGCTAACAATCAGCGCAACTAACGAAAATCTTTTTTGCTCGAGTCGAACTTTATCTGTGACGGGAGGCTCTGCAATATTAGAGCTAATCGTGCGAATAGTCCGCGAACCATCTTAGACATTCACCTTCAGCTCGGAGCTTCAGCCGTGGCTAGATGGGGTCCATCGATACACGAATGGAGCTCGAAGCCTTTTTTCGGCTGACATTAAGAGTTAATAGCACTTCGTCTTTGAGTAATCGGATAATTGACGGAGAAAGCAAACAAATTTGTTTTTGAAAAATTACCGCAAATTTATTTTACCCGGCGGAATGGGCCGGGGGAAAACACAACGAGAGATGGGCAACTAATGAACTGTGGCCTTTAATCGTGTGAATGTCCTCCTCTATGGTAATTTTTTTTCGTCCGAGAAAAAATCAAGTTTACACGTTTAAGGTTTGTTTCGTCGCACCGTTTCTATTAATTCGAAATTCATGCGGTTGGTGCCATGAGAATCAGATGCTTAGTGTTGAATTATTCGTTCTTGTAATTGACCGTTCGAACAAGAAATTAAATGTGATTATCTTGACTCATATTTGACTAAACTCTCGCAATCAGTTAATTAAATATTTAAATTCTTCTTGATTGAAATCTTTTCGGATGTAATAGAGTTTAACGTCCTAGAAATATCGCAAAGAAAGAATGCAGATTTAAAATAATTTTTTTCTTTCTTTTCTTATATTTAGTGGCTAAGATATGACTTACGACGAAGATGATGTTTCGAATTGAAACCTCTCGATCGTGAGCTGCAGAATTTCAGAATACAGATTTTTTTCTGTAACATATTTATTAGTTGCAGGTAATCAACTGCATGCATAGGAACTGCCACATAAATGAGACTAACGGCAGAAGGAGATGTAAATGGAGCTTGTTTGGCGATGTTTTGCACAGCTCCGTTACCAACCTACTGCAATTTTCGACTTTGAATCTCTCTCCCTAGTTTAGTAGAGTAAGTCCGAGAGGGTGGTTGGGTGTGTATAGATAGGGTAGGCATCTGATTGGCGTCATAAGGCGACACCCAGTGTTGTAACTATCATATACACATCATTTGTACTCATTATACCTCCACGTGGTAGCCACCGGGTACTGGTCTTGTCCATCTGGACTTGACTTGCTAACTGATGAGCGCGAGTAACAGAAAAATTTTAGCACTATAATAATATGGCGCTCCAAGTTGGGAGTTGGGCGATGTGTTAACAACTCATCCTCGGAAAAACCACACCCGTTTCGAAACCTGAAGCCACGCCTCGGACTGGATTGATTCAACTGCAACGACCACACAAACGAAAAATGGACCATTCCTTCGGATCTTGGAACGTCCAATCCCTGTACAGACCAGGAAAAGTGAGAGCGCTTCTGAAACAGGCAGCCAAATACAGTATAAACATAATGGCACTCCAAGATACTAAACTGTTATGTAGCGAGATTACTAACATTAGATCGCACACAATTTTCAAAACAGGGAAATCATCGGGATGCCGGAAGTTTAGAGTTGCGTTTATCGTCGAACAGAAGTTCAAACACCAAGTTACCAACTCCAAACTCGTCAATAACCGATTGTGTGCAATCCGTATCAAAACAAAATTCTTTAATGTTTGGCTTATTAATGTCCACGCCCCAACGGAAGACACAGACAACGAAATTAAAGACGATTTCTACAGCACCTTCGAATCAACATTCGACTCCCTTTCGTCGAACGACATTAAAATAGTATTAGGCGATTTTAACGCGAAACTGGGCAAAAAAGAAACTTACATAGTAACAATTGGAAGGCACAGTCTCCATGATATTAGTAACGATAATGACCAGAGACTGACCTATTTTGCCAGCAGCAAAAATCTTATTGTAAGCTCGACGTGCTTCCTGCATCGTGACATTCATAAGAGAACGTGGGCATTACCCGACGGAAGAATATTCAATCAAATAGACAACGCTCTAATAGAGAAAGGGACGGCCTCATGAATTCTCGACATGCGTACATGTCGCGGGGCTAATTGCGACACAGATCACTATTTGCTAAAGACCAAGTTCTGATGTCGAATCGCAAACCGAAAACACCCAAGAACACAACCAGTTCCTAAATTCGAGATAGGAAAGTAGTTGCGAAGTACGTGTCAGCCTTAGAGAGGCACTTTGCGCCAATACTGAACAACAACGCCAGCATACCAATAGAAGAAATGTGGCAAAATATCAAAGATGGCATTACATTTGTCGCAGAGGAGGTGATAGGACACCGGTGATAGAACCCCGGCGCGAATGAAATGACTGGTTCGACTACGAATGCCAAGATGCCTTGAAACAAAATATTAACAGAACGACCTACACGAGCCAAACGGGATATATTTATTGATCTTAAACGATTTCCAATCAACATATGCAGACAAAAAAAACAGAAGTACAATAATGACGAAATTAAAAATATGGATGAACATTTTAAATTACACAACACAAGAGCCGCGTATTCCCTGGTTAAAACAATGAAAGGGAGATACCAACCGAAAACGACCCTCTGCAAAGATTCAGAAGGGAACATTCTAAGTAACGCGGAAGATATAAAATTAAGATGGGCGCAATACTTTGAACAGCTCCTTAATTCGAGCCCATCACCCGCACGAACAACAGCAGCAGACACAATTGCAGGTATAACTGATGTAACAGCTGATGAAGGATCCGCTTTGAGCCCTCCCATATTCGAATAAGTAAAAGCAGCCCTGAGGAACCACCCAAACAACAAAGCGCCGGGCACTGATCAAATTCCAGCTGAGCTACTGAAAACCGGCGACACTTGCATAGCGCATCTCCTACATAAATGAGTCACGGACATATGGACGCAGGAAACACTTCCTGAAGATTGGCGCCAGAGCATCATATGTCCAATTTATAAAAAAGGTATCAAACTCTGCTGCGGAAACTATCGAGTAATATCTCTGTTGTGTACGTCCTATAAAATTTTGACGAAAATTCTGGAAAAGAGAATTAAGCCCTATGCTTACAAAGAAATTGGCGAATACCAAGGCGGATTTAGAGCTGGACGATCGACCACGGATCAGATATTCTCAGTTAAACATGTGCTGGAAAAGTGCTGGGAATATATTAGGGGTTGGAATTAATTCGTAGCGTTTTACAAAAGGTGGCATTACTCAAGTATCCGTAGTCACATATACAAAAGCAAATATTCTCAATAAAGCTACTGTTATGGCGCATCTAGTCCACTGAACGACATTTCTTTATCGAGTTTATAACATTTTGTTGTGCGTCATCAAACATGTCAACGTTCGTGCCCGAAAATCTATTTTTGCGGCGAGAGTTGCTTCATTACTTCCACATGAAGAAAAGTGCCGCGGAAAGTCATTGCATTTTAGTGGACGTTTATGGTGAATATGCTTTAGCTGAGCAAACGTGCAGAAAGTGGTTCGCTCGGTTCAAAAATGAAATTTTGGCTTGGAAGACAAAGAGCGTCCCGGACAGCCGAAAAAGTTTGAAGATGAAGAATTCGTGACAAGGCTCGATGAAGACCCGTTTCAAATGCTTGCTGGGGACCTCTACAGACGTCAACTGATGCGTTTGAGCAAAGCATTAAAAGAAAAGTGCCCCCTTATTTAAGGATCGACATGACAAGATGATTTTGCTCTACGACAATGCCAGACCCCATTTTGCAAAAGTGGTGAAAACTTGTTTAGAAACGCTGAAATGGGAAGTTTTATCCCACCCGCTATATTCACCAGATATCGCTACATCAGATTTCCACTTGTTCCTGTCCATGGCGAATGGCTTGTCAGAGCAGCACTTCGACAACTACGAAAGTATCAAGAATTGGATCGATTCATTCATTGAATCTAAAGACGGAGAATTGTTTCGACGTGGTATTCGTGCTTTGCCAGAAAGATGGAAAAAAGTAGTAGAAAACGATGGACAATACTCTCAATAATACCACTGTAATACCATTTTCAGAACAAACCATCAAACTTTGCAAAAAAACGCTACGAATTAATTCCAACCCCTAATATTATTGATGTGCACCACATATTTGTTGACTTCAAACAAGCATATAACAGTATCGACAGGCGCGTACTTTATAAAATCATGTTAGAGTTTGGAGTCCCACCGAAACTGGTTCGACTTACAAGAATGACAATAACCTTTGTCACGAGTCAGAAAAGAAAGCGAGCTGACGGTCTCGCACCAATGCTTTTCAACTTGACCTTCGAATATGTTGTTCGCAAACTTCCCGTTGACACCAAGGGAACACTATGCTTCAAATCCACACAACTCGTAGCATATGCCGACGATATAGATATCCTTGCAAGATCTCGTATTGATGAAAACAAAACAAAAATTATTACGCAAACTAGGAAAAAGACGCCAATCAGACAAAATATTACAGTAGGAGACTATAAACTGGAAAACGTAGACAACTTTATACACCTAGGGGCGAACCTATCGAAAGATGGAAGCGAACCCATCGAAATCAAAAGAAGGATAATGATGTCAAACAAGACTTATTATTAGGTACTTCCAATAATCAAAAACAAGAACGTGCACAGGAAAATCAAACGTTAACTATATAAAACGATCATAAGACCTGTGCTATACTATGGCAGCGAAACGCGGACATTAACTCAGGCGTTACTTAACGCCTTTGAAAGAAAGGTCCTCAGAAAAATTCTCAGATCTGTGAGGAATACTCGATCTGGATAATACGATACAATCAAGTGTTGTATGCCATCTTCGACAATCCGGAAGTATCAACCCTCGTAAAATTTGGTCATGTGGAGCGGATGGATGACGGAAGAATTCCCAAACGCACACTAAAAGGGAAAGTCAAAAGACAAAGACCGGTCGGGAAGCCGCGGAAGCGCTGGAAGGACTCGATTTGCGAAGACAGCAAATCATTGCTAAGATTTTCTAGCTGGAGGACGCGGTCACTGAACCGAGATGGATTGAGGCAAATTATTCAGGAGGCCAAAGCCCGAGTTGGGTTGTAGCGCCATCGTAAGTAAGTAAGTCCAGGAGAGATGCTGGATCGGGAGAGATGTCGCATTAGTTATTATGCCAAATTCCGTTTAACGGAAACTGCTGCTGTGGAGCTTAGTGGATCATTCCTTCGTCATTACGTTTTGTCATGTGAATAAGTCAGACGCATAAAGTACTGAATGTGAGTTTTTCGTGATTTTCTCAAGTAAGAACATTAAATTCCTGGACAAAGTTTTTGATGGGTTTTGAAAAATACGTAACAGCATGCATGATAACAACAAATAACAAAGCAACTTTTATTGAGGAGCTTTCTTAGGCTCGTGATTAGTGTTTAGAAACCAATAACCCAATGCGGCATCTAAAGTAAAACTCAGAGTGAAAAAATCCATAAATGAAGAATATTTTTGATTTTTTTAAAGGTGCGTCTATTTTACAATATGCCAACACAATATAAAAGAAAAGGAATTGTAAATAGAGCTCAGTGGAGCGAAGAAAATTTGAAGGAGGCAAAAGAAAAGCTAAAGTGGGGCGAAATAAATTTCAGAAAAACTGAGCGGAATTATGGAATATCAACATGAACACTGAAACGAAGGCTGGAATCGGGAAATTCTAGAAAAGCCTCACAGCGTCCTCCAAGTAATAATAAATACATTTTTATACTCTAGATGAAATCTGAGAGTATATTGTGTTTGCCTTACCGTTTGTAACGCTAAGAAATAACGCTCGCACAGAGCCGCCAAGGGTACAGAAATATTTGTTGTCGCTCAAAAACCTCGATTCCGAGTGACCGTCTCTCCGTCTGTCCGTCTGTCCGTCTGTCTGTCCGTCTATGCGTCTGCCTTCAGCATAACTCTCGAAAAATTTGAGCTATAGCGCTAAAAATTTGTGTGTGTCATTTTTAGCAAAAAAAGTAACTTTAAGTTCGTGAATGGGATACATCCCCCCACTCCTTCTACAACCTCCCATACAAATTTCATGAATTTTCGAAATATTAAGAAATTGATTTTTCTATTTAAGCTATCAACTTGAAATTTAGGTCAAAGTATTATGATCTTGATGTCATTAATGTGGGGCGAATTCACAGCTTTTTAAAATTCGCTTCGCACGTAAAAAGTGACAGGAGAGAAGAAGAAGAAGACGAGCAGATGGAAGACAAGCGAAAAGTAAATTAACCTAAAAAAGACGAACCGCGACTCGAAAACGATTGTGCATTGTAAAGTATTAAAGCATTAAAAGTTTTGAACAAATAAACTCGTGTTTCCGTAAAAACGAATCCCACAAATTGGGGGCTCAACCGGGATTCGGTTCGCGAGCGAAAAGTTTGTTTTCTCGAGTCGGTGACGAGTCGCGACGTGGCTGCCGTTTTCGTTTCGAGCACGTGCAAACGACGAGCGCCTTGCATTTTGGGGCGCGCATACAAGGACGGGAGTGAACACGGACGAAGAAATGGCAACGTTGACAGATGATGTGGGAGGCGACGCAGAAACAACCACAGTCGCAGATGAGCTGGGCGACTTAAAAACATTTCAGCTGCAAAGTCGATTGCATGAGCTGGGCCTGAAAACTTCGGGTACTAAAGACGAGATGCGGGCACGCTTGAAAGAAGCGATGTCATCAAAATTCGAAGCTTACGATGGGCCGGAGCCGGACGCTGAACATAGCCCAAACGAAGACGATGTTAGCACTCACAGCGAATACGTGGCTACTAGAGCGTTTATACCACAGTTGTCGTTCAAAGATGTCGAAGAGTCTTTGGAAACGTTTAGCGGAGACGGCATAGAAAATGTCGAAAGGTGGCTCACGTCGTTTGAGGAGACCGCCGATCTTTGCCGATGGAATAATTTTCAAAAAGTTATTTACGCGAAAAAGCTGCTTCGTGGCTCCGCTAAGCTCTTCGTAAATTTTGAATCGCATTCTAAATGCTGGACGACGTTTAAAAGATCACTATTATCTGAGTTCACTAACAAAACTACGAGCAAAGATGTTCATAGACGGCTAAGTCAGACGAAGAAAAAAAGTAACGAATCATACCAAGAGTATACGTACCGAATGTTGGAAATTGCCAGCCACGCGGACATTGAAATCGAGGCGAAAATCCAATATATCATTGATGGAATTCCTGACGCCGAGTCGAATAAAGTTATTTTATACGGTGCTTCGACGATCGTAGAGCTAAGGAAGAAGCTAAGTCAGTACCAGGCGATGAAAAGTAAGATGGCTGCAAAAGAACCAGTGACGAGTACAAAACCGCCGCCGAAACCAAGCAGCGGCCGGCAGAAGTGTTTCAACTGCGGAGAGTCTTCACACATAAGCCGAGATTGTCCGAATAAGTCGAGAGGGGCAAAGTGTTTTCGCTGCAACGAGTACGGACACATCGCGTCTGCCTGCAAAAGTCATTCATCGTTGGAGCCTAAAAGACGTGTCAACACTTTGCAGTCGACGGATAAGAAGGTGTACAAACTCGTTGTAATCAATGGCGTGGAAGTCGAAGCGATTATTGACTCAGGGAGCGACTTAAACCTAACGACTGCGACAATGTACGTAAGATGGCTGCAAAAGAACCAGTGACGAGTACAAAACCGCCGCCGAAACCAAGCAGCGGCCGGCAGAAGTGTTTCAACTGCGGAGAGTCTTCACACATAAGCCGAGATTGTCCGAATAAGTCGAGAGGGGCAAAGTGTTTTCGCTGCAACGAGTACGGACACATCGCGTCTGCCTGCAAAAGTCATTCATCGTTGGAGCCTAAAAGACGTGTCAACACTTTGCAGTCGACGGATAAGAAGGTGTACAAACTCGTTGTAATCAATGGCGTGGAAGTCGAAGCGATTATTGACTCAGGGAGCGTCTTAAACCTAACGACTGCGACAATGTACGTCCGACTTGGAGCACCGAAGTTGGACACAACAACAGTTCCATTCCACGGAGTCGGAACTGCCGGATTCCGAACACTGGGCAGTTTTGAAGTGGCTGTCAGTCTTGACGAGCAACGCGTCAATCTTCAATTCCATGTTGTTGCAGACGAAATTCTGGAAAATGACGTTTTGTTGGGTGGTGGATTATCAGAAGTCGTTGAAATCCACCTTAAAAACCGAAAGGCCGTGTTTTCCAAGCTCCAGACTGACGAAGAAAATGACGTTAAGAGCGTACTAAACATCAGCGTAGCTGACGACGATTGGCCACAGAGCGTAGAGGGCATCCAGGACGCAACGATCAAAAACGAAGTGAAGAAGCTCATTCAACAGTATTCACCGACTGATGATAAACATACCAACGTTGAAATGAAGATACGTTTGAAAGACGATATACCAGTACATCAAAGTCCCAGACGGCTATCAGCTGAACACCGCGGGATAGTCAACAAGACCGTGGAACAGCTGATGAAGGAAGGCATTGCGCGTCCCAGCATATCTGAATATACTAGCCCTATTGTGTTGACGAAAAAGAAAAATGGTAGTACAAGAATGTGCGTCGACTATCGTTTACTCAATCAAAAGATGGTTCGAGACCGATTCCCACTGCCGGTCATAGACGATCTACTCGATGAACTGCAGAGTGCGAGGGTGTTCAGCGTATTGGATTTGGAAAATGGCTTCTATCATGTTCCGGTCGAAGAGGACAGCATCAAGTACACGTCGTTTATAACGCCAGACGGGCAGTTCGAGTTCTTGCGGGTTCCTTTTGGCATCTGCAACGCACCAGTGGTCTTTCAAAGACACATAAGAGCCGTGTTCAGAGATCTTTTGGCTGACGGGACGATGTTGGCATACCTTGACGATATCATCATTCCTGCTAAAAATGAAACTGAAGGCTGCGCAAAGCTTGGACGAGTCATGGAGACAGCTAGTGAGTACAACGTTCGTTTTAATTGGAAGAAATGTAAATTGCTTGCACGAAAAGTTGAATACCTTGGAAATATTGTTGAGAACGGGACTGTGAAACCAAATCATGATAAGACGCTAGCTGTGGAACACTTCGGTCAGCCGAAATCAGCGAAAGACGTGCAAAGCTTGTTAGGCTTGGTAGGCTATTTTCGGAAGTTTATTAAGGACTTCGCTCAGATCGCTCGACCATTATCGGACCTATTGAAAGACAAAGTTCCTTTGGAATTGGCTCTAACGATGGCAAAAAAGAAGACTTGTGTGCGAGTAGCACGATGGGCATTGTTAATTGACGAATACGAACATACGTTTGAACACAAACCAGGTCGATCGATGAAACACGCCGACGCCCTAAGCCGTAGCCCAGTATCGGTCTATTTGACAAGACGAGACCAATGTGCTTTAACTGAACGAGTTCAGCGCGCGCAGAAAGACGATCCGGAGTTGGAGAGAATCCTCGTGGGACAGGGTACTGCGGACGATTTCGTGGTGCAACATGGTATTGTTTACAAAAAGGACGACGGAACCTTGCGGTTAGTCGTTCCTAAGGCAATGCAGTACGACGTAATCAGACGAGCTCATGAACGTGGTCACTTTGGGTTGAAAAAAGTTGAACACCTACTGAAATCTGACTTCTGGTTCCCACACATGCAAGCACGCATCAAGAAGTTCATTGAGAATTGCGTGACGTGTATCCTGGCAGAGAGGAAGAAGGGAAAAGGAGAAGGATGGCTTAATCCCATTGATAAAGGCGATCGTCCGTTGGACACATACCACATCGATCACTTAGGACCGATGCCCTCAACGAGGAAAAATTATAAACATACCTTTGCAGTTACTGACGGTTTCACGAAGTTCCTATGGCTATACCCTACAAAGTCGACAACAGCTGAAGAAGTCATCACTAGACTTAAAAACCAAGCGACGGTTTTCGGAAACCCCAGACGAATCATTTCGGATCGAGGTTCAGCGTTTACCTCAAACATTTTCAGCGATTACTGTGAGAAGGAAGATATCCATCATGTTTTATTGACGACTGGAGTTCCGCGAGGCAACGGACAAATCGAGCGAATGTATGGGATCATAGTCCCGGTTTTGACGAAACTGTCTATTGACAATCCTGGCGAGTGGTTTAAGCATGTCGAGAGGCTGCAGCAATACGTCAACTCTTCGTATAGTCGCAGCATAGGTACTACTCCATTTGAACTCTTAACAGGAACGAAGATGCGTCTGACGAATGACTTGCCTTTGCGAGAAATCATCGAGGAAGAGTCTGTAAGTCGTTTTGTCGAGGAACGATCGAGTCTACGAGACGAAGCAATGAGACACATCCAGCGGATTCAGGACGAGAATCGGAAGACGTTTAATCGAAAGCGTAAGCCGGCGAGCACTTACGATATTGGAGACATCGCTGCTATCCGGAGGACGCAATTCGGAGGAGGCTTATAGGTGCGCGAAAAGTTCCTAGGCCCCTATCGGGTCACATCTATCAAACCAAATGATCGTTATGGTGTCGAAAGGATCGGATGTGGTGAAGGGCCAAGCGAAACAACAACTGCAGCCGATTACATGAAGAGGTATCCGAGTCGTCAAGATTCGGGTGCAGAAGACGAGCTACAATGCGAGAGCGATATAGGCGATACCGACGGTAGCGCCGAGGACGGCGCTTAGAACAGGATGGCCGAGTTGTGGGGCGAATTCACAGCTTTTTAAAATTCGCTTCGCACGTAAAAAGTGACAGGAGAGAAGAAGAAGAAGACGAGCAGATGGAAGACAAGCGAAAAGTAAAATAACCTAAAAAAGACGAACCGCGACTCGAAAACGATTGTGCATTGTAAAGTATTAAAGCATTAAAAGTATTGAACAAATAAACTCGTGTTTCCGTAAAAACGAATCCCACATTAATATCACGGAATATTGACCCGATCCCTTTACTCCTTCTACCCCCTCCCATACAAATGGACAATTTTGAAAAATACATATTTTCGATTTTCATTGAAACTAGTAAAGCTCAAAAGACGAAATTTTGTCAGAATTAATTCTACTAAAATTGCAATCTATTTTAAAAATAATTATCAACTTCACCTCACTCCTTCTACCCCCTCTCATACAAATTTCACGAAATTTTGGAATTTAAATTAAATTTTTTTTCTACGAAACTGTTAAAGCTATCAACTTGATATTTTGTATAAAGTGTACAAATAGAAATATTAATAATGCAAAAAAAAATTGTTTTGATCCGTGCACACCTTCTACCCCCTCCCATACAAATGCATAATTTTTGTTAAATGCATTATATCGATTTCCATTAAAACTAGAAAAATTACAAACTTAAAATTTTGCCAGAATTTGTTTCTTAATATTTGAAATAAGTGTTAGAAAAAATTATCAGCTCCGCTTCACTCCTTCTACTACAAATATCTGTATTATAAATTCAAGAAAAGCTTTTCCCTTTCAAGTATATGAGAGCTATCGACTTTGAAATTGAATCAAAGCATGGTGATAAGGATGATGATAAGCAGTTTCAAAATCATCTTAAACGCTCCACTTCCTCTGCCACCTCCCATTCAAGTGCCCCAATTTCAGGAAAACTATGACCAATTTCTTTAAAAATAATGAAAACTAAAAACTTTAAATTCAGCAAAAAACATTGTGCATGTCATGTTCGGTGTCATATACGAAAAATACAAACCTCCCCCTCTACTTCTACCACCTCCCATGCAAAAGTCTCTATTCACTATTCGAAAGAATATGAGATGATATATTTTCCGGCATATTAAAGTCTTTTCCATCTCATCTAGAGTATCATATGATTGGGCTTTAAGCCCAATCATAGTTCTGTTATGTTTTTTTTTATTAAATATAGGTTAATGTGTTTTTCGCCTCAGGTTTATTTGGAGAAGACAACGAAAAAAAACTTGTCGCTCATATTAACAAACTATCGGTTCGTGAGATTGCTTATCGACTTGCGGAAGACTCTGGAGCTGCTCACAAATTTAAACAAAGTACACAAACTGTTTAATATGTTTGGTTGAACTCGTTTCTAAGAAGAAACGGAGAGCTGAGTATTCGCCAAGTAGAAGGCTTGTCACTTGCGACAGCTCAAGGGATGAACAGGGAGAGTGTAGAGGCTTTCTTCACATTACTAGAGATAATAGTTCAAGAGAATGACCTCTTCGATAAGCCTAGTCACATTTTCAATATGGATAAATCCGGTGTAGGGGCTAACAATGAAGTCATTACACAAAAGAGATCGAAAGGCGTTCATGTGCTGACATCTGGCGAAGAAGGTGAAACTGTGACAGTGATATTGTGCTGTAATGCTGATGGTCAGTTCTTAACACCTGTTTTAATCTTCAAAAGAGTGAATATGAAAAAGGAATTTGAAGACGGCCTCCCTTCTGGATTTTGTGTGTTTATGAATCCGAAGTCTGCCTATATTACCACTGAATTGTTCATCAGATGGTTGAAAGAATTTTTTTTTGCCACAGAAACCAGCAGTAAAAGTAATTTTAATCCTAGATGGACACCCCAGTCACTGCAGTTACCCTCAATTGCTCGAAACAGCCTTCGAACTGCAGTCATTCTTTTCCGTTTGCCGAGCATTTGTACTCATAGTCTGCAACCACTTGATAGGTATTTCTTCCGGCCTTTCAAAAATTATTTTTAAACTGAAGCTGCAAGTTGGAGGAAACACAATTCATAACGACGCATCAGTCGATATCAAATGGGGAGACCTATTGGAGCAGTTTGGCCTAAAGCTGCTTCGGTGGATATTGCTGTAAGCGGATTTAAGTCTACAGGAATTTATCCACTGAATCCCAATAGAATTCCTGATCATTTTTACACCATTTCTGATAGAGCAGAAAGAAAATGAACGGAGCCCGACCTGGAAAATTTTCCAATGAATACCATTGGAATATCATCTGCTTCGGGAACTGCTCATCAAAAGTCTTACGTAATTTCAAAAATGCCAAGATCCCCTAATGTAAATTCCACATCATCCATTGATTCAGATAGTGACTTGAATCTTACTCCTGGAAAACTTTTATCGTAGTTTTCCCCAACATTACCAGGAAAAAAGCTTCATGCTGGAAGACAGTTAGCATGTTTTCTAACTGAGAGAAGCAATATAAACAGCATGAATTGAAGAAAAATGCAAAGTGCCAAAAGATAAGGACAAATAGCGAAGGGAAAAAAAAGCGGAAAATAAAGAACCATTTCGATAGTAGAACTAATGTCAATCGTTGTTGCGAATGCTACGAAAATTACTACGGGACAAAAAAGGAAGATGACAGTGTTAAATGTATAATGTACAAAAAATGGTTTCATGAATTTGCGGTCGTGTAGTACGGGAAAGAAACAAGAAATAAGATTTCTTCTGTACAAAATGTATAATTTTGTATTCGATATAAAAATAAAATAATTTTTTCCAAGCTATCAATGTTTTTAACGTAAACTCGGAAACTATCAACTCTCTCTGATGAGTTGCGGCATCTGTACCGGGTTACAGGGAGGAGATACCGAATGGAATGCAGTTTTAAAATATTTTTTTGGAAGGTGACCATTATTTCTTAACTCCTTTTAAGCTTAACTGATGATAAAATACATTGTTAATAATGTTTTACAGTACTTCAATAAGCTGTGGCACCTTTTTGAGCCAAGTAAAAAATATACATTAAGAACCGCGACATCTCTCCCCGACTTACCCTATATGTCTGTTTTAGGTTGGACGCCAAAGTTTGTCGTTGGAGATCACATTTGGGTAGAATATTCATCAGAGAAATTGGTACAAAAAGTTTGCAGTTTCTTCGTAAGCCGAACCGGCAGTTTCAATGAAGTACATCTTACGGATTTGACGCATGCGTCAACAACTTGTAACTTCGTGCAAAGGGAGATCTCTCTAACCTCCAGAATGGGGAGAGGATACCGAAAGCCTGACGAGCTTTATTTAGACTAGACTCAATATTCTTTTCGGTTCCGCCATGCTGAGAACGTTTCCCAGATAAGAAAAGTTTTGCACCTCTTTCACTTATTATCTGTTACGAATAATCGGTGCGCTTCTGGTCGAAACCATGAGCATAATTGGTTTTACGCACATTTATTTCCAGTCTAGCAGTAGGACAGCGCAGGATATCCTGACACAAACTGCTAAGGACGAGGGAGCGGACATCATCTTAATTAGCGAACCGCAGAAATTTCTCGATGGCAATATCTTGATCTGTGACAGAACAAAGCTAGCGCCAATATGGATGGAAAACACACCTTCCAAGAAAATTGGGAACAGGCGGAGGGATTCGTATAGCAAAAATAAATCGAATTCACCTCTACAGCTGTTATGCATGACCTAGCAGGACGACGAGTGAATACAAGACAATATTCGATAATCTAACGGATGGCGCTTGTGGTAAAATTCCAGTGCAATGCATAGGCAACAGAGTAGAATAGTAGGCTCACGTATTTGGCTGGCACCACTGGAAAAAGGCCGGCCAAACACGTATCGCAAGGCAGGAATGGGCTCCTTCATAGGCATAACATTCGTAGTTGACTCCTTTCTTGGAAATTCGCAATGGCTCCTAGCGAGGAATATACACGCAGCGAACATCGGGCGATTTTATTTGATATAAAACAAAAAAAATCCAACATAAATTAACAGGTCCGAAATGGAAAGATAAGCTCTTCGACAGGGATACGTTCGAAGAAATGATAAAAACCGACATCACAACTCGTAGTGAAACAGCGAAGATCCTTGCGGAACAACTCACTCATATCACAGCGAGCGATGCAGCCATTTCGAGGAGGACAACTAATGGAAGAGATGCACCATGCTACTGGTGGAACAAGTTCAATGATCGAAGGGAAGAGCAGATTTTCAGAACCGATTATACACTTTCAAAGTGGCGAGACAAAATCTAAGTAAAGCGATTAAGCAGAGTAAAGCAATTTGTTTCAAATGTCTTTGAAGCGAAGCGAGTAAAGATTTCTGGGGTATAGGATATTGGATGGGATGACAAGCCATAGAATCTATTCCTGAGGTTACGTCAGAGAAGCTTTTTGAAGCACGCAAGAAGGTAGGCGACAACAAGGCAGCTGCACCCGATGGCGTCTCAAATATGGCAGTAAAAGTTACTATTAAAAAGAGGCCCGACATTTCTATAACAACGATGCAAAATGTTTATAGAAAGGAGTCTTGCCTGGACCATGGAAGCTTCAACATTGGGTACTGTTACCAAAAGAAAACAAACCTACTGGGAAACCATCGTCATATCGCCCAATATGTCTACTTAACACGTTGGGAAAGATCCTTGAGCAAATTATAAACAACAGACTGCTCGTAATAGCAGAGGAGAAAGGAGCACTATCAGATCACCAGTTCGGATTCAGGAAATCGCGTTCTACTGTTTACGTCAAAAGAGTGGAAGTCGATACAGCAGCTCAGGCGATACTAGCGATGGGGGACAAAGAAACATTATACAGTAGTGACACTGGACATTACAAATGCCTTTAACTCCGCAGATTGATCTTATAAAGAGATCCTTAGCCAAGATAGATGCCCCATACTACATGTTAAGAATAATTTCAAACTACTTCACCAACAGGAACTTGAAGTACCAAACTGATGAGGGGATAAAGTACTACCACATCACCACGAGAGTCCCACAAAGATCGGTACTGAGACCTCTCCTATGGAATATCATGTACGATTGAGTTCTTCGACTATCATTGCTGCAAGGAGTAAAATTAATCGAGTTCGGTGACGACATTGCCATTGTTATCGTGGCTAAACACATCCACGATATATGTAGAGGCAGCAACTAACGAAGCAGTAACAAAAATTGAAGACTGGCTGGAGTCCACCGGCTGATCACAAAACGGAGGCTGTTCTAATAACAAGTCGAAAGAAAATTGAATACGCGAACATTTAGGTCGACAGTCAAATCATCAGATTCAAGGAAGCTATTAAATATCGATAATAGATAAAAATTTAAATTTCGCGAGCGAAAAGGCGTCACAAATGCAGACAGCCCATTACCAAATACTGGTGGACCAGAAGGATTCTCCTGTCCAGAGTAGTCATCTCTGTCCTATTATACGATGCTCTGGTTTGGGCGGCAACGTTAGTGACAAAGGAAACAAGGAAAAAGATGTCGTCAACGTAAAGACTTTGCACGATAAGAGCAATCCGAACAATATCGGACGAAGCAGCCTAACCGGAATGACCCCCATTGACATTCTCGCAACTGAGATGCTACGAATGAAGATCCTCGATCCAGCAAGAGGCTGCTGTTGCCAGAGAAATAAAAGTAGAAGAAAAGGCAACATCAATAGCTATGTGGCATGCCAGGTGGGACAGAAGGACCAATAAGCTAATCCCCGCAATTGAGGTTTGGATAATGCGAGTGTATGGGAACTGCAACTATCACCTCAAGCAGTTCCTATCAGGTCACGGCGGCTACTGCAAATACCTATTTAGATTCGGACTCAATAACTCCCTCTCAGTCTAAATTGCACAGATCAAGAAGAAGATACAGAACACGCGGTTTTCAACTGCATTCGCTTCGCAGAATGGAGAAACAATATGCCGTGGCCACCATTTATCATCGACTATATATATGATCGAATCTAAGGAAAATTGGATGGAAATTTGCGGACTCGTAACGAATGTACAAAGGGATCGAAGAATCAAGAGAGAAGGGAAAGCACAGCATAAAATGCTAGCCAGCCTTGCAAAGTCATATCTATCGGCAATCCCGCGGGAGAGCGGTTGACGTCCGTATACGGGGGCTTGGATTAGTACGCAGGCGCATATCGGCTGACAGTTCTCTGTCAGAATCAGGAAAGCCAAAGCCCTCTAAAGTAGAAAGCCATGTAAGTCAATCCAACAACAACACGTTGGAGTCATAACAAAAATGATAATTCCCATACAAATTCTCTCGCTTTTGTATGGAGCAGACACGGCGGGCTTCGTAAGAACCGCGTTTATTCTTAAATGCAGTCTTAAGGATAGTTAAGCTTTCTAAGGTACTTTATTAATAGTGCTCGGCATGTAATTATTACATGTTGATATCAGTGCAATAAATTTTTAATTGGAAAAAGTGCGATCAAAGTTAAATCTCGGTTTCTCCCACCGAAGAAAACCTGTCACTCATATTGTGCAGAGTTTTCCGGTTAATTTTCACACAGAAAACAGTACAATTTTAGTTATTACGAAAAAGTATGCACTTGCGTAATATTTCCGTGGTTAATTTGATTTAATTATGCTTTTGTGTTATTTTCGGTAAAACGTGTTTTTACGACAAACCTGTACAAAAATAATACAGGTGGTCTTTTGAAATGGAAAAATCCATGGCGTCACTCCCACTGGAGTCATTCAAGATGGCTGTTACGTCAGTTCTTGGGATGTAGAAAGCTTTGGGAAGGCGAACCGTGTATACTAATGTCATGGGCTATTGGTATCTAATGAAGATTCCACATCTCCTTGGCGTAACCAGAAAAAAAAATAAAATTAAAAAAAAGTCCAGCCTCCTTGCGTTTAGAATGCAACAAGCGTACTTTTGACTCTAAGTTCGAACAGTTATGTGCAAGCATACACACATCATCAGTATTATCAACGTGAATTACGATGTTGAAAAGATCTGTATTCTCCCCATCTTCCAGTACAGCTTTTAAAATGTCATTGATTATAATATGCAGCCTTGTCTGACACCCGTTCGCACAGGAGAGATCTCGGGACGCTCTCTCGAATACCGCAGACATCGATGGTCAATCAGGAAATTTGCGTGCGCCTACTACCTCTACAAACAGCTTTCATTGCACTTTCCGAGTTGCCGTGGAGGCGAAAGTGCATTTTTGTATCGCGCCTAGCTCCTACTGCTGTAGAGGATATTCAGGACATTATTTTTAGAATTTTACATTACTTGAACGCTACGATATCACCTGACACCAGAAAATTATGCCTAAATTCAGTGCAGGTCCAAGTTAAATTACCGCCCTGATCATTTTATTGATATCGCGCGCTTCCAAAATACTAATCCGGAATAAATTAGTCTTTTAGACAAGATCATATGAAGTCATATTTTGCTATGCATCTTTAATATGTGGTGTGACCCATTAATTTCCACGTGCATCTGCAAATGTTCAATTCTGTATTATACAACCGCACAATAACAGCGACTTAACGCATAGAAAGAAAAGATTTCCGGATTCTACATTATTATTCTTTATTATTCGTGACGTTTCGGTATCTGCTGCGACGAATAATAGTGTAGAATATGGAAATCTTTTCTTTCAATTCGAAATGCACTGTGAAAACATTCACCAATACTTAACGCATGTTTTATACATACAAAGGGTAATCTGCAGAAAGGAAGAAAAATACGGCGTACTTTATTGATTCAAGCCAAAGCAACACATTTTTTGCAAATATTGCTACATGGTAATCGGTATACTTCGACACAGAGCGCAATAGTATAGACTAAAGGCCAATGAATTGCAACAAAAATGATTAAAATTTAAATTGACTAACAAACATTTTTGTACATTTATGATGAATCTGAACAAAGTGTTTTGCATTTATTTTAAATTCAAAATAAAAAAGACTTTGTGACTGGGTTTAGGGTTTCGGTCTCTTGATACTGCCGCCTAGTGTGTATTGACCATAATATGCCTCCCGGTGCAACTCCTCCATTTGCTCCTTAGCACGAAAGGCTCTGCCTGCACCTTGCGATAGATTCGCCACTGTAATCTTTCCGGATACTTTCTTCACTAATGTTGCTTCTTCGAGCTCTTGACCTAAATACGCTATCGTCCCAGAATTCTTCTGCTTCGTAAACGGTTATCTCGCTCGCCATATAAACGCATTTCGCCAAAAAGTTCTGTTTTGTTTTTAAATTAAAAGTGAATATTTAAAGAAGTGTTTAGTGTAAATTAAAGGAACATGCGACTTCGGACCAAAGTACTTGTAGCTGTGACCGTTCAGGCTTTAGCTCCACTTTCCTTCATAAAATGGTTTGTGGTCAAAAACTGAGAATTTTCAAATGTCTTTTGAAATTTGAAATATGTACCTTTAATACGAATCAAACGAGAAATATCACAAATCGATATGTTGTTAGTTATATTGCAAGGGCTATACGACTGAAATTTTTGTTCATGTCTTTCTAAAAGGGACTTTAAGTTATAAGCCAACTAGCTACCGAATTCAAAATTGGTACACAGAATGTTAATATAAATAGTTACCAAATATCCAACTGCAACAATCCTCTATTAGGGGCAATCCCCCAGATAAGGAAGAGATAGTTTCCGCCATTCGGTCAATGGCGGGAAGGAAAGCTCCAGGTATAGACGGACTACCAACCGAACTCCTCAAAGCGGACTCGGAAATAACAGCCGATATACTCCTCCCACTCTTTACTGAGGTGTGGAATGAAGAAAGATATCCGACTGAATAGAAGGAGGGCGTCATTGTGAAAATTCCGAAGAAGGGCAACCTTCGGGATTGTGGCAATTGGCGTGGTATATGTCTACTTACTGCCGTATCAAAAATTATGGCTAAGGTAATTCTCAATAGGATTAGTGATGTCGTCGAGAGCACTCTCGAAGTTTATCAGGCTGGATTCCGTAAAGGGTCGACCACACAAATACTCTACGGATAATATTAGAGCAGTCAGCTGAAATGGGTTCGCCTCTACATCTCATGTTTGTGGAGTTCGAGAAGGCTTTCGACAGCGTTAAGCGAGATTAAATATGGAATGGTTTGCGTAGGAGAGGTATTCCAGATAAGGTCATAGTTATGTTTAAAGGTGCAAGGTCTCGCATAGAGGAGAGCTGTCTGAGAACTTCCCTGTGCGAACGGGTGTCAGACAAGGCTGCATATTATCACCAGCCCTGTTTCTGGTGGTAATATATGACATCTTGAAAGCTGCACTGGATGGTGGGGAAGGTAAAGGTCTTCAATGGAGACTATTTAACATCTTAAGTCACCTTAATTATGCTGATGACGTATGTTTGCTTGCACATAAATGCAAAGAGGCGGGACTGAAAATAAATGTGCTTAAAAACAAGTACATGCACATGGGTCCGAACGTAAGCACACCGATTGTTCTTAACGGACAGGATGTGGAAGAGGTGCAAAATTTTTGCTATCTGGGAAGCATTGTCAGCATGGACGGCGGAACCGAAAAGGATGTTGAGGCTCGGCTAAATGAAGCTCGTCAGGCCTTCGGTATTCTTTCCCTTTCTGGAGGTTAAGAGAGATCTCTCTTCGCACGAAGCTGCAAGTTTTTGACGCATGCGTCAAATCCATGTTGTTATATGTTTGTACTACGTGGAAAGTGACCGTTCGACTTACCAAGAAACTACATACTTTCGTAAACCAATGCCTCCGACGCATTTTAGAAATATTCTGGCCAGAAGTAATCTCCAACGACGAACTTTGGAGTACAACTGGCCAGACTAAAATAGGTATTGAGGTTTATGTCGTATGCCCCTATAGAGGGTCTTATCAGGAATTTGATTGATTGATGCTAATAAGAATGTTGATAAGCAGTTTCAAAATCCACTGATCATAATCCCAAACAAATGCGCTTTTTAAAAAGACAATGTATTTCTTTCAGTGCAAATTATGCCAGCTACAAACGTGAAATTCAGCATGAAACATTCGCATACCAAGCTTAGATTAGCCTCTTTCCATTTCTTCAGCCTCCTCCCTTTTCGCTTTTCTGAAAAATTTGGTGCATTGAACTCTTTCCTCCTCATAATAGGACATTACTTCCAATCACAGTTCTGTTTTGTTTTAGGATTTCAAGCTATAAGCGTGCATTTGTTTTCTCATCATTATTTTTTCCTTGTTTATCGACTTTCGATTGTTTTTGTAGAAAGTCTATCTCTTTAGTTCAATGTAATTATATTTAAAAACAGTAACTAGCACCAAAGCGGTTCAAAAGAGTTATCCTATCAATTGGTGTTATCGGCTCTAAAGTAAATTCATTGTATGAAAATTTATTTTTTTTAGTAACAAGGAAGCTAACTCAATAAGCAATATTTTCACCTGACGTCGCCCGATGCATTGTACTTGTGCATAACTCCTATGTACTTTTCTATCACCTTCAGTCATGCAATCCCAAAAGTTTTTTTTTCTTTGATTCATAGCTAAATTCAATAAGATTATCGAAGAATCGAGATGAACAAATTCTAATCAGCTCTCATTCTTAGCCCATTCTAAAGATATTTTTTTAGCAATGGAAGAACAACGAAAGCGTACCTAAAAAATAATTAGTAATTATATCGCCATAAACAACATTTGTTCGCGCCATTGTAGGTATAGCGTTCTTAAGGTACTGGTAAACTTTTACGAACAGTCAATATCTTTATAAGATTTCCATTCGATTCCTCAACCCGAAAAAATCATGCTAACAAACCCATTAAGGTTATTCTTAAAGATTCGAATACCTGCTATGTAAATTTTGAAGAAGAAACGATTGCAATAAATGCAAAAATTTCTGGAATCCAATTCCATCAACATTGCTCCGGATTTTATGTTTTTATTATTCCGCACTACTTTCCACGCTTGAACCTTGGAGAAGGAAAAAACCTGTCACAAATTTAACAATTAAATACTTTAATGGGATTCCTAAAACTGTCCTTCAGAAATAGTAATATCCAAAAAAGTTGTTTTTTAAGATTTGATCGCAAAAAGATCTGAAATTAAATACGATATGCATTCACCCTACTATTCATAAATTATAATTCGGGCGTATAAAAAAGATGTCGCTCGATCTGCTAAAGTTTAAACCGATTCGTAAGCACGACAAATATAGGTAATATTGCCAGAATTACTCTTTCACATTTCTCTGCCAGATCATTTTTCGGCCAATAAAGAAATTGTCATACTGGCAATAACTAGAACGAAGGAATGCGATGGATTGCCACTGAAAGCACTAAAACGGTGGAGGCAAATACAACGTGGAAAGTGACCGTTCGACTTACCAAGAAACTGCAAACTTTCGTGAACCTGAATGCTTCCGACGCATTTTAAAAATATTCTGGCCAGAAGTGATCTCCAATGACAAACTTTGAAGTACAACTGGACAGACTAAAATAGGCATTGCGATTCGGAGATCGGAACTAGAGGGGTTGCCCTTTTGTACTGAAGCACAGCTCCGGTGAGGGGGGAATGATATTGGTTTTTGGGAATTAAAGGGAGACGGAAGTGGCTATGAATATTTCTTTTTTTGTTGAACGATGATGGGCAGCGAGTTCCATATTCAAACAGTTTGATTTAAAATTGGGGTTGAGAGAATACTTATGAGCGCGTGAAGCAGCTCGAGTATTACGGGGTGAAGGCATTCATGGGGGAAAGAGATTAGAGATTTCGTCGGAACAATGTCCATTGCGGAACATCGCCAAGCAATCCCTGGATTATAATTCTCAAGGAAGACGTCGGGTTGTTTAACCATGTAGCACACAGAAGCAAGCAGTTGAGCAGGAGGCCAGAGGGAAGGGCATGTCTTGGCGACAACTAAAGGCCGATGGTCACGATCGCGCCTTACAGAAACTGTTTCTGTCCTATGCTCCCGTGGGGCCTCTTAACTGGAATTTGATTGAAGAAGAAAATGGTCTAAGAATCTTACACTGACACCGCCTTACGTGTGACGGTAGCAGTCGTAGAGAAAGCTTTCCATCACAAAGAGGCTGCACTCGGTGCCTTTCTAGATGTGAAAGGCGCTTTTAACCACGTCAACATTGATGCCATACTTGAAGCCTTGTGCACCCATGGTATGGAACCTTTCCTGACTGCATGGATAGCTAAGCTTCTTCGCTCACGAAAAACCGTAGCACAGATTTGTTAAGAGACAAGAGTAGACTCTGTAAATGAAAAAAAATATAAATAAACAATCCCTGGCGACAATTTAAGGATCGCGCTCTGTGTAAGAGAACAGTTTCTACCTGATGCCCCTATAGGGGAACGCCTCAGGATGGCATAATATCGTCTATCTTGTGAGTCCTAACCGTGAATGAACCCATTTCCATTTTAAATCGGCCAACCTGCAATAGTATAGGCAGACGATTTTGTCATCATGCTACATAACTGGTAAGTTTGAGCAAGTTCTAGGTGTCTTTATGCATAACTTATACCCGCAACTGCTAGACAGCTGGGCACTAAATAAAGGACCATCAACCTGTTGACATTAAAAATTATAGACCCTAAGCTTTCAGAAATACCTAAAGTTTTTGAAGTATATTGACAACTTTACTTTACTATTTACTTCAATTTTAAATTTTCACTTTCAACTAAGCAACATCGGATCCTTAAGGAAAGATCAATTGTGACTAATCTTCTATCCTTTACCAATCTCGTAAACCTCTGTATTGGAGACAAATCTCAAGTTGATAGTTGATATATACGGATATCAGAAAGGCGTTTGACAAATTGTCTCATGAAATTCTACTTCTGAAATTGGATAAATTAGGATTTCCTCCTATACTACTTCGCTGGCTTTGCTCATATTTGCCAAATAGAACTGAATCAGTTATTTTTAGATCTTATTTTTCCCATGATATCAAGTTTACGTCTAGTGTGCTACAAGGAAGTCATCTTGGGCCATTATTTTTTATTTTATTTGTAAATGACCTTTCCTTTATTTTACCAAACACTAACTTACTTTTATATGCTGACCATATTAAATTTTTTAAAAAAATTGATATTAAAACTGACTGTTTATCTCTGCAACGTGATCTAGATATCTTTTATAACTGGTGTGTTCTTATATACATATATCTTAAATATTGATAAATGTAATGTACTATCTTCTATCATTAACTTACACCTATTTTAACCTTATACACATTAAATAATACTGGCTACTCGGTGTTACTATTTTTGATTGTATGCTGAGCTTCACCTAGTAATAAAATTCTTGTCTGCGTACGTCGTTATACTCGTGATTTCACTGACCCTTACGTACTTAAATCCCTTTTTATCTCATTGGTAAGACCTATTTTGGAGTATGCTTTCCCTGTTTGGTGTATAATGAGAACATGAGAACTGTCCATATTAATCGAATTGAAGGTGGTTTGGTGAATGTTTTCATAGTGCATTTCGAATTAAAAGAAAAGATTTCCGTATTTTACATGCTACGCTTTATTATTCGTGACGTTTCGGTCTTTGCTGAGACCTTTATCAGAGACCTTTAAGAGCCAAGTTATTTGTTGCTTACTCTTATTATTCATTTAAATTTTAGTTTTTAATTTACATAGTGGGCCAAATACAAGTTTCTTTTTGAAAATGCAATAAAATGAAAAAAAAGTAAACTTTTTTCATGTACTATGAATTTATTAGTAAGAACAAACATTCCCATTAATGATAAAATACAATTTTGTTCAATTAGCTGCCTTGGCTGGCTTCACAGTAGCGCATTCTGTCACTCCAATTTTCCAAAACCATGTCGATGGGTTCGGGCTGTAGCTCAAGGATTGCTTGGACGATATTGGTCGTAAGTGCTTGAATCGTTTTTGTTTGTTGGCATAACATCGGTCCTTCACTGTTCCCCAGAAAAAAAGTCCAAAGGGGTCAAATCACAGTTCCGAGGCGGCCAATTGACATCGCCAAGACGGCTAATAGCACAATTTGTGAATTTGGTGCGTAAATGATCGATTGTGGCATGGGCTGTGCAGCATGGCCCGCCATCCTGCATGAACCAGAGGTCGTCCAAATCCATGTCTTCAATTCCAGTAAAAAAAAGTCGAATAACATGGCTCTGTAACGTTCACCGTTGACCGAAACGTTGTTTCCAGCCTCATTTTCGAAGAAAAATGGTCTAATAATGCCACCACTCCACAATCCGCACCAAACTGTCACTCTCTGTGGATGCATTGGCTTCTCGACAATAACGTGCGGGTTTTCGAGCCCCAGATGCGGCAATTTTGTTTGTTAACGTAGCCTCCGAGATGCGCCTCGTCAGATAAGATGATTTTTCGCCCAAAATCGTTGTCCAATTCAAGCTGCTCAAGTTTTCAATATTTTCCAACGCTGTTCAAGTTTCGTTCCGCGGAGGTATGATACTGACTTTTTGTCAAGATTTCGAGTGGGAGACAGCTTTCAGTGTCAAAATAACCTATGACTTAAAAAGAAACCACTGGATGGCCTACCCTGTATTTGTTATTGTAACCATAATGTTTTTGATTTTGATCATAATAACAAAAAAACTAATCTACACCTATAAATACAATTGTAGTGTCTGTCTGTTATTTGTTTATAAATGGCTATAACCTAGTATTTTGCTTTATTTTAGCAATGAAAATAAAATTCTTCTCTGTTTGTCTGTCTGTCCGTCTTTCACGCAAAAACGGCTAAACCGATTGTAATGAAACTTTCACAGTTTATGAGGTATGCTTCGAGATGCAATCTGTGTTTATTCTTATTATCCCATGCAAAGTGAATCACTTTCAAAAATATATAATAACAAAATTTTCTTGAAAACCATAGAAGCAAATAGTTTGAAATTTCGAATACATTATTATAATACATTAATCCCTCCACTTCTTCCATCACCTCCCATTCAAACTGAACTTTTTCATGAAATACTATAAACCAATTTGCTCAGTACGTATAACATTTATCGAGCTTAAATTTTGTACTGATTCCTTAATTATTATCATTATTAATATCGGAGGAAAAGTAAGCCGGTTAGCTTTTCGCCTTTTACCTCCTCTCATTAAAAGTGACACAATTTCACATCTTTTCCGAAATTCGATTTTCTTGAAAAGTATGAAAGTTACTGATCTGAAATTTAAAATATATCAATTGCATGATCATTATAGTTGCTTCTCAAAAAATTACTAAAAACTCCCCACTCCTTCAACCACCTCCCATTCAAACTGGACAATTGCAATAAAAACAATGCACTAATTTTCTCAGTATCTATTCCATTTTTGAAGCTTAAATTTGGTACAAAACGTTTTTATAGCTGCTCCATGGGAATGTCAAACAAATCAGTTCAGTGCACTCCTTCTACCACTCCCCATATATATTTTCTTAAGATCAGAAAAATTTCGAATTCATTAATAATATCGCCCAATTGGGCGTTACGCACAATCCTATTCCTGTTATGTTTTTAAGCTTAATGTTATTTTATTTTGGCTTTTGCTTATTAATGAACAAAAGCTACAACTATTCACATGTCCTTAACGCTCTTCAATACGGATATGATCTCAAATCACGAGATTGATTTGATCACGCGCCTGTCCCATACAAATGCGAGTATCGTGGTTTAATTATTAATAATTTAAGATTTTAATACCAACAAAATAGAAAGCATAGTGTGCGAAGGGCCATTAAACTAAACAGATTATATATCCCACATAATGTATTACTAGCTACATTCTCAATAATTGCTTATTATTGTGATTCTTACGCGGACAAATTCGGGTGGATTGCTAGTTTTAAGTATAATTTATTATTTTTAATGAATTATAAATAAGACAATCAATAGTTGATAAATTGATGGCTGCTTTCGAAGTGGAGGAAAATTAGATGCCGAGCGCAGTGGCCGTTAAGAGAAAAATAATTCGTAATTGGACTGAATCGATTACCTTAGTGGGCAAAAACTAAATATTGAAAACACTAAAAGTTAACTCATAGAAAAAAGGTATTTGACACGAATGGATTGCTCGTGTAATTGCTGATGTTCTTATCCCAATTCTATTCATAATTATAGAATAATTGCACTAAGCTTTGCAAATTTTGGGAACTGCGACAGTTTTATTGACCTCCTGTAAAATTTCACATTAAAAATACTAGGGGTATTCTCATATCAACGGCGATATCTGTTATAGCCATCTTACTATTTAAATTCGAGTTCTGTGAAAATCGAGATGTTTTGTGGTGAACTACTTCAATTTAGAGCTACATTACAAGATAAATCAAAACTCGGTTATCTGAATAATTATAAATTATAGCCAAGAAACGTGAATGGTAACAATTGTTTAATGTATGCTGTTCTACAATTTTGAATAATGTTTTATTATTAATTAATTATGTTGTAATTTTTCAATTACCCCTCTTTAATATTGAGAAACTTAAATGATTTTTTTTTTAAATTTAAAAGTTTCGTTCGAACTAATATAACAATATTACAGGAATCCTTTTGAAGGGCAGAGACGCTGAGACCTTTATCAATCTTTATCAAACAGTTTGAACAACGTCTCAGCAGAGGCCAAAACGTCAAACATAATAAATTAAACAGGGTAAAATTCGGAAATAATCATCATCATCAATGGCGTGACAGCCCAAATCGGGTCCTCTTGAAGTCGGTGCCTCCAATCGTCACGATCCAAAGACCGCGTCCTGCAGCTGCAAATTATTAAGATGGCTTTGCTGTCCTCTTTAACCGAGTCTTCCAATCGTTTGCGTGGTTTGCCTAATGGCCAGCCCAATGCAGTTTACGTAGCTTCATGAACGGTGAAGCTTCTGGCTCGTCGTAGTATTGATACAACTCATGGTTTGGTCTTATTCGCCAATCCGTTCCAACATTTTTTAAAAGACCTTTCTTTCAAATGCGTTAACTGATTTGTCGGAAGTTCAAGTTAATGTACACGACTCGCTGTCATAACAGAGCACGGGTCGTATAATATATATGTAGATTTATATATCCGCAGCTTATTGTTTCTGTGCATTTTCTTAGATTTCGTTATTGGAAGTACCGAATAATACATTTTACTTGCTAGTATTATCCGTCGAATGATTTCGTCCGTTTCATTGCCGTCCTTTGCTAGATTAGCCCCAAGATATACGAAGTTGTTCGTATCCTCCAAATTATATTCCGCGATTGTTATGTTTTTTCTGATTGGCGTTCTCCTTGTTTGCGTCATTTATTTTGTTTTGCTTTCGTTAATGCGCAACAAGATTTCTTTTGCGGTGGAGTCAAGATTGACAAATACCTCTTTAGCACTAGGGAAGGATCTTGATGATGCAATGGCGCTACAGCCCATATCGAGCCTTGGCCTCCCGGATGCATCTCCTCCAGTTGTCTCGGTCCAACGACCGCGTCCTCCAGTTTGAAAAATTAAGAAGCGATCTGCAGTCTGCGTCGACTGAGTCCTCCCATCGCTTTCTTGGCTTCCCCTGCGGTCGGTTACCTTGAGCTTTGCCCTTGAGCACTCGTTTTGGGATTCGTTCCTCGTGCATTTGTTCCACGTGGCCAGCCCATTGCAGCTTGCGCAGTTCGATCACTATAGATGCTGGTGGGTCGTCAAATAGTTGATACAGCTCATGGTTGTATCGAATTCGCCAGTCATCTCCTTCCTTAACTGCTCCGCATACCTTCCGAAGAATTTTTCGCTCATAATTGTCGATTAACTTCTCCGAAAACCGCGTCAAGGTCCACGTTTCGCATCCATATAGCAGCACAGGACGAATTATATGTAGATGCGTAGTTTATTGTTTCGATGGACCTTCCTTGATTTCATAATGGGGAGGACCGCATAAAATGCTTTGTTAGCTGTCGTCATTCTTCTTTGAATTTCCTGTCGCTCATTGCTGTCCTTTGTGAGAAGGGCTCCCAGGTATACGAATTCATCCACCTGCTCGAAGTTGTATTCGCCTATTGTAATGTTCTGCCTCTCTGGGACAGTCCTACGTATCTGGGTCATATATTTAGTTTTCGCTTCATTGACCCTGAGCCCTACTTCACCCGCTGCCGACTCCAACTCCTGGAATACCTCCTTAACACCAAGTATTGATCGGGCCAGAATATCCACGTCGTCTGCATACGCCACCAACTGTGCGGATTTTACGAGTAGTGTACCTCTGGTGTCCACTGAGGTTACTGAAGTTTCTTTCCTGACGACATACTCGAGCACCAAGTTAAAGAGCGTGGGGGCGAGACCATCTCCTTGTTTGAGACCTGACTCCATTGGAAAGCTGTGAGTCAACTTGTTTTGGATTTTTACTTGGCACTCATTGTTTTCCATCGTAGCTTTTATTAACCGAACTAGTTTCGGTGGGACACCTAGTTCAATCGTTATTCTGTACAAAGCATTATGGTCGACACTATCGTATGCTTGACCAAAATCGACGAACAGTTGGTGCACATTAATATCATATTCCCAGCATTTTGCTAGCACCTGTTTTACTGAGAATAGCTGGTCCGTTGTCGATCGTCCAAATCTGAAGCCACCTTGATATTCTCCGATGATGTTGTTAGCGTATTCACTGAGTCTTCGTTCGATAATTTTAGTCAAGATTTTGTAGCACGTACATAGCAATGAAATTCCTTTGTAATTTTCGCAACGCAAACGGTCACCCTTTTTGTATACCGGACATATAATGCTTTTCCGCCAGTCGTCGGGTAATTTTTCAGTTGGCCAGATTTTAACAATTAATCTAAGGGAATGATCTTGCTAGAATGTTAATGTCATCAGCATATGCTACTAGTAGGGTGGTTCTGAATAGTAATGTCCCGTTGGTGTCGACTGGGATCTTGCAGACGACATACTCTAGTGCCAAGTTCAAAAGCATGGGGCTAGACTATCTCACTGCTATAAACCACATTCGTTCGAAAGCTGGTTGTGGAATCGGTTTGTATTCTCACTTGGGATTCAGTGTTCGTCATTGTGAGTCTTGTTAGTCGGACTAATTTTGGGGGAATGCTAAAGTCAAGCATGATTTGGTACAGTACGCTCCTCGATACTGTAGTATGCTTATTTAAAATCGACGAAGATTTGGTGCGCGTCTGCATTATATTCCCAGCTTTTCTCAAGCTCCTGTTTCACCGAGAATATCTGGTCTGTTGTAGATCGTCCGGTTCTGATTCCACCTTGGTATGCGCCAATTATTTCATTGGAATAGGCCTTAAGGCGACGTTCAATTATTTTATAGGACGTACACAACAATGATATTCCTCTGTAATTCTCACAGCAGAGTTTGTCTCGTTTCTTGTAAATTGGACATATGATGCTTTTCCTCTGTGCAAATTTTGCATAGCATGCTGTGCAGTATTTCAGCGACACACTTTCTACCGTTTTTCAGAAGTTTAACTGGTATTTCGTCAATTCCCGGCGATTTGCTTAGTTTTTGGTCCAGAATTCGCAAATCTTTCGTTTTAATTTAAAATGCACTGTGAACACATATACCAAACCAACTATAGTTTTTAGATTGTATGAAAAACTATTAAAAATAATTTTGTTTATAAAGTTCAAACTACCCAAAAATCGTACGTAGGCTTGGTGACTCCCAGTAAAGTTGTTAAGTATGGAAATAGGTATTTTCTATCCAATATGCACTCAGTGGCATAAACTTGGATGAAATATTTTCATAGAAATCTAAAAAGTTGTGAAAGGTACAGTGAATAATGCCGGATTTGCTTGCATGTGGAGACCGCGTATATTTTTTCTTTGGTTTTGTGTTCTAAAGAATAATAAACTCTGATAATTAAGTTTAGCCGACTCGAAAAACTGGTTATCAATTTGTTATACATATTTGCCCATAATCGGATTAAAGGCGTAGCAAAATTGATTTTAATTGTAATTTTTTAATTAAATTAATGCGATATAAGTGATCGATTAACTAGCGCCACAAATAAATAAACATGTTCAAATGGAATACTAATTACTTTTGAATGAAATAAATCATTAATAAATTATTTCGAATTCCATTACTTCCCACATGATTTTTTTTAATGATTTTAGTCTATTTAAAACTATTTTGTTAGTTTTTATTCATTTATTTCTATTCGAATATCTAACTGCTGCATTGTAGTGGTGTAATTTATCATTCACTACAAAATTTAACTAACAATGAGTCATTAAAACTAACCACTAAATTTGTAATTACTATCTGAAATTTTCTTCAATAAGATCCTTGTTGTCTTTACTAATTTAAAAAAAAAAAAACGTAATTTATCTTCGATATGAATTTGTTTTACTCGAATACATTATTTATATCACAATGATTTTTACATATTTACAAAGATATTTAATGGAATTTCATTAAATTCATAATTAACTCGACAGCTACATTGCTGTTTTTCATGTTAATTTTCTATCAAAACACTAATTTAAGTATTTTTGTTTGTTTTTTTTTCTCTCTATAAACTATCTCCTCTGTCATGACATACAAATTTCTAATAATAATTAATATAACACTAACATTTTTAAATTATTTATGTGTAATAAATCGTTGAATATACAAAATTTTACAAACAAGTGACTTTGCTCAGACTTAAAAACGAAGAAAATTTAATCGAATTTTATATATTTATGAATCTACAACATATAGAATACAAATAAACAAACAAAAAATGTTATGTGGATTTCGTTCTAAAAGTTGGGTATTGTTTTTTAATTTTTTCTTTATTTACAAGACAATTTAAAGCAAATTTGATAGAATTCTTCAATGTTTGTCATGTTTTTGGTACAAGTTAAACTAAATAGAGAAATTATAGAGTTTTTAATTTTTAAATTAAAGCACTAATTAGTTTATTAATTATGTTTTTTCTGACTATTTACACACAGATTGATTCATTTATAAAATTTTTTAACTACACAAAAACTCAGTCATAAAAATGTATGTTCGTTTTTTTTTTATAATTTTATCTCTTTTTTTTAATAAATTAACTCAAATAAAAATTAATAGCAAACATCACAATTTTATCATATTTTATATATCTTTCGCGTTTTTATATCTTTCTTATTCTCTCGTAGTTTTATAAATAAAAAAAAAATAGTTTAATATTATAGAAATAATAATAATACATATAAACAAGAAAAAGTTCATACCTACTGGCAGTAGAAGAGAATAAGATCGTCTTATTAGTTAAGAATAGGCTTGGCTGTAGATTGTTCGCACCCGTTGATAGCGGGGACGAAATCTGGCACGATCGAATCACTACTATCTGTCGGAGAATAGATCGCGACACTTTTGCACTTGACCTAGAACTCGATCGATACGATCGATAAGAATTTTGATGGACTTGTCCGGTAACGATGGCAGGACGTCGCGCAGTTGAGATGACGTCGATCGTTCGAAAAGCTGCTGCAGTTGGTGTCCGACACCATCGTCTCGCAGCCATTGCAGCGCCTCGATCGTCGGCCGTCGAAACACACACAGATTGTCCAGCAGTAGTCCGTGATAGGCTTCGTATTTTTTCAGTAAGCGATATCCGTGCAGGAGACCCGACTCATTGTCCAGGAAGACGAGGAGCTGCGAGTTGGTCTGGCGAGCCAGATTATGGGCCGGCGCTGCCATAATGTCGGCATTCCATTGATAATTGTAAAGGTTATTGACGACCCGATCCAGATTGGCGATCAGATAGTCGAACACGATCAGATCGGACCATTGAGCCAATTCGATTAGGCGATTCACAATCGTTACGTTCAACGATCGATCTTGATCGTCGTTGTGGTTGTTGTCGTTCTCGTGTCGATCACTCGGCTGATGATGATGATGTCGATCAGCTGATCGCTTTGATTGATCGTTGGCACCCAACCGATCGAGTAATCCTTTTTGTTGTGCTGCATTCGACTTGAAGTCATTGGTTATGCCCAGCGTGAGATTCCAAACATCGTATTTATTTAAATGACGTTCGAGCGGCTGAAATGGTGATGGTATGCCGGCTGGTTCGAGGTCCGGTAACCATTTGGTCAGAACGACTGGTCTAGTTGATTTCCACTGGGCATTGGATATGTCCTGCGTTGCAGTCGACCATGTCTCGGTGTCGAGATCGATAACCGATGCGGCACTCGGTGCCAAATTTGTCAGATTCAGCAACTGGCCGAGATAGAAGCTGAAAAGTTCGCCTTGAATTTGATCCGTATTTTGGCGGTATCGAGCACAGGCACGTGTTCCGTCATTGAACACGACCATGCGGTTTTGCATACGGCCACAGCCAGTTTCTAGCCGGGCCACCACACCCTTCTGGACATAATTGTTCCAGCTGTCCGCATCGGTCGTTCCGAATCCATGCGGTAGAGTTCGCTCGACAATCTCTCCCCAGTAGATGTTGCTATCGATAACACCTTCGGGATGTCGATTTGCGATTGTCGGTTTGATCGGAACGAATTCGACCGACTGATGATCGGTATGATCGCCGCCCGGCACTAGAACTTGTTCGGCGAACGTCGGCTTCGACAATCGGATTTCCGGTCCTTTACGGAAGTACCCGTCCGACGTGCGTTGCACTTTGAATTCCTTTATGCTTCCATCGATGGCGTCCAGTTTCTTCACGATCATCAGATCGTCGGCCGTTTTGTCTTGCTCCAAATGAAAGGCATTCCGAAAGACCTCTTCGGCCGGCAGCTTTTTCTCTTTGACGAAGGAGACGACAAAGGATGAATCGTCTTGACTAAAAGCGGCTGTCGTTCGATTGATACGATCAATCAGCAGATCGGACGTTATTGCCGCCGACATACCAACCATTGGAATGAAGACGCCTAATGCGAGTCCCAGCGAGAAGGCGGCCATCACGCTTAGGAGACAGGCCTGTCGTTGGAATATCCTTCGGCGCCGCAGTGACATACTATGCGCGCTATTATTGTCTAAGGATGTCGTTGATGTGCTGCTCGTGCAATAGCCCGTTACAATTTCTTGATCTTTACCACCAGTTTCGATCGATTTAATGTCGTACATGATTCAAAATGTCTTTGATGATCTTGTCGCGATCGTTTCATAAATATAACTAAAATTTTTCGCGAGAAAAAAATGTATGGAAATGATCGCGCACCAACGCACAGAATTCGTTTCGTTTTGCTTCTTGCTTTATCTTTTCTAAACAGATTTCCGATTTAAAATCGAGCGCTCAAAAATTCATAAAATTTATCGTTCGAATTTAACTTTATTACATAGAACAGAGCAGAAGACAAATAATAAAAAAAAACGAGAACTAAAGCAATGATCGTGATCGTACTTTAAACTTTTGAACTCAAAATGATGTTGCACATTTTCTTTTTGAAATTATTTCCTATCCTCGTTATACGGAGGTTTCATTCGGTTGGATCTTCGGAGATCTGTTGTTTGTTTTGTTTTTTTTTTTGTGTTGTTGTATATTACGTGTACCGTACCGCACTCTATATAATCAGATTTTTTTCGGAGCACAAACCGATCTTTATAAGTGTAACAATACGACGGCACAGGTCGAATGACTTACAATAAAACTTCCTTTCATGAAAAGTGATCATGATAATTATTAAACTGATTTTTTTTTGTATTTATTATTATTCAAAGTAATAGCAAAAAACTTAGAATTTTGTATTTTTCGTTGATTGTGCACTTTACTCCATCACTTTTATATTTATTTTTCTTTATAACTGAAGACTTAATTTGTTTGTAATTCACGATTTTCAGTCGATCTTGCCAAACATTTAACCGGCGTATTCAAAAATTATTCGCACTGAATCCAACTGATCGCGATTTATGATTACCGTGAACAGCACTCACGTAAATAATCACCGATTTCTTAAATTGTTTAATATTTCTGGTCTTCAAGCGAACCAAACGACACTGATAAAATCGATCAAAAAAAATCCGAATATCAAATGTGTTTCGAAAACGATCGCGAACGTTAAGATCAATCTAGCGACGGCGAATTGAGAATCGTTGGAACTATAAACGATGCGATGGATTTTTATTAATGTGATAAAAATTGATGTCAGGTTTGTTCTAATGGTGATTGGCTCGTAAAAATTAAGATCAATTACAGGTGATCTTGTTTGAATAAGTTTTTACTAATCTCGAAAAATCCGAACGGAATTTTAACCGGACTGATCAAGACGGACTACGATTTTAGACTAAACGTTGCATGCTGCAGTCCAGCACCTTGACAGTACGGTACGATCGTGGTTATTCCCAATACCACCATCTCGTCTTGAAAATGATCGCACGGCTACCATTTACCTGTGTCGATTATCCACCACCAGGTAAGAAGACGTTAAGTGATCTTGCGCTCTTCAGGCGTGTGCTTCACAGTGTTGGTGTAGTTTGTTCGCGATAAACCTGAATTTGCTATGTTTCATTTCAATTCGTTCCGATTTGAAAAGAATGTGGACAGTTTTTTTTTCGTGGACTGTGCAGCTTATACGATCGCATACGATTAGTTTTCTTATACGGAATACAAAAATCTTTAAGTGACCATGTCTGCTCAAAAATATGTCCCTAATGTGGTAAAATGGTGCGCGTAAAAGAGATGACTGATTGGAAAAATATCTATGTTTTTTGTTGTATTCTTTTTCTCTTCATTTTTCATGCTATGTTTTTGTTAAAAATATTTTCTCAGGTGAAACAACATTTTTCTTCTGTGTAGAACTTGAGAAATGTGTACAGATAGGGTATACGCGCGGAGATGGCTTTTTCTTTCGTTATTGTTGTTCTCGGTTTTTTTTTTTTAGCTTGAACATATCGCGCCGAGTGTGGTTCCACGATCATGCTGGTATGAGTGTCTGAAAAAACTTCTTGGAGACAAACCTCTGTATAAGAAAATATTGAATGGGAGATGGCAAGAGAGACATATACGTCTCGAATCTGCGCGGTATGAAAAGTTAGTGCGGTTTTTTTTTCGCCATCACGAAACCTTTTACATTGATCTTAAGAGCACTCAAGATCACACTCTGCGCACCATACAATCATAATTTTGTAATTGAACACAAGTTAGACTATGCGTTTAGGGAAAAATATTGTCTGCTGTTATGTTTCAGAGTTATAAAGGTATTAAATGGGTTGCTAGTTTGATGTTGACGGCTGAATCTTATAGCGGAAGAAATTGATTTTTTTTTTTAAATATTTTTGGATTTTATCGGAAATTAAATAAATTATTTGTGATTTTTCATATACCTAGCATGGAGTAACTCATAATAGGAAACCAACAAAATGTTCGAACTCAATTCTAGCTTCGAATATTTCATTTTGATTGAAATAATAAGACATTTATGGACTATCGGAATCGTAAGAAAATCGTGCAGTGTTTAGTGTTTTCGCAATGCTATGAAGTTTGATAATTTCTGAAATAGACTTTACTCCTAATTAAAAGTTTAAATGCTTAACTGGCCTTAAGCCTACAATACAATAAAGAAATATGATTATCGAAATCCGAAAAACAATTCAAGTTACTCGCTTAAATCTTTTCTATTAAAAATTTTGAAATTATTTCAAATTATTCGGCCAACATTTTTGACAAGTCTGTGTAGAAACATTGCTTATTTGTTTATCACTGAGATTCTTTTATGAAGATGCAATAAGTGCAACGGAATTTACCAATGCAATATTTTAATAACTCTAAGGCTAGCAAGAAAAGGAATGCCATAAGCTTTAAGTTAGAGAAGATAGTTATCATTTTCGCTAAATGCACCTTGCGCTGTAGTGCCATCGACGAAGAAGAAATGCACCGAATTTCATCAGATATTACATATTATTGCAAACTACCTACAGGTTCCTAACTTGTCAATATTGAATCGAAAAAATTTAGATTATCGTTATTAACTAAATTTTGCATTGTCTTGAAGACTGACTCGCTTCCATTAAAAAATAAAAACTGGAACTAAGGTTCCAGATTGATTATTCAGTTACCAACAATTTTCAACTTACTCGCTTAAATCTTTCGTTAATTTATTTTGTAAATTTATGAGTTGATAATAAAATGAGAATTGCGTGAACCCCGACGGTAGAAGCGAACCAACTAATTCACTACTAAGGACGACTGAGTTCGTAAGTTCAAAATATAAAAACAATTAGGATATGATGAAAAAATAAAAGCAAGTTAATTACTATCAGCAGACTGAAATAATGATAACAACTTTGTGCCTGGTTTGATAATTTTTTTTATGAAAAATGATACAGAAATTATACAAAATAAAATTTTCTTATAGAAATTGAAGTGGTTGTAGTAGAAGGGGTGCAGATTTTTATGCTCTAGATGAAATCAGACAGTGTATTGTGTTTTCCTTACCGTTGTAACGCTAAGGATTAATGCTCGAACAGAGTCGCCAAGGGTACAGAAATGTTTGTTGTCGCTCAGAAACTTCGATTGCGAGTGAGCGTCTGTCCGTCTGTTAATATGTCTACATCGTATCTCTCGAACGCTTTGAGCTATCGTCTTTGGAGCCATTCAATGAAATTAGTAGCTCAAGCAAGTTCTAGTAAAGAGTAATTCATCCTTGAAGAGGCTGAATTTTTGGCAATATCGCCGCAGTCCGATAATATGTTAACTTTCAATAATATGAACGATATTGCGCTCCTCAAAAAATCAAGTTCAACGCAAGTGGATGAATTTTTTTAAATTGAAAAATTTATTATTCCAGCAAATATTTCGCATGACGCATTTAATATCAGTTTTTCACATCTAGAAGGTGTTTTTTTAGAATATGAATACGATTTCGGGCATGCAGCCGTCGCGGCTGGCGCGTTCATGGCGTAATCTGAAAGTCCACAATTTCATTTGAAAATTTTGTTCAATGATGAAGCCGACTTTTGGCTAAATGGCTACGTCAGTAAGCAAAATTGCCGCATTCGGAGCGATGATAATCTACAACCTATTCTTGAAATACTATTACATCTAGAAAAAGTCACCGTTTTGTGCGCTTTATTGCTCGGGTAAGTCATTGGTCCATATGTCTTCGAAAATGATGATGAACAGAACGTTACAGTTACCGGTGAGTGGTACAGGGACATCATTACTAACTTTTTTGAGCCTCCCTTGGAAGCCATTAATGACGCAGACATGTGGTTTCAACAGAACGGCACAACAAACCACACAGCGCGTGATACAATTAATTAACTGAAAGAAACATTTGATGATCGATTAATTTCAGGAAATGGACCTGTTAACTAGCCACCACTTTCGTGCAATTTGACGCCATTCGATTTTTTTCTTTGGAGTTATGTAAAATTTTATGTCTGCGCCGATAAACTAGAAACTATAGAGCACTTGAAAGTCAACATTCGATGCGTTATTCGCGAAATACAGCCTGATTTACTGCGAAGAGTATGTGAAAATTGGACTTCTAGATTACGCCAAGTACGCACCAGCCGCGGTAGCCCCATGCTCAAAATTATATTTAAACATTAATGTTATAAAATTATATTTGAAATGAAGTCAATTTCATGGATATTAAAAACATTTTGCCATGTTTTATTTTAATTTAAAGTTCTCCCCCTCTGAAAAATACACCCTGTTTTAAGAAAAACGCTATTCAATGGAAATCAAACAATGGAAAATGAGCTAATGTAATGTTTTCGTTATTACGCAAAATTTGCAATTTTTTCAAAATTCATTTGACAAATCAACCAAGGAAAAGATTAATGCCGCAGCATAAGCCTGCGATATAAAGGCAATTTCTATTGATTTAATTGACAAATTTTGATTTTCTTGAAATAAAAATTACAGGACAAATTTTTTTCACTCCATAATAAGTTCTAAGATATATATTTGAATTCAGCTTCATTGAAACATGGTATTTCCCTAATTAATTATAAGGGTTAGAGTTTTTTGAGCTTATAGAAAGAAGAGCAAAAAAGCTTGCCATTACTATTATAATTAATGTTAAATTTTGATAACGCACATAATTTAGACTTCTCAAAACTGATATGAGTTTTTTCAAATTCAAAAGCTCGCAAGGCTCCACTCAAGTGAAATTCTGGTTTGCCCTTGATTTAAAATAAAAGTCGGGCGAAACTTTATTATTCTTGGGACAAGTTGCGGATGAGTGGAAAGTCACTATGCAGGTTAGAGTGTTTAGGGAAGACTAAGTGAAAGGGAGTTCTTGGGCAGGGCTGTTGTCAATTTACCAATATTTCATTCGTTTCTGCAAGTTTGAGTTTTTATGAGGGGAGGAGGAGGGGTAATAGTAAAGGTGGGTGGATTTTAATAGCTTTTTAATTGATTGCTTGAATCACGTCCAACATTCTCTGTATAGAATGTGTTTCATAGACGAAGTTGCATAGACTTTTCATAAAATTCTGTGTATTTTATATTCACGAAACCGAACAATTGTATGGGAGGGTGTACAGAAGGTAAAGGAATCGTAAAATTTGATATACAGTTTATCTCGTTTCTCTTGTAAGGTGCTTGCACAAAATTTCAAGTTTCTACCTTAAAATTTCAATCAAAAATTTTCAGTTTTTGTATTTTTTTCAATGCACATGAAACACCTTGTGCACGTTAGACCGGGGGGGGTCAGTTTAAAACAAATATGGATCAAGTTATTATTATTTTTCTGTGTGCATTAAATGAAGGTATTCACATGCAAAATTTTAACTTTGCATCTTTTACTAGAGCCCTAAAAAAATCACTCAAAGTTTTCGATATTTTTGTTTATTACCTCCCTCCCCTTACACCTCCCAAATTAAAATTTTTACCAAAATTAAACATTATGTAGTTCTACAATCTGACAAATTTTCAATTTGATATATGTACTCGTTTTTGAGATATAAGGATTTGTAGTTTTGAAAACTGCGCTATTTTTGAAATGCTCCCCATTTCCCCCAATACTACTTTTTCAACATGATATATTTTTTTTGTATTTCCCTAGCATAGTTTAATATATGTTTCAAGTTTCAATTTCATAGCTTAAGAGATAGTTGACATATTCATTTTTAACCCCTCCTGACCCTCCCCCTTACAATAATTAACCACTTTGTAAGCTGATTCCAATGGAACTATATGCCACCTTAATGGTCCCAAAATATAAGTTTTTTACGATAAGTAATTTCGAAGATATAATCATTTGAAAAAACAAATCGGCAGACAATTTGTTCTTAGCCCCCCCGCCCACTTTTCGGACGCCAACGGATCAAAAAATTTAATTATTTTTAAAGTTTGTCCCACAACCCTCTCTACTGATTTTTAACTTCCTGTCTGCATTCGTGGTGGAGATATTAGCAAGTGTAGTGTTTGACTTTTTCCCTCTCCCCGCCTCCGCCTTCCCCCCAACACCAACATTTAGAAAATAGAACTCACTTACCCAATCAACAATCTATCCAAAAACGAACATTCTACCTTTAACGGTCTTGGAGATATGAATCCATATGTACGGCGTACAGCGTACGGCGGGACGGATTTTTTTTTTGCCTTCTTGGGCTAATTTAGTCATGAAACGCGAAAAAACAAATTTTCAGGGTAGCAAATTTTTTTTTCCTGTGTCGATCACAATATTTTATTCTTAGAACTAACAAACGCCCGCGACTTCGTCCGTATAAAAATCGCAATAATAAGCAATTTTTGAGAATGTAATAGTAATACATTATGTGAGATATATAATTAATAATCATGCAATTGATATATTTTAAATTTCAGGTCTGTACCAATCACGCTTTTTAAGAAAATCGAATTTTGGTAAAGACGTGGAATTGTGTAACAGTGTATGGAAGGGGGTAGAAGGAGTGAAGCTACTCGCTTAATTTTTTCCCGATATTAATAATGCTAATTTAGGATAGAGTACGAAATTTGAGCTCAATGAAAGTTATATTTACTGAGAATATTAGTTTAGAATATTTCATGAAAAAGTGCAGTTTGTATAGGAGGTGGTGTAGGGAGTAGGGGGTTTTAAGTGACTTTTCGAGAAGCAACTATAATTAATTTACTATTGATATATTTTAAATTTCAGATCAGTAACATTTACAGTTTTCAACAAAATCGATTTTAAGTAAAGTCGTGGAATTACATCACATTGTATGGGAGGTGGTAGAAGGAACGAAGCTAATCGGTTAATTTTTTCCCGATATTAATAACAATGCAAATTAAGGATTAAGTACAACATTTTAGCTTGATGAAAGTTACACGTACTGAGAAAATTGGTGTATAGCATTTCATGAAAAAGTGCAGTTTGTATGGGAGGTGTAGGAGGTAGAGAGTAGGTTTTAAGTGAATTTTTGAGAAACAACTATAATCATTACGCAATTGATATATTTTAAATTTCAGATCTGCATCATTCACGCTTTTCAAGAAAATCGAATTTTTGTAAAGTCATGGAATTGTGTCATATTGTATGGGAGGGGGTAGAACGAGTGAAGCTACTCGGCTAATTTTTTCCCGATATTAATAATAATGCAAATTAAGGATAAAGTTCAACATTTAAGCTCGATGAAAGTTACAGGTATTGAGGAAATTGGTGAGTAGCCTTTCTTGAAAAAGTGCAGTTTGTATGGGAGGTAGTGGAAGGAGTAGGGGGATTCAAATAATTTGTATACCATAGATCAAATTTCTGATTCTAAATTTCAAATGATTTGCTCCAATGGTTTTGAAGAAAATTGGATTAATACATATTTTTGAAAATGAGTCATTTTGTATGGAAGGGGTGGAAGGCATGGGGGTATTGGAATAAGACTACACGCAGATTACATCTCGGTGCACATCTAACAAACTGTGAAAGTTTCATTACAATCGGCTTATCCGTTTTTGAGTGAAAACCGGAAAGACAAACAGACAGACAGAGAGAGAATATTTTTAAAAACATTTTTTTCTGCTTATTTATTGCTAAAATAAGGCAAAAAACTTATTTATAGCCATTTATAAGCAAATAACAGACACACACTACAATTATATTTATATGTATAGATAATAAATTAAATAAATGTGGACAATTTCATATATCTTGGGGCTAATCTAACAAAGGACGGTAATGAAACAGACGAAATCAAACGACGGATAATACTAGTAAATAAGACGTATTATTTGGTACTTCCAATAATGAAATCCAAGAAAGTACACAGGAACAATAAGCTGCGGATATATAAAACTATTGTACGACCTGTGCTCTGTTGTGGCAGCGAGACATGGACATTAACACGAACTTCCGAAAAAGCAGATAACGCATTTGAAAGAAAGGTCCTCCAAAGAATTTTGGGACCTGTGAAGGAAGGAACGGAATGGCGAATAAGATACAACCATGAGTTGTATCAACTCTACGACGAGCCAGAAGCTTCAACGTTCATCAAGCTACGTAAACTGCAGTAGGCTGGCCATGTAGAGCGAATGGAAGACAGAAGAATCCCCAAACGTGCTCTGAAAGGTAAAGCGAGTGGTAACCGGCCAGTAGGCAGCCACGGAAGCGATGGGAAGACTCGGTTGATGAAGATAGCAAAGCCATCTCAAAAATTAGCAGCTGGAGGACGCGGTCTTTGGATCGAGACGATTGGAGGCGACGACTTCAGGAGGGCAAGGCCCGATTTGGGCTGTCGCGCCATTGATAATTATGATTTTATTATTTGTTTTTATTAATTATACGAAAAAAAATTACCAAAATGTATTTCAAACTCTTACAGCTTCTTCAATTTCACTTTATTATTTTAATAATAAAGTATTGTGGTCGACTTGGAAAAAAAAATTTGCTACCCTGAAATTTTATTTTTTCGCGTTTCATGACTAAATTAGCCTAAAAATGCAAAAAAAATTTTCCATGTGGATACATCTATTTGTTGAACAAACAGAAAAAATAATAAAATTTCCACAATTGTTATGCACCGACCCCCATGGTCTACAACGCACAAGGTATCACCTAATTAGTAAAAGCTATCAATTTGAAATTTTACACAAAATCTTTTAGAAATAGTTGAAACGGAACTGCGTCAAAATTTTTGAGATCACACTTGCCGTTCTACCCCCTCCCATACAAAAGTATGATTTCGACTAATTTCAATAAAACAACTGTTAACCAACAAATTAAAGGCTACGAACTTAAAATTTTGCACGAGCACCTTGCAAAAGATGTAAAATAAAACTGAATCACAAATTTTACATTTACCTTACCTCCTCTACCCCCTCCCATACAAATGATTGGTTTCGTGAATGAAATATTATGAAAATTCTGTGCAACTTCGTCTATGAAACTTACATTCTATGCCGAGAATATTAGATGTAATTGAAGCAATCAATTAAAAAATTATTGACATCCCCCACCTTTAATATCACCCCTCCCCTCTCCCTCATAAAAACCCAAACTTACTTAAACGAATGAAATATTGATTACACGTGCTGAAGCTATTAATCGTATTCGCAATTAAGTGTTAAATTGACAGCAGCCCTGCCCTAAAGTGGGTCCACTTGTGAATGGGGGTTCCACTTGTGAAAGTGGGTTCCACTTGTGAAAGGGTGTTGCACTTACTCTTCCTAAATCGCTCTAACTTGCATATTGACTTTCCATGCATCTTCAACTTGTCCCAAAAATAATAAAGTTGCACCCGACTTGTTGGCAGTTTATTTATTATTTTATTATTAGATTTCGATTAAGTAAAAAAAAGAATTAGCAAAATGTGACTCAAACTCATACAATTAATTTTTGTTTTTTATTTTTTTTATATGAAAAAAAGAGAATTCCCAAAAAGTATTACAAACTAGGCCTTACAACTTGTTTGTTTTACTAAATAAAAAAATGTTCCCTATCCCTTTATTACGTTTTATTTGAACAAGCTGTTGGGGAACCCAACCATTATTAGTGGCCCGGGCCCCGTCACGGCTCTATCATGGCCTGCCTACATGGATTTCCCTTTTTAATAAAAGCAATTAGGTATTTCATTCCAGGAGATTTAATAATGACCGCGATTTAACTACACCAATTTTAATTTAAGGGAAAGTTTGAATGAATTACTGTTTGAACATTAATTATATTACTGACTAGCGATTGCCCGTGACTTTGTCCGCGTAAGAATCGCAATATCTAATATATTATGTGGGATATATAATCTGCTTAGTTTAATTGCTCTTCTAAAACAATGTTTTATATTTTGTTGGAATCAGAACCATAAATTATTAAGATTCTCGATGATACTTGTATTTGTATGGGATAGACATGTGCTAACAGAGGCGGTTTGCGATCATATATGTACATATTGAAGAGCGTTAAGGAAATGTAAATAGTTGTAGTTGCGTTATTTCTAATAAAAAGGTCTAAATAAAATAACATTCAGCCCAAAAACATAACAGGACTACTATTGTTCGTAAAGCCCAATCATACTATAGATGAAATAGAAATATTGTATGGTAACTGGTAGAAGGGGTGACAGCATTGAACTAATTTGTTTCACATTATGCTAGAGTAGCTATAGAAATATTAAATGTTTTGTATGAAATTTAAGCTTAACAAATTTAATAGGTACTGAGAAACTTAGTGCATTGGCTTTAGTGAAATTGTACAATTTGTATGGAAGGTGGTAGAAGGAGTGAGGGTTTTTCGAGAAACAACTATAATTGTCATGAAATTGATATGATTGAAATTTTAGAAGCTACGAGGGCGGTTCAAATATGATCGAGACAAACGCTCTGACACATTTATTTACTATCGAAAATATTTACAAAAATTTACAGTTTTTCTAGGTAATTCCCCTCACTAGTTACACATTTTTGCCACCTCTCCGGAAGTTTTTTTATGCCAGTATCGAAGAATTCCTTGGGCAACTTGGAAAGCCATGAGAGCACAAACTCCTCTACCTCGTCGTCGGTGTTGAATCTTTGACCTCCGAGGGCTTTTTTCAGTGGTCCAAACATGTGGTAGTCGCAAGGTGATAAATCCGGACTGTAGGGGGGTGTTCTAGTACCTCCCACCACAATTCTGATATTCTATAGAGCGTGAGACGCGCGCTATGAGGGCGCGCGTTATCCTGCAGAAGAATAGCACTTCGCGCTGGAATGCTCCTCCGTTTAGAGCGATAAGCGGGTTTCACGTGTGTTTTCAGTAGGTTAGAGAATTGTGCAGCATTGATGGAACGTTGTGTGCGCAGGAAGCTTACGTACAGCACTCCCCGCCGGTCCCAGAATACAGTACACATAACCTTGCCCGCGGACCTGGTTGTCTTCGCTTTGACTGGCGCCCCTTCCTCCTTCTTCCTCCACTGTTTGGACGACACCTTGCTTTCAGGAGTATAATAGTGTACCCATGTCTCGTCTGTAGTGAAGATTCGCGTCAAAAAACCATCCCCCTCCACCTCGTGTCGCGTCAGCAAGCAGTGACAAACTTCCAACAGCATGAATTTTTGCTCGAAGTTCAACAGTTTGGGAACCCATCGCGCTGTTATTTTGCGGTATTGAAGGTGTTCGTAGATGATAGACTCTTCACTACCAATACTAATGCCGACTTTAGCCGAAATGTTTCGAACATTCGCCATACGGTCCTCCAAAATGAGTTGTTCTACGCGGCGAATGTTGTCTGTCGCGGTCGACGATCATGCGGCTCATTCTCGACGGTTTCGCGGCCATCTTTGAACGCTTTGGCCCATTTAAACACAGCAGAACTACTCAAGCACTCACTATCGAACTGATTTCGCAAACGCCGAAGAATTCCCTTATTTTTAACGCCTTCCCACACCAAAAAACGAATGACAATACGTTGCGCAACGGCGGCCGGCACTTGATATTCACTCATGGTCGTAGCACGCGCGTGAAACGAGCGTTCGCGACGAAAACTATGCCACACTATTCGTTAGGGACCCAGCTATCACATACTCAAGCCGCGACCTTACAGGCGCGCCATCTACAGCGTTTGTCTCGATCATATTTGAACCGCCTTCGTAAATGGTTAATTCTTTTCAGATATTAATAATAATGCTAATTAAGGATTTATTACAAAATTTTAGCACGATGAAATTTATATGTGCTGAGAAAATTGGTGTATAGTATTTCATGAAAAGTGTATTTTGTATGGGAGGTGGAGGAAGGAGTGGGGAGAGATTGCATCTTGGAGCATACCTTTTAAACTGTGCTAGTTTCATTAAAATGTTTTTAGACGTTTGTCCGTGAAAGACGGCCGGACAGACAGACAACAATTTCGAAAAAGTGTTTTATTCTTAGCTATTGTTCAAATAAAGCAAAAAACTAGCTTATAGCCACTATAATTATATTTATATGCATAGATAGTTCCTTTTTATTTATTTCAGATGAGCCAGACAGCTTACACTAGAGGCGTTTCACCACAGTATTTAATAATATTAAACATTTCTGTGGGAGGGGGTAAAAATGTATGCATTACACTTTACTCAAAATTTCAAGTTGATAGCTTTGACAGTTTCGAAGAAAAATAAAAACATCAGAATTATGATTGGGAGTAAAGCCCAATCATGCGATAGTCTAGATGAAATGGGAAAGAGTTTAATGTTGCGAAAAATATAATGTCACCTCAAATTTCGAAAAGTGTGTGGCTATTTTTGTATGAGAGGTGATAGAAGCAGAGAAGCTGGGGGGTTTGTAAATGTTGTATATGACACCTAATTGAATTTAAAGTTTGTAGCTTTCATAATTTTTAAATAAATCGGGCATTGGTTTTTTTATATCGGGAGACTTGTATGGGAGGTGGCAGAGAGGAAATGAAAGGTTTTGGAAGATTTTGAAACTGCTTATGAGTATCATTATCGGCATTCTCATTATCATGCTTTGTTCTAATTTCAAGGTAAATAGCTCTGTTCCAAGGAGAAACGCTGTTCTTGAATTTCTAATATATGTATTTGTATGGGAGGGGGAAGAAGGAGTGAAGCAAAGTTGATTTTTTTCGAAACATTTATAGTAATTATTAAGTGAAAAATTCTGACAAAAATTTAAGTTTATACTTTTTCTTGATTTAATGAAAATCGATGTAATGCATTTAACAAAATTGTGCAGTTGTATGGGAGGGAGTAGAAGGGGTACACAACTCAAATCAAAATTTATTAACATTGAAGATATTTGGCTTGTTATATCTTAGTCAAAGTTTCAAGTTGATAGCTTTGACAGTTTCGAAGAAAAATAATTTGGGAGGGGGTACAAGAAGTGAGCTGAAGTTGAAAATTAGTTGCAATTATAATAAAATTAATTCTGGCAAAAAACCCTTTTTTTAGGTTTGTTAGTTGCAATGAAAATCGGGTAAATGAATTTTTGAAAATTTTGTATTTCTATGGGAAGGGGTAGAAGGAGTAAAAGGATCGGATTAATATATTTTTACGTTAATGATATTCATATTGGTTGTAATTTGACATAATTTTCAAGTCAATATCTTAAATTGTTTCATAAAAAAATCAAATTCTCAAAAATTTTTAAATTTCCAAAAATTTGTATGAGAGGAGTAAAAGCAGCTCGTTCACGAACTTAGATTTCTTTTTTGCTGAAAATGATATAAAACAAATTTCAGCACGATTGCTCAAAGCTTTTGGGAGCTATGTTGTGGAGAGATGGACAGATGAACATTCATTCAGTCGCTTTCGATGTTTTTAAGCAGCAACAAATATTTCTGTACCCTTGGCGGTTCCGGGGGAGCATTATTTCTAAGCGTTACAAACCGCAAGGCAATCACAATATACTATCAGATTTTCTTAAAAGTTTTATACTCTAGATGAAATCTGAGAGTATATTGAGTTTGCCTTACCGTTTGTAACGCTAAGAAATAACGCTCGCACAGAGCTGCCAAGGGTACAGAAATATTTGTTGTCGCTCAAAAACCTCGATTCCGAGTGACCGTCTGTCCGTCTGTCTGTCTGTCCGTCAGTCCGTCTGTCTGTCTGTTCGTCTGTGCGTCTGTCTACAGCATAAAAGCTTTGAGCTATAGTGCTAAAAATTTTTGTGTGCCATTTTTAGCAAAAAGTAACTTTAAGTTCGTGAATGGGCTACATGCCCCCACTCTTTTTACCCCCTCCCATACAAACTTCATGAAATTTCGAAATATAAAGAAATTGATTTTTCTTTGAAACTATTTAAGCTATTGACTTGAAATTTAAATCAAACTATTATAATAAACATGTCATTAATATTGCGGAATATTGATCGGATCCCATTACTCCTTCTGCCCCCTCCCATGCAAATGGACAATTTTGAAAAATACTTATTTTCGATTTTCATTGAAACTAGTAAAGCTGAAAAGACGAAATTTTGCCAAAATTAATTCTACTATAATTGCAATTAGTTTTAGAAAGAAATATTAACTTCACCTGACTCCTTCTACCCCATACAAATTTCACGACATTTTTAAATTTAAATTAAATTATTATTCTTCGAAACTGTTAAAGCTATCAACTTGATATTTTGTACAAGATATAAAAATAGAAATATAAATAACGGAAAAAAAATTGTTTTGATCCGTACACTTCTTCTACCCCCTCCTATACAAATGCATAATTTTTGTTAATTGCACTATATCGATTTCCATTAAAACTAGAAAAATTATAAACTTGAAATGTTTGGCACAATTTGTTTTTTAATAGTTCCAATAAATGCTAGAAAAAATTATCAGCTCAGCTTCACTGCATCTACCCATTCCCATACAAATATTTGTATTATAAATTCAAGAAAAGCATTTCTCCTTCAAGTATATGAGAGCTATCGACTTTGAAATTGAATCAAAGCATGGTGATAAGGATGATGATAAGCAGTTTCAAAATCATCTAAAACGTTCCACTTCCTCTGCCACCTCCTATACAAATGCTCCAATATCAGGAAACTATGTCCAATTTAAAAATAATGAAAACTAAAAACTTTAAAATCAGCAAAAAATATTTTGCATGCCATGTTCGTTGTCATATGCGAAAAATATAACCCTCCCCTTCTACTTCTACCACCTCCCATGCAAAAGTCTCTACTCACTATTCGAAAGAATTTAAGATGACATATTTTCCGGTATATTAAAGTCATTTCATCTAGAGTATCATATGATTGGGCTTTACGCCCAATCATAATTCTGTTATGTTTTTATAATTAGGTTCGTTGTTGCTGATGTTGTTGTTGTTGTTGGTCCGAAACTAACTAACTGAATTTTTATATTGTATAATCGAAAGACTAAAGCGAGCAACCCGGAAATCCCAATTGATAGATTTCGAAGATTTATGTCAGGTAATTATCCTATGCAACTGACTTTAATTCAATGCAAAAATTAGTGGGTTATATATTTAGTTTACATCAATTATATAAGTCTTTTATATTCAGCGATGGAAATGGTATAACAAAAAACGGAAATGCGATGAAGCCTGTAAACTTGTCACCGAGACCATCCTGAAAGGTATGAAGCTCTACATACCTTTCAGTCTTAAGAGAGTCCGGCCGTCGAAGGACTCTTGGTTTACAAACGAATGTCTTGTTGCAATTCAGGCGAAGAAACAGTCGTTTCAAACTTTCAAAAATCATCCAACCTCAGCTTTCAAAGAGCTCTATATTAAATCAAGAAATACCTGCAATTCCATCCTCAAACGTGTTAAATTTGAATACGACCAACAACTTCGACGGAAGATCCTTCAGAGTCCTAAAGGCTCAAGATCTTTCTGGTCTTTTGTAAAAACGGTCAACAATAATTTCGTCTCTTCATCAACACCGCCACTCGTAGATGGTGACCGTACCGTAGTCGATCCTGTTGAGAAAGCTAACCTATTGGCAGCAAGCTTTGCGAGAAACTCCTCACTACCACCTTCAAACCAAAGCCCTCCTATCGCAACACCTTCTGGTTTTTCGCTGCCTTCATTACATTTTCGCACACGTCTCATTTCCAGGATTCTGCAACAGCTCAATATTCACAAGTCCGCTGGCCCTGATGGCATTCCCCCCATTACCCTTAAAATGTGCTTCTCTTCTCTGGCTAAGCCACTTCGCAATCTTTTCCATCTATCTTACTCTTCCGGGTGCTTTCCACAATTGTGGAAAGTTGCGAATGTTCAGCCAATTCCCAAGAAAGGAAGCAAAGCGAACCCCGCTAACTACCGCCCAATAGCCATTACTTCAGTGCTCTCGAAAGTAATGGAAACCGCTGTCAATCGCAAAATCGTTCATTATCTCGAGGATAAACAGCTTATCCACGATCGCCAATACGGTTTCCGTTCTGGAAGGTCGACGGGAGATCTCTTGGTCTACCTGACGGAACGATGGAACTCTTGCTTGCACAAATACGGCGAAGGTCAAGTTCTTGCACTTGACATTGCAAAAGCTTTTGACAGAGTTTGGCACGAATGTCTTCTTGTTAAGCTCGAGGCCATTGGCCTCGATGCTTCCCTTATTCAATGGATTGAGAGTTTCTTGTCCAATCGCACTATACGAGTCGTATTAGATGGCGTTACTTCCGCCTCCTTCCCAATCAACTCCGGTGTCCCTCAGGGTTCTGTTCTATCGCCTACTCTGTTCTTGGTATTTATCAACGACCTTTTGTCTTCTACTCTCAATCCAATCCATAGTTTTGCTGATGACAGTACTTTAGATAACACCTTTGAATTTAACTCTGCTGCGGATTCTCACAAGCAATCTGTTGCTTCCAAACGCAGTGAGTTAATCGGTTCGCTGAACTCCGACCTCGACTTAATCCTGGAATGGGGCAGGAAAAATAGAGTAGAGTTCAACGCTGCTAAAACACAGGCCTGTCATCTTTCCCATAAACGTGATGTTCCAGCGACGTCGTCCAATTTAAACTTTAATGGCGTACCAATTTGCTCTGTAGATGAGTTAATCATTTTAGGCGTAAAATTAAATAACCATCTTGATTGGAGCAAACATATCTTTGATGTTGCCCTTGATACCTCCAAACGCCTGGGTATTCTTCGCAAATGTAAAAAATATTTTACGCCTCGCGACTTAGCTACCATCTACAAGGCCTACATTCGACCTCGCTTAGAGTACAACTCGCATCTTTGGGCTGGGGCTCCCAAAACTCACCTTGCGCTGCTCGACCGAATCCAAAAACATGCGTTCCGACTAATTGGAGATGAAACCATTACGGCTTCTATTGACTCCCTCGAGCATCGCAGAAACGTCGGAGTACTCAGCATTTATTATCGCTACTTTCATGGTAAATGTAGTGCGGAGCTTAGATCACTCATTCCTCCACTTTACACCTTTGCCCGTGATACTGGTCAAGCTAAACGCGCACACGAGTATACCGTCAACCCTATTCCTACTCGTACAGCGAAATATAGACAGTCATTCATTTCCCGAACGTCCAGACTTTGGAATGCATTGCCGGCTAACGTTTTCCCAAGTAGGTATAACCTCCAGTCCTTCAAGAATAATCTCCACCGTCACTTCCGTCTCTCTCCAACCTAAATTCCTCAGTACACTCAAATTTTATCCAATTCCTTTACCGAATTAATTGTGCAATGCATTAAAGGGTGACCCCCTAAATTAAACTCGGTGCCTTAAAAAAAAAAAAAAAAAAAAAATACTTATTTAAATAGGAGAAGATCTTTTACTTTGGTCCGTTTAAACTTTAAAATAATTTAACTTATAAAGTTTTAATGTATAACATTTTTATTTATCTCATGTAAGATATATGTATCTGTGATATGTAAAATGTCATTTTATTAGTTTGATAATATATAATGAACTATTATGTATTGATTTTATGAAAGAAAGTGTAGTTGTTAAAATGGTCCAAGAAACAAATAGTACATACATTTTGGTCCCATGTGGCATATACCTTGGTCTTACGTAAAGAATGAAAAATATTCGGATTTAATACCTCTGTTCACAATTAGCTATGAAAATAGAAATATTCATTAAAAAATAACCCACAAGAAACAATTGCATTAGAAAACTTAATTTGACGAATTTTTTTAAAATTGCTCAAAGTAAAGGTGTATTTCGTTCTTTTCGGCCGTTTTAGGTAAAAGTATGTGCTCGGAATATGAGATCTATATTTAAGCTCTGCTTAAGTTTTGTTTAGGGACCTATTTTCGGAATTAAATCGGAATTTCAAGAAACGATTTTATAATGACTTTCAGTAATAAATGCTCAGTATTGAAAAAGTTATACGGGTAAGGAATAAAACAAGAATAGAATCGCCAAAATACTTTAAATCAATGCTATCAACTTAAAATTTTGTTTTTGCATTCCGGTTACTCCTTCTACAACCGCTCGTGTAAATGAATAATTTCTGAAAAAAATTGCATAAATTTCGTTGAATCGTCAAATTTTCGTTTATAATATTTACAAAAGCATTTTAAAGAATTGTCAACTCGACTGCGTTTACGGGAATTAGACATTCGATTCTTAGACACTTTTCTTCGAATATCTTTAAGACTTAGAAATTTTATTTGACTTCTCAATGTCTTGCAAATTTTTTATGTAAGGCGACTGAATTGAGCAGAGTAATTTATCAATACACTCGTTAAATGAGTTTTAAATAAGAATACTGTCTTAAAAAATAATAAACATCGTTATAAATCTCGATGGACATCTATATTATGTACTCTGTATGTATTGTGAATTGAAACTAATTAAGGTTTCGCATGGTCTCCTAAAAGACAGGTAACATTTCATAGTTGATTCTGCCAGAAAAAAAATATTGTGTTAAATACAGCCACTCAAAAACTTAACCCCTATCCACTGTAATTATCGAATACCAAGAATATTTAAATATTTAAGAATATCTCTAGCAATTGCCACAAAAATTCTATGGCATAATAAATTTCATAACTTTAAGAAAAATCTATAGAGTTCCGATCATATCGGGTATCTTTTCTCTCGGATATCAGAAAGGGTTTTGTTTCCAATGAAAATCGAGCCGATACCGGCAATCAGCGTCTTTTGGGGTCTCATTAAAACATTTCTTCATCGGTCAATTGACAATAAAACATTTCCTAATCAATTGTCCGGATCGCTGGTACCGTGCGGTAACAATGCCCAGGTAGAAATCCTTTTGACAGAATCCACCTCTACCGGGTGATCAACGCGCTGCAGCTCCGGTGATCGCAAGACATGGAAGTTACTCGAAGTCTACTACGGAGGACCGCATGGATCATGTGGACCTCAAGAAAGAGCTGCAACGTTAAAGTACATCGCAGCGATGGTCTCTAACAAGAGTAATCGAGGTAAAGATCGATCAATTGACCAGCGTTATCGTGATATCCGTACGTCCCTTGTATGTGTGTGGGGCTCGACTTTACTCCTAGAAAAATCTCTTTCAAAATATTTCGTCTCAATATTTTTTTCAGTTTTCATTTTTGTTGTTGGGTAAGTCTTAGGAATTCTTTCGTCAAAAGAATTTCTTCTGAAGAAACGTTTTTTTGTGCTCGAACGTAATTCGTTTTTTTATTTTGGTTTCTCGTCGTTCATATAAGATTGTCTGTGATCAGGCACAAGTAGTCATCGTCAGAAGCACAGCACAAAGTCTCAGACTCCATTCATCTCTTTTTCGGCTTTTCTCACTTCGAGAAGAAGATGCTCATGCATGGTCAAAGATGTTTCGCGATTGTATACGTAGAGTTCTGATTTTGGGCACATTCCATTCCAACGGATCTACCTGTACAGCCGAGAATCGCTTTCGTACGAAGCGCGGCTCTAAACGTTGTCCAGGTAAAGTGAAGGTGGTAAACGTAGACCCGGTTCGCGAGAACCGACCAGGACATTCTTTTACCACCGGCCGGGGAGATGTCTTCAGCAGTCGTTTCAGTATGTTGGTGGAGTATTGCAGTGCGCACGGTGTGGTGAGGAGACTCTTCTTGCAATGAAAATATTCGCACGCAGCTTCGCGATCACTGGACTGTGAGATGTAACCGGCGTACGGTCTTATGGCTTTCTGCCACCTTACTTGATGGTATTTTCGGCCCGGTGTGTGCTTATGTGGGAAATCTCATATTTCACCAGTTAAACAAAGTCATCGATGCGTTATTAGAGGCTTGTTTTAACACTTCACGCTAATATGCTGAAAAGATGTCAAGATGAGAGTGTTAACGAGAAGATATTTATTAGCATTTTTTTTTTAAAACAAGACGACGACCAACTTCATTTTGCTATTGAAACAAGTTATTTGTAGTTTTGGAGACAAGTTTTCGACGAACGATTTAAGCCGGAATTCGAAATGTAGATCTCTGGAGTCGTGTGTTGTGAAACAAAGATTCATTTACTACGCGAATAGAATACGTAAATCACGAGAAAAACGAAAGCAATTCCAACTGCAGTCGAATTAGTAGAGCTGCAAGATAAAAATCAGTTAACTAATAGCTATACAATAGTTACAAACTTTGTGTAGTTTATTGAAATTTAGTTGGTACTAGCAATTGCCCGTGAATTTTTCTTTTGTTAATTGTTAATGATATTTCTTTTGTGCTACGTGGTGTTAAATTTCTGTCATTTGCCGACAATCTAAAAATATATCTACTTGCTTTTTGAATGGTGCCAGTCAAATCATCTCCCGCTTAATATTATTAAATGAAATTATATCGATCTTAAAAGATCTCGCAAATACATTTCATGTAGTTTTCATATTGATATTGTTTATTTGCCCGAGGTTTCCTCTGTAAAGGACTTTGGTCTTCTCCTGGATAGCTCATTATCTGTTGTTTCACATTATACACATAGTTCAATATGTAATTTAGCCCGTAGAATGCTTGAATTTATTACTCGGAACAGTAACGACTCAATCCATTAGAACGTTTTAATGTTCTTTAGTTCGTCCTAATCTCGAATATCAGTCAGTAATTTGAAATCTACACTACGAGATACACAGCAATAATATTGAAACTAAACCACTTAAAATCATTAGATATATTGCGTTTACGATGCATATTCCGCAAAAGCAACTTGACTTTTTATCAAAGCGACGAGATAAGTCGAAACTTATAGTCCTTTTCCGAATTCTCCAAAATGTAATAGATTGTCTGCAATTCCTAGATACCACAAACTTTCGCGTTCCAGGTGGATCAACAAGGTCAAACGAATTATTCTATGTTTGGTCATCATTGCACATAAAATGGACAAAATATTCCCGAAGTTATGATCAATGTGATGATATTTTGAACACTGATATCTCTCAGTCAAACACAGTACAGTTTTTGTGCCTTACTTAAATTAATGATGATTTTATATTATTATTTCATTGTTATACTCTAGATGAAATCTGAGAGTATATTGTGTTTGCCTTACCGTTTGTAACGCTAAGAAATAACGCTCGCACAGAGCCGCCAAGGGTACAGATATATTTGTTGTCGCTCAAAAACCTCGATTCCGAATGACCGTCTGTCTGTCCGTCTGTCCGTCTGTCCGTCTGTGCGTCTGTCTACAGCATAACTCTCGAAAGCTTTGAGCTATAGTGCTAAAAATTTGTGTGTGTCATTTTTAGCAAAAAAGTAACTTTAAGTTCGTGAATGGGCCACATCCCCCCACTCCTTCTACCCCCTCCCATACAAATTTCATGAAATTTCGAAAAATTAAGAAATTGATTTTCTTTGAAACTATTTAAGCTATCAACTTGAGTTATAGGTCAAAGTATTATGATATAGATGTCATTAATACCACGGAATATTGACCCGATCCCTTTACTCCTTCCACCCCCTCCCATACAAATGGTCAATTTTGAAAAATACATATTTTCGATTTTCATTGAAACTAGTAAAGCTGAAAAAACGAAATTTTGTCAGAATAAATTCTACTATAATTGCAATTTATTTTCAAAATAAATATCAACTTCACCTTACTCCTTCTACCCCCTCCCATACGAATTCCACGAAATTTTGAAATTTAAATTAAATTATTTTTCTTCGAAACTGTTAAAGCTATCAGTTTGATATTTTGTATAAAGTATACAAATAGAAATATTAATAATACGAAAAACATTTGTTCTGATCTGTACACTCCTTCTGCCCCCTCCCATACAAATGCAGAATTTTTGTTAAATGCATTTCATCGATTTCCATTCAAACTAGAAAAAGTACAAACCTCAAATTTTGCCAAAATTCATTTTTTAATAATTGAAATAAGTGTAAGAAAAAATTATCAGCTCCGCTTCACTCCTTCTACCACCTCCCACACAAATATCTCTATTATAAATTCAAGAAAAGCATTTCTCCTTCGAATATATTAGAACTATCGAATTTGAAATTGAATCAAAGCGTGGTGATAAGGATGATGCTAAGCAGTTTCAAAGTCATCTTAAACGTTCCACTTCCTCTGCCACCTTCCATACAAATGCCTCAATTTAAAGAAAACTATGACCAATTTCTTTAAAAATAATGAAAACTAAAAACTTTAAATTCAGCTAAAAACATTTTGAATGCCATGTCCGGTGTCATATACAAAAAATACAAACCTCCCCCTCTACTTCTACCACCTCCCATGCAAAAGTCTCTATTCACTATTCGAAAGAATTTGAGATGACATATTTTCCGGTGTATTAAAGTCATTTCCATCTCATTTAGAGTATCACATGATTGGGCTTTAAGCCTAATCATAATTCTGTTAGGTTTTTTTTTATATAATAGTTTATTTTGTTGTCACTTCTTTGTTTATAGTACTTTCTCATTCAGAATTCCTTAATGCAAAGAATGCTTATAAGATCGGATTTAAAGATTGAAAGTCGATTTATCTTTTGGCTCATCATTTAGTGAAGGAACGAAACAAACATCAACATCCCTACACAGTACAGATAGAAAAAATATTCACGAAATTGACAAAAGTTCACAAACATCGGTATCAGCTAGCCTTAAGTCTACTTCTTGACCACTGTTTATCAATATAGAAGTCCAATACATAGCCATTCTTATTAACTTCTCTTGCGAGATGCGAAATCGGTTGACTCATACCATAGTCAGTCCGGTGAAAGCAAATCTGCAGCAATTTAGGATGCCTCGGTAAAAATTGACCAACACCAAATCGCATCAAACCCAAAAGGGTGGAGGTATCAACTAACCCTGTGAGAAGGTTATGAACAAAAACTGCATCAGCTTCTTCACGTCGTTTCGAGAGCGATGACATAATAGCTGAAGTCGATTAAGGAGAAAGACGAACTCTGTCGTTCTAATTAAGGTGACATAAAGCTATACTTGCACATTTACGCTGAATCGATTCAATTCTGTCAATGTTCTCATTATAATAAGGAGGCTAAACTTGAAAAGTACGTTTAACGTGAGATCTAACGAAGGTATTATAGAGACTTAATCTAACAATTGTTGAGTTCCTTTTGTACGATCTTATTTATATGCAAACAAAAATCAATTTTATGTTCAAATGTAACACTTATGTTGGTCAATAATGGAACTGAATCGATCCAAAATACAGTCGTTAAGACTGTTAATTATCACAAACGGAGAGATTTTCCTAGTAATTGTCATTACATGACATTTATCCAAATTCAATCGAAGATCATTATGGCTTACTAAAATTAATCAAATCCTCCCGAAGAAAACTGGAATTAGTATACTTCCGAATATTTAAAAACAGAAGCAACATCATTAATGTGCAGGATAAAAAGAGCGGCCCCAAATGACTTCCTTGAGGAGCACCAGAATAAGCAGGAAATGGCTTAAGAGTACAACCCCGAAAAAGAACTTGAAAGTTCTATTATGTAGATATGACTTAATCCAATTGATAAACCATTTAGGAAAACCCAACAAGTCCAATTTCAACAATATAACAGAAAGGAGTGATTTATCAAAAGCCCTATTGAAATCAGTATAAAAAACATAACAGAATTATGATTCATATGATGCTCTAGATGAAATGAGAAAGAGTTCAATGTACCGGAAAATATGTCACCTCTAATTCTTTTGAATAATTAATAGTGATTTTTGTATGGGAGGTGGTAGAAGCAGAGGAGGAAGGTTTGTATTTTTTGGATATGACACCTAATGTGGTATGCAAAATATTTCGTGCTGAATTTAAGGTTTGTAGTTATCATTATTTCCAATTGGACTTAGTTTTCCTGAAATTGGGGCATTTGTATGAGAGGTGACAGAGGAAGTGGTGGGGCTTAGAAGATTTTGAAACTGCTTATCGAAATCATTAACGCCAGGCTTTGTTTCAATTTCAAAGTCGATATGTCGGAAGGAGAAATGCTTTACTTGAATTTATAATACAGATATTTATATGAGAGGGGGTAGAAGGAGTGAAGAGGAGCTGATAATTTTTTAGCATTTATTGCAATTATTAAAAAACCAATTCTGGCAAAATTTTAAGTTTATTCTTTTTCTAGATTTAACGGAAATCGATATAATGCAGTTAACAAAAATTATGCATTTGTATGGGAGGGGGTTGAAGGAGTGTATAGATCAAAACATATTTTTTCTCGTTATTGATATTTCTATTTTTATTCTTTATGCAAAATATCAAACTGATAGCTTTAACAGTTTCGAAGAAAAATAATTTATTTTAAATTTCAAAATTTCGTGAAAATTGTATACGAGGCGGTAGAAGGAGTGAGGTGAAGTTGATATTTTTTTTAATACTGATTGCAATTATAATAAAAACATAACAGGGCTACGATTGCGCGTAAAGCGCAATCTTACGATACTCTAGATGAAATAGAATTTTTTGTGATCCCAAGAAATTTCGCATGGGGAGTATTAGAAGGGATGACAGCATTGAACTAATTTTTCCCCATCATGCCAAAGTAGCTATAAAAATGTTTTGTACAAAATGCTTACTCCAAAAATTGAATGGGAACTGAAAAAATTAGTGAGTTAGATTTAGTGAAAATGTGCAGTTTGTATGGGAGGTGGTAGAAAGAGTGGGGCGATTAGAGTGATTTTTTTCAGAAATAACTAGGAATATTGTAAAATTGACATCCCTGAAATTTCAGACTAGTGCCATTTATACTTTTCAAGAAAATCGATTTCTTGTGAAGTTGTGAAACTGTGTCATATTGTATGGGAGGGGGTAGAAGCAGTGAAGCTAATCAAATATTTTTTTCTGATATTAGTGCTAATACTAATTAAGTATTTATTACAAAATATGAGCTCAATAAATGTTATATGTTCTGAGAAAATCGTCTTAGAGCATTTCATGAAAAAGTGTAGTTTGTATGGGAGGGGGTGGAAGGAGAGGGAGCAAGCAAATAATTTTTCTACTGTAGATTAAAATTACTATGAAAATAACATATCCGAAAATTCAGACTAATAGCTTTTATACTTTTCGAGTAAATCCGTTTATTGTCAAATTACGAAATTGTGTCATTTTGTATGGGAGGGGGTAGAAGGGGTGAAGCTAATAGTCTAAATTTTTTTGGGCTTACTAACAATTTCAAATAAATATTTGGTGCACAATTTCAGCTCTCTAAATTGTATACGCAATGAGTAAATTGGCTTAGAGTAATTCATGACAAGTACAGTTTGTATGGGAGGTGGTAGAAGGAGGGGGAGGATACGCATAATTTTCGTACGGTAGATTGATATTATCATAAAAGTAACATATTCCAAATTTCAGGCCAATAGCTTTTATACTTTTCGTGCAAATCCGTTTATTGTCAAATTGCGCAATTGTGTCATTTTGTATGGGAGGGGGTAGAAGGGGTGGAGCGATTTGGCCCGTTCACGAACTTGACCTTACTTTTTTGTCAAAAACGACGTGTACAAAATTTGAACTATCTAGCTCAACGCGTTCTCAAGCTAGAGCGCGCACAGACGGACGGACGGACGGACGGACGGACGGACATCCGGTTTTGAGATTTTTGAGTGATAATATTAATTTCTGTATTCATCATTTTTTTCTCCGAGTCTTATTTCTTGGCGTTACAAACTTTAGAGCAAACTTATAATACTCTCAGATTTCATCTAGAGTATAAACATAACAGGGCTACGATTGCGCGTAAAGCGCAATCTTACAATACTCTAGATGAAATAGAATTTTTTGTGATCCCAAAAAAATTTTGTATGGGGAGTACTAGAAGGGGTTATAGCATTGAACTAATTTTTTCCCCATCATGCTAAGGTAGCTATAAAAATGTATTATACAAAATGCTTACTCCAATAATTGAATAGAAGCTGAGAAAATTAGTGTGTTAGATTTAGTGAAAATGTGCAGTTTGTATGGGAGGTGGTAGAAAGAGTAAAGGGATTCGAGTGATTTTTTCAGAAATAACTAAGAATATCATAAAATTAACATCTCTTAAATTTTAGACCAGTAATATTCATACTTTTCAAGAAAATAGATTTTTTGTGAAGTTGTAAAACTGTGTCATATTGTATGCGAGGGGGTAGAAGCAGTGAAGGTAATCAAATATTTTTTTTTAATCTTAGTGATATTGCTAAATAAGTATTTATTACAAAATGTGAGCTCGATAAATGTTAAATGTTCTGAGAAAATTGGCTTAGAGCATTTCATGAAAAAGTGTAGTTTGTATAGAAGGGGTTGGAAGGAGAGGGAGGACGCAAATAATTTTTGTACTGTATATTGAATATGTCCCGAAATTCAGACTAATAGCTTTTATACTTTTCGAGCAAATCCATTTATTGTGGAATTGCGAAATTGTGTCATTTTGTATGGGAGGGGGTAGAAGGGGTGAAGCTAATCGTCTAATTTTTTTTGGGCTTACCAACAATTTTAAACAAATATTTAGTGCATAATTTCAGCCCGCTAAATTTGATACGCACTGAGTAAATTGGCTTAGAGTAATTCATGAAAAGTACAGTTTGTATGGGAGGTGGTAGAAGGAGGGGGATGATACGCATAATTTTTATACGGTAGATTGATATTATCATAAAAGTAATATATTTCAAATTTCAGGCCAATAGCTTTTATACTTTTCGAGCAAATCCGTTTATTGTCAAATTGCGCATTTGTGTCATTTTGTATGGGAGGGGGTATAAGGTGTGGAGCGATTTGGCTCGTTCACGAACTTGTCCTTACTTTTTTGTCAAAAACGACATGTACGAAATTTGAGCTTTCTAGTTCAACGCGCTCTCAATCTAGAGAGCGAACGGGCTGACGGACAGACGGACAGACGGACAGACTGACGGACGGACGGACGGACAGACGGACAGACGGACAGACGGACGGACGGACGGACGGACAGACGGACATCCGGTTTTGAGATTTCTGAGTGATAATATTAACTTCTGAATCATTCATTTTTTTCTCCGAGCCTTATTTCTTGGCGTTACAAACTTTAGAGCAAACTTATAATACTCTCAGATTCCATCTAGAGTATAATTAATTCTGGTAAAAATTCGTTTTTATAACTTTGAAAATCGAAAAAATGCATTTTTCAAAATTACGCATTTGTATGGGAGGGGGTAGAAGGAGTGTCGTGATCGGATTAATACTCAGTCATATTAATGATAGTGGAGTGAGGTGAAGTTTATAATCATAATACTTTGACCCAAATTTCAAGTCGATAGCTTAAATAGTTTCAAAGAAAAATCAATTTCTGAAAATTTCGGAATTTCGTGAAATTTGTATGGGAGGGAGTAGAAGGAGTAGGGGGATGTGGCCCGTTCACGAACTTAAAGTTACTTTTTTGCTAAAAATGACACACAAAATTTTTTAGCACTATAGCTCAAAGCTTTCGAGAGTTTTGCTGTAGACAGACGGATAGACAGCAACTCGGAATCGAAGTTTTTGAGCAACAACAAATATTTCTGTCCCCATGGCGGCTCTGTTCGAGCATTATTTCTTAGCGTTACAAACGGTAAGACAAACACAATATACTCTCAGATTTTATCTAGAGTATAAAAATCCAGCTATTTAGCCTCATCTATATCCAAAATGGAGTTATAGGCAAACTTCATCAGATTAGTTACAGTATTCCTAACAAAACAATGTTGTTTACTCGAAATTAGGGATTTACAATGAAACGACATGTAGACTCAAAAAGTTTTGGAATAGCAGTAGACTTTTGTGGGTCGGAATGATAAATGAGGCCTTCCACACTGTAGGGAAAGTCCCAGTTGTAAGGGATCTCTGAAATAGTAGAGCGAGTGGCTCAGCAATAGAGAGACAGCAGCGTTTAAGGATAACTGCCGGAAATCCACCAGGCCTGAAAGTCTATTCCAGTAGATTCCATGCTCTTGTTCAATCCAGTCTCTAAGTGTCAGGTTCAAGTGTCCTTTTGGTTTTCCATGGAATGGCTCTGGTCCAATAAAATTTGTTTCTGCGCCATTTTTTGGAAGGCGGTCTGCCTCTTCATTTCCCTCAATCCCTGTATGTCCTGGGACCTACATTAACGTTACTTCGTTCCTCCTTCCCTGGATGATTAGGTTTTGAAGGCAGTCCCAAACAAGCCTTGATCCGTGTTTGTTGGATACAAGAGCTTTGAGAACTGCCTGACTATCCGATAAGATGTAAATAGATTTGTTGCGATGAGCTCTCCTAATATTCTCTTGGATGCATAGCTCCATTGCAATAAGTTTGGCTTGAAAGATTGTGGCTTCCTTACCAATAGGTTTTGAAATCGAGAAATTAGAAGTTGTGACTCCGGTTCAAGTCCCCTCTGAGGTGCGCGAGCCATCTGCGTACCAGATGGTTGATCCCTCTTCCATATCAGGTAGCATGGATTGTCAATCCTTGCATTCTCTAATTATTACTTTGAATGGGGTTTCAAAGATGAATTTTTTCGGCATTGTGTCTGACAGTGTTGAGGTTAAAGCCTCAATTCTCGGATTTTTTAGAATTTGGAGGTGACCTCTAAAATCTCCCGATTTGTAATTGCTATCCCTCTGTATGCGTAGCACCCTTTTTATTGCCTTCTTTTTTTCTTTGGAGATATATCGGAGGAATGTTCAGGAATATTTCCATTGCCGCAGTAAGGCAGGTTTTCATTGCACTTGTAATACTAAGACACGCTAGTCTTTGAATTTTTTGTAATATAAGCTGTAATTTTTGTTGTAACATTTTGGTCCACCAGACTGTTGATCCGTATATGACTATTGGGAGGATGATTGTTCTGTAGCATCAGTAGATCATCTTGCATTGTAGTCCCCATTTTCTGCCAAATAGGCTTCTGCAGGCCCAAAATGCCTTTAATACCTTGGCGTGAGTCCATTCTAATGTTTGGTCCAGTTGAGTTTGTTATCAAGTATCTCACCTAAATATTTGACCTCATCATCAATACCCTTTATTGACGTTCCATTTATAGAAGGAGGTGTTACGCAAATTTTCCTTCTTTTCGTAAATGGTACTATCTCAGTCTTTCTCGGGTTAATGTTCAAGTTCTTAGACTGACACCAGTTCATTATTATTTCCAAGGCATATTGCAGCCTTTCTGACAAAGTTACATCATATTTGACTTTAATAATAATTACAAGGTCATCGGTATATCCTATTACCTCGTAGTCTTGTTAAGATAGACGGTCTAGGAGCTCATCCACTACGATTGACCAAAGAAGTGGAGATAATGCTCGTCCCTGGGGACAGCTCCTGTAGATCTGTGTAGTCAATGTGCTATCACTTAGATCCACGGTTGTCAATCAGCTCTTTAGCATGGCATATATCCATTTTATCGTTGCCGACTCAAGACCCTTTTTCCTAGCTGACGTTAATATGGCATCATGTGGAGTATTGTTGAAAGCTCCTTCAATATCTAGTAATGCTCAAAGGGCAATTTCTTTGTAGTCTTGAGCCTTTTCTATTTGTCTAACTAGACATTATATTGCTCACAAGGAATTGAAAAGAAGCAAGGTAACCACGCTTCCAGTTAACAAATTTCCAAAATTTTGTGAGATCACCAATAATATCCGACTGCATTTTGAGTAAATATTCAGAATACAACAGAGTAGATAAATCTTTGAATAAGTCATAATATTCTTCAAACAATCGAAAATCAGTGTCATTGTTCGTCCTAGTATACCTATTTCAGGAAGCATTGCGAGAATTGCGAATTGCACGCAACTCACTAGTGTACTGGGGATTTTCCCGCGATAGTAAAAGGAACTGAAGCAACAAAAAAAACATAACAGAATTATGATTGGGCTTAAAGCCCAATCATGTGATACTCTAGATGAGATGGAAATGACTTTAATATACCGGAAAATATGTCACCTCAAATTCTTTCGAATAGTGGATAGAGACTTTTGCATGGGAGGTGGTAGAAGTAGCGGGGTAGGTTTGTATTTTTCGTATATGACACCAGACATGGCATTCAAAATGTTGTTTTTGCTAAATTTAAAGTTTTTAGTTTTCATTATTTTTATATATTGGTCATAGTTTTCCTTAAATTGAGGCATTCGTATGGGAGGTGGTAGAGGGAGTGGAACGTTTAAGATGATTTTGAAACTGCTTATCACCATCCTCATCACCATCCTTATCACCATGCTTTGATTCAATTTCAAAGTCGATAGTTCTCATATACTTGAAGGAGAAATGCTTTTCTTGAATTTATAATAGAGATATTTGTGTGGGAGGTGGTAGAAGGAGTGAAGCGGAGCTGATAATTTTTTCACACTTCTTTCAATTATTAAAAAACGAATTCTGCCAAAATTTGACGTTTGTACTTTTTCTAGTTTGGATGGAAATCGATGAAATGCATTTAACAAAAATTCTGCATTTGTATGGAAGGGGGTAGAAGGAGTGTACAGATCAAAACAAATTTTTTTCGCATTATTAATATTTCTATTTTTATACTTTATACAAAATATCAAGTTGATAGCTTTAACAGTTTCGAAGAAAAATAATTTAATTTAAATTTCAAAATTTCATGAAATTTGTATGGGAGTAAGGTGAAGTTGATAATTATTTTCAAAATAAATTGCAATTATAGTAGAATTAATTCTGACAAAATTTCATTTTTTCAGCTTTACTAGTTTCAATGAAAATCGAAAATATGTATTTTTCAAAATTTACCATTTGTATGGGAGGGGGTAAAAGGAGTTAAGGGATCGGGTCAATATTCCGTGGTATTAATGACATTTATATCATTATACTTTCACCTAAATTTCAAGTTGATAGCTTAAATAGTTTCAAAGAAAATCAATTTCTTAATTTGTCGAAATTTCTCGAAATTTGTATGGGAGGGGGTAGAAGGAGTGGGGGGATGTGGTCCATTCACGAACTTAAAGTTACTTTTTTGCTAAAAATGACACACAAAATTGTTTAGCACTATAGCTCAAAGCTTTCGAGAGTTATGCTGTAGACAGAAGCACTGACGGACAGACGGACAGACAGACAGATAGACGGTCACTCGGAATCGAGGTTTTTGAGCGACAATAAATATTTCTGTACCCTTGGCGGCTCTGTGCGAGCGTTATTTCTTAGCGTTACAAACGGTAAGGCAAACACAATATACTCTCAGATTTCATCTAGAGTATAAACATCTGCCAACGAGTCGGGTGCAACTTTATTATTCTTTGGATAATTTGGGGTTTCGAGGGAAGTCAATATGCAGGTTAGGGTGGACAGGGAAGACTAAGTGAAGAGGGTTCTAGGGCAGGGCTGTTGTAAATTATTTAACACTTAACTGCGATTACGATCAATAACTCCAATACATTGAATCAGTATTTCATTTCTTGTGCGATAGAAGGATGATTAAATGGTAATAATTTTATAATGGATTGCTTGGATCACGTTCACAATTCGCTGTATTGATTGTTTCATAGACGAAGTGAATTCTATGAAATTTGGTCCATTTTAAATTCTTGAAACCATTTGTATGGGAGATGATAGAGGAGTTGAGGGAATCTTCAAATTTGTGATGCAGTATTTTTTGTTTTGTCTTGAAAAAAAAAATTCTGCAAACGATTCGTTTTTGAGCTCCCCTTTTCGAACCCCAATGGATACAAAAATTAAATTATTTTAAGGGTTTGTTCCACAACCGGCTCTATACAAATGTTGATTTTCAACTTCCTAGCTAGAACCATGGTTGAGATATCCAAATTCATAATTTTCGGTGCTACCGCTCCTCCGCCTCCCCCTTAACCCCTGCACCGCTAAAATTGGAGCTCACCTGACTAATCTACATACAATCCACCAAAACTGAATTTTCTACATTAAAGGGTTTGGGAGTTAATGTGCGCTAAGCGTATACGTACGGCACACATGGATGTTAAGAGCTTTTAAATTAATTGCTTGAATCACGGCCAATATTCTCTGTATAGAATGTGTTTCATAGACGAAGTTGCATAGAATTTTCATAAAATTCGGTGTATTTTACATTCACGAAACCGAACATTTGTATGGGAGGGGTTAGAGAAGGTAGGGAAATTGCAATATATCATATGTAGTTTTAGTTCGCTTCTCTTGTAAGGTGCTTGTATAAAATTTCAAGTTTGTAGCTTTAGGTTTGTTGGTTATTAGTTGATTTAATGAAATTGGTCGAAATCATACTTTTGTATGGAAGGGGGTAGAAGGGCAAGCGCGATTTCAAAACTTTTAACGTAATTTCATTTCAATTATTTTTGTAAGTTTTTATGCAAAATTTTATATTGATAGCTTTTAATAGTTAGGTGATAATTGATTTCTTAAAAATGTTCGAAAAAATAATTTTGTATGCGAGGGGGAAGAAGTTTTAAAGGTTTTCGACCAGTTAATATTTCGTATATTTAGAGATTTTTTTAATGCATTTCGCAAATTTTCAAGTTTCTACCTTATAATCTCACTCAAAAATTTTCAGTCTATGTGTTTTTTTCAATGCACATCAAACACCTTGTGCACGTTAGACCGGGGGAGGGGGGGGGTTCGGTTTATAACAATTATGTATCAAGGTATTATTATTTTTCTATGTACATCAAATAGACGTATCCACATGCAAAATTTCGACTTTGTATCTTTCACCAGAGCCCTAAAAAAATTACTCAATATTTTCGACATTTTTGCTTATCACCTCCCTCCCCTTGCACCTCCCAACTTAAAATTTTTACCAAAATTAACTATTATGTAGTTCTACAATCTGATAAATTTTCGATTTGATATCTGTACTGTTTTTTGAGATATAATTATTTGTAATTTTAAAAAGTGCGCCATATTTTAAATGCATTTCCCCCCACTACTATTATTTAAACATGTTATATTTTTTTGTATTTTCCTAGTATAGCTCAATATACATTTTAAGTTTCAATTACATAGCTCAAGAGATAGTTGAGATATTCATTTTTAAGTGTTTTTCGTTGCCCCCCCCCCCCCCCCCCCCCCTTTGACCATCCCCCCCTCTGACCATCCCAATCCCCCTTTTTCGGACGCCAATGGATAAAAAAATTAAATTATTTTTAAAGTTTGTCCCACAACCCTCTCTATATCTCTACTGATTTGCAACTTTCTATCTGCATTCATGGTGCAGATATTAGCAAGTGTAGTTTTCGACTTTTTCCCTCCCCCGCCTCCCCCTTCCACCTAACACCCCCCAAAATTTAGAAAATAGAGCTCTTTTACCCAATCAATAGTCCACCCAAAAACTAACATTCTACCTTTAACGGTCTCGGAGATATAAGTCCATATGTACGGCGTACGGCGATCACCATACTTTATTATTAGAATAATAAAGTAAAATCAACAACGGCAGCCTCAAAATCAGGATTGTTAAATATTTCGTTATAGTTGAATTTAGAGATAAGCTAGTCCGACTTCCTTAATAAAATTGAAGTATAGTTTTTCCTCACTAGGATTGAAAATATGCTCCTCGTCAATTGTAGGAAATATGTTAACAGGAAGGTTCAGGACATCAATGATCGAAATTGAGCTTAAGGTCTCTTCCACGGAACAGGCACAGTAATCAGAATAAAAAACTAAGTCCAGCTGTCTTCGGTAGGAATTCCTAACAAGGCTAAGCTGCTGGAGACCTAGTGCAACTATACTATCAACAAAACTACTTTCAATCGAGGAAGAAGCATAAGAATTCCTGTTAAAACCCCCTACAAAGGCATTGGACAGAAACAACTCTCTTTTACAAGGCGCGATCCCAAGCATCGGCCTTAAGCTGTTGCCAGGACTTGTTTATTCCTCGTATAAGAAATTAAGAGAGTAGAATCATCGTCAGAAATTTTATACTTCAGATGAAATCTGAGAGTATTATAAGTTTTCCACAAAGTTTGTAACGCTAAGAAATAAGATTGGGAGAAAAAATGGAATGATACAGAGGTTCATATTATCATTTAAAAATCTCAAAACCGGATGCCGTCCATCCGTTTACTCTCAAGCTCGAGAACGCGTTGAGCTACGAAGTTTTAATTTTGTACACGTCGTTTTTGACAAAGGTTAAGTTCGTGAACCAACTCCCATACAATTTTGTATTCTCAATTTCGGAATTTGGCAAAAACTTTTTCCGAAAAGTATAAAAGACATTGATATGAAATTTCGAATAATTTAGTTTTTGGTAATTTCAATCTATGGTATAAAAATTATTACAAATCTTCAGCTTTTTTCACCTACACTTTTTCATGAAATACTATAAACCCATTTTTTCAATACGTATAAAATTGATCAAAATTTTGCTCGAAATATTTATGTAGACCGAAAGTAATTAGCCGTTAAGTTTGACTCCTTCTACCCCCTCCCATACAAAATGATTTTCTTGAAAAGAATGAACGCTACTGATTTTCATGAATGATGTTTATAGTCATTTCTGGAACACAATTTCACTAAAACCATTTCACCAATTTTCTCAGTATTCATTAACTTTTTTAAGCTTAAATTTTATTGAAGACATTTTGATATCAACTCTAGCATGATGTGAAAAAATTTGAACAACAACATTTGCTTAAATTTACGCCTACTACTCAAAAGGTGGCTCCTTCTGATTTGTTAATTGTCTTAACGAAGTACATTATGGGAATTCATAGGCGTTTGACTTAGAAGGGATGATTGCGAATTTTACTAAATACTTTCACTGCACAATGAAATATTATTTCGAAATTTAACCCCATAAAGTTTCCGAATACATAAGAGTGGTTGAATTGAAAACTAGTATCCAAAATTTAATTACTGGAAGCTATTTTAATAAATCGGATCAATGTCTTCAAGCAGAAATGAATCCTTTGAATGAAAACATAACAGCGCTACGATACTCTAGATGAAATGAAATTTGTTCTCATCTCAAGAAATTTTGTATGGGGAGGGGTAGAAGGGGTGATAGCATTGAATTAATTTTTCCCCCATCATGCTAAAGTAACCATAAAATTGTTTTATACAAAATGCTACTTCTAAAAATTGAATAGGAACTGAGAAAATTTGTGTGTAAGATTAAGTGAAAAAGTGCAGTTTGTACGGGAGGTGGTGGAAGGAGTAAGGGATCCAAATGATTTTTATAGCATACATCACATTTATGATAAAAATAATAATTTTCAAATTTCAAATCGTTAGCTTTCATAGTTTCCAAGAAAATCAGAAATCAGAGGGGGAAGAAGGGGTGGAGCCATTTGGCTGGTTCACGAGCGTGACCTAACTTTTTTGCAAATAATGACGTGTACAAAATTTTAACTTTCTAGCTTGACGCGTTGTCAAGCTAGAGACGGACAGACATCCGGTTTTGAGATTTTTGAGTGATTACATGAACTTCTGTATCATTCATTTTCAGAGTATGTTTTGGTTGGGGAGAGACCAGATTTTTAGTCTGCGAATCAATCATTGAAGAAATAAATCCCACATTTATCAGATTCGATTTTAATAAATCTGAAATAACTGCCTCTGATCGATGTCCAATATCAGCATCTAATCAGATGGTAGTGAATCACACACCTCTAATACTCCATGTCTATCGAGCTTGTAGCCAGCAAGGAATTTCCAATTCGAATCTCCTACGTTCGACCGAGCTATAAAGTTGCATCGACGCAACTCTTGCGCAATTGCCAGAGACACTTTGGGCCTAGACGTACGGATTTGCACGGAAATAAACTTCATGCACGTCGAAAGTACAAGAACGTGGCTCGAATGCTCGGTGAAAGGTAATATCCTGCGTCTATTATTCATGTGACATAAATTTCTCGCACGTCTGAGAAAGATTTCAAGTATTTATTGGCGAATGCTGCGCACAAACACGAAGCCAGGGAAAATCCGTGTAGGCTTGCCAGGGGAATGGGAATGGTTTGCATCCGTCTGGAACATTTCATTTCATGACAGTTTTATTGTTTTCGCAAGCAGCTATATTTGAGGAGTTAGCACGCACCCTACTGCAAGGAGGGAGCGTCGTGCGGGCAGTGCGTTCCGAACGAGTCGATATCGGGCGGAACTACAAGGCAGCGTTAGAAATCAAAGGCAAAGTTATTGCCTCGTAACCGCAACTAAGACGAGGAATCCGTGGTAACAAAGTTCCAGTCGAAACGGCCGAGAATTAGCAGATCGGTATGTTGACAAGTTGTAGGTCTCGTGGACAGCCGATTCTCCGTCTGGTGAGAAGGAAGGTAGGCAGGATGGTGACGGAGACGAGGAGAGCACCGATACCAATAAGGAAACGAATTTAGACGCAAACCCAAGCGGCCCAACATATTACGATTAATCTAACAACTCTAGGCGAGTAATGGATGCCGAATTGCCTCCATAGCCCGAAGCTGACAGGCAGCAAATGTCCTATTGTTTCTGTTGCGATTCGGTTTACTGGTCCGACAAACTCTGCATTCACGGCACCCTGCACTGTGCTACAGTATTCAACATACGGGGCGTATGTTTCGGCCGTCCATCGATCTGACCGCTCGGCCGGTCGGCTGCCCGTCCGCCACAGCGACCTACCGTGGTGTCCTAACATTGCGCACAGCACTTCGCTCTGTCTGGAACCTGGCCGGCAACTTTAAACGCTTTCCTGTCCGTTCGGATCGCGGACGAAAATTTATAAATCAATTGACTTGGCCGGGTATTTTGTAACGTGATATTGGGAAATGTTTTATGGAGTCCCACCTTGTGCTCTTGTTCCTTTTTGTCCGTTTGCTTGCTCGATGCCATTATTTTTGCGCTCGGGCATCGTCCATGTGCACAGTAGGCTGGCATCATGCCTAGAATGCAAATATTGAGACTGCACGGTCTGCTCGGAAAACTGAAGATGTTTGCAAGGAAAATAAACAGAAATCAATCCGTGGCTTTCGATATTTTGTGCTTTGTACTAGCTAAGGTAGAAAATAGTTTTCTTATGTGATTAAGACGTTCGCGATTCTCGAAAGTGACGGGCTGGCTTCATTTGCATCCCGAGCAAAGGGATAGTGGAATTCAAGAATCGCTCAAGTGTTAAGATCAGTGCTATACTGATGTTGACGCACTGCACTTCTGTAGTGTAAGTATGCACTATAAGAGTTATTCAGCGGTTGTGTTGATTTAATTAAATCTGACAGACACTTTGTCAGTTCATGTGTTTTTAAGATTTCTTGCGTTAGCCTTAAATTTGCTGATTTTGAGAAATCGGTAAATAGAAAAGTGTACTTTGATAATTTTAAAACATCAGAATGGTGTATAGCTAGATTGAGACAAATATTCCGCATAGATCATCTTATTAGAGTCTGATTTAAAATCATAAAAATTACACTGACAAGACGTTTCAAAATCGTATTGGTTTTGAAATGCGAAGATTGTGAGTTCAAATCCCGGTCGACGCAATATATAATTCAACCACATTGCCTGCTTGGATATACCTTGGTCACCTCAATCTACGAAAATGAAAAATGTGCTTATAGAAAAATTTGCAGCTACCTAAATTAACTCTTTTTGTTTTTAAGCCATATTTTCAACTTAGTACCCCGTTCTGCCCCGGGTTCCCCTACATATAAAGCTATTTTATGTCTAATAAGGGGAGTATTGCTTGAAAATCGTTTTAACGCGAAGTGGTTTAAGGGCTTATTAACAGAGGTGTCTAAATCCGTTTTATAGAAATGGATTTGTATTTCAGATCAGCAACTATTATTTTTAGATCATTGACATATTACAAAGTTGTGAAATTGTATAGTTTTGTATGGGAAATTTGAAATCGAATTTATTTTTTCACAACTCACTATAATCACACTAAATTTGAACTTCATAGCTTTGATATGTAGGGGTAGATCATGTACTTTGGTCCGCTCTTCATTTAATGCACCAAAACAAAATATTAGTGCCTGATATTTCTTATATCTTGTCTTAAAGCTACAAATCTCAGTTGCAAAATGCCATATTAATATTTTCAATTAAATCTTCACTATTAACACTTCGTCTGTAAACGTTTTTTCGGCACCTTCAATCTGTAAACCTGGGTCTTTCACGTCCTGCCGTATTTTCACTCTGTTAACACATCCAAAAAATTTCGTGAAAATTCATGCTAATGTTCGAAATATTCAATTTAATGTATCAATCATAAAATTGCGAAAAAAAAATTTTTTCATTTATGTTTTGTTAAACGAATGAAGCAACTCGGTTGAAAAGTAGTTATTTAATCAAAAAATTGTAACTTTAAGTAAAACTAAGGTGAATCAAATTCCTGTAGGGACATAAGACAAAAAAAACTCTATTCCACAAGGCGCGATCCTTAGCGTCGACCTTAAGCTGTTGCCAGGACTTGTTTAATCCTCTCTCAACTGCTCGCTTCCATGTGTTACATGGTCGACCAACCCGACGTCTTCCACAACCTTGTCTATATCTCGACTGATTTTCAACTTTCTATCTGCATTCGTGGTGGAGATACTAGCAAGTGTATTTTTCGACTTTTTTCCTCCCCCCGCCTCCCCCTTCCACCTAACACCCCACAAAATTTAGAAAGTAAAGCTCACTTACCCAATCAACAATCTACTAAAAACGAACATTCTACCTTTAACGGTCTCGGAGATATGAGTCCATATGTACGGCGTACTCACCGTACGCCGTACGCCGTACATATGGACTCATATCTCCGAGACCGTTAAAGGTAGAATGTTCGTTTTTGGGTAGATTGTTGATTGGGTAAGTGAACTCTATTTTCTTAATTTTGGGGGGTGTTAGGTGGAAGGGGGAGGCGAGGGGAGGGAAAAAGTCGAAAGCTACACTTGCTAATATCTCCACCACGAATGGAGATAGAAAGTTGAAAATCAGAAGAAATGTAAAGAAAGTTGTGAGACGAACTTTAAAAATAATTTAATTTTTTTATCTATTGGCGTCCAAAAAGGGGGGGGCTAAAAACCAATTGTCGGCCGAATTGTTTTTTTCAAATGATTATATCTTCGAAATTACTTATTGTAAAAAATTCATATTTAGGGACCATTAAGATATCATACTGTACCATCGGAATCAGCTTAAAGAGTGGCTAATTATTGTAAGGGGAAAGGTCAAGGGGGTTCAAAGTAAAACACTTAAAAATTATTATCTCAACTATCTCTTAAGCTATGTAATTGAAACTTAAAACTTATATTAAGCTATGCTAGAAAAATACAATAAAAATATAATATGTTGAAATAATAGTAGTGGGGGGAATTGGGAGCATTTAAAAATGGGGCACTTTTTAAAATTACAAATCCTTATATCTCAAAAAATAGTATAGATATCAAATCAAAAATTTGTCAGATCGTAGAACTACATAGTAGTTAATTTTGGTGGATATTTTAAGTTGGGAGGTGTAAGGGGAGGCAGGTGATAAGTAAAAATGTCAAAAATTTTGAGTGATTTTTTTAGGGCTCTGGTGAAAGATACAAAGTTTAAATTTTGCATATGGATACGTCTATATGATGTACACAGAAAAATAAAAATAACTTGATCCAAATTTTGTTATATACCGATGATTTCGACGAATTTCATTAAATTAACTAATAACCAACAAATTGAAAGCTATGAACTTGAAATTTTGTGTGAGCACCTTGCAACAAAAAAGAAAGAAAATTGCACAAGTTTTACGATTCCCTTACCTCCTCTAACCCCTCCCATACAAAATTATTTTTTCGAGCATTTTTAAGAAATCAGTTATCAGCTAACTCTTAAAGGCTATCAATTTCAAATTTTGCACAAAAACTTATAAAAATAATTCAAATGAAGTTGTTTTAAAAGTTTTGGAATCGCACTTGCCCTTCTACCCCCTCCCATACAAAACTATGATTTCGACCAATTTCATTAAATCAACTAATAACCAACAAACTAAAAACTACGAACTTGAAATTTTATACAAGCACCTTACAAGAGAAGCGAAATAAAACTACATATCAAATTTCACGATTCCCCTACCTTCTCTACCAATCCCATACAAATGTTCGGTTTCGTGAATGTAAAATACACCGAATTTTATGAAAATTCTTTGCAACTTCGTCTATGAAATACATTCTATACAGAGAATATTGGATGTGATTCAAGCAATTAATTAAAAAGCTATTAATATCCACCCACCCTTACTATAACCCCTCACCTCCCCTCATAAAAAGCCAGTCTTGCAGAAACGAATGAAATATTGTTAAATTGACAACAGCCCTGCCCAAGAACTCCCTTTCAATTAGTCATCCCTAACCACTCTAACCTGCATACTGACTTTCCACTCATCCGCAACTTGTCCCAAGAATAATAAAGTTTCGCCCGACTTGTTGGCAGTTTATTTTAGACCAATTTAGTCAGGAAACGTGAAAAAACCAAAAGTTCAAGGTAGCAAATTTTTTTTCTGTGTCGATCACAATACTTTATTATTAGAATCATAAAGTAATAAATAAATACTATAAAAATTAAAAGAAAAAACATAACAGGGCTACGATTGCGCGTAAAGCGCAATCTCACGACACTCTAGATGAAATAGAAATTTTTGTGATCTCAAGAAATTTTGTATGGGGAGTGTTAGAAGGGGTGATAGCATTGAACTAATTTGTTCCCCATCATGCTAAAGTAGCTATAAAAATGTTTTATACAAAATGCTTACTCCAAAAATTGAATGGGAACTGAGAAAATTAGTAAGTTAGATTTAGTTAAAATGTGCAGTTTGTATAGGAGGTGGTAGAAAGACTGGGGGATTTTAGTGATTTTTCCAGAAATGACTATGAATATTATAAAATTGACATCCCTTAAATTTCAGACTAGTGCCATTCATACTTTTCAAGAAAATCGATTTTTTGTGAAGTTGTGAAACTATGTCATATTGTATGGGAGGGGGTAGAAGCAGTGAAGCTAATCAAATATTTTTTTCTGATCTTAGTGATAATACTAATTAAGAATTTATTACAAAATATGAGCTTAATAAATGTTATATGTATGTTCTGAGAAAATCATCTTAGAGCATTTCATGAAAAAGTGTAGTTTGTATGGGAGGGGTGGAAGGAGAGGGAGGACGCAAATAATTGTTTTACTGTAGATTTAATTCATTATGAAAGTAAAATATCCCAAAATTCAGACTAATAGCTTTTATAGTTATCGAGTAAATCCATTTATTGTCAAATTTCGAAATTGTGTCATTTTGTATGGGAGGGGGTAGAATGGGAAAAGCTAATCGTCTACTTTTTTTTAAACCTTACTAACAATTTGAAATAAATATTTGGTGCACAATCTCAGCCCGCTAAATTGTATACGCACTGAGTAAATTGGCTTAGAGTAATTCATGACAAGTACAGTTTGTATGGGAGGTGATAGAAGGAGGACACGCATAATTTATACGGTAGATTGATATTATCATAAAAGTGACATATTTCAAATTTCAGGCCAATAGCTTTTATACTTTTCGAGCAAATCCGTTTATTGTGAAATTGCGCAATTATGTCATTTTGTATGGGAGGGGGTAGAAGGGTGGAGGGATTTGGACCGTTCACGAACTTGACCTTACTTTTTTATCAAAAACGACGTGTACAAAATTTGAACTATCTAGCTCAACGCGTTCTCAAGCTAGAGCGCGCATAGACGGACGGACATCCGGTTTTGAGATTTTTATTGATAATATTAACTTCTGTATCATTCATTTTTTTCTTCGAGCCTTATTTCTTAGCGTTACAAACTTTAGAGCAAACTTATAATACTCTCAGATTTCATCTAGAGTATAATAATAGTAATATCGGAAAAACAAGATAAACGAATAAAAAAATAAATAGGAAAACTATAAAATAAAAAGTGGCAAAAAAAATTAATTTAACGTCAACAGAGCTGATTTTTTATCTGAGTGATTATCATGCAAAAAACCAACTGCGAGAAATATTGATTGAAAAATCTGAGCATAGATGAAATTGGTTCAAGAAAACCATAATTGATGCGATACTGTGTGTGTTGTGTCAGGAGATATGAACGCCCAGGTTGGATCAGACAACACTGGACGAGAACACGTCATGAGGAGGCATGGTGATTCTTGGGTCGACGCGTCACGACCTTGGATTAAGAGACCCGAAAACGGCGAATTATTTGTGGAGTTTTGTAGGACTCGCCAAATAGTCATCCGAGGGACCCTTTTTCCACACAATAGTCATCATAAAACATCTTTGGTTTCTCCTGATGGTGTTACTCAGAACCAGATCGACCATTTGGCTATAAGTCGCCGATGGACAATTTGTCTCCTCGATGTGCGAGCGAAACGTGGAGCTCATGTGGGGAGCGATCACCACTTGATGGTTGCCTGCTTGAGATTGTGTACAGCAGCTATCCGACGACCACAAATTCTTCAAATGAAGCGCAAGCTTAATGTGGATAAACTCAGAGATCCCAACAAAAAACGCGAATACACCACTATGCTACGCGAAAAGTCATCCATATTGGGTGAATATGAAATGCACACACTGAACGCCAATTGGGAGGCAACCAGAAATACGTTTATAACCAGTGCTGAAGAACCTGTGGGATATGTGCAAAGCGGTGAGAAATCCTGGATGTCGCAAGACACATAGGACAAGGTTGGCAATCGGAAAAAAGCCAAATTGGCAATCATCTCTCAACCCGATGTTAACCAATGAACGCCCGACCTGAGGCAGAACTACCGCGATGCTCATACACAGCTCAAAAAGGCTGTTAGACGCGACAAGAGAAAGGCCATTGAAGATCTGGCAAACAAGGCAGAATCTGCGGCTTACCTTGAGGATATGGGTTCACTATTCAAAATCATGAAACAGTTGACGAACAGAAATTTCACCGCCAACCACCTGGTGAGAGATGTCAACGGAACTCTCCTTAATATGAGTGAACACCAGTTGCGGCGATGGAAAGAATACTTCTCTGATATTTTAAACATCTTGTCAGAGGAAGATATCCCAGAAACAGAACATCTACCAAAGATCCAACCGCAAAAATCCTCTACTAGGGACGATCCCCAGATAAGGAAGAGTTAGTTTCTGCCATTCGGTCAATAGCGGGAAGGAAAGCTACAGGTATAGACGGACTACCAACCGAACTCCTCAAAGTAGACCCGGAAATTACAGCCGATATACTCCTCCCACTTTTTACTGAGGTGTGGAATGAAGGAAGATATCCGACTGAATGGAAAAAAGGCGTCATTGTGAAAATTCCGAAGAAGGGCGACTTTCAGGATTTTGGCAATTGGCGTGGTATATGTCTACTTACTGCCGTATCAAAAATTATAGCAATAGTATTAGTGATGTCGTCGAGAGCACTCTCGAACTTTATCAGGCTGGATTCCGTAAAGGGTCGTCTTGTACCGACCACACAAATACTCTACGGATAATATTAGAGCAGTCAGCCGAAATGGGTTCGCCACTACATCCCATGTTTGTGGACTACGATAAAGTTTTCGATAGCATTAAGCGAGATTACATATGGAATGCTTTGCGTAGAAGAGGTATTTCAGATAAGGTCATAGCTATGATTAAGGAATCCTACAAAGATGCAAGGTCTTGCATAGAGGAGAGCTGTCCGAGAGCTTTCTTGTGAGAGCAGGTGTCAGACAAGACTGCATATTATCACCAGCCCTGTTTTTCATGGAGTGGCAGTGGATCGGTCACACTTTGAGGAAACCAGAGCGAAACATCGTCAAACATGTTCTGGATTATAATCCTCAAGGAAGACGTCGGGTTGGTCGACCATGTAACACATGGAAGCGAGCAGTTGAGCAGGAGGCCACAGGAATAAACAAGTCCTGGCAACAGCTTAAGGCCGATGCTCAGGATCGCGCCTTGTGGAATAGAGTTGTTTCTGTCCTATGCCCTAATAGGGGGTCTTAACAGGAATTTGATTGATTGTGAGACTCTACAAAATTCGTTATTTCTCAAGGCACGATACAGAACATTGCAATTAATCGAAAACAACAATTGGTCAGAGTCGATAACTCCAGTTATAACCTTAATAGCGAAAATTACTCTTGTGCACATTTCTGTTCTCCAAGAAGTGCAACAAAAGAAGATTCAAGCGACCAACATAAGGTGGATACCTAAGATGATCTGAAAACGGAAATCCACGGAAGGCAAATCATCAGAAATTACGCTGGAAAGATTCGATTCTAGCTATGTGAACAGAATAAAATAGAGAGCAGACGGGGCTCGCATACTCCAGAACAGAACGGACAAAAGCACAGTACAAAATTTTAGTAACGAATGGATCATTGAACTCCTTGGAACTTCTTTTGACAAATTGAAGTATAGCGCTAGCTTTACTTGCAATATGATCAACGCGATCAACGAAGGTGAAAGTGTTATTAAATATCCCGTAATTTATCAGAATGAAGTAGAGCAGTTCCACCCACAACATAGTCAAATAGAGTTGGTCTTCTTATTCTAAAATACGACACAGCAGTGCACTTAATAATACTAAGAGGTAAGTTATTTAGCATACATCAGTTATAAAAACATGTAAGGTCACTCTGCGGAGATAAGCAATCATTTTGATTAGATATAATTTTATATGTCTTTGCGTCGTCATGAATGTTCAAGTCAACAATAATTGCACTCACGTCATTAATAAACAACAAAAATATCAGTCTACCAAGTTGACTACCTTGGGAAACACCGGAAATGTTGTAAGTCTCAGAAGGTAATGCACCACTGAATAGCACTTTGTACTGGAGCTATTGATCGTATTCGCAATTATGTGTTAAATTAACAGCAGTCCTGGCCTGGAACTCCCCTTAGACTTCCCTGAATTTTGGTTTTCCACGCATCTGTAACTTGTCCCAAAAATAATAAAGTTACGCCCGAATAGTTGGCAGTTTATTTAATTTTCCTTCGCCCAATGAAAACTAAAAGCGGAAATGGTTTTTTTTTTTGCAAACATCAATTACAAATGTTTAGTTAAGCCGTTCTTGCAATCAATAAATGATGTATAATTGATTCCATTATATCAGTATGCAGAGCGTTTCATTATTGCAGACATACAAAATTTCTTTCAAGAACAAAGATTTTTGTTTTTAAATGAATCAAATCCTGTTTCCCTTATCGAATCGAAATAATGCCGACCATACAATACCCTCTATGACCTAATCCAATGAACTCATGTCTGACTCACATGTTCGGTATCCACTTTGAATCTGAACCTATAATATTCGTACGTAATAATTTTAATAATCCCACTCAACTAAACTCTAAATCCATTATTTATATTATACTTCTCGTTTTCGTCTCGTCTGTATCGAAGCTGTTAGTAGACCTCGATCGCAATAAACGAGTAACGCCAACAACAACGAAACGCTCGTGATATCTTCGAAATGTCCGCTTATCAATTTCCTAATAACGTTCCATGTTCGATCGGGCCATTGCGTTGGTCCGCCACACCCAAAAAAAAAAAAAAAGTGTAACAATAAAAAGCCGGACAGTGAGTGGCTGTAATCGTTTCTCATACTTAATGGTCAGTCAGTTTTTCGGGTGATCCGATCATAAATGACGGCGGCCGGATTCCGGATTCCTCCTCAAACGCTGTAACAGCACATCAAACCGGTAGCGTGCTGTCACTGTCATATAACTCGAACACTTGTTCTCAATTTTATTCGGCTGCTAGCTACTAAATAGCTATCGTATATTGCAACCAGAAGTATAAGAAAAATGTCGCCGTTAACAAAAGGCGGCAGATTTCAATGTCTTATACGCGAACTTGTCCTGAAACTACGCTCATTAAACGATCATAAATCGGTTAGGCGTCACTCATTTCGACAAGTACCACAGACAAACATTTGTCTGACATCTTTACAAGATCGGAAAAACGACACTTCAACAAGACAATACGTGTGTTTTCGCAGTTTGCGTAGAATAACGAAGCAGGGTTTGGAATTTTAGGACATAGACTGAAATTTATATGAACTATTGCAAACTGGATAACTTAGTTCTTAACTACAATGGCAATACAACCCAAATCGGGCTAAGGCCTTCAGGTTCCTTCATTTTTATTTGTTATTGTGAAGTTAGCCCTTCGCGTAACCCTTTATCTACGAATTTTCATTTACGCAGATTGCCGTACGTAGTGTGGTGAAATTATACGTCGACCGGGACTTGAACTCCCAACCTTCGCATTCCAAATCAATACGCTACCCACTAGGTTAGATCCTAGTTGACTACATTACATATTTGTTTATATCTACGAGTACAGCTAATTCGGTAATTGTATGATTATTCAAAGAAAGCATTACTGTGAATAGTGTATGAGTTTCATACATACATGACGGCATTCCGCCATTACTCTTAAAATGTGCTCCTCTCCTCTGGCAAAACCTCTTCACAATCTTTTTGATTTATCCTACTCTTCTGGGTGCTTTCCATAATTGTGGAAAGTTACAAATGTTCAGCCAATTCCGAAAAAAAAGCAAAGCGAACCCCACCAACTATTGCAGAATTTACATTACTTCAGTGATCTAGAAAGTGATGGAAACTGCTGTCAATCGCAAAATCATTAAATATCTCGAGGATAAACAGCTTATCCACGATCGCCAAATGGTTTCCGTTCTGGGAAATCGATCGGAGATCCCTTGATCTTTCTGACGGAACGCAGGAACCCTTGTTTTTATAAATACAGTGAAGTTCAAGTTCTTTCACTTGACATTGCAGAAGCTTTTGAAAGAGTTCGACATGAATGTTTTTTTTAAGCTCACGGCCATTGGTCTTGATGCTACCCTCATCCAATGGATTAAGAGTTTTCTGTCCAAAAGCACTTTACGAGTAGTATTTAACGGCGTTTCTTCTTCCCCCTTCCCAATTAATTCCGGTGTCGCTCAGTGTTCTGACATATCGACCTCTCTGTTCATTAACGATCTTTTGCCTTCTACTCTCAGTACAATCCATGATTTTGCGGATGACAGTACTTTAGATAACACCTATGAATTTGACTCTGCTGCGGAATCAAATAAGCATTCTATTGCTTCCAACTGCAGAGAGTTATTCCGTTCGTTGAACTCAAATCTCGATTGAATCCTGGAATGGGGCTGGAAAAATAGAGTAGAGTTCAATGTCAATAAAACACAGGCCTGTCATCTGTCACTTAAACGTGATGTTCCAGCGTCGTCCTCTAATGTAGCCTTTAATGGCGTACACATTTGCTCTTCCGAAGATTTTATCCTTTTAGGCGCAAAGTCCAATAACCATCTCGATTGGAGTCAACACATCTTTGAAGTTGCCATTGACGGTATTCTTCATAAATGCAAAAAACACATTACGCCTCACGACATAGATACTATCCACAAGGCCTACATTCGACTTCGCTTAGAGTACAATTCGCATATTTGGGCTGGCGCACCCAAAACATATCTTGTGTTGCTTGATCGAATACAGAAACATGCGTTACGACTTATTAGAGATGGACAGAACAACAGAATCAGTCCTTTATGGACTAGTAAGACAAATCGAAAAGGCCAAACACTATAAAGAAAATGCCCTTTGCGCATTCCTAGATAAAGAAGGAGTACTGGACGAAACTTCCCATGACGCTGTAATAGCGGCAGGAAGGAAAAACGGCTTGGAATCAGTCATGATAAATGGATACATGCCATACTAATGAGCCGGATGACATTCATGGATCTAGAAGACAGCACACTAACTAATCATGCCTATAGGAGCTGTCCCCAGGGAGGGGTACTATCCCCAATTCTGTGGCCAATTTTAGTTGATGACCGTTTAACAAAACAACGAGGTAATAGGATATGCCGTTGATCTCGTCATTATCATTAGAGGCAAATATGGCCTAGCTATTTCTGAAAGGTTAAAATTTGCCTTAGAGGTGATAATGAACTGGTCTAGGTCTAAAAACTTGAACATCAACCCAAGTGAAACTGAGATAGATACAAATAGAAGGAAAATCCACTTAACACAATCTTCAATAAAAGGAACACCAATAACCTTTTCAGATGAAGTCTAATATCTAGGAATGATACATGATAACAAACTCAACTGGGACAAACAGATAGAATGAACTCATGCCAAAGAATTAATGGCGTTTTGGGCCTGCAAAAGCTTATTTGGTAGGAAATGGGGATTACAGCCCAACATAATCTAGTGGTGCTGCAGAACAATCATGATCCTAATAGTCACATACGGATCAACAGTGTGGTCGACTAAAATTTTCAACAAAAAGCCCAGCTTACGTTACAAAAAATTCAAAGGCTTGCTTGTCTTAGTATCACAGAAACAATAAGAACCAGCCCTACTGCGGAAAGGGCAATGTTCCTAAGCATCCCTCCAATACATCTCCAAATAAAAAGGCGGCAATCAAAGGGGTGTTACGCATATAGAGGGAAAACAAATACAAATCGGGGGACCTTAGAGGTCACCTCAAAATAGAGGTTCTAACCTCAACATTATCGGACACTATGCCGACAAATTTCAACTTTGAAGCCCCTTTCAAAGTTAAAATTATAGAGACTGGCAAACAATGCTACCTGAAATGCAAGATGGATCAACTTTCTAGTATACAGATAGTTCGCGCACCTCTGAGGGGACTGGATCCGGACTTAAAGGTCCTAACTTCTCGGTTTCAAAACCTCTCGGCAAAGATCCCACAATCTTCCAGGCTGAACTAATTGCAATGGAGCTTTGCATTCAAAAGAATATCTGAAGTTGCGATGAGCTGATAAAACTATATATATCTTATTGGCGGTCAGGCATCCAACAAACGCTTACTGTCGATCACATGGCAAGCTCCTGACTGTCGCTTACGGGATTATTTAACTCGGCCTGTCGATCACATGACTAACACCTGCCTGTCGCTTACAGGACTTACTCGCTTACTCATCCCGGCCGTCGATCGGACTCGCCTGCTAATTCCCTTACTCGCTTCCCAATTTCGACTCTCCTGTCCAAATATCAACTCACTATTAACTGCTTTCACGAATGCTCGCCCCTTCTTTATACCCGGTACAGCCGACGTGTTCGCTGACTATTGAGTATTTGTTGTTGCTTTCATTCAAGGACAAGCGCGCAGGTGTTCCTTCATTACTGTAGAATCGCTGCCGGCTGAAAACAGCGAACACTTCATGAGTGACACAGTGCAGGAATTTAAATGATCGCAATTCGTGCTCGCGTGTATTTTGATGTTGCTTCCATTTGAGGACAAGAGTGCAGGTGTTCTTTCATTACTGCAGAAATGCTGATGGTTGAAAACGTTGAACACTTAATGAGCGACACAGTGAGGGAATATAAATGATCGGAATTCGCGCCTGAGTGTATTTTATTTTTGCATTTCAAATTGAAAGGGAAGATTTCCGGATTTCACACTGTTTTGCTTTATTATTCGTGACATTTAGTTTTAAGGTAAAGATGACATGCCCATGTCTTAGCGGCATTGAACTCTACTATATTTTTCCTGTCCGATTCCAGGATTAAGTCGCGACCAGATTTCAGCGAACCGAACAACTCCTTGCATTTGGAAGCAACAGATTACAAGTGAAATTCCGCAGAGGAATCAAATTCAAAGGTGTTATCTAAAGTACCGTCATCTGCGAAACTATGGATTGGATTGAGAATAGAAGATAAAAGGTCGTAAAATACTAAGAACAGAGTGGGCGATAAGACAGAACCCTGAGGGATGCCGGAATTGATTGGGAAGGAGGAAGAAGTAACGCCTATCTAATACTACTCGTATGGTGTGGTAGTTAACGGGGCTCGCGTTGCTTCCTTTCTTGGGAATTGACTGAACATGCGCAACTTTCCATAACAGTGGAACCTAGAAGGCACGCAGAAGAATATGAAAGATAGAATAGATTTCGAGAAGAATAAAACATTTTAAGAGCCAGTGGATTTGTTAATTTTGATTTTTGCAGGATCTTGAATATGAGACGTACGCGAAAAATTAGCGAAGGCAAAGAAAAATCAGATGGTGATGCAACAGGAGGGATTCGGTTCGAAGGTGGTTCAGTAGATATTATTTTGTTTCTTTGTATTGTGGTGCTTAAAAGTTCAAAAAACTGTTGAAGTTAATTGACGGGTAAATCTAAATATTGAACCAATTATCTATTTAAGAGATATAAAGTTGATGTTTTTGACGCATGCGTCAAGTCAGTGTTATTATATGGTTGTACTACGTGCAAAGTGACCGTTCGACTTACCAAGAAACTGCAAACTTGCCTCCGACGCATTTTAGGAATATTCTGGCCTGAAATGATCTCCAACGACGAACTTAGGAGTACAACTGGAAAGACTAAAATAGGCATTGTGATTCAATGTCGGGAGTGGCAGTGGATCGGTTACACTTTAAGGAAACCAGAGCGAAACATCGTCAAACATGTTCTGTAATATAATCCTCAAGGAAGACATCGGGTTGGTCGACCAAGTATCACATGGAAGCGAGCAGTTGAGCAGGAGGCCAGAGGAATAAGCAAGTCCTAGCAACAGCTAAAGGCCGATGCTCAGGATCGCGCCTTGTGGAATAGAGTTGTTTCTATCCTCAGCCCCCATAGGGGGTCTTAACGGAAATTCGATTGATTGATTGAGTACATGATACGGACTAAAGGATACTTTGAGAAAATAAAGGATGTTTTGGAACACTACGTATTTTGCCCATAAGAATAATTATAGATAAGTGAGTATTGAATAGAGTTTCTCGCGGTAAAAATTGCGGCCTGATGACAAATCCGTGTACCGAATATTTGCACGCGATCGCTTCGATCTGCGCGATTATTGCTCTACCATGACCATCAAACAGTGCACCTCCAAAGTGTTTAATGTCAGCTCTTGAAGTCTCTTATGAGTATTTCTGTGGTCATCGTCTCGTTTTATTTGTTGGTTTTGTCTTGGTAATTTTATTTACTTTTATCGCTGTCTTCTTCTTATTTTTTCGACAAGCCAGACCTCATCTTTACGTCTTTTTCTTGGTCTTCTTCGTATACAACTGCATTATTTTACCTTATACCTGTAGTCGTATACAGCATCTTATGATTTTCTTTAAATGTTCTGGCTGCAATGCGCAAATGTTACACGAAGTACCTGATGGTGTTCAGGTGTAAACTACTCTTGCGCAGTCGCGTACAACAACGTTTAGTAGAGCGCGCATGCGCCCAGTTATTTGTTTGTTTGTTTGTGTGTGCTCAAATTCAATTATCTCGTTTTAAGACCATTCATCATCGTGGTTCACATTACCGTTGAGGATTTTGTTGATATTTGCCGTATACTCTTACCATATCGCCATCATTCCGAATCTGAAAAATTATTTTTACGTTATTTTGCGTTTGTACGCACGCGCATATTACAAATTATCGGGGGTGGCTAAGGGCACTTCAGATCAGTCTTCACTTAATGTCTCACAACCTTTTTTTCTGGTTTTATTTCCTAATTTATAATTTCTTATTTGTTAATCTGATCAATAATTTAATAAAGGAAGGTAGTCAGTCAAAATAATTTATGACACTAGAACCGCAGACTTGTGGGAAAATCCCACTGTCTTGGGGTCTTTTTGTAGCAGTCAATTCTTACGGAAATTCCAGAATATACTTTTCCACCTACAGCCGACTGCTCAGGTATTCCTTTTATATTCCTACTTTCTCGTATCCATGGAATATTTCTATGAGTACTTTTTTTAATTATTTGAATATGTGCGCATTTCATTCGCTTGATTCAGCCAATCATGAACGTAAGCGCGCTAATTGCGGGTGGAAAGAAGACGGCTGTCTCCAGGTTTCAGAGTTAAGGGGCCTCACTCCCCTAAGACCTTCCTACATTCCAGTAAAATATCGTATACAGCGAAATGTGAACCGCGGTGGTAACGATATTCAAAATAATAAGAAAAAGCATTTGTTTGAATGCAGATCTGCTGATTCCCCTAGGAGTCCCAAAGCTGGGCTAATCTAGCGCAGCAAAATATGCACTTACTTAGGGCTTCAGCGAAATGAAGTCCACCAATCTTCATGTAAGCTTAATAAATTTTCTTTTTGATCACTGAAAATATTTATTTATTTATTTATTTATTTTATGAAATGTGAATACATGAATGCATTTATATACATTTTGTTTTGATGGGCATCGGGGCAGCGCAGGCCATATGATGCCTCATTTGTTGCAATTCTTATTACTATTTAATTTATTAGTGCTAAACTCTTATACCTATTTATATTATTTTATCATCTCGATCATTTTTTGAATTATTTTAATGTACTTACAGCACATATCCACATATATGAGGGCGGATCGATAATGATGTGTAAAAATGAAGAAGGAGAGAGTAGGTAGGGAATTTGGTATTTTTTTTACCTGCTTCATCCTTAAATAGATTACCTAAAAAGGCTAACCATGAAACATTTTTTAGTTTTCGTGAAACTGCTGTCTAAGCAAGTCAACTTTTAATAAATTTCAAAAATGGATAAAAACGAATCTTGTGTTTTGATTAAACATAACTTTTTAAAAGGGAAAACAACTAAAGTAACCAAAGAAAAATTAGATAAACATTATGGAGACTCTGTACCATCGATTGCAATGATTTACAAGGGGTTTCCAGAATTCAAGCGTGGTCATACGATCACAAAGACCATACAACATACAAAGCCCAGGTCGTCCAAATGAGGTCACCATGCCAGAAATGATCGCCAAAATCCATGATCTCGTGCTAGGAGATCGTCGAGTGAGAGTGCGTGAGGTAGCTGGCAGTAAGCATCTCATATGAATGTGTTTGGAATATTTTGAAAAATCATTTGGACATACGGAAGCTATCCGCAAGATGGCTGCCGCGTTTGCTCACAATCGACCAAAAACGCAATCGTGTGACAACTTCATAGCATTATTATTATTATTTTTTTTTTTTAATTTACATAGAAATTATTGATTTTAGTTTATTATTACATAAATAGTATTGATTTTTTTTTTTTTAGGTTTATTATTATGATAATATTATATTTGGTCATATAATCCATGAGGAACCATGGCAGATTTGATAGTAGGGGAACTTGGATCGAGGAGGAGAGAGGTGTGGATTTCGATATTGGGGTCCGGTTCTGTAGTGATGTGTGAAATCGGGCAAAGTTGTAATATGTCTCGCACCGTCAATGGTCTATTGCAACGCGAGCATATCTTTCTGGGGTGCCCGTAGTAAATGCTCGCAGCTGAACAGTGTACGACCAAGTCGTGTTCGTACTGTCCGAATAGAGTCATGTCGTGAGTACGAGGGGCGATTTATCGAAGGGTTATGGGAGTGCAGAAAAGATGCATTTCTGGACCAGGACTCTTGAAGATGGGCTAGGCTAAGGTGTTTGTGGATGTTGTTTATTATGAGATGGAAGTTTGGTGATTCCGTGACTAGGGGTAATGTAGTGGTTTCCTTAGCAGCAGCATCGGCTGCTTCGTTGCCAAGGATTCCGACGTGTCCAGGAACCCAGCCAAGAGAAATGGAAGGGAAAAGAGAGAGTGGATGTTGGACGTTGGCAACTGAGGGGCATTAGTTAAAGGGATAGGACACGGCTTGAAGGATACTAGGCTGTCGCTGTATATAACTGTGGTTAGGGTCTGTTGGAAAAGTGTATAGCACTTAAAATGGCTGTAACTTCAGTTACGTAACTACCTGAGTACTCAGGGAGCATAGCTTGGGGTTGCTGTTTACGCAATGTTTCACCACTGCGAGGCAATGAGGCAATGAACTGAGAGTAAGATCCATCTGTGTATAAAACAAGTTTGTTACGGGCGAATTCTAAGGACTGTTTGCGGAGAATTCGGTAAGTGGAGGCATTTGGGGAAAGCACATAACGACATGTCAATAGATGGACAGTAGGGAATTATTTGAGGCGAATTACCGCGTGCGGCGAGTTGGGGAAGGAGAAGTTGAGGTAGAGGATAGCTGTGAGTGTGTAGGTAGGAAGCAATTTTTGATATTGATGATTCAAGTTTGCCTCTCCGAGAGGAGGGAGCTAAGGATATGGGAGAGTCGAGCTCGGCTAAGAGAATTTCGTGGAGGGGGTGTGTGGTTGAGTTAGGTGCTTTGCTTGCTAGGTTCACGGATCTGGAGAGGGAGGTGACTTCAAAAGAATGGTATTGGGCTTTAACGCGTAAAGAGGGGATTGGGGTCGCACGAAGCGCTCCGGTTGCTGCTCTGTAGCACTTGTTTATGTAGACATCCAGTTTATTTTTGTTCGTTTTGGTGGTCCAGGAGTAGGAGGTTATGCCATGCTGTAGAATCCCTTCAGTTAGCGTTTTCGATAGTTGCAGTGCAACCTCTAAATGAGGACCCTTCTTTTTTTGAGCACAGCATTTTAAGGAGATTGTGAATGGATTGGAGGCGATTGGAAAGGTGTTCGATATGAGCGTTCCAGATGGATGTTAACGTGATTCCAAGAATACGGAGTTGTTTTGGAGGGGAATGGGGGAGTCATCAATGTCAATGGAGCGGGATTTGCAGGACGTTTTCCGGCAGAGATGAAGGGCGTCAATTTAAGAGGGTGGTATTATTGCGCCAACTTGCTGGGCCCAGAGATTGAGCGACCGGTAGATGGCTTGAAGTTTGATCTGTACTACAGCCGGCGTACCCGATGAAAAGGATTTAGAAGTTGTCCGCGTAAGCGCCGACAAAATCTACGTCGGAGAAGTATATGGAAGTTGATATATGGCGGAGGAGGAGGTTGGCGTCGGCGTTATAGAGGACGACCGACAACGACGATCCTTGTGGAACTCCATTGTAGACTGGGAGAGAGTTGGAGTAGTGGCCGTCAACTTACACTTTGATTTCTCTCGAAGAGAGGAAGAAGTGCAGCAGCTTAAGGCATTTTTCGTAGATACTCCAAACGTGTAGCTGAATTAAAGTTGTTGTAAGGAGTACACGCTTAAATGTCTTCTCTATGTCGACTGACAGAAGAACGTTATTTAAGATTTTTAGCAATACGGTACTCGGGAAAGTGTATAAGAGTATGCACGCCGCGTCCAAGGCGGAAACCGTGCTGCTCATTTTCTAGATATTTCTCTGCTATCAAAGTGATCCCTTTGGCCAAAATCTTCTCCAAGATTTTAGAAAAGACGGGCAGTAGTGATATTGGACGATAACTGTCGAGAAGGTGCATATTCTTGCCACTTTTGGGGATAAGTTTTAGGATAGCAGTTTTTCATGAGTGAGGGAGGATGCCCGAGGAAAGAATATTGTTATGTATATAGGAGAAGGAGACGCGATTTAAATTCAGGTGAAGGGTGTGAGCTAGGGTGTAGCCTAGTAGGTAGCGTGTTGGTCTTGTAATGCGAAGGTCGTGAGTTCAAATCCCGGTCAGCGCAATACATAATTCCAGCACATTGCCTGCTTGGATATACCTTGGTCACCTCGATCTACGAAAATGAATTCGTAGAAAGAGGGTTGTGCGAAGGGCTAAAAACCCTCCCACAATAAGTACATCCACGTTTTTATAAACTTGTCTGCTATTTCACGGTTCTTAACTTTAATGAGAAGGTCGCCGGTACGCATAGCTGTTGTTTCGCAGGTATTTTTGTCCACGTATTTCATCTCCCTGGCTATTTGGAATGGGTTGTACTGGTTCAGGGATTTGTACACTTCTCCAGTTTCTCCACCAGCTTTCATAATTATGAAGCGAGGAAGCGAATTATTCAGTTCTTGTCTGGTTTGTTGCGCGGTTGGCAGATGAGGGAAGTGCTCCTGCAAAGTTTTTGATTTGAGTTTACTGCGCCGGATCCCGGGTGGTGCACTCCCAAGGACGGCGTAGTAATTTGTGTTGGGGGTCTTACCCCCATTCTTACTGGTGGCGCCGAATTATTAACCAAGAGTTATTTTTATTTTATTTGATGTCTATGGCACTTGTTTTTGTTTACGTTTTAATATATGAACTGTCACTCAACTTAAATGTGTTTTTGTTTTTTGTTTTTTAATATTTTAACTTAAACACCAATAAAAGGGGTCCGCTTAAGCCCCTCCCACGGCAAATAGGACCCTGATTACTAGTAAGTAACACTCCTTTTCGCGATTTCGAGAACACTTTATCTTGTGATAGATGACAGCTACGCATCCGATCGCTATGATGGCTCGCGGCGAACTGATCACTGAAAATATACCGCAAAGAACTTAAATGTCTTCTTACCCCATTATAAAATATAACATAATGTATTTTCGAATATAGCAATTCCCTAGTATACAAATGGTTTGGTGAATGTTTTCACATTTCGAATTACACGAAAAGATTTACGGATTTCACACTGTCATGCTATATTAAATGTGGCGTTTCGGTCACTGCTGAGACCTTTATCAAACTGGCAAAATGGCAATTTAATGAAGGTAGAGATCAAAACTTCACAATTAATAAAGTATAACAGTGTAAAATCCAGAAATATTTCCTTTTAACCCCGATATACATTGCGTCGATCTACGCTTTTTCCATTTACGTCGTAAGAAAATTTGTGTATCCCAACTAAAGTGTTTTTTTACTCCTATTTACGTTGTAACTGTTTTTACTTCATTATTCTATGTTAATAATAAAGTATTATGCTCGACTTTGAAAACTTGCACCACTGAAATTTGTTTTTTGTTTCCGTTCCATGACTAAATTAGTCTAAAAATTAAAAAAAAAAAAAGAATACGTCGCCGTGCGTCATCCGCCAAATGCTATGCTCAACGTACAATTACTCCCGAACCTTGAAGATTGAAAGTTCATTGCTGGATCGGTTGTAGAGGGGTGCTGATATCGGGTGGATACCATTTGGTAGATATAGGGCTTCAAGTGGCGGAGGGAGGAGCACTAAAACCGAAAACTACGAATTCGAATATCTCAACTATATTTCTAGCTATAAAGCTGAAAATCGACACAACTGTGAGATAAACTCTCAAAATAATTTAAATTTCATATTCATTGGATTCCGAAGGGGGGGCAAAATAAATTATTGGCCAATATTTTTTTTTTTTTTCAAATAATTATATCATTGAAATTACTTAAAATTAAAATAAACTTACTTTAAAAAATTAGATCTCGATTATTTCTCAAGCTATGTAATTGAGCATTTAAAAAATATTGAAATTTTCAAAATTCTAAACCGCTATATCTGAAAGTTCATACGTAATTTTTTTAGTTTGGGGGTTGAAAGGGAAGATTCTGGCTTAAAATTTCAATCCAAAATTTTAGTTTTGATTTTTCAATAGATATGAATCACTTTGTGTAGGATAGGGTCTCCCTTTAGTGCACAGTTATGATTCGAATTAATTATACATATTTTTTTTTTGAGAATGAATATCAAATGGATGTATGCACCTACAAAATTTGAATTTTGTAGCTTTTAATAGAGGCCTACAAAAATTACTCTAAATTTTCGACATTTTGGCTCACCAACTCCTTCCAAAAATTTCATGTAGCTTTATAATCCGACAAAATTTAAGGTCATATCTGTGTAGAATTTTCAGACATAGTGCTTTGAAATTTTTGAAAAGTGCAACATTTTCTAAATAGCTTCTATTTGTACCCACCTCATAATCTGCTGGTACTGCTCAATACATGTTCCAAGTTTCAATTGCTTAGCTCAAGATGACAGTATTGGTAAAGAGGTGGGCCAGCGGGGGAGAGAAGGGAGGGTTTGTAAACAATTGCGCTTAAATATTAATATCACGGCTATGTGATATTAATATTTAAGTGTATTTGATTGCCAAACCATCCCCCTCCTCTGCCTCTTCTTTACAAATAATGTCGTCTTTCAAAATCAATAATAGTGAAACTCTACACCACCTAATCGTTCCTAAAATATGGACCTTTTGCGTTTAATAATTCCGGAGATATAAAATAAATTGCGGCTGACAATTTGTTTTTATATATTATATAAATTCCTAGTTTCAATTATATAGCTCAAGAGATAGCCAAGATATTAATAATTAAGTGTATTTGTTTGCATCTCCGCTGGCCCTCCTCTTTACAAAGATTCTCATCTAAAATCAATAATAGTGGAGCTCTACATTACCTAATCGTTTCTGAAATATGAACGATTTCTGTTAAGCAATTCCGAAGCTATAAAATAGATTGCGACTGACAATTTGTTTTAAGCCTCTCCCCCGTCCCTCTTCGAATCCAAATCGATACAAAAATTAATTCATTTTTGCTTTAATGCCCATAAACCAATAAGGCTTTCATTCTGCATTCGTAGTGGAAATACTAGAAAGTGTCTAGCCCTCCCCCTGGTTCCCCCTTCGAGATAATCTACAATTCATTCAAAAATGATTTTCCTATCTCTAACAATCTCGGAGATATGGCTCCATATGTGGCAGATGGATTTTTTGCATTCATTTCTTATGTATCCATCGCTATACTTTATTATTAGAATAATAAAGTAAACTTAAGTTTTTAATTCCTTAATTTTCTTCAAAACAAATCAACGCGTTATTTCACCTGCAGACCCAATAGGAAATCTGGAGGTGATGTTATTCTTGAACATAAAGGTTTATGCCACAAGTTTATATTTTAGCATAATGATGATCATGATAGTCGTATACCCGTTAATATTTCTTTTGGGAAAACATTATCGGTATTTACCGCGACCCGTGCAGTAATATCTCAGACGTAAAAAACTTCTTGGATGACTGTACTAGTACAGCAAGATACCAATACTAGTTATTGACTTGAATTTTGATTTATTCGATTCAACCAATAGCAATATAAAAAATTACACAGATAAAATCACTTCTATCAACTTTCATGTCTGTAATACATCAAATGTAATCAGGATACAATGTAATACCAACATTGACCACGTGCTGACCAATAATCTCCCTAATGAAAATAATATCCAGCTAGTCCAGCATGAACAAAACACTCCTAACCAGCAGTACAAAAGGACTAATCTAAAAAAAAAATTAAAGTCAACCTGGAGAGTAAGCCAATAATTTTAAACACTATTACGATATCAACCGATCTGCTTTCTTCTTTTACTGACAATCTTCAAAGTCGTATAAATGATTGCACAAGATATGCAAAATCCAAAAACAAAAATTAATATAGCAAACCATGAATGGATTCAGAATAAACGAATTATTTTACTACAAACTTCAGGCTCAACAAGTGCAGTAAAGTTAAAAATAACAGCTACCTTAAGTATGAGTACTTTTTTGGAGAAACAAATCAACGAAGCTGAAGAGATCTAAACTAACTAAATACGTTAGGGCCATATTCAAGGCCAACCATCTCAATTTCAATGCAACATAGAATACAATTAAAGAATGCATTTACGATACTAACATTCCTATAAACTCATCACTTTTATTCCTGAATGTATCGCCTGCCGATTCAAAAGTCAATCTAGTAAACGAAATCAATAACCATTTTAGCAAGGCGGCAAATTACGTTATACCAAAAATCTCTTATGACCGCTATTAGACACCAGCTTTGTTTTCCTTTCAACCGACGAGTGAAGGGGAAATTATAATGATAATTCATCAACCCAAAAACACCAATTTAACAGGATATGACAACATTTCTATCAAAATGTTTAAATAGTGCAAAGAGTGTCTCGCGGCTTCAATTGCCACTATCATCTATTCTCCTCCCTTGAACAGGGATAAATTCCTTCCTTCTTGAAGATAAGTAAAGTTATTCCTCTGTTCAAGTCTGGCTCCGTTAACAACTTTAAAAACTGTCGTCCAATCAGCATTTTATCAGCCTTAGACAAAATTTTTGGGATTGCAGTAAAATCACAACTAAAAGAGTTTTTGACGCATTATAATATAATCTCTAAGAAACAAGATGGTCTTAAAACTAACTCCGACACAAAGGGAGCCTTATTGGATGTTGTTACAAAGCTGCAGTGAACATGTGGTAATCGTTAATATGCTGCTCCAGCTTTTGTAGATTTCTCCAAAGCTTTCAACAGCGTCGACCATCAGATGCTGCTAAAAAAAACTTTTCGCTATTGGAATTAGAGGAGCTGCTTATGCTTGGTTTAACAGCTACCTTACCTCAAAGTTCTATGGTTGCTATTGAACGGTGTTCCTCAAGGAAGCGTGTTAGGCCCGATCCTGCATAACAGTTATATTGATTCAATAACAAATATAGAACTGATCAGAGATATCTCACTATATGCTGACGATACTTTATACTTTATTGTATTCCGCAAAGGAACTAGAACTATCAATACCATATAAAACCATATCAATCAAGATTTGTATAAAATCGATAGCTGGACAGATACATGCTCTTCAACAAATCAACCTCACACCAATTACACATGACCTACGGAAATAACACAATCGAAAAAGTCGAATGTTTCAAATATTTAGGCGTACATTTGGAGTCGCGACTAAGCTGGATTGTTCACCTAAATAATTTAAGTTGGCGCCAATAGCAGGAATTTTCAGGATAATTAGCAATATTACATCAGTCGACACAAAACGAGCAGTTTATTTCTTACTATTCAACAGCCAAAACTAGTACGAAGTGATTATTTGGGGTTCTGCTTTTAAATCAAAACTTGATTGCATTCAAAAAATTCTGATGATGAAATCGAAATTTTTGTAATCTTAAGAATTTTTGTGTGGGGAGTGATAGAAGGGATGACAGTACTAAATTAATTTATTTCACATCATGCTTGAGTAGCTATAAAAATATTTTGCACCAAAGTTAAGCTTGAAAAATTGAATAGGTAACTTGAGAAACCAAGTGTATTGGATTTAGTGAAATTGTGCAATTTGTATGGGAGGTGGTAGAAGGAGAGGGGGGTTTCTGGTAGTTTTTCTAGATACAACTATAATCATCATGCACTTGATATCTTACAAATTTCAGATAAGTTAGATTCACACTTTTCAAGAAAATCGAGTTTTCGCAAAGTCATGGAATTGTGTAACATTGTAAGGGAGGGGGTAGAAGGAGTGGAATTAATCGGTTAATTTTTCCCGACAATAGTAATAATGCTAATTAGAGATTTAATACAAAATTTTAGGTCGATCAAAGTTATACGTACTGAGAAAATTGATTTAGAATATTTCATTAAAAAGTGCAGTTTGTATGGGAGGTGGTAGAAGGAGTGGGGGGTTTTTGCTAATTTTTCTAGAAACTACTAAAATCATCATGCAATTGATATGTTTTAAATTTTAGATCAGTTAGATTCACACTTTTCAAGAAAATGGAGTTTTTGCAAAGTCGTGAAAGTGTGCCACATTGTATGGGAGGGGGTAGAAGGAGTGGAGCTAATCGGTTTGCTTTTATGAGATAATAATAATAATGCTAATTAAAGATTTAGTACAAAATTTTAGCTCGATCGAAGTTATACGTACTGAGAAAATTGGCTTAGAATATTTCATGAAAAAGAGAAGTTTATATAGGAGGTGGTGGAAGGAGTCGAGAGTTTCTAGTTATTCTTCGAGGAGTAACTAGAATTATCATTCAATTGATATATTTTAAATTTCAGAACAGTAACATTCATTCTTTTCAAGAAAATCGAATTTCGCAAAGTCGTGGATTTGTGTCAGATTGTATGGGAGGGGGTAGAAATAGTAAAGCTAATTAGTTACTTTTTTTAATATTAATAACAATGCTAATTCAAGATTTAATACAAAATCTTAGCTTGATAAAAGTTATACGTACTGAGAAAATTGGAGTATAGTATTTCATGAAAAAGTTTAGTTTGTATGGGAGGTGGTGGAAGGAGTAAGGGCATTCAAATTATTTGTATACTTGAAAATCGCAATTGTAATGGAAATAATATATTTTAAATTTCAAATTAATAGCTTTTATAGCTTCCATGAAAATTTGATTAAAACAAATTTTTGAAAATAAGTCACTTTGTATGGGAGGGGGTAGAAGGAGTGAGGGAAGTAAAATAAAACCAAAGGCAGATTACTCCCCGAGGTAGAACTAATAATCTGTGAAAGTTTCATTACAATCGGTTTAGCCGTTTTGCGTGAAAACCGGAAAGACAGCCAGACAGAGAAAATTTTTAAAAACGTTTGTTTCTGCTTAGTTACTGCTAAAATAAAGCAAAAACCTTATTTATAGCCATTTATAAACAAATAACAGACAGACACTACAATTAAATTTATATAGACTAGCGATCGCCTGCGACTTTGTCCGCATAAGAATTGCAAAATACGCAATTTTTGAGTATGCAGTTGGTAATACATTTTGCGGGTTATATAATCTAATTAGTTTAATGGCCTTTTGATGACAATGCTTTGTATTTTGTTGGAATCAGAACCATAAATTATTAAGAATGAAACCACCATTATCGAATTTGTATGGGGCAGGCTCATGATCAAATCAATTCCGTGATCTGAGATCATATACGTATTAAAGGGCACTAAGAACATGTGAATAGTTGTAGCTCGTGTTTATTAAAAACAAAAGCCGAAATAATAATAAGCTGTACTACGATTGTGCGTAAAGCCCAATCATACGATACTATAAATGAAATCGCAATTTTTGTGATGTTAAGAAATTTTGTATGGGGAGTGGTAGAAGTGGTGACAGCACTGAACTAATTTGGTTTATATCATGCAAGAGTAGCTATAAAAATGTTTTGTACCAATTTTAAGTTTCAAAAATTGAACAGGTACTGAGAAACTTAGTGCATTGGATTTAATGAAATTTTGTAATTCGTGTAGGAGGTGGTATAAGAGGAAGGAGTTTTTTTGTTGATTTTTCTAGAAACAAATATAATTACCATGCAATTGATATATTTTAAATTTCAGATCAGTAACACTTACACTTTTCAAGAAAATCGAATTTTTGTAAAGTTGTGCAATTGTGTCCCATGTATGGGAGGGGATAGAAGGAGTGAAGCTAATCGGTAATTTTTTTTCCCGATATTAATAATAATGCTAATTAAGGATTTATTACAAAATTGTACCTCGATGAAATTTATACGTACTGAGAAAATTGGTCTAGAGTATTTAATGAAAAAGTGCAGTTTGTATGGGAGGTGGTGAAAAGGGTGGGGGGGGGGGGGTTTAGTGATTTTTGAGAAAGAATTATAATCATCATACAATTGATATATTTTAAATATCAGATCTGTAACTTTCATGCTTTTCAAGAAAATCGAAATTTGGAAAAGATGTGACATTGTGTCATATTGTATGGGAGGGGTAGAAGGAGTCAAGCTATTCAGTTAATTTTTTCCCGATATTTATAATAATGCTAATTAAGGATTTAGTACAACATTTTAGCTCGATCAAACGTACACGTACTGACCAAATTGGTTTATAGTATTTCATGAAAAAGTGCAGTTTGTATGGGAAGTGGTGGAAGGAGTGACAGGATTAAAATAATTTGTAAACCGTCGTTCAGGTTTATGGTAAAAATAATATATTCTAAATTTTAAATTATTCTCTTCTATGGTTTTCAACAAATTTTAAATATTACATATTTTTGAAAACGAATCATTTTGTACGGGAGGTGGTAGAAGGCGAGGGGCTATTGCAATAAGACCAAACGCAAATATCTCGAAGTACACCTAGTAATCTGAGAAAGTTCTATTACAATCGGTTCAGCCGCGTTTGCGTGAAAGCCGGAAAGACAGACAAAAATTTGAAAACGTTTGTTTCTGCTTAGTTATTGTCAACAGAAAGCAAAACACTAATTTATAGCCATTTATAAAAAAATAACAGACAGACACATGAATTATATTTATATGTATAAATTATTTAGTAGTGTTTTATATTTTACTTTTTTGTTGGTGTAATTTCTTTTTTTGTGTAACTATTTTTGTTGCTGCCTTTTCGCTTTTTTTTTAGTCGTTGTTGTTTCGTTGTTTTTGTTGTTAGTTGTTTTCGCTTTTTTTTAGTCATCAATTGTATTGTAATTATACTACTTATTATCCTTACGAGCCGCGGTGATGGATATGCTAATAATAAATTCTAAAAATCTTTATACTAATAAAGACACAGGGCTGAAAAAATATCATTTACATGCAAATAATTTAATACCAAAATCAAACATCCTACACGGAAGTGTCAATAACTTCAAAACCAATCAACCAATTACATTGCCATTAATCCGTTCCTTAACTGAGGTTTTGATTCTAACGTGCTCGGCAAAAATTTTTACATTTTCACTTAAGTCGTTGTTTTCGTATACACGCCGCATTAACTGGCTGAGCAATGAAGATTTTGGTAACGAAGTGAGGACAAGGACCATACCAGTTTATAGTTCAATTTAAGGCCTTCCCTTTATCTTCCTGATGAATAATAAAAAATAGAAAATCAGTGATTTATGTTCGAGCTAAATGCGTAGCAGTAAAATGTAATCTGGACAATTTTATTAACTTGTCATCCTGAGACCCACTCCTAATCCGTTTCAGCAATCTTTGACGTTTAGTAATGTGCCCGAGTTTCGCAGGAGACATCCTATAGTTGCAATAACAACAGTGCCCCGGGGAGGCCTGTGCCAAACGAGCACATTGTACTCCGTAAGTGCACTATTTCGATCGCCACGGGCAAAATCAGAGTCTCCGGTCGCCAGGTAAACAGCGCTCAAGTAGACACATGTTAAACCGTGGCTTGGTACCAAATAAATTAGCAAACGTTAAATATTTTTAACGTCAATTTTAGCCATTAAAGCGGTGTTTAACACATGCACACACGAGTTGAAAGAGTGCTGGGCGAAAATAAACAAACCACTTGGCCAGGTCTGAGCCCATTTAACTTCATTCCCTCCACTGTGCATTTCCATATAAAACTGTCAATGTGCGAATTTATTGGCTGCACTCTCGCTACAGTCACACTAAGACGTGAATATCGTTAAAAAATAAGTTGTATTTTCTTCAGATGCTTCGATTTAGACAAGATGTCCTCGTGTCCAATGTGGACAGAGAGAACCGCGCCTTCCACAAGCTTGGCCACATTTCGGCCGTACGCTCAAAATAGGCGAGACGACATTCCAAGCTTTTCCGAGCTACTGCAACGGCCTCGATGAGAACGCGAGGAGCCATCCTGCCGCCCCTGCTCCGATAGACGTAACAAATCGTTTCGTGTGTTCACCTGGGCATGATACCCGAGAATTAATATAAATAAAATGTCAAAATAATAAAAAGTTGAAATATGGACGCAAGAAGGTCTGAACGGAAAAGTAGACTCCGCGAGACCGGGTAAAAAACGACCACGGAGCGCTTCGTAGAGGTCTCTGTGGTTTAGATGGGCGCAGAAGGAGCATGCAAACAAGCCCCAAGCCTCAACACAATGCCAGAGATTCTTTTAAAAGAAATTAAAAAGGGAAAAAGTGAAATATGTATGCGCATACATCCCACATATGACCATATTTCGACCTTCATTTTATGCATTCCATGCTTGCACTCGCAGTCGAAATTTTTCAAAAATTAACTCACTCCAGGATTTCGAGCTGCGCAACTTTTGCATCCTATCAATTTGTGCCCGGAACGCCATGCCACGGTGCAATGCCTTCGAGTGCACTCCAAACAGCGGGATCGTGCACCCCCGAATTAGGTCAGGCCGAATTGCTTGCAAGAAATCCGCGCGCGCTCAGGTTCCGCTCAACGTGCGCAATATTTTGCATAAATTGACCGTCTTAAAGCTCGTTGGATGGCTAGAGATTATGGCCCCGACCAAGCGAATTAGCATACTAAGAGCACGGTTAATTACTAACTTGTACCACCACTTAATTGCGATATTAGTTTTAATGGGAACATAAAGGGCATTATTTTAATCGGGGGAGGAGATAAGATAGCGCGTTGATGGCTTCGATGAGGCAGCACCGGTTTCTGTGAATTATTTATGAAAATTATGATGATTTAATGTCGTAAGATACCTACGGCTTGTTCAGAAGAGACTTCTAAGCCTTCTCCCTTTAGTTTGCGCTGGTTTGGCAATTTGTTTAGTGAATTTTGATATTTCCCGCATTAAAATGGGCAAACGATGTAAGTGAAACAGTTCCACTTCTAGAAGGTCTATACAATCAGTAGTTTCTGATTACTTTCTATTATTCGATTCCCATAACATCTGCAAATATTTGTCAGTAGCGGCCAGTAAAACTGAAAAAGTATACCAGCTTCTCTATTCGCTATGGTCGTTCTCACTCCCCTTCCCCTACTTTCCCAATCCCATTCCTTCTCTCCATGACTGTGTTTGTGCATTGCAATAAAGGCCGAAATTGCCTATAATACAATTCATTTCGTAAAAAAGAAAAAGAAAAAAATGAGCACATATTTCTGTTTACATTTAGAATTACACGTAAACAATTTGATAAGCGATAAACTACAATTTTATTCCGTACCACGAAGCGTTTGAAATATGAGTTTTGATAAAGGTCTCAGCAGATACCGAAACGTTACGAATAATAAAGCGTAACAGTGTAGAATCCGGAAATCTTTTCTTTCATTTCAAATTAATTTTAATAACATGGTGGTCGAAAATCTTACTTCTCACAATAAATGAGAAGAAGGGAGTGCCATTATAATGATTTTCAGAATTTGTATATATAAGGTGTCAGAAGTAAAATGGCCGCAATCAATTAAACTCAAAGCTTAGATATTTGTCCAACAACGGCGTACAATCGTTTTGACTTTATATTCCAATAATCAAGTATTATGATCGACTTAGACCAAAACAATGGATGCCCTGAACATTTTTTCTGTCACGTTTCATAACTAAGTAAATCATTCTAATAAATGCAAAAAACCAATATCTGCAAACAAGTCAGGCGCAACTTTATTATTCTTGGAACGAATCAAGGATGCACAGGAACTCAACATACAGGATAGATTCGTAGCAGATGCGGAAGACTGGAGGTTCTAGATCAGGGCAGGGATGTTTCAAATTATTTAACACTTAACTGCGATTGCGATCAATATTTCATTCGTTTATTTATGTAGCCTTGGATTAATATGGGAAGGGTGGGTGATGTAAGAACGAGTGGATGAATGTTAATAACTTTTTAATTGATTTATAGAATTACGTTCAAAATTATCTGATCAGAATGTTAGTTTCATAAACGAAGCAAGTTTCATGATATCCGGGGTGTTTAAATATTCATGGAATAATACATTTCCATGGGAGAGGGGAATCGGCAAAATTTGTGATGCAGTTTTATTTCATTTCTTCTGAAAGGGGTTCGTGAAAATTTCAAGGTCATACCTTTCAATTTGTTGCTTATAATTGATTTCTTAAAAACAAACGAAATAAAACTTTTTTATGAAAGATGGTCGAAGTGGTAAAGATATTAGAAGAGTTAATGCCTCAATATCTGAGAATCTTTTTTTATATCAATCGATTAATACTCCCTATAGGGGCATAGAATAGAAACAGTTCTCTTCCATAAGGCGCGATTCTGAGCATCGGCCACTAGTTGTAGCCAGGACTTATTAATTCCTCTGGTCTGCTCCTCAACTGCTCGCTCTCATGTGCTACATGTGCTACCAACTCGACGCCTTCCTTGTGAATTATAATTCAGCGTTTGTCTTACAATGTTTCGCTCTGGCTTCCGCAAAGTGTGACCAATCTATTGCCATTTCTGCCTTTGAAAATCTGTCGATTTGCCCTCCAAAGTTCGTCGTTGGAGATCACATCTGTCGGAAATATTGGTTCACGAAAATTTTCAGTTTCTTGGTAAGTCTCGCTTTCCATTGAGTACGACCATACTATAACACGGATTAGATACACACTAGCAGGTTGACATCTTTGTAGTATTCTTTGCCATGATCATAGCTATGATTCATGTCTGGAATACCTCTTCTACGCAAAGTATTCCATATGTAATCTCGCTTAATAATGTCAAAAGCCTTCTCGATTTCCATAAACATGAAGTAGTGCCAAACCAATTTCGGCGGACTGTTCCAATATTTCAATATTGGTATTGCCATAGTCTGTAGAAAACGACCCGTTATAGAATCCTGCCTGACAAACTTGGAGAGTGCTCTCTACAACATCAATAATCCTGTTGAGAATTACCATAGCCACGATTTTCAATATAGCAGTAATTCAACATATATGGTAAAGTCGTATTTTCTGTTAACGTCATCAAGTTTATCTACATAAACCTTTCGCTTCATTTAAAGAATGTGTGGCCGTCGGACAGCTACTGTGTACAATCTCAAAGCAGGTAACCAGCAAGTGGTGGTCGCTCCCTAAATGGGCTCCATGCTTCGCACCCATGTCGAGGACATATCTTCTCTACCGGTACTTATGGCGAAATGGTCGAATTGGTTCTGAGTAACACCGTCAGTTGTTTTAAGTAGAAAAAGAGACCTTCCGATGGCCATTTGCCGAGTAATACAAAACTTTATAAAGAATTCGCCGTTTTTAAGTCTCTTAATTCAAGGTCGTGACGTCTCAACCCAAGAGTCAACATGCTTCCCCTTGACGTGTTCTAGGCCAGTATCGTCAGACTCATTCTGAGCAGTGATATTTCTTGAGATGATAATAATTTCACCTCTTGAAACACACTCGAATGTGGCACTCAGTTGGCCATAAAACACCACATTTTCACCAGGTGTTGCGGCATTAAGCTAGGTACTCAGCTCGAGCTAAACTAAATATCCAATGTTTTTGGTATTGCCAGCTAAATATCCGTGGAAATTTCACGCATAAATTTCGCTCAGGCCGTACTCACCTACACAGCTAAATGGAAGGGAAAAAAGTAATGTCTCCACTGGGGAAATTTGAATCTGTCACATTTCACGAAGCTAAATCGCGCATATGAAATGAAAAGCATTCTTTATGTGACAGTAGTGCGCTAAAAATGTCGGAAAAGTTTATGTCGGAAATGACACAGAAAACGATTTTGAAGTGAAAAAATCGCAAGCACAGTGAAGTGGCAAAGAAAAAAATCGCCGATTTAATCCGCAAGAGACCAGCGATTTGGAATCTCCAGGAAAAAAACCACCAAAATCAAAATGCGGTGAATTTTAGCTGGAGGGAAGTGGCTTCGGAAATGAATCTTCCAGGTAAATTTCTCATTTCATTTAGTTTGGTAATTCACTTAAAATTGTGTTTTCTAGTGGACGAGTGCAAACATGTCTGGAAAAGTTTAAAGGACAGCTTGCGATATAGAGAGAAGAGGCAAGCGAAGCTAACTTCCTCAGCAATGGCCGCTGATGGACTCGCTGTGGCGGGACCTTCCGTTGACGAAAATGAGGCTGTTGATTGGGAGTTTTCGGAATGCCTCTCTTTTTTGAATGATGCCAACAGCAACACAAGCCGACAGTAAGCTACTAAAACATTATAAAATGAACGCATAACAAAATAAAAATCTTTATAATACTTTATTAGAACGATGGAATTTTGGCCTGAGCCCACAGCAGATAGCAGACCGTAGAGCAGCCCGGAGGAAAGGACGCAGTCACCCACTGGATCCAATTATTCATATGTAACAGAATCTACTTCATGGATTTATAGTATTTTTTAGTAATTTTCTTTTTTGTTTCAGGCTTCGAAATCGAAAAGCAGTATTGAAAATGTAGCCAGCGCCGCTCTCGATTTAACAGAGACTATCAGAAGTATAATGGCTGAGAGATCTGCCCGGCGGAGTAAAATGCCGGAAATGAAGTATGTGTCTATGTTTATGAACATAGACAGGATGCTCCAAATACTACATGAGTCTGTTGCCGGGGACTTGAATATGGAAATAACTGAAATAGTGTACTCAAAAATGAAAGAGTATGAAAATGCTCCATAGTAAATAAAAACATAACAGGGCTACGATTGCGTAATGCGCAATCTTACGATACTCTAGATGAAATAGAATTTTTTGTGACCCCAAGAAATTTTGTATGTGGAGTGTTAGAAGGGATGATAGCATTGAACTAATTTTTCCCCCATCATGCTAAACTCGCTATAAAAATGTTTTATTTAAAATGCTTACTCCAAAAATTGAATGGGAACTGAGAAAATTAGTGTGTTAGATTTTGTGAAAATGTGCAGTTTGTGTGGGAGGTGGTAGAAAGGGTGGGGGGATTTTAGTGAATTTTTCAGAAGTAACTAAAAATATCATAAAATTGACATCTCTTAAATTTGAGATAAGTAACATTCATACTTTTCAAGAAAATCGATTTTTTGTGAACTTGTGAAACTGTGTCATATTGTATGGGAGGGGGTAGAAGCAGTGAAGCTAATCAAATATTTTTTTTTTGATCTTAGTGATAATGCTAATTAAGAATTTATTACAAAATATGAGCTCGATAAATGTTATATATTCTGAGAAAATCGTCTTAGAGCATTTCATGAAAAAGTGATGTTTGTATGGGAGGGGGTGGAAGGAAAGGGAGGACGCCAAAATTTTTTCTACTGTAAATTTAGATCATTATGAAAGTGATATATCCCACAATTCAGCCTAATAGCTTTCATACTTTTCGAGTGAATCCATTTATTGCCAAATTGCGAAATTGTGTCATTTTGTATGGGAGGGGGTAGAAGGGGTGAAGCTAATCGTCTAATTTTTTTTCGGCCTTACTAACAATTTTAAATAAATATTTGGTGCACAATTTCAGCCAGCTAAATTTCATACGCACTGAGTAAATTGGCTTAGAATAATTCATGACAAGTACAGTTTGTATGGGAGGTGGTAGAAGGAGGGGGAGGACACGCATAATTTTTATACAGTAGATTTATAGTATCACAAAAATAATATATTCCAAATTTCAGGCTAATAGCTTATATACTTTTCGAGCAAATCTATTCATTGTCAAATTGCGCAATTGTGTCATTTTGTATGGGAGGGGGTAGAAGGGGTGGAGCGATTTGGCCCGTTCACGAACTTGACCTTACTTTTTTGTCGAAAACGACGTGTACAAAATTTGAACAATCTAGGTCAACGCGTTCTCAAGCTAGAGAGCGAACAGACGGACAGACGGACAGACGGACAGACGGACAGACGGACAGACGGACGGACGGACAGACGGACAGACGGACAGACGGACAGACGGACAGACGGACAGACGGACATCCGGTTTTGAGATTTTTGAGTGATAACATTAACTTCTGTATCATTCATTTTTTTCTCCGAGCCTTATTTCTTGGCGTTACAAACCTTAGAGCAAACTTATAATACTCTCAGATTCCATCTAGAGTATAAAAATTTAAGAATGAAATGGTTATATTATTGTGCTTTATTATTATACTGTATTTTATAAATGCGGCGTTATTGTGCCACGAGCCAGGAGTGGAGTTAACATAAGCTCTTAAATGGTTTCTAATATTTCTATCTCCTTCATTGTATCGTCCTAAGTTGCTGAAACTGATGCTTGCGTTCCATAATGCTTCGGTTTGGATATTCCTTCTTGAAGAACCTTCTATTAATTTTCCAGAGGCATCGAAACTATCCGCAAAAACCGGAGGGCAATATCGATCTTTACTACCCACAAGCAAGAAGTTGTGCAAAAAGCAGCATGCGCCAACAATTTTCTGCGCACGATCCGATTTACAAAACATTGTGCGTCGAAGACATATCCACTTGGCAGATAATATGCCAAAAGCATTTTCGATGCACCTTCTGGCACGACTGAGCCTATAATTGAAAATTCGCTCTTCTGGGGTTAAAGTTGTCGGTTTTCGAGGCGCATACGGCTTCATTATTCTCTTCGTGAGAGGAAATGCGTCGTCTGCGACAAAGTAAAACGGTGTTTCTTTATCCATTATAGATGCATCTTCCGGCAGTACCAGCTTCTCTGTTAGCAGAGTTTTTCCAAACTTAGACTGTGCGAGCGTACATATCCTTCACTGCCGCGTGCACCTATATCAACAGCAATGAATTTATAGTCTGCATCGGAAGCAGCCATGAGAACTATGCTGTGGAAGCCCTGAAAATGAAGTAACGATATCAATGCTTTTCGTAGTCTTACAAGATCTGTGCCATAAATATTTCACCTTATAATTGTAAAGTAAACTGCCTGAATTATTTGGACATTGAATAGCAATATGTTTTTCATCCAACGCATCGAGACAATTTGGGAAATTCCAGTGGCTGTTAAATTTAACGGCATTTGTAAGCCAATCTTCACTCTTCATTTGGCTAATTTGCCGATTTAGAGCAGTACATAATGCCGAGCATACCGAATCAACGATTTTCCCAAAATGCTGTTTGCTAATGCGATATATTGAGGCGCAATATCTTTGAAGAGTTCCACTCGCCAAATATTCAATAACAGCGGCTAGTTTCACTTTTGGTGGAATTGCGTCTCGCCTTGTCGGTACTAGCGAGGATAATTCAGCTTCGACAAGTTTAAACAATTCATGGAACTCTTCCGGGCACATATGAAAATTTTCTCTGAACAAGTCTGCATTTTGCTCAAGTTCTACAAACTGAAATAATGCAATGCGATACGTAAAATGATTACACTGGCAATCAAAAACAAATAAAGACATTACCGTAGTAGCGAAGCGCCCTTTATGAATTCTTTCAAACAAGTAGTCGTTCACGTGCTTCCTTTTATTTCTTTTCTTCTTTGATTTCAACTATGCTAGACTGGCAACTACTGCACTTGCACTCAAAATAAACTCGTCCAATCCGTCACTAGAATCACTTGAGGACATTATTTATATTCTTCACATATTTTTTCGAAAGAGACTCAAATCGTATTCACGTTACCGAAACACTTCATCGCAATGAAACTTTTCTGAAAATGACATTGACAGCTGACAGTTCCTGTCTTCACAAGTTTTGACGAATATCCACTAAAAATTTAGTTTAGCCATTTAAATGACCGCTAAATACAGTCAAGCGAACATTTAGTTTAGCTCGAGCTGAATACCTAGCAATAGTTGGTACGTAGCACCGCAGAATTGTGACGTTTCTGTCTTTGGTCCTGAGCCTGCCGACGATAATTCTATCCAAGATTAGTTCCCAGCTATGAGAGTGTTCCTCCCTCTCGGTATAAGGACGATGGCCACGCCATTTTTAGCTTCACACCCAGGACTAACGTAAATAATTTTTTTAATTTCTGGTATTTATGCAGTAGGAGAAGATCACGTACCATGGACTGTTTTCAGCCAAAAGTACTATAACTTATAGAATATTAATGTATGATATTTCTCGTTCTACTCGTATCAGCTTTACAATGCCATTCAATTATTAACTATTATTAGTTGTGTGAATAATAGAGTAGGTAAAGTCAAGACGGTCCAGACAGATAGTACTTGTAGCTTATTTCCGGCAGTCGGGATGCTCCGATATTTTTTTTTTATTGCATCAAGACACTTCTTTGTGAACAAGGTATTTTTCAACGGCCTGCTCCTTTTGAGCCTGAACGGTAGATAGAGCCTTATACTCTTAAGAATTGTGTCGGTTACAGATTTTGCTGCCAAGTCACAGCATTTCGGCTCGAAAATTCGCTCCAGCCCTTCTACCCCCTCCAATACAAAATCACTAATTTTCAAAAATTTACAATAATCATATTTTCTTTTGTTTTTTTATAAGAGCTAATAATGTGAGATTTAGAATATATTACGTTTATCATGAATGTGATTCAAATTATTTGAATTACCACATTCCTTCAACCACACCCCATTCAATCTGCACTTCTTCATGAAATACTTCAAACTAATTTTCTTATAGCATTAATCAAGCTCGAAACTGCACAGTTTCACTAAATATAGTACTTCTTTTCTTTGCAGCTATTAAATTTTTGAATTTCGTATAAAATATTTATATAGCTGCTCTAGCATGATGTGAACAAATTAGTTGAATGCTGTTACCCCATCCACCTGCGGAGTGGATATTTCTTAAGATCACACAAATTTCTTTTCATCTAGAGTTTCGTATGATTGAGTTTTACGAACAATCGTAGTCCTGTTATGTTTTTATACTCTAGATGGAATCTGAGAGTATTATAAGTTTGCTCTAAGGTTTGTAACGCCAAGAAATAAGGCTCGGAGAAAAAAATGAATGAAATAATACAGAAGTTAATATTATCACTCAAAAATCTCAAAACCGGATGTCCGTCCGTCCGTCTGTCCGTCCGTCCGTCTGTCCGTCTGTCCGTCCGTCTGTTCGCTCTCTAGCTCGAGAACGCGTTGAGCTAGAAAGCTCAAATTTCGTACACGTCGGTTTTGACAAAAAAGTAAGGTCAAGTTCGTGAACGGGCCATATCGCTCCACCCCTTCTACCCCCTCCCATACAAAATGACACAATTGCGCAATTTGACAGTAAACGGATTTGCTCGAAAAGTATAAAAGCTATTGACCTGACATTTGGAATATATTACTTTTATGGCAATATAAATCTACGGTATAAAAGCCATGTGTGTCCTTCTTCTCCTTCTACCACCTCCCATACAGACTGTACTTGGCATGAATTACTCTAAGCCAATTTACTCAGTGCGTATAAAATTTAGCAGACTGAAATTGTGCGTCGAATATTTATTTAAAATTGTTAGTAAGGCCAAAAAAAATTAGACGATTAGCTTCACCCCTTCTACCCCCTCCCACACAAAATGACACAATTTCCCAATTCGACAATAAATGGATTTGCTCGAAAAGTATAATATGTACTAGTCTGAATTTCGGGATTTATTACTTTCATAAAAATTTCAATCTACAGTATAAAAATTATTTGCGTCATCCCTCTCCTTCCACCCCCTCCCATACAAACTACACTTTTTCGTGAAATGCTCGAAGCCGATTTTCTCAGAACATATAACATTTATCGAGGTCACATTTTGTAATAAATACTTATGTAGCATTATCACTTAGATCAAAAAAAATATTTGATTACCTTCACTGCTTCTACCTCCTCCCATACAATATGACACAGTTTCACAACTACACAAAAAATCTATTTTCTTGAAAAGTATTAATGTTACTAGTCTAAAATTTAAGAGATGTCAATTTTATGATATTCTTAGTTATTTCTGAAAAAATCACAAAAATCCTCCCACCCTTTCTACCACCTCCCATACAAACTGCACATTTTCATTAAATCCAACACACTAATTTTCTCAGCTCCTATTCAATTTTTGGAGTAAGCCTTTTGTAAAAAATATTTGTATAGCTACTTTAGCATGATTGGGAAAAATTAGCTCAATGCTATCACCCCTTCTAACAGTGTCCATACAAAATTTCTTGGAATCGCTAAAAATTCTATTTCATCAAGAGTTTTACGCGCAATCGTAGCCCTGTTATGTTTATACTCTAGATGAAATCTGAGAGTATTATAAGTTTGCTCTAAGGTTTGTAACGCTAAGAAATAAGGCTTGGAGAAAAAAATGAATGATACAGAAGTTAATGTTATCACTCAAAAATCTCAAAACCGGATGTCCGTCTGTCCGTCTGTCCGTCCGTCCGTCCGTCTGTCCGTCTGTCCGTCCGTCTGTTCGCTCTCTAGCTTGAGAACGCGTTGAGCTAGATAGTTCAAATTTTTTACACGTCGTTTTTGACAAAAAAGTAAGGTCAAGTTCGTGAACGGGCCAAATCGCTCCACCCCTTCTACCCCCTCCCATACAAAATGACACAATTGCGCAATTTGACAATTAAAGGATTTGCTCAAAAAGTATAAAAGCTATTGGCCTGAAATGTGAAATATATTACTTTTATGATAATATCAATCTGCCGTATAAAAATTATGCGTGTCCTCCCCCTCCTTCTACCATCTCCCATACAAACTGTACTTGTCATGAATTACTCTAAGCCAATTTACTCAGTGCGTATAAAATTTAGCGCGCTGAAATTGTGCACCAAATATTTATTTAAAATTGTTAGTAAGGTGAAAAAAAATTAGACGATTACCTTCACCCCTTCTACCCCCTCCCATACAAAATAACGCAAATTCGCAATTTAACAATAAATTAATTTACTCGAAAAGTGTAAAAACTATTAGTCTGAGTCTTGGGATATATTACTTTCATAATGATTTAAATCTACAGTGGAAAAATTATTTGCGTCCTCCCTCTCCTTCCACCCCCTCCCATACAAACTACACTTTTTCATGAAATGTTCTAAGACGATTTTCTCAGAACATATAACATTTATAGAGCTCATATTTTGTAATAAATACTTAATTAGTATTATCACTAAGATCAGAAAAAAATATTTGATTAGCTTCACTGCTTCTACCCCCTCCCATACAATATGACACAGTTTCACAACTTCACAAAAAATCGATTTTCTTGAAAAGTATGAATGTTACTAATCTGAAATTTAATGGTTGCCAATTTTATAATATTCCTAGTTATTCCTGAAAAAATCACTAAAATCCCCCCACTCTTTCTACCACCTCCCATACAAACTGCACATTTTCACTAAATCTAACTCACTAATTTTCTCAGTCCCCATTCAATTATTGGAGTAAGCATTTTGTATAAGCATGATGGAGAAAAAATTATTTCAATGCTATCACCCCTTCTAAGACTCCCCATCCAAAATTTCTTGGGATGACATCTAGAGTATCGTAAGATTGCGCTTTATGCGCGATCGTAGCCCTGTTATGTTTTTTGTTAATTTTCGCTCAATTTTTAAACAACCAAATATCAAATGGGCGAAGGAAACAAAAACCTACTCCAAGGACACCACCGAAAACTCATTGATTTCATTTTCGTGTAAAGATAAGCAGTTAAAGAGATTTTCGTTTTCAGGTCTGGTCTGATGGAATTCTTGTAGAAATCGAGGCAAAGTTGACGATTTCTGCATAAAACCATTCAATGCGTGACCAAAACTCCGCTTCTTTGATAATTTCGAATCGTCTGTAATTTTTCTTTTCCCGGAATTCGCTTAAAATACTTTACGTAAATCGATCGATGGCTGTGCAAGAAAAAGTCCTCTTTATCGGTACTCGGACTTTTAAGTGCAAATTATCTGACCACGAGTTTGGTGAAACGAATGGCCTGTGAGATGGTGTGACCTCTTCGAAATATTCCACAAAAATTGGACGATAAACAAGGATTTCATGCTAAGTGCTGCCGCGGTATTGTTGTGCACCGTAATTTACGACATAATAAGTACAAACCGATAAAAGGGTAATAAGTAAAATACTATCGCAATTACTGAACTCCTCACGAAACGAAGTTACGACAATTTTTCAACAAGTGATTCCCTCATACTATACAATACTCAATTCTTATTAATTTCAAAAAATTACTAATTAATTCCGAATGGTTTTTGTAATTTAATTGCCAATCAAAAAAAAAAAAAAATCAAATCTTTTGCATCTCTCATCTATTCAAAGATCTCTGATAAGAACTTGCTCTTCGGCATTTTTTCAACAAAAAGATTTATGATCAATTTTAATTTAAAACATTCCCGACAATAAAACTTTCGGTTAAAATCTTCGAATGGGCTATGCGATTCGAGACGATGGCAAGGACAGAAATGATCGCCTGGCTGGGAAGATTCAAAAAATAAGGCCGCATCTATCGAATGATGACTACTCAAATAACATATTCCAGATGAGAATGAACTATCGGTTTCACATTTATGTTTATGAATATTTTGTATATTTACGACTTTAATTTAGCAGCTATTATTGAATAAGCCATAACGAAATTTTATATCCCCGAAAAATTAATTGTGAATGAAAATTTATGGGTAAAAAAAAATTGTTGTTGTTTGTATTTGGTAACTTGTAGAACATAAAATTGGTTGATACTTCTCCAAGTTCGGTTAGCTACGCATTTGTTTTGTCAATCATAATAAACTGATTGGATAATGAAATTTAATTATGTGCACTGGATATCTATGAACTTCATTAGAAGTTGTTTCGAAATCTATACATATAAATATAATTGTAATGTTTGTCTGTTATTTGTTTATAATTTAAGTTAGTGTTTTGCTTTATTTGGACAATAACTAAGCAGAAACATACGTTTTTAATGTTCTTCTCTGTCTGTCTGTCTGTCCGACTTTCACGCAAAACGGCTGTATCAATTGCAATTAAACTTTCACAGTATGTAAGGTACGCTTTGCGATGTAATTTGCGTTGAGTTTTATTTCTACCTCCTCCCATACAAAATTAATCATTTTCAAAAATATGCAATCATCACATTTTCTTTTCTTTCTATAGAAGCGAATAATTTCAAATTTAGAATATATTATTTTAAACATAAATGCGATCTATGGTATACAAATTATTTGAATCCCCCCATTTCTTTCTCAACCTCCCATACAAACTGCAAGTTTTCGTGAAATACTATAAACCAGTTCGTTCAGTACGTAAAACATTTATCGAGCTCAAATTTTTTACTAAATCCCTTATTAGCATTATAATTAATATCGGGGGAAAGTCAAACAATTAGCTTCACCTCTTTTACCCTCTCTCGTACTAAGTAACACATATCACAACTTTGACAAAAAAGCATGCTAAATTCGGCAACAGTATGAAAAACGGTTCCAATGATTTATGAGTATGTATCTAACTGAATAAAGACATCTACTTCTCCCAAATCTCTCTTCTCGGCATTGGCCTCCTGACTTTCAGCTTCCTTAATATTTTTTCATTATTTATTGTGGAAGGGTTATTATACCTCCGCATAACCCTCTATTTTCGAATTTTTCATTTTAGTAGATTGAGGTGACCAAGGTATACCTAAAGATAACATGGGGAGTGAAATTGCATACCTGTCTCCTTAAGCGTTCAATGTAAAACATAATTTTTTTCCTGCTTGAATTGTTGCTATTAGTGATGGCTCTGTGTAATAATGCATGATGCGACTAATCCGCTTTCCTTCAACCTCCGTCTGCTGACGGAAATTTTTATACTCTAGATGAAATCTGAGAGTATTATAAGTTTGCTCTAAAGTTTGTAACGCCAAGAAATAAGGCTCGGAGAAAAAAATGAATGATACAGAAGTTAATATTATTACTCAAAAATCTCAAAACCGGATGTCCGTCCGTCCGTTCGCTCTGTAGCTTGAGAACGCGTTGAGCTAGAGAGCTTAAATTTTGTACACGTCGTTTCTGACAAAAAAGTAAGGTCAAGTTCGTGAACGGGCCAAATCGCTCCACCCCTTCTACCCCTTCCATACAAAATGACACAATTGCGCAATTTGACAATAAACGGATTTGCTCAAAAAGTATAAAAGCTATTGGCGTGAAATTTGAAACATATTACTTTTATGATAATATGAATTTACCGTATAAAAATTATGCATTTCCTCCCCCTCCTTCTATCACCTCCCATACAAACTGTACTTGTCATGAATTATTGTAAGCCAATTTACTCAGTGCCTATAAAATTTACCGGGCTGAAATTGTGCACCAAATATTTATTTAAAATTTTTAGTAAGGCCAAAAAAAATTAGACGATTAGCTTCACCCCTTCTACCCCCTCCCATACAAAATGACATAATTTCGCAATTTGATATTAAATGGATTTACTCGGAAAGTATAAAAGCTAATAATCTGAATTTTGGGATATATTACTTTCATAATAATTTAAATGTACAGTAGAAAAATTATTTGCATCCTCCCTCTGCTTCCACCCCCTCTCATACAAACTACACTTTTTCATGAAATGCTCTAAGACGATTTTCTCAGAACATATAACATTTATTGAGCTCATATTTTGTAATTAATACTTAATTAGTATTATCACTATGATCAGAAAAAAATATTTGATTAGCTTCACTGCTTCTACCCCCTCCCATACAATATGACACAGTTTCACAACTTTACAAAAAATCGATTTTCTTGAAAAGTATGGATGGCACTAGTCTGAAATTTAAGGGATGTCAATTTTATAATATTCCTAGCTATCTCTGAAAAAATCACTGGAATTTCCCCACTCTTTCTACCACCTCCCATTCAAACTGCACATTTTCACTAAATTTAGCTCACTAATTTTCTCAGTTCTCATTCAATTTTTGGAGTAAGCATTTTGTATAAAACATTTGTGTAGCTACTTTAGCATGATGGGGAAAAATTAGTTCAATGCTATCATCCCTTCTAACACTTCACACACAAAATTTCTTGGGATCACAAAAAATTCTATTTCATATAGAGTATCGTAAGATTGCGCTTTACGCGCAATAGTAGCCATGTTATGTTTTAGTTCCAAGTCGTTTCCATGTCAAATTTACAATTTTTTTGAACGAAAGGGCATAAATTGACACAAAATTGTACTTCTTTTAGTCTGTAGAACAATTCGTGGAATTACTGGAATGAAGTTATTATTTATAGAATTAAGGTTTTCAAAAGTTGTAAATATACCAGGACTATTCACAAAATCAAATAGTTAGCATTTTTAAGGTATTGCCAAAATGTTAACTATTTTTTTGACTTCCCAAATATTAAGAGTTACTCAGTATTTTATAACATGATCAATATAATTGTTTAACTCGATTAACTGTATATCCTATGCTAGAGAAAATGTATAAATTCAAAAAGTTTTTTATACTTCTGTGTTAATGACAACAATCAATAGATCGACTTGAAAATTATTTAATAAAACTCTCATAAATCATCGGGTCAAAAGTTCAAATCAAAAATTATTCAAACGGTTTCATTAATGACGATCGATTTGCTCATTGAAGCATTGAAAAAAAAAACTCCACCTAATTTTTGGCATGCGATTTAATAAGTGTACTTTTGATCTCTTGATTTTTTGTCCAAAATCATTAATAAAAACTGCACGCCATCGTCTATTATTCACCTGAAATTGATTGTGATTTCTCCTCCCGTCTGTCTGTTCCCCGCATTTATTTGCCCATTTCCATCTAATTTAGAAGTCATTTCGATCACCATTAATCTTTTAGTTTTGGAAAATCATTAAATTTTTGAAATTCATCATTTCTAAATTGGACATTAATTTCAGCAAACAGTCGGCAAGTAATTGTTCCTCCAGTTTGCCTGATCTTTAACATTCCGCGGAAAGTGATGATCACAATACTGAAATGAATCCCTTTGTTAGGAGAACTTAAAAAAGTTCCATTCACCTGAAATTTATTAAGCATATCCGATTTCTTTCGAAAAATGTTTTGTCCCCATTTGATCATTCACAAAGTTATCGACCGTAGCAAATTCTGCGTTTTGCTATGCTTAACGTCAAAACTCTTTTGATACAACGCCCTTAAGCCCATGTTTCTCGAATGATGGATACCAGCGCACATATTCCGATATAGAGATAAGTAGTCGATGTCACTTAACCGAACACACCTCTTCCTTAATTTGACACTATCTAAATCTGAATTTCGGATTGCAAATGAAATCATGCAAATGAATTTTGAAGTTCGCATCACTCATCTTTTATTTAGTTGACCCCATTCAAAAGGTAAATAACAAACGTGGGATGGAAATATTTGAATTTTTTTTTTTTTAGTTTTGACTCAAGACTATCTGGTGGTCAGATTTGAGTTGTGTTAAAATATAAACTGAAAAAAGAAAAAAAAAATATTTCGAAAAAAAAAAATAATAAACCAATCAAAATGTAAAAGATCGCGCACTCAAGATCATTTACAAAATGATCTTTCTTATCCAAAATGCAAAACGGAGAGAAAGAAAAGAAAAATAAATGGAAAAAATAAGACGTAACCTCTTAGATATATCTACAGAAAATAAGAAAGAAATCATTTAGGGATGTCCCCCCTGGTGAAGGTAGCCGTGTTGTGGTCCGATCGCATAATGGCATAATGGTTGGAGGATACGATGTTTTGACAAAAACCCCAACATAAGGCACCTATGATCAGTGCGCGATCAACTACAGACGGGTATGGGGTCTAAATAAATGGCACGATCAGAATTTTATGATCTGTCCATCGATCATAGGCAATATAATTATCCGTAAGAGAAATTCTTTTACTATGTCCCACCAATATATCAGCCAGAGTCATACGATGTATAAAATAGCAAAGGCCGGATCAGATCGAAGAAAATTTTTCTCCTTGACGATCGTGTAAGCGAGGTGATCACAACAAATTGAAAACAAGACGAACACGAATATGGACAAATCGACTCTAATTCGTTCATTGACCGCCCGCGATCGACACCCATCATACAAAAAGACGACGAAAAATCAAACAAAGACGAACAAAAAGCCGAACTCATTCGATGCTACATAATTATTGAGCGATCGGTCAAATCGGAGCAAGATCTTTGAGTTAGAAAAACACGTGTATCGCGAATTGTTGTTACCCGTAACCAATAACCTAATAACGTTTCCGATCTAATTGATGTCGTTTTGATCGTAATTATGTATGCCTACCGTGATCCACTATTTCGAATATGATCAGTGATCGTTTCTGTTTTTTCTTATAGTTGCCGTTGTTGTTGTTGTACAGGTAGGTACACATTATAAATCGATCGCATCTACATTTCTGAGGCTGACTTTGTGGGTGAGCTTTATAATCATTTGCTAGTTATCTCTCGTGTAGTTGGGATTTTAATACCTGTGAGCGATTTCTGATGATCGGTATGCATGTGAATCTTTGATCGGAACCAGCGTATGTCATCTTGTGTTGTGGTTGGTACTCAAGACTGGGGGTAAGAAATGAAATGATTTATGCGATCGATTTGTTATTTATGGATGGTACAAATGTTGTCAAATAGGACGGTCATTAATTATAGATAGGAAATCCTTGATCGGTCAGTAGCTGCTATCTTCTGATAGTTTGAGTAGTCATTGCGACCAGGGTCTGGGGTAGTGCGATTGCGTACAAAAGAATGTCGTTGGAAAGATATTTCATTTCAGAATCAACTATTTCAATATAATTTAGCTTCAGGATATTGGAGGTTTTCGATTAATGATTGAATTTGAATACGGTTTAGGCTCAGTTTTTGTTTTTTGCGTGTTTCCTTCTAAATTTTGTCTTACCATCTTGAGAAAAGCTTAACAACTTTATTTGTTGTGGACTTAGACAAATTCATTTCCTTTTGACCCTAAAAATAAAGTGCGGTCAGGTCTTGATCACAATTTACCTACAAATAAAAAATAAACTGCCAACTAGTTGAGCGAAACTTTATTATTCTTGGGACAAGTTGCGGATGAGTGGAAAGTCAATATGCAGGTTAGAGTGGTTAGGGAAGGCTAAGTGAAAGGGAGTTCTTGGGCAGGGCTATTATCAATTTAACAATATTTCATTCATTTCTGCAAGTTTGGGTTTTTATGAGGGGAGGAGGAGGAGGGGTAATAGTAAGGGTGGGTGGATGTTAATAGCTTTTTAATTAATTGATTGCCTGAATCTCGTACAATATTCTCTGTGTAGAATGTGTTTCATAGACGAAGTTGCATAGAATTTTCATAAAACTCGGTGTATTTTACATTCACGAAACCGAACATTTATATGGGAGGTGGTAGAGAAGGTAGCGGAATCGTAAAATTTGATATGTAGTTTTATTTCGCTTCTCTTGTAAGATGCTTGTACAAAATTTCAAGTTCGTAGCTTTTAGTTTGTTGGTTATTAGTTGATTTAATGAAATTGGTCGAAATTATAGTTTTGTATGGGAGGGAGTGGAAGGGCAGGCGCGATTTCAAAATTTTTAACGTAATTTCATTTCAATTATTTTTGTAAGGTCTTATGCAAAATTTCGAATGGATAGCTTTTAATAGTTAGGTGATAATTGATTTCTTGAAAATGGTCGAAAAAATAATTTTGTATCGGAGGGGGTAGAAGTTTTAAAGGTTTCGACCAGTTAATATTTCATATATTTAGGGATTTTTTTAAATGTATTTCACAAATTTTCAAGTTTCTACCTTAAAATTTCACTCAAAAATTTTCAGTTTATGTGTTTTTTTCAATGCACATGAAACACCTTGTGCACGCTAGACCGGGGGGCTCGGTTTATAACAATTATGGATCAAGTTATTATTATTTTTCTATGATGATAGATGTATCTACATGCAAAATTAATACTTTGCATCTTTCACCAGAGCCCTAAAAAACAGAATTATGATTGGGCTTGAAGCCCATAGTGAATAGAGACTTTTGCATGGGATGTGGTAGAAGTAGAGGGGGAGGTTTGTATTTTTCGTATATAACACCGGACATGGCCTACAAAATGTTTTTTGCTGAGTTTAAAGTTTTTAGTTTTCACTATTTTTAAAGAAATTGGTCATAGTTTTCCTGAAATTGGGGGATTTGTATGGGAGGTGGCAGAGGAAGTGGAGCGTTCAAGATGATTTTGAAACTGCTTATCATCATCCGTATCACAATGCTTTGATTCAATTTCAAAGTCGATAGCTCTCATATATTCGAAGGAGAAATGCATTTCTTGAATTTATAATACAGATATTTATATGGGAGGGGGTAGAAGGAGGGAAGCTGAGCTGATAATTTTTTCTAACACTTATTTCAATTATTAAAAAACGAATTCTGGCAAAATTTGAAGTTTGTACTTTTTCTAGTTTGAATGGAAATCGATGAAATGCATTTAACAAAAATTCTCCATTTGTATGGGAGGGGGTAGAAGGAGCGTACAGATCAAAACAATTTTTTTTTTTGCATTATTAATATTTCTATTTGTATACTTTATACAAAATATCAAGTTGATAGCTTTAACAGTTTCGAAGAAAAATAATTTAATTTAAATTTCAAAATTTCGTGACATTTGTATGGGAGGAGGTGGAAGGTGTAAGGTGAAGTTGATAATTATTTTTAAAATAAATTGCAATTATAGTAGAATTAATTCTGAAAAAAATTTGTTTTTTTAGCTTTGCTAGTTTCAATGAAAATCGAAAATATGTATTTTTCAAAATTTACCATTTGTATAGGAGGGGGTAGAAGGGGTGAAGAGATCGGGTCAATATTCTATGGTATTAATGACATCTACATATTTCATAATACTTTGACCTAAATTTCAAGTCTATAGCTTAAATAGTTTCAAAGAAAATCAATTTCTTAATTTTTCGTAATTTCATGAAGTTTGTATGGGAGGGGGTAGAAGGAGTGGAGGGATGTGGCCCATTCACGAACTAGTTACTTTTTTTTGTATTTTCCTAGTACAGCTTAATATACTTTCCAAGTTTCAATTACATAACTTACTAAATAGCCGAGATATTGATTTTTAAGTGTTTTTCTTTGCACCACCCCTGACCTTCCCCCTTACAATAATTAGCCTCCCTCTAAGCTGATTCTAGTGGAAATATGTGCCACCTTAATGGTCCCAAAATCTGAATTTTTAAAATAAGTAATTTCGAAGATTTTATCATTTGAAAAAACAATACGGCCGACAATTTTTTTTAGCCCCCCCATTTCGGACGCCAATGGATAAAAAAATTAAATTATTTTTAGAGTTTGTCCCACATCCCTCTCTATATCTCTAGGGATTTTCAACTTCGTATCTGCATTCGTGGTGGAGATATTAGCAAGTGTAGTTTTTGACTTTTTCCCTCCCCCCGCCTTCCCCTTCCTACTAAACCCTTCCAAAATTTAGGAAATATAGCTCACTTAGCCAATCAACAATCCACCCAAAAACAAACATTCTACCTTTAACGGTCTTGGAGATATGAGTCCATATGTACGGTGTACTGCGGACGATTTTTTTTTTTTGCATTTTTAGAATAATTTAGTCATGAAACGCGAAAAAAAAAATTCAGGGTAGCAAATTTTTTTTTTCTTGTTTCAATCACAATGCTTCATTATTAGAATAATAAAGTAATAATAATTTTAATTTTACAAAGTAATAAAAGCTGTTTAAAAGCATATTGGATGAAGACAGTTTTTTAAGCTATGTGGAAGAGGAATTGCATTTTTGACAACGAGGAAAATAGTTTCATTGTTATTCTTAATTATAACTAAAGACGCCTACGCATACTACGTCGCATATTCCTGTTAAAAGCAAAGAAGATTTTTATTTATAACACTGTAAGAAATATAACAGGACTACGATACTCTAGATGAAATAGATTTTTTTGTGATCCCAAGAAATTTCGTATGGGAAGCGTTAGAAGGGATCATAGCATTAAACTAATTTTTTCCCCATCATGCTAAAGTAGCTATAAAAATGTTTTATACAAAATGCTTACTCCAAAAATTTAATGGGAACTGAGAAAATTAGTGAGTTAGATTTAGTGAAAATGTGCAGTTTGTATGGGAGGTGGTAGAAAGAGGGGGGGGGGGGGATTTTTGTGATTTTTTCAGAAATAACTAGGAATATTATAAAATTGACATCCCTTAAATTTCAGACTAGTGCCATTCATACTTTTCAAGAAAATTAATTTTTTGTGAAGTTGTGAAACTGTGTCATAATGTATGGGAGGGGGTGGAAGCAGTGAAGCTAATCAAATATTTTTTTCAGATCTTAGTGATAATACTAATTAAGTATTTATTACAAAATATGAGCTCAATAAATGTTCTGAGAAAATCGTCTTAGAGCATTTCATGTAAAAGTACAGTTTGTATGGGAGGGGGTGGAAGCAGAGGGACGACGCAAATAATTTTTCTACTGTAGACTTAAGTCATTATGAAAGTAATATTTCCCAAAATTCAGACTAATAGCTTTTATACTTTTCGAGTAAATCCATTTATTGCGAAATTGTGTCATTTTGTATGGGAGGGGGTAGAAGGGGTGAAGCTAATCGTCTAATTTTTTTCGACCTTACTAAAAATGTTAAATAAATATTTGGTGCACAATTTCAGCCCACTAAATTGTATACGCACTGAGTAAATTGGGTTAGAGTAATTCATGACAAGTACAGTTTGTATGGGAGGTGATAGAAGGAGGGGGAGGACACGCAAAATTTTTCACGGTAGATTGATATTATCATAAAAGTAACATATTCAAAATTTCAGGCCAATAGCTTTTATACTTTTCGAGCAATTCCGTTTATTGTCAAATTGCGCAATTGTGTCATTTTGTATGGGAGGGGTAGAGCGATTTGGCCCGTTCACGAACTTGACCTTACTTTTTTGTCGAAAACGACGTGTACAAAATTTGAACTATCTAGGTCGGACGGACGGACGGACATCCGGTTTTAAGATTTTTGAGTGATAATATTAACTTCTGTATCGTTCATTTTTTTCTCCGAGCCTTATTTCTTAGCGTTACAAACTTTAGAGCAAACTTATAATACTCTCAGATTTCATCTAGAGTATAAAAATGATACATAAGAGAACTATATCGATGTTCCATGGAATCCGACAGCATTTTGATGTGTTCTTACGAGAATAGGGAGTTTGTTTAAAGCATCGTATAAGTATTAATACATTAGGAAATTTCGGGAGCTTCGTTATCCATGTGAAGATTGTATTTAATTCAATAGATTGATGTAAAATTACCCAGCCAAAATTTATTTCTTCATTTTGAATAATTTATTAACCTATTCGGTAATTTTTCTCCTTCAATGGGACTACTGCCCAAATCAATTATCCTGTTATCATTCAGGAACCCTAACATTTATTTGCTATTGTGGATGGATTGTTAGCCCTTCATACAGCCCTCTACGAATTTTCAATTTCGAAGATTAAGGTAGCCTAGATATATCCCCGTAGGTAGAGTGCTGCAATTATACTTCGCCTGGGATTTGAACTCACGACCGTCGCATTGTAGACTAACGCGCTACTTACTAACCTATACATGAAGTTTTTTTATGCAATGGTCTATTATAATTTTGCCACCAAGTATACCGCTAACAAATAAAGGTCGGAGAAAAAATGAATGATACAGATGTCCGTCCGTGTCCTCTCTAGCTTGAGAATGCGTTAAACTAGAAAAATCAAATTTTGAACACGTCGTTTTTGACACAAAAGTAAGTTCAAGTTCGTGAAAGAGCCAAACCGATCTATCCCTTCTACACCCTCCCATACAAAATAACACAATTTTGGAATTTAACAATGAACTGATTTTCTGGAAAAGTGTAAAAGCCATAGATATGGATTTAAAATAATGAAGTGCGCAAGGTGTCGCTAGATTTCGAGTGAAAAAATAAAACCACAATTTAACTTTAGTTAAAATGATCGTAAAACTTTATTTAATTTAACTAAGCGTATTACACTTGAGAACTAATCGCTTCTAAGTCTTTCGCTTCCAACTCTCCATACGACTTACTCGTCGACGAGTCCAAAACAGACTCTTTCACTTCTGAGCTCAACTGCCTGCCCACCAAAAACGCTCGCCTATTTATATTGCTTCGTTCGGATCTCGTTTGCTATTCATTCGTCGTCCGCTTTCTCCGTTCCACTAAATCATACGTCTATTGCAGGCACTCTTCGGTCACAATTGGCTTTCTCCACTATTTCTTTGCTTCTGGAAAGCATTTCTTCGTTAACCCATACATGTGGTTGTTGTTGTTTTCCATAAAGTATTTAATTATCGTCTGAGTTTACCCGATCGCAGTCGGCCGCTTCTATTTGTTGCCTGTGTTGCTTTTGTTGCCCTCCATCAAACACTTCATCATTAATCGAATCCTCCGGATCGCTGCGGCTCGTCACCGGTCGTCTCCGAGTCTTTTCCCTGCTGTTGTTATTTGTCCTGTCGGTTGCGTCTCGTAAAGTTTGCATATGTGGAAACGGTGCAAGATTTTTGTTATCTCGGAAGCATCGTCAGCATAGACGGCGGAGGCAAAAAGAATATTGACGCTCATATAAATAAAGCTCGTCAGACCTTCGGTATTCTTCCCCTTTTCTGGAGGTTGAGAAAGATCTCCCTTCGCACGAAGCTGCCAGTATTTCACACATGTGTGAACTCTGTGTTGTTTTATGATTGCACTATGTGGAACCGTTCGACTTACAAAGAAACTGCCAAAGTTCGTGAATCAATGCCTCCGACGCATCTTAGAAATATTTTGGCCGGAAGTGATCTTTAAACAGACTAAAATAAGCATTGAAATTGGGAAGCGGAAGTGGCGGTTGATCGGTCACTTCTACTTCTTTTATAATGGCTACTTCTACAATGGCGCTACAGCCCAAATCGGACATTGACCTCCTGATATTCAGGTTACTTAACATTTTTCATTGCTTATTGTTAGCTCTTCGCACAACCCTATTTCTACGAATTTTTTATTTACTTAGATTGAGGTGACTAAGGTATATTCAAGTAGGCAAGTGCTGGGATTATATATTGCGCCGACCGGGATTTGAACTCACGACCTTCGCATTACAAAACTAACACGCTACCCACTAAGCTACACCCTAGCTCACACTTTGAGGAAACCAGAGCGAAACATCGCCTAACAAGCTCTGGATTATAATCCTAAAGGTAGACGTCAGGTTGGTCGACTATGTAGCACATTGAAGCCTGCATCTAAATGGGAGGACAGAGGAATGGGCAAGTCCTGGCGACAACTAAAGACCGATGCTCAAAATCGCGCCTTGTGGAAGGGAACTGTTTCTGTTCTAGGGGGGATCTTAACAGGAATTTGATTGAGTAATTGATTGATTACATCGTTGGAAAATAGTCGATGAGATTTTTCCTTGAGTCTACTGGGTAGAATCATTTTTTTTATTTCAACGCAGATACCTGCAATTACAGAAATTTTTATTATTTAACAAACAATTCCATCAATATTTTCTTCAATTTCTCTGTCCAACTTCTGTAACGAGTCCTTTCTTTGAATCGGAAAACTACTAAACATTGTACTTCCTGTATTCAGATTTCCTAAAATTTGTTTTCAGTGAACTGTGTTTTGAGACTGCATTTTAATTGATTTGTCTTGATTCTTTAATTCCTCATTTTGGGATTGCTTAATTTCAATAAGTTCTTTGTTATTCTGCTAAATTTCATTTTTCGATGATGCTAGAAGTATTAAGCTATGTGTATTATCTCGCTTTGTTAACAAATCTAAATTTACATACTGTTAAATAAATTATCCATTATATCTTCGAAGAACACTCTTTTTAAAATCTGTCTGTGTGGTATGATATTTTCTTTTTGCTATGTCTCCGTTACATGAGAATACCATGAAAACTTTGAGATCCAAGAAGTATTACACCCTAAACCTCCGAAAAAAGGTAGAAGAAAACTGTCAATATTAATTAAATGACATTTCGGCGAGATATCAGCGTCGATGGCTTAGTGGTAGAAATCTCGCCCGACGTCCGGGGGCCAGGTTCGATCCCGATTTTTATTTTATTTTTTAGATTTGACAAGAGTAAAATATTAGGATTTCAGGAAAGCACGGAAGCAGATGGGCCCGCGCGATTCAAGGACAACCATAATTTTTGGTCATTCAACAAAATACCTATGAGTTTTATACTGAACTGCGCAAGAAGTCGCTGGGTTTCAAGTAAAAATAAAACTACTAGCTTAATAAGTTCTCTTTAGTTTTACTAAGCACGAACTTTAATTGTCGGCTTTACTTTTTTTTAACTTGAAAATTTTTTACTCACCAATTATCGCTTCCTAATCTTGACTGTTTAGCTTTCTAAACATCAACTGACCTGTCAACGATCCAATCCGGACCTCTCTATCGCTTTGCACTCTATCGCGACGTTACTACGCAATTCTCTGATTTCAGCTCGTTTATCCGAACTGACTCTTCATCAAAAACGCTCGCCCTTTTATATTGTTCTTGTCGGCTGAATAATTTCTTTCTCGTCCAAATTATTCCGTTGTCGTAGGATCGTCTTTCCTTTCGGCCGGAAAAGAATTCGTAAGAGTTCTTTTTATTATTTTTATCATCAATGGCGCGACAGCCCAAATCGGGCCCTGGCCTCCTGAAGTCGTCGCCTCCAATCGTCTCGATCCAAAGACCGCGTCCTCCAGCTGCTAATTTTTAAAATGGCTTTGCTGTCTTCATCAACCGAGTCTTCCCATCGCTTGCATGGTTTGCCTACTGGCCGGTTACCACTCGCTTTGCCTTTAAGAGTACGTTTGGGGATTCTTCTGTCTTCCATTTGCTCTACATGGCCAGCCCACTGCAGTTTACGTAGCTTGATGAACCTTGAAGCTTCTGGCTCGTCGTAGAGTTGATACAATTCATGGTTGTATCTTATTCGCCATTCCGTTCCTTCCTTCACAGGTCCCAAAACTCTTTGGAGGACCTTTCTTTCGAATGCGTTAACTGCTTTTTCGGAAGTTCGCGTTAATGTCCACGTCTCGCTGCCATAACAGAGCACAGGTCGTATAATAGTTTTATAAATCCGCAGCTTATTGTTCCTGTGCACTTTCTTGGATTTCATTATTGGAAGTACCGAATAATACGTCTTATTTGCAAGTATTATCCGTCGTTTGATTTCGTCTGTTTCATTACCGTCCTTTGCTAGATTAGCCCCAAGATATATGAAGTTGTCCACACCCTCCAAATTATATTCCGAAATTGTTATGTTTTGTCTGATTGGCGTTCTCCTTCTTGTTTGCGTCATTACTTTTGTTTTGCTTTCATTAATGCGCAACCCGACTTCTTTTGCGGCGGAGTCAAGATTGACAAATACCTCCTTAGCACTAGGGAAGGATCTTGCTAGAATGTTAATGTCGTCAGCGTATGCTACTAGTTAGGTGGACTTGAATAGTAATGTCCCGTTGGTGTCGACTGGGATTTTTCGGACGACATGCTCTAGTGCCAAGTTGAAAAGCATAGGAGCTAGACCATCTCCCTGCTTTAAACCACATTCCGTTCGAAAGCTGGTTGTGGAATCGGTTTGTATTCTCACTTGAGATTCAGTGTTCGTCATTGTGAGTCTTGTTAGTCGGACTAGTTTTGGAGGAATTCCAAACTCAAGCATGATTTGGTACAGTACGCTCCTGTCGATACTGTCGTATGCTTGTTTAAAATCTACGAATATTTGGTGCACGTCTGTGTTATATTCCCAGCATTTCTCAAGCACCTGTTTCACCGAGAATTTCTGGTCCGGTTCTGAATCCGCCTTGGTATTCGCCAATTATTTGATTAGTATAGGGCTCAAGACGACGTTCAATTATTTTTGTCAGTATTCTCACAGCAGAGTTTGTCTCCTTTCTTGTAAATTGGACATATAATGATTTTTCGCCAATCGTCGAGTATGGGTCTCTGTCCAAATTTTGCATATCATGTTGTGCAGTATTTCAGCGATACAATTTCTACCGTTTTTCAGAAGTTCAACTGGAATTTCGTCAATTCCCGGCGCTTTGTTTAGTTTTTGGTCACATAGGGCTGCTTTGATTTCAGCAAGCGTGGGTGGTGTCGATGACGGTTCATATTCGTCAGTTGAGGCTTCAATTGAAATGTTGTCTGTCGTTATCGGTGCTACTGGGATGGGATTCAAAAGATGTTCGAAGTATGAAGCCCATCTCCTTTTGATTTCTTCTGTGTCGCTGATGATATTGCTCTCTCCGTCTTTGCAGAGACTGGTTTTTGGTTTATATCCCTTTTTTAAGTCTTTTACTATGGCGTATGCGTCCCGCGTTTTATTTTTTCTCATGTCGTCGTCCATTTTTTGTATTTTGTCATTATGGTACTTCCTTTGTTTTCGTCTACAGGTCTTTTTCGTATATCGCCTAAGCTCGTCATATCTTTCTTTTTTGGCTCGTGTTGGTCGTTCAGTAAAAATTTTGTAAGCTTCGTTCTTTCTATTTATTGCGTCGCGACATTCTTGGTCGAACCAATCATTATTTTTTCGCCGTGCTTGATATCCTAATACCTCTTTACGCGGAGGATTTGATGCCGTCTCGTATTTTCAGCCACGCATTCTCCACTGGCATATTTTGGATATTTTCATATATTGGTGTCAGGTGTTTATTACATGCTAACATGTAAGCCTGCGCCACCGTTTCGTCGTTAAGCTTGTCGACATTGAATTTGCGAGCTCTACTCGTTTTCGAATATCCACGACAAGCTATTTTGCATCGATACTTAGCTCTGACTAGATAGTGATCAGAGTCACAATTCGCACCGCGGAGAGTTCGAACATCAAGTATGCTGGAAGCAGCCCTTTTCTCAATTAGAACGTGGTCCATTTGGTTGAAGGTGTGACCATCTGGTGATGCCCACGTTCGTTTGTGAATATCGCGATGTGGGAAGCTTACTATGATATTTTTGCTGCTTGCGAAATCAATAAGACGTTGGGCACTGTCGTTGTTTATGTCATGGAGACTGTGCCCTCCTGTTGTTCTTCTATGAGCCTCCTCTTTTCCGACTTTTGCATTAAAATCCCCTAAGACAATTTTTAGGTCATTCGAGGGCAGTGAATCATAGGTTTTCTCTAGGGTAGCATAAAATTCGTCTTTAGTTATATCGTCCTTGTCTTCTGTTGGTGCGTGAACGTTGATCAACCAAGTGTTGAAGAGTTTAGTCTTTATTCGGATTGCACACAATCTTTCACTTACTGGTCTGAAGCTCGTGACCTGTTGTTTAAATTTTTTGTCAACGACAAAAGCGACTCCAAACTCTCTGCTTCCCGACAATTTTCCACTTGGATAGATTGTGTGTGATCTCATGTCCATGATTTCGTTACCGAGCCATTTCGTTTCTTGGATAGCAGTTATGTTGATGTTGTGTTTTGCCACTTCTTCGAGAAACTCTTTCAGAGCTCCTGTCCTAAATAAGGATCGAACATTCCAAGATCCAATAGAGTAGTCCATTTTTCGTTTGCGGGGTCGTTGCCGTTGAGTCCATCCTTTCCGAGGCTGTTCTTCAGGTTTCGGGACAGTGTTCTTTTTCCGGTGATGCGTTGTCGGCGCCTCGCCCAACCCCCGACCTGGAGGACCGGTCCTACTTATTTATTACACCCTAGTAGAAAAAGGGTGGGAGTTTTGAGCTAAATATGACATGCTGGAGTTCTCACAGCTATGCTGCAAGTCCAACTATGTCATACTTTTTGCCTACTTCCTGAGACGCACTGGTGCTACTGGCCATTCAGGTTAACTCCATGTTCCCTCCTCCTTTCTCAACTCGGGCTTGGGACCGTCTATGGCGGAGTTATTATTTTTATACTCTAGATGAAATCTGAGAGTATATTGAGTTTGCCTTACCGTTTGAAACGCTAAGAAATATTGCTCGCACAGAGCCGCCAAGGTTACAGAAATATTTGTTGTCGCTCAAAAGCTTCGATTCCGAGTTGCTGTCTGTCCGTCTGTCTGTCCTTCTGTCTAATAACTCTCGAACGCTTTGAGCTATCGTGCTAAAATTTGTTGTGTGTCATTTTTATCAAAAAAGTAACTTTATGTTCGTGAATGGGCTACATCCCCCCACTCCTTCTACCCCCTCCCGTACTAATTTCACGAAATTCCGAAGTTTTCAGAAACTGATTTTCCTTTGAAATTATTTAAGCTATCGATTTGAAATTTGGTTCAAAGTATTACGATATAGATATCATTAATATAACTGAATATTTATCCGATCCCGTCACTTCTTCTACCCCCTCCCATACAAATGCAAAATTTTCAAAAATGCAGTTTTTTGATTTTCATTGAAACTAGCAAAGTTACAAAAACGAATTTTTGTCAGAATTAATTTTTTTATAATTCCAATCAGCAGTGAAAAAATTATCAACTTCACCTCACTCCTTCTACCCCCTCCCATACAAATTTCACGAAATTTTGAAATTTAAATTAAATTTCTTCGAAACTGTTAAAGCTATCAACTTGATATTTTGCTATAAGTATAGAAATAGAAGTATCAATAACAAAAAAAAAATGTGTTTTGATCCGCACACTCCTTCTACCCCCTCCCATACAAATGTATAATTTTTGTTAAGTGCATTATATCGATTTCCATTAAAACTAGAATAAGTATAAACTTAAAATTTTGCCAGAATTTGTTTTTTAATAATTCCAATAAATGCTAGAAAAAATTATCAGCTCCTCTTCACTCCTTCTACCCCCTCCCATACAAATATCTGTATTATAAATTCAAGAAAAAAATTTCTCCTTCGAATATATTAGAACTATCGAATTTGAAATTGAATCAAAGCGTGGTGATAAGGATGTTGATAAGCAGTTTCAAAATCATCTTAAACGCTACCCCTACTCTGCCACCCCCCATACAAATACCTCAATTTCAGGAAAACTATGTCCAATTGAAAATAATGAAAGCTACAAATCTTAAATTCAGCACGAAATATTTTGCATACCACATTAGGTGTCATGTCCAAAAATTACAAACCTTCCTTCTCTCCTTCTACCATCTCCCATACAAAAGTCACTATTAATTATTTAAAAGAATTGGAGGTGATATATTTTCCGGTACATTGAACTCTTTCTCATTTCATCTTGAGTATCATATGATTGGGTTTTACGCCCAATCATAATTCTTTTATGTTTTTTAGTATAGAATAATTTCTTTCTTGGTCTCTCGCTACTAGTTGCTTCTATAAAGCATTACTTTGTCGTCAGAATCATTTACTTTTAGCTTTGCTATACCGTCCGTGTAAGAGTTTTTGATTAGTCCATGTCTTCGGATCTTGAACTGTGAAAAGTATGAAGTATCTGAAATATAAAATATGTCAATTGCGTGATGATTATAGTTGTTTCCCGAAAAATTACTAAAAACTAAAAATTTCAATAATTTTCTCAGTATCTTTTCTATTTTTGCTTAAATTTGGTTATAACTACTCTAGCATAATGTGAAACAAATTAGTTAAATGCGGTCACTCCTTCTACCACTCTCCATACAAAATTTCTTAAGATCACAAAAATTTCGATTTCATCTGGAGTATCGTATGATTGGGCTTTACGCACAATCGTAGTCCTATTATATTTTTAAGTTTAATGCTATTCTATTTGGGCTTTTTAAGTTCCGGACTGAGTTTTGCAACTCAGGGGTGGTTAAAGAAACAGCAAATAAGTAAAAATTAACTATACATTATATATATATAGTATTAAATAAACAAATAATTCTAAAATGAGAAATTATTTTTACTTATTTATTTATTGACTTAACAATAAGGTGAGCCTTATATAATGTCCTTTTTTTAGTACAAAATACGCGTGCGAAGCACAAAATCACAAAAATGTCCATTTCATTTAGAGTATCGCATGATTGGGCTATCTGTTTATTCGTAATTTTGTTATGTTTCTTATTGTAGGGCTGTCCTCAGCATTTTTATAGCCCTTTGCACGAGTACGTTAGAGAGCTCAGTTTCAGATTCAAGTCGAGCAATTCTCATACGAATCATAGAGCTTAATTAATGCTGCTGCAATAACTTCTTTAGTGTAAACTTATTTTGTTTTAGTTTAAAGAAGGAAATCCAGCGGTACGATATTAAAGATTTCACTGGAGCATTCTCCGTCGAGGACCAGGCAGTTGACATTTCTTTTATGTATTTGGCTAGCAGCACTTATTTTGATAGAAATTTTGATGTTCAAAAAGTTTTGACACCATAAAGAATCCACAGTGATCATATTTTTAAAAGCTCTAGACTATAATCACCTTTGAAGAAGTATAGTTTGTCAACTTCTAATAATAACCAGGACGAGAAAGAAGCCAGAAGAACAAGCAACTCATTAGTGGAAGAGTTAAGAACACCGATTTAAAACTTGATAAAAAAAATGTGGAGAAAAAAATACAACAGCAAACACGAAAGATATAGGCATAACTTTAGAAAATTAACTTTTCATCATCCAAGAAAATTTTTCACGTTTGGTTAATTCAAAAAATTGACCTCCTATGCAGCAATTTAAGAACTTCCTTATCACTCCCAATCTATCGTAATGTTAAGAAGCAAACTAGCGTTTCGTTTTAACATCACGGGTAAAAAAATCGCTCTTTTCGCAATTTGCACCTCGAGGGTAAAATGATTCAACCGACATGTTCTTTTATTTTGTACACCTAAGCTACATACAGAAAACTCTTCGGGCCGAAAAAAAAATCTCCTGGGATCCGAAAGAGGAGGAGGATGGATTTCATAATATGATGAAAAATTCACGCTCGACTGGCAAAGAAGATGGCCGACCTCCGCTTCTTCGGCATATTATGAGAAAAAGGAGTGTGTCTGTTCACAATGTAATACACTTGCCGGTAGATACATATGTGATATGGAAGCGAAAAACCTCCAAGTAATTAAGACTGCACCAGATTACCATAATAATTAGCCAAGGGGTTTCATAGTTGTCTCATTACAACGCCAGGAATGGCGAATTATTTTCCCTTTTTTACGCCTTTTTCAGTGGAAAGCAAACCAGCGAACACGATCGTTCTTTCCCCATTGTTTATGGCGAACATGGCACATGCGCCATCTACTCGAGTGATCTTGCTGTCAATTGTGCGACTTGGCTGAAATGTGCGGTGATCGACAGCTAAACTACAGGAAGGTATACAGGAAGAAGATGCATACTACACGTATGCAAATTATCGGTACGGCTGGGATTCATGGAGCAAATATGCTTATGACAAGCGCGATCGGTCATCAGTGATCGCCGAACATATCATTAGAGTTTACAGGAGACTCCATCATAACTCTCTCGCTTGGAACTGATCGAGCCGGAAGATTGCAAGTAGGATGCGATTTACAGTGCAAGTGCAATGAAAAGCGACGTTTCTACGTGCACATAATTCAAGATCAATTTATGATCAGGGTTATCGCTGTTGGAACAAATTTTGTTTCAAAATTTTAAGAAAAATGTTTTTTTTTTATGTTTACCGAAATTAACTTAGGGGGTCACCCTTTAATGCGCGATGCACAGTTAATTCGACATATATAAGGGAAACAAGAGGAAATAGGAAAATCAGCAGGGAAACACAGGAGGGAATAGTTTGAAGTGGCGGTGAGCATTGTTCTTAAACTGTCGAAGGTTGTATTCAGTGGGAAAGAGATTGCGTGGTAATGAATTCCACAACACTGTCGTTCGAGAGATGTAGGACCGCCTAAACTTCACTGTTCTCCACGGCAAGGGCTTCACAGTGTACTCGTGTGAGCGTGCAGTTTGGCGAGTATTTCGGGTGGCATTGAATATAGGTGGTATTAGGGCTTTTAGTTCCTCGCTGCATTTACCATGGAAGTATCTATGGTAAATGCAGAGTACACCGATATTTCGACGGTGATCGAGAAAATCAACTGAGTCTGATATAGTTTCATCTCCAATTAATCGGAATGCATGTTTCTGGATACGGTCAAGAAGAGCCTGATGTGATTTTGGGGCCTCAGCCCAAACATGCGAGTTGTACTCAAGACGTGGTTTGATATAAGCCTTATAGATGGTAACTCGACGTTTCGAAGCATCAAGAGCAACTTCGTAGATGTGTTGGCTCCAATCAAGGCGATTGTTAAATTTTACACCTAGTAATGTGAAGTCTGCAGAAGTTGAAATTTGTACGCCATTTAATGACATATGGTATTGCAGTTGAGCAGGAGGCAAGAGGAATAAACAAGTCCTGGCACCAGCTTAAGGCCGATGCACAGGATCGGGCCTTGTGGAAGAGAGTTGTTTCTGTCCTATGGCCCTGTAGGGGTCTTAACAAGAATTTGATTGATTTAATGACATATTAGCGGCCGACGTCGGAACGTTAGATTTAAGAGGTAGATGACAGGACTGCGTTTTTAAGGCATTAAACTCTACTCTGTTTTTCCTGCCCCATTCCAGAATTAAACTGGGGTCAGAGCTCAACTCATTACGGCATAAGGTCACTGATGTTGGGCGTGCCTCCGCAGGGGAGTCAAATTGGAAGGTGTTATCCAAAGTGCTGTAATCTGCAAAACAATGAATAGTATTGAGAGTAGCTGACAGAAGGTCGTTTATGAAGACTAAAAAGACTAAAAGTGAGCCCTGATGGACGCCGGAATCAATGGAAAATGGTGCAGAAGTTACTCCGTCTAGCACGACTCTAATAAAGCGCTCGGAGAGATAACTCTCAATCCATTTAAGAACTTTTTTTGTTTAAACGAATGAATCTCATAACTTCTAATAATCTGTTTCTACTCATAGTTTCATGAAAGAAAGCAGGTCCCCATTTTTTGGACCACAAATACAATAACTTCATGCTTCTTGCCTCGTAGGCTCCTCGAGCTTTGAAATTGGCTATAAAAGCATATAATTCATCCATACGTATTTCCCAGTCGTCCTATAAAATGTTTCTGGCTTGTAAATAAATAATATTCGGTTGAGAATCCTAATGCTACAATCTGTTGAGAGTAATGAAATTACTCTACGTCATAACCTAGGATGTCTCAATTCATCCCATTCTTGGTTTTTCAACACAATGTTATCAACCCATCTTATTTTTAACTTTATCATCCCACTCTTATTATTTTTAACATTATCAACCCATTGCATTACTATTTCTGCATTCGCTGAACAAAGCCTTGTGGAATCTTCTGTACAAATATGTCTGCAACGTTGGAATTCCCCATAATTATTAATAATATTTAATGTAACTCGTTTATCCTGAATTTTTTCGAATTTTTCGAAACTACCTTGACGACAATTACAAATTCGTTTGAAGAATACAGTACCCGTTCCATATCACAAATAAAGTGAAAGATCGGATTACAATGTACTTTAACTTCAAACTCCACCCCAAACCACATTCAGTATTCGAACGTAGAATGTATGTTTGAGAGTCCGCAGTTGACGGTGCGTGGACCCTGACACCCTGTAAAGGGAAACCAACACAGAGGTTATGAGCACGAAGAGTATAGTACCCACATCTTATCACGAGCAGTGTGAAAGATTGGGTGCTGAACGAGACATCCTATGTTATGACGTAGAGTAATTTCATTACTCTCAACAGATTGTAGCATTAGGATTCTCAACCCAATAATTTTTATGTAGCTGGTTGCAAGCTTTTATGTGACTCGTCATTCGATTATCAATTATAAGTCGAAATGCACTACTAACATTACCAGTCTTGCTTCGCATAATCAGTTGGGCCCGAAGTATCCTTGAATATAGTATGTGATGGCAATACCAACACAATCACTCCCTAATTCTTCCCATTGAATATCGTCGACAGCACCTGTTGTATTTTTTCGATTACTGTTGGGATATCCAATTCAGTATCTGAACATATTCGCAATCGCTTTCTGCGTTTGTGGCTCTTTTGGGGCATTTCATCTTCATCATTTTCACTTTGTTCAATATCTTGTAATTCAATTTCATCTTCAGCTTCTTCAGAGTCTGAAAAATCAGTTTTATTTTCCACACAAGATACATACATATGTCTAAATCATTATTACTTGAATTAGTGCCCGAACTTCATTTATACTAGTTAGTTCTTTGAATTTTTCGAATAATTTTTGCTTCCTGGAAATCTTTCCATTGTTGGCAATAAATTTTAATTTTTTGTAAAAATATTTTCATACTTTTTTCGCAGACAGAACTTTTCACAGATTACACTTTGCACATACTGCACTTTTCATCAAGAACTTTATCACATTGGAAATATAACTGAAAATGATTCGTCCTAATTTCATCCTATCTGTTAGAGCTTTTAGTTCTACATTGAATCATCTTCTACTTCTACAATGTGCCAAAACCATCATTTTGACGGGTCTTGGTAAAAATAGGTATAGGTCATACTGATTTTAAAAATTAAAATGGCTGAGTAGAAAGTGAATAGGAATACTTAACCATTCTTCTATTTCATTAAAAGTCATCATAAAATTCTAGAATAATACATAAATTATATTTTAAGCAGTAGTATTACATGGCGTTACTTCTTCCTCCTACCCAAATGATTCCGGCGTCCCACAAGGTTCTGTTTTATCTCCAACTCTTTTCTTTGTTTTTATAAACGACCTTCTGTCGTCCACTCTCAATCCAATCCATAGTTTTGCAGATGACAGTACTTTAGATAACATCTATGAATTTAACTCTGCTGCAGAATCAAACATTCATTCTATTGCTTCCAATTGCAGGGAGTTATTCAGTTCGCTGAGCTCGGATCTCAACTTAATCCTGGAATGGGGCAGGAAAAACAGAGTAAAGTTCAACGCATCCAAAACACAGGCCTGTCATCTATCCTTCAAACGGGATGCTTCAGTGTTGTCTCACAATGTAACCTTTGATGGTGCACGGCTTACCACTACGGAGAATTTCTCACTGTTAGGCGTCAAAATTAGTGGCCACCTAAATTGGGTCCAGCATATCTTTGATATTGCCCTTGATGCCTCTAAACGCCTAGGTGTTCTCCGAAAATGCAAAAAATATTTCACACCCATTGACATATGTAGCAACCATTTCTAAGGCCTACATTTGACCACGTTTAGAGTATAACTCGCATGTTTGGGCTGGGGCACCCAAAACACACCTCGCGTTGCTCGATCATATTCAAAAACATGCGTTCCGACTGATTGGAGACGAAACCATCACGTTTTCTATAGATTCTCTTGAGCATCGCAGAAATGTCGGAGTACTCAGCATTTACTATCGATATTTCCACGGTAAATGCAGTACTGAGCTAAGCGCACTCATTCCTCCACTGCATACTTTTCCCCGGAATACTCGCCTAGCTGAACGTGCACACGAGTACACGGTCAAACCCTTGCCTTCTCGTACAGTGAAATTTAGGCAGTCATTCATTTCCCGAACGTCAAGACTTTGGAACGATTTGCCAGCTAGTTTGTTTCCCAACAAGTACAGCCTTCGGTGTTTCAAGAACAATGTCCACCGTCATTTTCGTCTCCCTCCACCTTAATACCTCCACTTCCTCTTCCTATACCGACATAGCTGTGCATTGCATTAAAGGGTGACCCCCTAAGTTATACTCAGTGCTGTAAAAAAAAAAAATTAGATTTAAAAACCGTCAAAATGATGGTCTGGGTGGTTCTAGTGTTATGCATCTTTGTAGTTAGTTGTTTTGATGTTAACGAAATACAGATGGTCACAAAAGTATTGGGCCACATAGTACATCAAAGAAGCTCGATCAGTTTTCTTAATTTAATAGTTGTGTAGGTAATAAAAAAAATTACCAAGAGATGTGATAAATTGTAATACTTTGAAACGTACTACATTTAAACACGAAGTATTATTTTCATAAACGAGAAAAATAATATTTCCGTGCACTGTATAGAATAAAACGCACAAAAGTACTGACCCATATACCAGCTTTTCATAGAATAAAAAGGGTAATTCCCGAAATATTTTCTTGCAGACTTATTTGTCTAAGACTTGTAGTGCAGTAAGCTATTTGCGAAGCATCCGGCGCGAATCTCTTAGGTTTGTTTCGAGTTTTAAAAGTGCAAAAATACCTAAAGTGCGTGAAAGAAATTCAACCGAAAGAAATTCATTTATTTTTTTATTTAAAAAGGGGTATTCTCAGAGGAAAATTGAAAGTGAGTTGAACATACCTCGAAGTACAGTGAAAATTATTATAAAATAAACTGCCAACAAGTCGGGCGAAACTTTATTATTTTTGGGACAAAGTGCGCATGCGTAGAAAGTCAATATGCAGGTTAGAGTGGTTAGGGAAGACTAAGTGAAAGGAGCTTCTTGGGCAGGGCAGTTCTCAATTTAACACTTTCCGAAAACGTTCAAAAGCTCCATATTTCATAGGTTTATTTATGCAAGTTTGAGTTTTCATGAAGGGAGGGGGGAGGGTGATAGTAAGGGTGGGTGGATGTTAATAGTTTCTTAATTGATTGCTTGAACCAAATCCAATATTCTTTGTATAGAATGTCAGTTTCATAAACGAAATTGCATAGAATTTTCATTGGATTCGGTGAATTTTAAATTCACGAAACCAAACATTTGTATGGGAGGGGGTAGAGGAGGTAGAGGAATCGTAAAATTTGTGATGCAGTTTTATTTCTATTTTCTTGTGAGGTGTTTGTACAAAATTTCAAGTTTGTAACTTTTAATTTGTTAGTTGTTAGTTGATTTAATGAAATTGGTCGAAATCATACTTTTGTGTGGGAGGGGGTAAAAGGGCAAGTGCTATCTCAAAACTTTTAACGTAATTTTATTTCAACTATTTTTGTAAGTTCTTGTGCAAAATTTCAAATTGATAGCATTTAATAGTTAAGTGATAATTGATTTCTTAGAAATGGTCGAAAAAAAAATTTTGTATGGGAGGGGGTAGAAGTCTTAAAGATATTCGACTATTTAATATTTTAAACTCTTGGAAATTTTTTTTAAATGCACTTCGCAAGTTTTCAAGTTTCTACCTACAAATTTCATTCAAAAATTTTCAGTTTATGTGTTTTTTTCATTACACATGAAACACTCTGTGCACGTTAGACCCCTACTTCGGTGCATAACAATTTTGGAACAAATTATTATTTTTTTTCCATGTACATTAAATAGATGTGTCGACGTGCAAAATTCAAACTTTGTATCTTTTACCAGAGCCATAAAAAAATCACTCAAAATTTTCAACATTTTCGCTTTCCACCTCCCTCCCCTTACACCCCCCAACTTAAATTTTTTACCAAAATTAAAAACTATATAGCTCTACAATCTGACAAATTTTCAATTTGATATGTGTACTCAATTTTGAGATTCGGTGATTTGTAGTTTTGGAAAGTGCGCCATTTTTTAAATGCTCCGTATTTCCCCGCCCCCCCCTACTATTATGTCCATATATTATATTTTTTTCAGATGTCACTAGTGAAGCTTAGTATTCGTTTTAAGTTTTAATTACATAGCTTAAGAGATAGTCGAGATATTAATTTTTAAGTGTTTTTCTTTGCACCCCCCCCTGACCCTCCCCCTTACAAGAATTAGCTTTTATCTAAACTGATTCTAGTAGATCTTGATGCCATCTTAATGGTCTCAAAATATCAATTTTTTATGGGTAGTAATTTCGAAGATATAATCATTTGAAAAAAAAAAGGCCGCCAATTGGTTCTTAGCCCCCCCTTTTCGCACCCCAATGGATAAAAAAATTAAATTATTTTAAAAGTTGTCCCACAAACTTCTCTATATGTGTGTTGATTTTTACTTTCCTAGCTGTAACCATGGTTGAGATATTTGAATTCGTATTTTTCGGTTTAAGCGCTCCCCCTGCCTCCCCCTGAACCCGTAAACCCCACAAAATGGGTATCCACCTGAGATTCGCAATTACCTACAATCCCTCCAAAAATGAACTTTCTATCTTGAAGCGTTTGGGAGTTAATGTGCGCTGAGCGTACACGTCGGCGTACGGCGGACGGCGTACGGCGGATGGCGTACAGACAGACGGATTTTTTTTTTTTGCATTTTTAGGCTATTTTAGTCATGAAACGCGAAAAAAAAAATTTCAGGGTAGCAAATTTTTTTTTTCCCAAGTCGATCACAATACTTTATTATTAAAATAATAAAGTAAAAGTACAAAACTGAACAAACTTTGATAAATAAGCCACGCACGGGCAGACCAAAAATTTTATCCGAGAAGAATGAACGGGAAATTTTAAGAAAAGTGAAAAAGAATCCTAATGTTAGTGCGAGAGAGATATGTACAGACATTCAGGACACAATACAAAACAGTTTGAGTGTTGAAACTGTTCGACGAACAATAAGAAAATATGGTTTTCATGGTCGAATTGCTCGAAAAAAGCCGTGGATAAGCAGGGTGAATAAGGCCAAAAGAGTTAAATTCGCGAAAAAGCATATGAATGAGCCGAAAGCATTCTGGGAAAACGTTTTGTTTAGTGATGAGTGCAAGTTTGAAATATTAAATTCATCTCAAAGAAAGCGCGTGTGGACAAAACCAGGACAAGATTACAAAAAAGAAAACTTACAGCCTACCGTTAAATTCGGTGGAGGTTCACTAATGGTGTGGGGGTGTATGGCGGCAGCTGGGGTAGGCAAGCTTCATTTTATTGAAGGCTCTATGGATAAATTTGTTTATTTGAACATTTTAAAAAGTAATCTTAAAGCCAGTGCAGAAAAATTGGGTTTATCGAATAGCTTCATGTTTCAACAAGACAACGATCCAAAGCATTGCGCCATGATTGTGAAGGAATGGATCCTTTATAATGTACCTAAAAGACTTGAGACACCTCCACAGTCTCCCGACTTGAACTCCATAGAACATTTATGGGGGGGAGTTGAAACGTTCATTGTCAAAACGCGACATTTCAAATAAAGAAATACTGAAGAAGCATTTGCAAGGGGAATGGGATAAAGTAAACAAGGACTTAACAGCTAAGTTAGTACATTCGATGCCGCAGAGACTTAAAAGTGTTCTGAAATCCAAGGGCTGATCAATAAATTTCTCTATATTTATGTTGTTTTTTAATTCTTTGCTTAAATTTAATTAATTATATTTATATTTTTTCTTGGGCATAATGGGTGGGCCAATACTTTTGTGACCATCTGCATATCATCTTTGATACAATTGTATCAAAGTGACAACTCTGTTTATGATATCGCAATTTTTTTTATAATTTGCAAATCAGTGGAGATCGGGCAAATTTTCCGATAACACAAATTTTCGAGAGATAAAAAAAAACTGCAATTTACTACCGTGACAGCGAACGTCAGGAGCCTTCCCAAATCCAACCGAATCGGAATTCCACTGATCATGCCATGAAATTCCAGTAGCGCGCAATAAACTTGCTCAGCTCCAAACACCGAAATAATTGTTTTATAGTCGAAGGTACTTAAGCGAAAAAACCGAACATAAAACCAGAATTAATCCATCAAGCAGGCCCACCTCTAAGCCCCACAAATCACAAAATTACCACTTTGCTTCGGTTCTGATGGTTTTGTTTCGCACCCGCCGCACCACCGCTGACCCCCGCCCGAGCCTGGCTCGCTGCAGCCCTCTTGCCCTGCGCCGTGCTCCGGAACCGAATAATACCCGCAGTCACTCTGCACTAGCCAGGAATCCGCCCATGTAAACAATTTAACAAGAAAACAATTTTCGATCGTAGCCTACCTGCGTGTTAAATTAATTAGAAGACATGAAGAGCCACAAGACCCTCAACAACTTCAACAAGAGGGCAAAATGTCGATATACAGAAGTTCATATGCGAAGACGAAGAAAGGTTGCGGACTGAGCGAGCAGCGTTCTTACCTTCGATCTTTCTTCTTGGTCGATTTAAGTTCCTGAAGATGGAGAAGTAGGAGGCCTAAAGACTCTCATATGGATGACTTTTTGGGAATAATTTGTTCCGAGACTCGGAGATCTGTGGCCCGAAATTCTTTCACTTTTCGAGAGATGAGGAAGCAACCGCAATACAGCAACAGCCAAGCATACGCTCCGACCGATCTCTAAGTGGGGCGAAGGAAACAAATCCCGAAGATCAATGAAGAGATCATAGCCGCGGTTTTTCACGTGAAATAATGACCATCGAAATCATGACTTGAACATTTTGGGATGGTTTTCTTGTCAGATTTTTGTTAATAACTGTCAATTGGCTTCCAGTAGACGCAAAGATGAAATTGATTTCCATTGTCTAGCCCTGGGGTCTTGAGGAATTCTAGTTTTGCTTCTTCGGTTTTTTTTTTTTTTTTGAGTATTTTATTTATTTGGGTATGGTAGGAAACACCATCACTTGCTGGGCTTTTGTTATTGCTCGGATCAAGTGTTTCCAATACAACACTGGCGAGCTGGTAATGAAGTAGTCCATTGTGTAAGACTATGGAGGTGGATCTCAATGATAGAGATATTTAATCTTTGGCGCCAAAACCGTTTCGCATAGGCAGGTACTCGAAAATTTCTTAGTGGTAAGTGATAACTTATGATTATTTCTATTATATATTTAATTAAGCGAAAGTCTTGAATTTTCTGAATGTCGTTTGGGAAATTCGTGAATTCAAGTCATTGTGCATCTTTGAATCTTTGCAAATTAGACTTCTAGTGAAATCGGGTAAGATTTCGATTTCTCTCATAACTTTGGAGTAGATATTGTTTGTGAAAAATTAAATTAAATTCAATACGACTTTTCTACTAAAACTTTCATTCCGAACAGAGAAAGAGAGATGCACGTTCTTAGTAAAAAGTGTTTGATAGTATTTACTACATTTTACAGAATATGCCAGACACCAAAAGAGGCTCTCAATAGAATATACTATTCCCTCGTCGAACTTACCACTAATCAGCTCAAGATTCGGCTTATATTTATTTTTTTTTACAAAATTAACTATGAAAACAAATTGAACGATTCTGTATGATCCAGGAAATTATCCAAAAATCGCAATTTAAGGGAAATCAAAATCATCCGAAATTTGTTTCAAAATGTTTATAAAACTTTAATTATTGCAACTCTCGAAGGTCCTAATTGGAGGCATTCTACTACTACATCTCGTCATACTGCTGGACCATTTAAAAAAACCTAAATAAGTTGAATGTTTAATATTAACAAGTTTCACCGAACAGTGGCAAGAGCACTTCGTGCGACCCCCATTCAATCCTTGCGCATCGAAGCACGATTCACTAGCTTTGACGATAACGCCTTCTCTAGCTCCACCACACTATCTAGTAAAGCACACTACGAGAACATGACATTCTTGCAGACCCTATCCCTTCCCGATAAAAAGGCAAACTCACCTTATACTATCTAGAATGGCATCCCTACTTTTCCTACAAATTCAGACGCCATCACAAACAAAATTCTTCACTACCAACTCACTGTCGATATTTCGCTTATGGCATACCCCAAACACTCTACTCTAGCTTACGTTTACCATACCCTCCACAAACGTTCACTGGAAAACTCCCGCAATAAATTCTCTATACCGATAGTGCACCCATTCGCCCCTTTTTACGCAGTGGTTAAAAAAGGTTTAGAGCAACCAACTATGACTCTCCATCAAGCCCTTCAACCACAGTGCTCAGGAAGATTCGTCACCGAGACCATTCTGACCGCTTTCCAAATTGCTAATCTTCAGCAACAATCATATACACCGACAATCTCAGTATACTTCTCGCCCTTTTCAATCCCTATAATAAATGCCCCTCAGTCGCAACCGTCCGACACGCCTAGTCTCTATACCCCTTCATCTTCCTAGCCTGAGTTCCAGGTCATGTTGGTATAGTTATGAGGCTTCCGTGGCGTAGTGGGCAGTGTGCTTACTTTTCAGTCAATAGGTCGTGGGTTCGATTTCCATTCCAGACTGGATTTTAAGCACGAATTTTTCAGTTGCTACTGGCAATGAAAAAATTATTCGAAATAAAATGGGCAAACGGTGTAAAAGTGAAACAGTTCCACTTCAAAAAGGCCTAGATACTCAGTAGATGGATTTTGTTCGCTTTCTATCATTCATTCCCCCATAACAACTGCAAATATTTGTCAGTAGCAGCCAGTACAACTGAAAAATATATATCAGCTTCTCCACTCGTTACGGTCGTTCTCACTCCTCTTCCCCTACCTTCCTAATCTCATTCCTTCCCTCTATGACTGTGTTTGTGCATTACACATAAAGGCCGAAATTGCCCATAACACAGGTCATTCCGTAAAAAAAAAAAGTTGGCAGTGAAGCAGCAGATGCAGTAGCCAGAGAGGCCTTTGCAATACCTCTGGCTACAGAGTCCCATCTAATCATCTCCCATATTCATAAATATCATTCGCATACAAAACACTTGGTCAATCAACACCCCTTTTCTTCACTTCCAAAATGCCCTCATCCCATATACCATCCCTCTTACTCGCGACAGGACTGTATAACAAAACTTCGTATGCGACTCGGATCGACGCTGTTCAGCTGTGATTCCATCTACATCTTTTTTGATCTCATATAATCCGACTGGGCTACTTCAGCACAGACAGATCAAACTACGGAGGAATCACTGTATGTGATTACCATCCCAGCACTGTTCCAGAGATATCACCGCACAACGAATCACCAGTTGGCAATATGCAGTTATAGTGTTTGCTCCGAAGCATCCACTCACTATGATGGAGCTGGGTCATTACAGGTGATTTAAGTTACACTGGCAGTCCGAAAAATCACAGGTCGTCACACCACATTCTATCTCTACTATGTATATACTGTCGAACATTATCTTTGTCACTGTCCGCAAATCTCCAACAGTCGTCTCCTTTGTTTAGGCTCTAGATTCTTCTCAGAACTAGATGACCTCAAAGGCGTCAAACTTTCAAGCCTTCTTCGGCTCGCGAACCGTACCAACTGGCTAGCACAAGTGGAGTAACATCCACCTCATAATCAGTAGGGGTAGTACAATGGGCGATGTGGTTCTTCGAAACCACCCTCTTACTACCTAAACCTAAACCTATGTGTATACGAAAAGATCTCACTTAATTAAAAGTAGTTGGCAAGTAATCAACTCCGCCTAGGACGGTCCTAAGCCTGGTTTGAAAAAGGAGGAGAGAAGAAGACATACTGAATGGCCAGAAACAACAGTGGACCTCAGCAAGTAGACAAAGAATGTATATGTATAGTTGGACTTGCGGCATAGCTGGTGAGAACACCAACATATCCTATTCAGCTGAAAATGTCCAGCTGTGTCTGTGCGGTTAAATACAGACAGTTTGAAGATTCGGTGAAGAGCTAACAACCAGTCTCCATAAAAAAGCTTTTGTTACGGAACCTAAAGCTTTGCCTCGGATTAGACGGATTCAATGGAAATGACCCGGTACACGAAAAATTAAATCTGGAATGTACGATTCGTGTTCAAACCCACTCCCGGAACAAGTTTGATAAACTCAACATTAATGTTGTAACACTCCAGGAAACTAAATGGTTCGGCAGCGAAATAATGAACATGAGGAATCTTTAAAAGTGGAAAACCATCGTTTCCCGCATCGGAACATTCACAAAAGAACTTGGGCGTCTCCCGATGGAAGGACGTATAATAACATAGACCACGTTCTTATAGATAAAAGAACAGCCTTCAGCATCCTAGATGCAAGAATCTTCAGATGTGTTAACTACAACTCTGACCACTATTTGGTCAAGCTCTTATTCCTATGTCGAATAGAAAACAGCCAACTTACAAAACACCAACTAATACTTATATTCGACCTCGAGAAGGACGACTCCATCGCAGACACATACATATCAGTTTTAGGGAGACATTTTGGCAAAATATTCAATCATGACGAAATACCAATACAGCAGTGGGTGGTTCTAGGCCACCAAACACGGCGAAAGAAGAATATTCGATGATGAATGCCGAGATGCAATAGACAACATGAAGGCAGCTTACAAGCAATTCACTGAACGATCAACGAGAGCCAAGAAAGACATACTTGACGAACTTAGACGATTTGCGAACAAAAGTTGCAGAAAAAAGAAAAGGAAGCTTCTCAATGATGAGCTATGTAAAATGGATGAAGATCTTAAATCCAATAACATGAGAGCGACTTTCTCTCCAGTAAAACTGAAGATTTCAATCGAAAACTAGCCTTCGTAAGGATACAGTGGAAGGTATATTTAGCGATGCGGGGAAGAGATAAATACGAGATGGGGCACTATTTCCAACAGTTGCTTAACCCGAATTCATCATCAACTACTACTGTTAATGATCACCTGATCGAGGCACCTGCTGACGACGAAAATAGTCTCCTAACAGTCGAAAAAGTGAAAGAAGCCCGTAAGAAATAAAAGAAGGACAAGGCGTTGGGCATGGATGACATACTATTGGAACGTCTGAAAAGCGGGGGTAACGTTGCCTAGGAAATTCACATTATAGTGTCGTAAATCTGAACAAATGAAACACTACCTTGTGATTGGCGTAAAATCTGTATGTGTCCGATATACAAAATGGGCGACAAACTCTGCTACGAAAACTATAAAGGGATCTCAATACTGTGCTCATCTCATAAAATTTTGACAAAGATCATAGAGACCCGGATTAAGCCCTATACCGAAAAGATGATTGGAGAATACCAAGGTGGATTCAGAGCCGGACGATCAACTAAGGATTAATTATTCACAGTGAAACAGGTGCTTGAAATATGGAAATGTAGCAACGACGTGCAACAGATATTTGTAGACTTCAAGCAAGCATACAAGCACACGACAATATCAACAAGACTGTGCTGTACAACATAAGAATGGAATTAGGAATACACCTGAAAATCGTCCGACTGACATGGCTTACAACGATGAGCTTAGCACACCAAGTCAGGATCCAGAACGACACAACAAGCTGTCAAATACTACCCATGCTGAAGATTGGGGATGGCCTTGCTCCAACAATTTTTAATCTGGCCTTAGAATATGTCGTAAAAAACTCCCAATTGACACCAGATGAACGCTGCTATTTAAATTATCGCAGATAGTATCAACATAATGGCGTGATCACAACTAGACGCCAAGGAAGTTTTCGTTAATCTTGAAACAGTAGCAAGAGAAGATGGGATACGCATGAACAAAAATGAAAGTTATGGTGCAATTACGAAGAAACACGCCAATCAGACAAATTCTAACGGTAGCGTACTATAACAACTTCATATGTTTTGGAGCCAATCACTTAAAAATGGAATGAAATCAACAAAATTAAAATACGCATAGTGGTAGCAAAGAAGACATACTTCTCGGTACTTCCAATAATAAATGTATAGACGCGCATAGAGAAACGAAGCTATAATAACACCTGTATTCCGCTAAAGCATAGAAACGTCGTTAATACAAGCTTCAGAAAAAATGTGTTCACTCGTATCCTACAAGCAGTTGGTCCGTCTTTCCTTACAGTAAGGAGTTGAAATAGATGTAGGTTACTCCTGGCCGAATTTTGCAGACCGATTAACCTAATATCAGAGGAGTTTTTTATTCAAAAGAAAACAACTGCCGTTCCTCAAGGAAACGTAGTAATGCCAGTGATTTACACCCACCAATTTTACATGACATCGATCAGGATACGCTTGCAGACTATACGAAGTTTATAGCTTCTCACACTAACGACCAACCCAATATTGCAGAAATAGTTCATCTTACTAGAAGAATGAACGAAAAAATTTTGAATATTAGATCCCTAGACGAAATATAAGTGATTTTCTAAAATTCCGTCTGTCAATATTGGAACTGGCTTTAGTAATTGGCCATTACTGTCATATGTCATATTATTGAAGAGTACACTTATAAAACATGGAATGTCTTATTAAAGAGAATCACAAACAAAACATCTTAATAATACAGATAATCAGCTGTGGGGAACATAAATACAGTAACTTTTTGGCAGGGACACTTACTACTGTCGTAATTATAAGTACTCCTCAAAAGAGTAAGCGTTATTAACAGCTACGTATTAATATATTATCTTAGCTGCTCAAAGATCAGTTTGAAATCATTAGTCTTTACCACTTCTCTCCAATGTGCCGTCGTATGTGTCTTATTCGATGACTATCTTTTGCAAAATTTTGAAATATGCTGGCAAAAAATACGAAAAATATTTTTTACTGCCCCCGCGCAGAAGCGCAAGATGATTCAATTCCACGATCCTTTCGCTTAGTTATTTTATACACGTTTCATAATTGCGAAACTAATTATTACAAACATTCCATTGAGGTGTGTTTATTTTTCGCTATTTTCACCTTTTCCAGCCATATATACTTTAAAGAGCAAAATTTGCATTAACGCCACATGATCAACCCGCGCTAATACAGCCCGTCTCGGCTTAAGCTTGCTTTTCAGATATGGCTAACCAGCATCCGAGTTGATCAGTTGTTCACCGGTAATACCGAAAACCATTCATAAATCATTCATGGCTGCCGCCAGGTAAATAAATCAGCACGACGCGACGACTACAAGATTCGGTTTGGTTCGAGTCAACAATGCACGCCTAATTAATGAAAACGAAATCTTTGTAATGCGCGGCTTAAGATCCAAGTGGTAAGTAAGTTGCTGGTGTGCTGCTCACCTACCCCCGGCCCGGACTAGACTTGCACTATTGCGGGCTAAATGGCTGAGGAAATGTGTACTGTGGCGTGAGACCATTCCTGGAGTACCAGGTGCCAAGAAGTCGTGACAATTGACATAGCAGAATTATTAAACTTATTAACAAGCAGCACTCGTAAGTACGCGCTCCTAAGTAGTTGGAGAATGCGATCGGAGCCATCCAAACCGCCAACATGGTCTGGATGGCGGACGACCGGAAAGTCAATACAATAGTCTCAGTATGAAAGATTATGCACAATATTTATTTATTTCCAAGGACATTACCTTATTAATCTTAATTAATTCTAAAGCAATCGTGTAAATAATTATCCAATCCGAAAGTAAATAATTGCGTTGGTCAATTTGTTCAGAGGGTTCTCCAAGGTGGCGTCAATCTTATATTCGCCAATCGGGATCAAAGTTGGAACGAACGAAAGGTCCAAGGGCGCATTGATAATCGAATTATTTCCCTAATAATTTGCATCGTAGGTTAAGGCCAAAAAGTTATTTTTAATTATACCTTCAATGGACAAGCTGCATGTCCAACAGAAAATTTAAAGATGGTTGGAAGAACCCTTGCTAGAAAAGTGGATTTGGAAGTCCTGTCCATAGCCTTGCATAAATTTTCGTTAGCGTCTATCATCCACTTCTTGTACGTGCCGGAAGTTTTTCTGAACATGATAACGCGGACCTAAAAAAGAAAAATTCAAATCGAATAGTGTACTCTTAACTTCTCAATGCAACTTTTATTATTTAGACCTTGATTTCCGGTTTCACAAAAAAAAAATACAAACCGTCACATTATCCTGCGGCTCCCTGTAAAAGCAACCGAAAGTAATCAGCGTGATCCTCTTTCGAATCGTCGTAATATTACACTGACTGTTAAAGCACACATCAGGATTCGGCTGGCAATCCATTCGGTAGACCCGGATAGGTACGCCAAGCTGTAAACCAGGTAGATCTCTTTTCATATTTAATCTAGAATAAAACCTTAATTAGATCCTTACAATCATAGTTAACATGAATGCTGCCAGAATGTAAATTTCAATCTTTTCCATTTTAAGTTCGAACTAGAACTAAAGAGCTCGAGCATGGTTCATTTCCAATGTTTAACACACGGAGTGCAGAAGTAATGAGATAATTGAAGATTTTATGAGCGTAATTCAGTTAATAACTTTTTTATGTTTAGTCGGGTTGTTCCGGTCGACTGGGGGGAAAATTCGAAGACGTGTAATTGCGATATTTTAAATTTTTAATGCATTATTCAATGCATAGTTAGACAGTAATTCCAGGTATGGCTTTATTTATCTAATTACGAGTTTACAAACGAGTAGATACTTAAAAATATTTATTTCGTATCCAGTACATTTTACTAAATCAATGATAATTAAAATTATTAAGGGTATTATTATTTGCGTTGATTTTTGTTTTTGGAATTGAAATATGGTAAGCATGGTTAAGAATGATTTTTTTTTAAATGGATGGGATGTGTATGTATCTACACGGTTCAAAATGTTGGTGTAGTTTTAATAATTTTTAATGTACATATAAATTTATGCGAATTTCGTATAAAACCAGGCGTTTCATGTGCTATGAAAAACATAACAGGGCTACGAATACTCTAGATGAAATAGAATTTTTTGTGATCCCAAGAAATTTTGTATGGGGAGTGTTAGAAGGGATGATAGCATTGAACTAATTTTTCCCCATCATGCTAAAGTAGCTATAAAAATGTTTTATATAAACTGCTTACTCCAAAAATTGAATGGGAACTGAGAAAATTAGTGAGTTAGATTTAGTGAAAATGTGCAGTTTGTATAGGAGGTGGTAGAAAGTGTGGGGGGATTTTAGTGATTTTTTCAGAAATAACTAGAAATATTATAAAATTGATATCCATTAAATTTCAGACTAGTGCCATTCAAGAAAATCGATTTTTTGTGAAGTTGTAAGACCTTGTCATATTGTATGGGAGGGGGCAGAAGCAGTGAACCGACGCTGAACTGCTTCGATCCTATCTATGTGAATGGAATAAAATGGTGACCAGATAGGACTAGCATATTCTAGGATAGGTCGGACGAATGCACAATACAACATTTTCGTTGTAAAGAAATCATTGAACTCTTTCGATTGTCTCCTAACAAAACCGAGGATAGCGTTAGCTTTACCAGCAATGTTTACCAGCATCAAAGGTAAAATTACAGTTGAATAGTACGCCCAAATCACGTACTTTGTCAAAACGAAGTAAAGAGCATCCATCTACAAAATAGTCAAAATTCATTGATATTCTCTTCTTAGAGTACGAAACAGCAGTGCACTTATTGATGTTGAGATGTAAATTGTTAAGTAAGCACCAGTCATGAAAACACGAGATATCACTTTGCAATAATAGACAATCATTGCTGCTGGAGATAATCTTAAAGATTTTCGCATCATCGGCATAGAGAAGAATGTTCGAGTTAGAGATAAACGAACTCACGTCATTAATAAAGAGAAGGAATAGAAGTGGACCCAGATGGCTACCTTGCGGAATGCCTGAAGTACTAAATATTTCAGAAGATAAGACTCCACGAAAATGTACTTTGTGAATGCGATCACTAAGATACGACTTTATCCAAAGGACAAAAATATCATGAAAACCAAGCAGACCGAGCTTATGCACAAGAATATTGTGGTCAATTTTGTCAAAGGCTTTACTAAAGTCAGTGTATATGCAATCGACCTGCTGCCCGTTTTCGATAGCAGAAAGACAGAAGTTCGAGAATTCCATAAGATTAGTTACAGTGGATCTGCCTTTGACAAAGCCATGCTGGAATGATCCAATAATCGACTTGGAATGGAAATACATTACATCATACACAATGGATTCAAATAGCTTAGCGACACACGGAAGATTTGCTATAGGCCTATAATTAAAAAGAGATGATGTAAATCATCTCTTTTCCCAGACTTGAGCAAGGGCATTATAATTGAGTATTTCCATGACATAGGAAAAACTTCACTACGAAGCGATGTATTAAAAAGATACCCAAGGATAGGGGAAAGGGATAAACTACACTTTTCAATCACAGACGAAGGTACACCATCAGGTCCACTGGAGAAATTAATAGCAAGTTTATCAATGAATTTCAAAATAGTGGAGTCGTCAATAAAAAGATTTTTGGAACCATTGACGAAGACAGGAAACTCAGAGATGTATTGAAAGTTACCAACGGATGTTAGTGGCGTACTGCAATTAAAGGCAGTACGGAAATGGTCAGAAAATAAGTTACTAATTGTAGTAGGATCAGCACTGACAACATCGTTAAGAGACATACTGGAAGGATAACCATCAGAGTTTTTCTTAGAGTTGACAAAATTCCAGAATTGTTTCGGTTTATCTTTAAAAGAGTTTTTAACAGTAAAAAGGTATTGGTTATATGCAGCTCGAGACTGACTTACAAAACAATTACATAGGTTTATGTAATTTATGTAGTCCGTACCACTCCTTGAGAGCGAGTAAGTTTTCCAAGCTTTCGTTTTTCGATTTTTCAAATTAATTAAATCATCGTCAAACCAGGAAAACCTCCTGGTAGGTTTCGAACAAACTACAGGAATACAACGCAGAAATCAGCCATTTAAAATAGTGTAAAAATTAGAAGTGGCTTTCTCAACATCAGATTCATTCAACACAGGCGACCAATCGCAATTAGATATGTCAAGATTTAAAGTGTCAAAATCAGCTTCGGCGAAATTAAAATAAATACTAGCAATACATTTCGAGTTCGTAAATTCTGTCTCAGAGTTGAATGTTGCGTAAAGCGCATGATAAATAGGCAAGTCAGGCAGCAAAGGGCTGTGACATCTATCAACCGTCGTAAGGCTGGCATTAGATGAGAAGATCAGATCCAAAAATCTACCATGAGCATTCGAAATCGGACACACTTGGCAAAGTCCTGTAGCAAGCATGTTGTCTACAAAATGTATTTCGTGTCGGGCACAGGAGGAATACGAAGGCGTCATACAAACCTCATTATCATCAGAGCGTAGCCACTGTATTTGCGGTAAATTAAAGTCGCCCAGAATTAAAATATCGTCTGATGGATGTACATATATAGAAGACCAAGCAAGGTTTCAAACGCATAATAAACCGCATCGTAAACTGATGAATGTGAAAGCGATGTGATGTATACAGTCACAACATATAGCTTGCGGTTCCCTTGTGTTACAGCTACACACAAGAACTCTAGATTCTCGGTTCCTGGGACATCGATGATCGTAGAAGCAAACCGGCGACGAACGGCACAGAGAACTCCACCCCCAACCGGTGGATCAAGTAAGTTGGGGTGGCGGTCACGACGAAAAACTTCAAAGTCGGAATCGAAAAGCTGAGAATCTCTGAACTGACAGGACAACCATGTCTCGCAAATGCACACGATATCAAAGGAACAAACAGCAGCGGCGAGATATAGATCCAGAGTCTTCGTACGCATCCCGCTTGCTGTAAGATATCGAGATAGAGCTTGCCCGTTTTTTGACGATGGATTTTGAGATGATAACCGCGAAAGACGATTTCGGGGCAAAAATTCACGGACGATAGCAGATTTCGGCCATAGTTTCGATGACACTATATGGGCAAAGCAAGCGTCCGGCAGAACAACCTTGAATGAAGACACTCTCGCGCCAACATCGCAGGATATAGGAGTAATTTTTCTACAAGATACTAAGTCCGATGATAAGTCAACACTTGTACAGCGTAAGATACCAAGAACGTTGTCAGTAATTTCCTTCTCCGTGGTGTCAGATGCTAAGCGCGATACAAAACGTAACTTTGTCTGTTCAGCGGCTCGTAAAGTGCAGCGAAAGTCTTTTGACGTAGTCGAAGCTTCAGGCACAATATCCGTTTTGCTGTTGTCGTAATCAACCTCAGTAGCTCTACGTTGTGGCGCATTATCAGATTCAGGAACATTCTCTTTGTTCGATTTATCACATGATGGGAAGGCACCATTGTCATCAACATATAGATTCGGCCGTAAATTGGCTTAGAGTATTTAAGGAGAAAGTACAGTTTGTACGGGACGTGGTGAAAGGCGTGGAGGAATTGAAATTATTTTTATGCAGTAAATTGAAATCATAAAAATAAAATATTCCAAACTAGAAATCAATAGCTTTCATACTTTTCTTGAAAATCCGTTTATAGTCAAATTCCGAACTTGAGTCATTTTGTATGGGAGGGAGTAGAAAGGTGGAGCGATTTGGCACGTCCACGAGCTTAACCTAACTTTTGACCAAAAATAACGTGTATAAGATTTGAGTTAGTTACTTGATCGCGTTCTCAAGCTGGAGATCGATCGGACAGGCAGACGGACGGACAGACGAACATCCGGTTTCGCGATTTTTGAGCGATACCAAATATTTCGATACCCTTGGCGACTCTGCGCGATTAGTATTTCTTGGCGTTACAAACTTTAGAACAAACTTATTGTTGCATGTTAGCCCTAGTCAAATATCCGCTGTTTTCCACTGTACTCATTACTTGCTTATCATCAAACTAATGCGCGCGTACGAACACCTTAAAGAACGCTATACGACTGGAACAGAATGTTAACTAGCAAACTACACCGACAGGAAAAAGAAACGAAAAACATCGGAATAATTCCGAATATCGATTAGAATGTTCAACAACAACAACAACAACGAAAATAGGGAAAAGACTCCGAGATGACCGATGACGAACGTCAGCGATCGGGTGGTCTCGGGCAATGACGAAGTGATTGATGGACGGCAAAGAGAAGCGGCGACTGCGATCGGATAAACTCGGGCGACGTAGGCTTAGACTCATATCTCCGAGATCGTTAAAAATAGAAAGTTCGTTTTTTATTACCAAAATTTTGGGAGTGTAAGGGGGAGGCGAGATGAGGGAAAGTGTCGAAAACTGCACTTGTTAATATCTTCAATACGAATGCAGAGAGAAAGCTGACACTAGAAAAAAAAACAAAAATAATTTAATTTTACTTTATTATTCTAATAATAAAGTATTGTGATCGACACAAGAAAAAAAAAACATTTGCTATCCTGAAAATTTTTTTTCGCGTTTCATGACTAAATTAGTCTAAAAATGTCCCGCCATACGCCGTACATATGGACTCATATCTCCGAGACCGTTAAAGGTAGAATATTCGTTTTTGGGTGGATTGTTGATTGGGAATTTTTGAATTTTGGCGGTGGTGTTAAGTGGAAGGTGGAGGCGGGGGAGGGAAAAAGTCGAAAACTACACTTGCTAATATCTCCACCACGAATGCAGATAGAAAGTTCAAAATCCGTAGAAATATAGAGAGGGTTGTGGGACAAACTTTAAAAATAGTTGATTTTTTTATCCATTGGCGTCCAAAAAGGGGGGGCTAAAAACAAAGTGACGGCCGAATTGTTTTTTAAAATAATTATATCTTCGAAATTACTTATCGAAAAACATTCATATCTTAGGACCATTAAGGTGGCATATAGTTTCATGAGAATCAGCTTAGAGAGTTGCTAATTTTTGTAAGGTGGAGGGTGAGGGTGGGTGCAAACAAAAACACTTAAAAATTAATATCTCAACTATCTTTTAAGCTAGGTAATTGAAACTTAAAACATATATTAATCTGTACAACGAACATACAAAAAAATTTATAAACTGTGAAAATAATAGTAGTGGGGAAATGGGGGGCATTGGAAAAATGGCGCACTTTTCAAAATTACATATCCTTATATCTCAAAAAAGAGTTCAGATATCAAATCGAAAATTTGTCAGATTTTAGAACTACATAATGGTTAATTTAAATTTTTTAAGATGTAAGGGAAGGAAGGTGATAAGCAAAAATGTCGAAAATTTTGAGAGATTTTTTTAGGGTTCTGGTGAAAGATACAAAGTCTAAATTTTGCATGTGGATACGTCTATTTGATGTACATAGAAAAATAATAATAACTTGATCCATAATTGTTATAAACCGACCCCCCGGTCTAACGTGCACAAGGTGTTTCATGTGCATTGAAAAAACACATAAACTGAAAATTTTTGAGTGAAATTTTACGGTAGAAACTTGAAAATTTGCGAAATACATTTAAAAAAAATCCCTAAATATACGAAATATTAACTGGTCGAAACCCTTTAAAACTTCTACCCCCTCCCATACAAAATTATTTTTTCGACCATTTTTAAAAAATCAATTATCACCTAACTATTAAAAGCTATCAATTAGAAATTTTGCATAAAAACTTACAAAATAATTGAAATAAAATTACGTTAAAAGTTTTGTAATCGCACTTGCCCTTCTACCCCCTCCCATACAAAACTATGATTTCGACCAATTTCATTAAATCAACTGCATATTGACTTTCCACTCATCCGCAACTTGTTCCAAGAATAATAAAGTTTCGCCCGACTTGTTGGCAGTTTATTTGTATTTAGAGGGGTCCGTATAGAGGAACAAATTGTTGGCCGAATTCTATTTGCAAGTGGTTATATCTTCGGAATAACTAAACGCAATTTTTTTTTGGTAAGTAGGTAGGGGTGTTCTTTATTGTTATATCAAACATTGACGCGGTCTATTAATCAGTTTGCTTGCAGCAGCTCGTTGAATGGGTACACCTCAGTAGTCCACGGCGATTTTTACAATGGATAAAAATATGGAACAAAGAGTTTGTCTCAAATTTTGTGTTTCCAATCAAATTTCGTGTGCAGAATCATTGCGAATGTTTGAAAAGGCTTACGGTAATTCAGTAATATCAAAAACACGAGCCTTTGAGAAGTTCAGTGCCCTTAAGGACGGTTAAGAGATCGTCGTAGACATGCCTCGTTCTGGACGACTTCCGATTTCTGAAACTAACGAAAACTTTCAAAAAGTGATGGAAATGGTGCTCAAAAATCGTCATACCAATATTAAGGAGATAGAAGAAGAGCGCGGCATCCCTCGTGAGTCCATTCGTTTGATTTTGGTGGATACTTTGGCTGTGAAACGCGTCCTTTCTCAACTCTTTCCAATAAAGCTGAACTTTCTTTAAAAAAATTACCGTGAACAGGTCTCCTTGGACATTCATGGAGCGCATCATAACTGGTGATGAGACATGGGTCTACGAGTTTAACATGTAAATCAGTCAACAACAGTCGGAATAGAAAAAACCACGCCAAAGCTGCATAAAAATCAAGACGATGCTCATTGCTTTCTTTGACATTCGAGATTTGATCCATCACAAATTCGTTCCGGAGGAACAAAGGGTGAATAAGGAGTACTATTTAATCATATTGAAGCATTTGCGTGAGCAAATCCTTGAAAAACGGCCGGAATTGTGGAAGGAAAATTCATGGATTTTCCACGATGAAAATGTGCCATCGCATTGAGCCTCAATTGTGACCGAATTTGAGACCAAAAAAGCAACGAATTCCATCAATCAACCACCGTATTCACCAGATTTGACTCTGAACGACTTTTTCCTATCCTCGAAACTGAAATTACCGCTCCGTGGAACCTGTTTTCAGTCGATCGAGGATATAGAACAAAAATAGCCGTGGACTACTGAGGTGTACCCATTGAACCAGCTACCGTAAACAAACTGATGAACAGACCACGCTGATTTTTGGAGTAATAATTAAGGACAGTCCTACCTGTTTACCAAAAAAAAATTTTGAAATATCATTCCCCAGAGTAATTTTATTTACAAAGTGCCCTTAAGTGTGCTCAAAATTTCAAACTGTTACATCTCAAAGTTCCTTTCAGATTTAAAGTTGAAATTTTGTTAGATTATAGAGCTCTCTGATCTATAGCCTGACGACTGTAATCCTATCCAAGATTGGTTACCAGCTGAAGAGACTGTTACTCTCTCTCGGTGTAGGGATGACCGGCACGTCATTTTTGGGTTCAAACTTAGGACCAACGTACATAATGGTGTTTCCGGTGGAGTCTCGTTCTTGTCTTGATCTTGGCCACCTGACCTTAAGCCCAAGATTTGAATGTTACAGGTCTTTTTTCACGGACGATTACTGGTTGACGGTGTATTCCACAGGGGGATTGCCATACAAATGTCGATGAGTTGCCACATTTGTCTTAGTAGATCGACGAAACGTTGGAGAATTTTCGAAAGTTTAACGCCATAGAAAAACTCGCACAAAAATTTTTGTTTCACGGTCCTGCACAGGTGAATTGTGAAACGAGGAAAATCGCAAACAAAAAATTTTTTTTAGATTTTTACACAATCAACCGATTTCTTCAATGGCACTACAGCCCAAATCGGACTTCAGCCTGCTGACCTTCAGGTTCCTTAGCATTTCATTTGTTAATAGCGATCGCCCGCGACTTTGTCCGCGTAAGAATCGCAAAATAAGCAATTTTTGAGAATGTAGTTAGTAATACATTATGTGGGATATATAATCCGATTACTTTACTGGCTCTTTGAACACAATGTTTTATATTTTGTTAGAATAAGAACCATAAATTATTAATAATGATAGCATGATACTCGCATTTGCATGGGAGAGGCTCATGATAAAATCAATCTCGTGATTTGAGATCATATACGTATTGAAGAGCATTTAGGACATGTGAATAATTATAGCTTGTGTTAATTAAAAAAAAAACTCAAATAAAATAACATTAAGCTTGAAAACCTAACAGGACTACGATTGTGCGTAGATGAAATCGAAATTTTTGTGATATTAGGAAATTTTGTATGGGAAGTGGCTGCATTGAACTAATTTGTTTCACATCATGCTAGAGTAGCTATAAAAATGTTATGTACCAAATTTAAGCTTCAAAAATTCAGAAGGTACTGAGAAACTTAGTGCATTGAATTTAATGAAATTGTGCTATTTGTATGGGAGGTGGTAGAAGGAAAGGGGGGTTTTGGTGATATTTCAAGAAACAACTATAATCATCATGCAATTGATATATTTTAAATTTCAGGTCTATATCATTCACGCTTTTTAAGAAAATCTAATTTTTGTAAAGACGTAGAATTGTGCCACATTGTATGGGATGGGGTAGAAGGAGTGAAGCTACTCGGTTAATTTTTTCCCGATAATTATAATGCTAATTTAGGATAGAGTACGAAATTTGAGCTCCATGAAAGTTATATGTACTGAGAAAATTAGCTTAGAATATTTCATGAAAAAGTGCAGTTTGTATGGGAGGTAAGTGGTGGAAGGAGTAGGGGGTTTTAAGTGACTTTTTGAGAAGCAACTATAAGTCATGGAATTGTGTCATATTGTATGGGAGGGGGTAGAAGGAGTGAAGCTGCTCGGCTAATTTTTTCTCGATATTGATAACGATGCTAATTAAGGATAAAGTACAACATTTAAGCTCGATGAAAGTTACACGTACTGAGAAAATTGGTGAATAGCCTTTCATGAAAAAGTGCAGTTTGTATGGGAGGTTGTGGAAGGAGTGGGGGGATTCAAATAATTTGTATACCATAGGTCACATTTCCGATAAAAATAGTATGTTCTAAATTTCAAATGATTTGTCTTAATGGTTTTGAAGAAAATTTGATTAGTATATATTTTTGAAAATGAGTCATTTTGTATGGGAGGGGTGGAAGGCATGAAGGTATTGAAATAAGACCACACGCAGATTACATCTCAATGCACATCTAACAAACTGTGAAAGTTTCATTACAACCGGTTTAGCCGTTTTTGCGTGAAAACCGGAAAGACTGACAGACAGACAGACAGAAAATTTTTAAAAACGTTTGTTTCTGCTTAGTTATTGCTAAAATAAAGCAAAAAACTTATTTATAGCCATTTATAAACAAATACAATTATATTTATATGTATAGATTGTGAAAGGGTTGTTGGCCCTTCGCATAACCTTTTATCTTTCGCAGGTTGAGGTTGCCAATATATACCCACGGAATTAGTATGCTGAAATTATACGTCGACCGAGATTTGAACTCGCGACCTTCACCCCGTAGTACAACGTGCTATCCCTAGCTCTTCAACCGATTTGAAATGAGAAATTAACGTTTGCTCGTTGTCATACGTTCTGCTAAGTTGAGCCACGTCGCGGAAAGTTGATGTGCCTGAGGCATTATCTATTTTACTACGAAAGAGAATAATGGGTAATATAAAAGTTAGAATAATGAACTGTACTCGGGCCTTAAGTTTGAACTTTTAACCGTTATGCTATTGTTTATTTATTATAGTTTCGAAATATCATGTCATGAAGCTAAATGTTGAGTTGTTAAAAAAAATTTTAGTTCAAACGATTTTCTAAGATTTTTCTGTCGCCTTGTACAGATTTTCCAAATTTTCTTAATGCATCAGAAATAGCCTTCTATGACATGACTTTCGGTATTTGTTCTTCAAAATAATTGAGTTTATATATTTTCGTAATCAGTAGCGTTTCGAGACCAGTAACAATCCACTAAGTGGCCGGAGTAGCTATATACTTATCTCTAAATCATATCTGACATTTTTGACTTAATTAAAATCACTTCGAGAGGAGGAAAATCCATACAATTTAAAAACTCTTTAATTTCGTGATATTAGCATCCGTTTCTATTAATTTCAACTAACAATTCTCCCACAATAAATAATTCCTGTAACTAAACGTAAAAGAAATCTCACAAGACATTTTCATTAGTAAATAGTCGCATATAGTTATCATAATCGGACCACATCAACTACATTACACTAATCTCATACAAAATTAATGATGTGTGAGTTGATCGTACCTAACAAAACATTTTTCTTGCTAAATTTAAATAACCAGACCATGGAAAATAACTTAAAAAAAACTTGAAGATACATTTAACATTCCATGACTTTGTTAAGCATTTCACTCTTAACCGAATAAGTGACCCGGCGCGATATTCTTATCTGCATAAATGTATGTATGTCACTAATAAATAACATAAAAGAAAAAAAAACGCTGTCTGCACCCAGGGCATATTAATTCAAATTTAGGCGCGAGTTTCGAAACCCAGGCAACTCACTCACCTATGCGATGTAAATAAACCACAATATGATACTCTATATTTGCTCCCGTGTTCACTTTAGTACAGAATTCGTAAGATGGCCTGGGCTATACCTATACCTGGCAAGGTAAAAATTTTAGTCTGCCATCTCCCACGAGCTAGCAGACGTAAAATGGATCACGTTATGGTCAAAGATACGGAACGTCCTCATTATCATAAGTAAAGAAATAGATACAATTGGACAGAGCTAAATGGATATGACAACATTGGACACGGCTTTGTTATGTAATAATTGTTGTAATTAATATTTATAAGAAATTATGAGATAATTTATTTGTATTTGTTCAGTTAATGCTAATTGAGTATTTCTTGTGAGATTTTAGGAAACGAATTATAAATTATGCGACTGGCTTTTTTGTTTGTAGTCAATAACGGTTTTTGGTTTTTTGAACAGAAAGACTAACTTCAATATCAATTTATCGTCATAGTACTTTTGTCTGGTCGCAACTGAAAGTTTGCACTGGGCAGTAGATGCAGACAATTTAAGAAAGGCAATTCTAATGTATTTATAATGTAAGGATCGAGCCAACATTGTTATTTTGCAAGAAACAATTCACCATCTTCTAGTACACTATATTACAATAAATACAGCTCATCTTGATCGGAAGAGACTCATATATTTTTAAGATACATATCGCCTCCTTATTCTTGAAGAAGCTTGTTACGCTCCACCTATAATTACCTTTATCAGCGAAATCCAAAGTTTTTCTGTATACAACATTATAACTACATGTAATAAATATACATGGATTAAAACTTCATATTCATCTTGAAGCAAGTGTTTTGTCTTGTACCACTGAAGAGAAGAACAAGTGCCCAACTTAAACCCTACCTGTATATCTCATCTCTTCCATAAAATACATCAAAATGTCAAAATATTATCTAGGCCCTCAATCGAGACTGCGATTTTATGTTATCGGTGATTTTCTCCTTCCATTGGTTTGGATCACATACGCCATAATCTCGTGCATAAATTACTCGCGAAAAGTAACATCAAAGGAGAATTATTCTGTTCGAAGTTTCTGGGACATTGTCCCGAGTTTGATAATGCCTTGCTAAGAAGAAGTATACGTCCTATTAAATAAGATAATAATGAAAGTCCTCGAGACATCGTTTTAAGTTCTGTTTTTTTTTTTTTTTTTTAGTGGCAATCAAATATTGATGTATTGGCAATATTTTATAGAAACATATGTTTTTATCAAATTTTGAATCTCGTATGTCGAAGAAAAGCCGAATCTTGATGAAGTTGAGTTATACTCTATGCACTTCATTATTATATATATTTTTAAAATATAAATGTAATGTAAATAAGTAAGAATAGTTAGCGTTATGCAACATCGATTTACTATCGCCTAGAGATCTTGCAGAAAAGTTCAGTTAATTGAGGTTTGTATTACCTTGGACTACCTGCACACGTTTATAGGTTAGTAGCTATTATAGCTAGGGTGTAGCCTAGTGGGTTGCGTGTTGGTCTTGTAATGCGAAGGTCGTGAGTTCAAGTCACGGTCAGCGCAATATATAATTCCAGCATATTCCCTGCCTCGATATACCTTGGTTTTGTGAAGGGCTAATAACCTTTCCACAAAAAGTAATGAATAATGTTAAGGAACCTGCATGTCAGGAGGCCAAGGTATGATTCAGGCTGTAGCGCCTTTGTAGAGAATGTAGAAGTTATTAAGCAGTATACTCCGAAGTCTTGAATTTTCTGGATAGTAAATGTGATTGTGCACTCCTAGATGATGAAAATTCCGGTTAATAACAAGAAGCACGGCTTGCAATAATATGGCACTCAACTACTGTCGATTCCAGAAAATGTATGGAGTGGTCATTTTAGTCTGAAGTGCATGAAAAGATCAAAGCGATCTAGGAAGTAGGTGAGAATAAATTATTTTGCGTTCATCCCATTTCGTGCTTGAAATTTGCCTCTTTGCAAGAAACCATTAAGAAAGGGTAGCGTGTTGGTTTACAATGAAAAGGTCGTGATTTCAAAACCCGGTCGACGTATAATTCCAACACACTACCTGCCTGGGTATACCTTAGTTATCTCAATCTACGAAAATGAAAATGCATAGATAGAGGGTTGTACGAAGGGCTAACAACCCTTCCACAATAAGTAATGAAAAAATATTAAGGAACCTGAATATCAGGAGGCCAATGCCCGATTTGGGCTGTAGTGCCATTGTAGAATTAAGAAAACATAACAGGACAACGAGTGTGTGTAAGGCCCTATCATACGATAGAATAGAAATATTTGTGATCTAAAGAAATTTTGTATGGGGAGTGGTAGAAGGGGTGACAGCATTGAACTAATTTCTTTCACATCATGCTAGAAATGGCAAGAAGAGGTGCTAACCTTGAACTAGATTCCGCAGAAAACTTACCACTGCCCATACATACCGCTAAAGACTCTATAGACGCGCTGATGAGAAATCAAGCCGAAACCAGGTGGAAAAGTACCACAACCTAAAAAATTAATGTGGAATACGAGTGACACGAAGAAGACAAAACTCTTACTATCATTAACCAGGAAGCAATGTGCGAAAGTAGTTGGGAACATTGCCTTGTTGGAGCATATGCTTACAGAATGGGTTTGGTAACGCATGATCTCCGTAGGAATTGCAAACAGCCACGGGAGAGGGAGACGGTGGAACACGTGTTGGTCAACTGTCCGGCTCTTGCTACAAGATGGCTTAAGACCCTCGGCGTATTGGTTTCCGGCGACCTCAAGCAGGTCTCGAGCTGCTGTATGCGCAATCTGTTGAATTTCGCCGCGGCAACTGAAACCGTTAAGCTCAATAAGGCTGGATAATACAGATTAGATTTTTCTCAAATTCATATGGTATCACTATGGAACTAACCTAGATTAGCAATAAAAAAGTTTTATACAAAATTAAGGCTTCAGGAATTAAACATGTAGTGGAAAAATAAGTGTATTAGATTTAGTGAAATTGTGCAGTTTGTATCAGAGGTGGTAGAAGGAGTGGAAGGTATGTAGTGATTTTTTAAGAAATAAATGCGAACATTATGTAATTGACATCTTTCAAAATTGAGACCAGAAACATTCATACTTTTGAAGAAAATCGATTTTTTATAAATTTGTGAAATCGTCAATTTGAATGGGAGGGGTAGAAGGAGTGAAGCTAATCAAATGTTTTTTTTTTGGATCCCAATAATGCTAATTAAGCATTCAGCATAAAACTTTGGCACGATAAATGTGATACCTACTGAGAAATATTGTTTAAAGTATTTTATGAAGAAGTGCAGTTTGTATGGGAGGTGCACAGTAAAAAATAATCTAGTTAAATTTAACTAGAATGGAATTTAGTTCAGAATAAAAACTAAAATAGCAATTCTTTTCATTCAATGAACTGATATTCTAGTAATACTAACTAGTGATTCCTAGTAAAATTGAAAACTAAACTAGAATGCAATTTTTATACTCTAGATGAAATCTGAGAGTATTATAAGTTAGCTCTAAGGTTTGTAACGCTAAGAAATAAGGCTCGGAGAAAAAAATGAATGATACAGAAGTTAATGTTATCACTCAAAAATCTCAAAACCGGATGTCCGTCTGTCCGTCTGTCCGTCTGTCCGTCTGTCCGTCTGTCCGTCCGTCCGTCTGTCCGTCTGTCCGTCTGTCCGTCTGTTCGCTCTCTAGCTTGAGAACGCGTTGAGCAAGATTGTTCAAATTTTTTACACGTCGTTTTTGACAAAAAAAAAAGGTCAAGTTCGTGAACGAGCCAAATCGCTCCACCCCTTCTAACCCCTCCCATACAAAATTACACAATTGCGCAATTTGACAATTAAAGGGTTTGCTCAAAAAGTATAAAAGCTATTGGCCTGAAATTTAGAATATATTACTTTTATGATAATATCAATCTACCGTATAAAAATTATGCGTGTCCTCCCCCTCGTTCTACCACCTCCCATACAAACTGTACTTGTCATGAATTACTCTAAGCCAATTTACTCAGTGCGTATAAAATTTAGCAGGCTGAAATTGTGCACCAAATATTTATTTAAAATTGTTAGTAAGGTGAAAAAAAATTAGACGATTAGCTTCACCCCTTCTACCCCCTCCCATACAAAATGACGCAAATTCGCAATTTAACAATAAATTAATTTACTCGAAAAGTATAAAAGCTATTAGTCTGAGTTTTGGGGCATATTACTTTCATAATGATTTAAATCTACAGTAGAAAAATTATTTACGTCCTTCCTCTCCTTCCACCCCCTCCCATACAAACTACACTTTTTCATGAAATGCTCTAAGACGATTTTCTCAGAACATATAACATTTATAGAGCTCACATTTTGTAATAAATACTTAATTAGTATTATCACTAAGATCAGAAAAATATATTTGATTAGCTTCACTGCTTCTACCCCCTCCCATACAATATGACACAGTTTCACAACTTCACAAAAAATCGATTTTCTTGAAAAGTATGAATGGTACTAGTCTGAAATTTAAGGTTTGTCAATTTTATAATATTCCTAGTTATTTCTGAAAAAATCACTAAAATCCCCCCACTCTTTCTACCACCTCCCATACAAACTGCACATTTTCACTAAATCTAACTCACTAATTTTCTCAGTCCCCATTCAATTTTAGAGTAAGCATTTTGTATAAAACATTTTTATAGCTAATTTAGCATGATGGGGAAAAAATTATTTCAATGCTATCACCCCTTCTAACACTCCCCATCCAAAATTTCTTGGGATGACATCTAGATTATCGTAAGATTGCGCTTTATGCGCAATCGTAGCCCTGTTATGTTTATAGCTACTTTAGCATGATGGGGAAAAAATTAGTTCAATGCTATCATCCCTTCTAAGACTCCACATACAAAATTTCTTGGGGTCAGAAAAAAATTCTATTTCATCTAGAGTATCGTAAGATTGCGCATTACGCGCAATCGTAGCCCTGTTATGTTTTTTAACTTGAAATTCATTTAATTTCAATTTTATTGAGTTTCTGTTTTCATTAACTAGAAAAGCAATTGATCGACATTATATGAAAGCAGTAATAAGTTTTTTAGTTGATTTCATTGAAAATCTAGTGCAAGTTACCTGCTTTTCGTTTAAATTTAACTAGAATTTCAGTCAATTTCAGCTGTTTTTCATTAAAAATGAACGAAAAGAAATTTTCGGTAATACTTCGCTTGTTTTAGCCAGTCGAAGCGAAATCTCCGTACACAATGGATGTGGATGATTTTTATATACAGGGTGTTTGGTACTCCGAGGTCCACCTTGTAAGGGGTTATTCCTAGATATATTTGGAGAAAAAATTGTTCCACGGAGATGGTCAATTTTCAATATCCGCGGGGATACAGGGTGACCAAGAAAAGTGTTTCGGACCTGTACCCTCACTCACTGAAAACGCTATATCTTGAAAACTAATAATCGCATTTCAAAGTGTTATAACTTGTTTTTTAGGGAATCAAATTACCTTTCATTTGGTGTAATATTCCGTATTAAACCTGTACCCAATCCTGAGGTATTTGCTTCAGACCACAAATTTTTGATACTTTGACCCTCAAAATTCTGTGATCAATGTAGTTTTTCTCAAAAAAAACGTATTATAAAAATGTCATTTTAATGTTATTTTTTATGTGCCATATTATTGCCTACAAAAGATAAATACACTTGCATTGCATAAGTTTCATAGTTTAGCAAAAACTATCATTTCAAGCTAGGGTGTAGCCTAGTAGGTGGCGTGTTGATCTTGAAATGCGAAGATCGTGAGTTCAAATCCCGGTCGACGCAATATATAATTCCAGCACATTGCTTGCTTGTATATACCTTGGTTACCTCAATCAACGAAAATGAAAAATTCGTAGAAAGAGGGTTGTGCGAAGGACTAACAACCCTTCTACAATAAGTAATATAAAATGTTAAGGAACCTGAATATCAGGAGGCCAAGGTCCGATTTGGGCTGTAGTGCCATTGTAGTGCCATATAGAAGTATAGTCCAATAATTTAGCACTTTTATCAAAAAAAAAAGAATGTGTTGTTCAACACTCTCCGCTTGAACTAAAAGTACTTAAGAATGGTTTTTATGGTTTATTTCAAATTTCCATAATTACAATAAATGTTCAAAATGGCTACCTTCATTTTGAATGCACGCTTAAGCTCGTTTTGCCAGTGTTCTCTTTGTGTTCATACTCCTCAACTGCTGCCTTACTTCTGTTGCTGCCGCATCGATTCTGGTCTTTAGATCCTGGAACGTTACTACTTCCGTTGCGTAGACAAGGTCCTTCATCCGTCCCCATACAAAGAAATCCATAATAGTTAAATCAGGAGATCTTGCAGGCCAGTGTATCGGTCCATTTCTACCGATCCAGCGATTGCTATAATTGGAATTTAACCAATCTCTGATTTGTCGGCCGTATTGAGCTGGAGCACCATCGTGTTGGTAAAACATGAAAGCCAATCGTTGCAGTGGCACAGCATCTAATAACTCTTGTAGATCATTTGTCAAAAACTGCAAGTAATTGGAACTATTTAGGGTAGGCGGAAGCCTAATAGGACCTATAAAATCGTTGCCAATCACACCTGCCCATAAATTGACAATGAATCTGTGCTGAAATGATGCCTCTCTTCTTATATGTGAACTGCTCTCAGCCCATGTGTGTAAGTTGTGGAAGTTTGTGATACCGTCCCTGGGGAATTGGGACTCATCAGTCCAAAGAATGTTGTTCATAAAATTCTCGTCACTTAGTTGTCGTTCAAGGAGCCAATTGCAAAACTCCATCTTTTTGGGCAAATCAATGGGTAACAGCTCCTGCACTGGTGTGTGGTGGTAGGGATGCAGCCATTCTGCTTTTAGGACACTCCAAACTTTCCACGTAGAGACGTTTAACTGCAATGCCAAACGATTGATGGATCATTTTCAACTGCATATAGTATTCCTTCATCGATTGGAACAGCGATTATCGGCGCAGGATTTGCATTTACTCTGCTTGTCCTAACGCTGCCTGTTTCCCGAATTCTTCTGTAAACGTCTTAAAATACTCTCCTGTCAGGTATCCGACGATTAGGAAATCTCTGATGATACAAAGATCGCGCCGCTCGTGTGTTTGCCTGACACTCTCCATAAACGAAAATGATGTCTGCATATTCTTTATTCGAGTACTCAGGCATTTCGAAAATATTTTCTAAATTTTAGTGACACCTTCTACTTTTAATAATGTAACTAAAACTGATAAAAAAAAGAAGTAAGATTTGCTTTTATACGCTTTTCATTTTGTTAGGTACCCCATTAAAAAAGGCAAAGTGCTACACCTAGTTGTGTTGAAACTCATTTTAATTTAATTCATTTCCTCGATATTTTAATACTAATTAAAGGACATTCATCGATAATTTAAAAAGTAATTAAAGGACACAAAGAATCTTTCAGTTTAACAACATTTCCGTTAGTTTTTTTAGAACGAGGGTTGGTTTATGGCATATTTTATTTTTAAGCCATATGTATTTTCGCTTATTACCTGGAAAACGGGAAAACCTAAGTCATAAGTATGTATGCATCTTTTGTAGGCAATAATATGGCACATAAAACAACAACATTAAAATGACATTTTTACAACGCGTTTTTTTGAGAAAAACTACATTGATCACAGAATTTTGAGGGTCAAAGTATCAAAAATTTGTGGTCTGAAGCAAATACCTTAGGATTGGGTACAGCAACAATACATGCTATTACACCAAATGAAAGGTAATTTGATTCCCTAAAAAACAAGCTATAACACTTTGAAATGCGATTATTAGTTTTCAAGATATAGCGTTTTCAGTGAGTGAGGGTACAGGTCCGAAACACTTTTCTTGGTCAACCTGTATCTCTGCAGATATTGAAAATTGACCATCTCCGTACAACAATTTTTTTCTCAAAATATATCTAGGAATAACCCCTTACAAGGTGGCCCTCGGAGTACCAAACACCCTGTATAATTACTTGCTATCGACATAAATTGTTAGTTATTTTAATAGTTTGTGGAATTTTTGAAATTGATTTGTTTTATTTGCGGGATATCTGTTGAAGGATTCTTTATGAACTTAAAAGTTCATTTCATTACATGTTGTAATGTTCCACTTAATAAAAGTGACGCGAAAATTAATTTGGTGTGCAGTGAAAATAATTGCAATTGCATGTTTTCATCATTTAAATCTTTTTTAAAACACGTTTTTCAGAAACATTGTGCACAAAATACAAATACCTCGCGAATTTCGAGTGAATTTAGTTTTGAAAATAGTGATTCTAATTTTCCTGATACAGAGCAAATTCGCAGAAGCGATGTTAATGAAAAAATTGAGTCCATAGTAAATAGTGCCTTCATTGAACTTAGATCTTTAGCGAGTATTCCAGAATCAACTATAAAGCTCGTTTGGGACAAATGCCTTGAAATTACGCAAGAAATCGGTGAAAGGGCTGCAGGGAAAATTGAATATCGCTTGGAAAATGTAAGGCTAAAATTGTCACCATCGAAAAGAAAAAATGGAAAGACAAAAAAACGTTGTACCAGAATAATATATCCACCAAATAACATCGATATTGTAAAACTTCTTTTTATAATTTGCATGCCTGTCTTAATCGTATTTGATTACAGGTAGACGAAATGAAACGAACGCTGCCAATTAGCGAAAACTTTGAAGCTATAAAAAGGCTTATGAATGAAAGTTTCAGCAAGAAGTAAAAGAAGTGGCTGAAATATATACTCATGTAATGAGCTACAAAGGAGCATTAGTATATAGTTTGTCAATTATTTATTCACAAAAATCTCACAAAAAGTACTTTTTACTAGATTAACGCTGACTACGAGAAAATAAAAGTCAACAGTGGAGACATTAGCCAATTAAATAGTCATTCCGAAAAGATTCTTGCTTTACATGAAAATTTTAAAAGCTGTATTCCAAACGGTAAGGACATCGTACACTTATATTATTGTAACAAAGTTTAAATTTTTCTTCTCAACAAATTATTTTTTTTTTTTAATTAATATAATTTAACTACACCTATTTTTCGTTTCATAATTTCCATTGATTATTTATTTCCAGACACGATAATGAGCCTTGCAAATATTTAAAATCAATTGCCCAACAGGCAATTAAAACGAACTTATTGCCAAATATCATCGGATGTGTGGAATTGTGAGAAGAAAACCCAGCAAAATTTATTATCTCCTCTGCTGCGATGGATCGACGTAAGAGTCAATCAACATGTCGTTACAACTATTATACATTTTTATTTGCTAGCTTGAAGATGATGTTAAGAACGCGATTTTGAAGATAAAGGAGCAACAACCCTATATTTTATGTAGGGCAGAGGAGCCCATTATCTGATGGGCACTACTTCTTGGCAATAGATGGCCAATTTATCGATATAGGCATTGATGCCCTAGAAGCATTTGATGTGTTCTATAAGGTACATTATGTTTTTAATACAAAATACAACAACATTTTGTCAAAATTTTTCAACTTTTTTGACAGTTTCATTTACAAAATTTAAACCGTAAATCCACTTGGAGTGGTAGCGATATTTCACAAAAAATTAGTAAGCTGAAGAAATATTATTCAATGTATTCTCTTAAAGTTCGTAGTTAAAAAGAATAATGATTTATTTTTTACTATTTTGTTTCCTACAGTTTGATATGTAATTGAATAAATTTGTTTTGTTTTATTAAGAAACTTTTTTTAATTTACTCAAAATTTCTCTACAACCTCGACCTTCATTCAAATATTCATTTCCAGATTACTAAATAAGAAAATGTTTGCAGTAGAAGTCAAATGGGTCGTGGAAAAATTAAAATGATTAAAATAAGTTGCGAAAGAAGAATTCTACGAATTTCTAGTTTTCTAAATAATTAGTTTAAATAATTAAATAAGAAAAAAATAGTATTTCAATTAGCTAAATTTTAAGCTCATGCATTACTTACAAATACGTAAAATCAGTTAAATTAACTGAAAATCCAGTAAATAAAATGCACTGGATTTTCAGTTAAATTAACTAGAGATTCAATATAATTTGAAACCAGAGTGATCTAGTTACGAGTACGAGATATCAGTATAATTAACTGAGAACTCAGTGAAATGAATGTACTGGATTTCTAGTTGAACAAATTCAACTAGATATTTAACTAGAGAGGCTAGGAATTCCACTCTAGTTAAATTTTAGTGATATCCAGCTAAAGAAAATTTACTGTGTGGTAGAAGGAGTGAAGCGATTCAAATTTTTATATATCATTATACTTTAATTTGTATACCATCAAAAAATAATGCATTCCAAATTTTAGATTTCTAGCTGTCATACTTTTTGAGCAATTTCATTTACTGTCAAATTCCGAAATAGAGTCATAGAGCGATTTGGACCGTTCACCTTCTACTGTTTCTCTTCTACAATGCATCCTGATCTTCAGGTTTCTTAACATTTTCATTATTTATTATGGAAGAGTTATTAGCCCTTCGCACAACCCTCTATCTTCCAATTTTTCATTTTCGTAGATTGAGGTAACCAAGGTATACCCAAGCAGGCAGTGTGCTGGAATTATGCGTCGACCGGGATTTGAACTCACGACCTTTGCATTGTTTCTAGCTCAACGCGCTCTCGAGCTAGAGAGGATACGGACGGACAAACAGACGGATAGATGGACGGTCGGACATCTGGTTTTTAGATTTTTGAGTATCATTAATTTTTTTTCCTAGCCTTCTTCCTTAGCGTTACAAACTTTGTGACAAACTAATAATACTCTCAGATTTATAAACATTGTAGATAATTATAAACGACGAGAAATTTAATGGCAATAAAGTTAATGTAATCTAATCGTCTCATGTTCTATAAGCAATGGTTAAAACGATTTCGTTCTAGAAATTTCGATGTCAAAGATACACCTCGCTCTGGAAAAAGCCGGCGAAATTTTTCAAAAAGTTCATGGAAATCCAAATGCGAGATCGGTGTGGAGCTAAACATTATTCAAAAAGCTGTTTTCAATCATTCGCGTGCAGCTGGATTTGTCAAGTAGCTCGATAAGTAGATGATGCATGAATTGAATTGAGTCCAAAAAATGTACACGATCGAAGTTGCGCATGCAATCTGGATCACGTATGACAATGTCGAGCAAAAACGGTCTCGGAAGAAGCGATCAGAAGCACCAGAAACAGTTGCAAAGCCAGGATAGACGAATAGTAATGTGATGCAAGGTTCCAGTGAATGTAGCTCTATTCCCGAGACTCGTAATATCTAAGCGTAAACATATTGTCTTCAAAAATTTCGAAAATTGAGATAACGATAGTTTACAATTTTCAGAAATTTTACAGCAAATAATACAAATTTTGTTGTAGATTTTATTGTCATTGTAATCGTATTTAAGCATCGTTCAGAATTTAAAATTGATGTTGAAATATGATTCAATTTTTGGTTCAAAAATATCCCGGATGGAAACAAATCTCACTAGTTCTTCCGTCGCATATAGTTTTGGGCAATTTGATAAATCAGTTAAACATCGTGCTCGATTACCGATGAGTCCAATATCTTTCAAGGTGTCTTAAGAAGACTTATAAAAAACTTATGACTATTACTATTTTTTTTTCTCGTCCTCATTACAAAATTACGCAAACGACACTCCGCGTATAAAAACTGTATTTGAATATAGTCGTAGATACAAGAGGAGGGTGACGATTAGGTCACTCCTTCCACCTCCTTCTGAGCATAGTGCTTGCCACTTGGTGATGTTTGCGAACCCAAGCAGACTCGAATGTTTGACGTCTCTGCGGTTGTCCAGTTTATAGAAGAATCTATTGCCAGAAGAGAGGGATGTTGGAGATTTGCGGACAGTGGGAAAGTGTTTGATAGATCCTTTGTATTCCTGGCAGCCTCTGCAGGCGCTGTCGCTCGCGATCCCCAGCCTGCATAGAACTTAAGCACGCAATTACCAGTGGTCAGACTGACGGCAGAACGAACGACGTTTTTTAAAGAAATCGAAAAATTAAACGATTCCGCAAAAATGTCTGTATTACTGGATAAAGGTGATGTGTTCCTAGAGTCTAGAGGCGAGTTCCTTGAACTTTTAATGCATGCGCATTCCATTGGATCCCCTACCATAAAGCCCAGGCGTAGATAGTATTTTGGCTATCTGGAAACTACAGTTGTAATACTAAGAAATACAAAATTGTCTTCAGTTATTTCATTGATTTTATTGGTGACAAAGAGGAATTTTATGGCCAACTGAGTGCCACCTTCGAACTTGTTCCAAAAGGTAATATTATTATCATCTCAAGAGATATGAACGCCCAGGTTGGACCAGACAACAGTGGACTAGAACACGTCATGGGGAGGCATGGTGGCCGTTGGGTCGACGCGTCACGACCTTGGATTAAGAGACCCGAAATCGGCGAATTATTTGTGGTGTTTTGTAGTAGTCGGCAAATGGTCATCGGAGGGACCCTTTTTCCACACAAGAATCATCATAATATATCTTGGGTTTCCCCTGATGGTGTTACTCAGAACCAGATCGACCATTTGGCTATAAGTCGCCGATGAAGAAGATGTCTCCTCGATGTGCGAGCGAAACGTGGAGCTGACGTAGAAAGCGATCACCACTTGATGGTTGCCTGCTTGAGATTGTGTACAGCAGCTATCCGACGACCACAAATTCTTCAAATGAAGCGCAAGCTTAATGTGGATAAACTTAGAGATCCCAACAAAAAAAGCAAATACACCACTATTCTACACGAAAAGTCATCCACATTGGGTGAATATGAAATGCGCACACTGGACGCCAATTGGGAGGCAACCAAAAACTCTTTTCTAACTAGTGCTGAAGAATCTGTGGGATATGTGCAAAGCGATGAGAAACCCTGGATGTCGCAAGACACATGGGACAAGGTTGGCAATCGAAAAAAAGCCAAGTTAGCAATCATCTCTCAACCCCATGTCAACCAACGAACGCCCGACCTGAGGCAGAACTACCGCGATGCTCATATACAGCATAAAAAGGCTGTTAGACGCGACAAGAGAAAGGCCATTGAAGATCTGGCAAACAAGGCAGAATCTGCGGCTTACCTTGGGGATATGGGTTCACTTTTCAAAATCATGAAACAGTTGACGAACAGGAATTTTACCGCCAACCACCTGGTGAGAGATGTCAACGGAACTCTCCTTAATATGAGTGAACACCAGTTGCGACGATGGAAGGAATACTTCTCTGATATTTTAAACATCTTGTCAGAGGAAGATATCACAGAAACAGAACAGCTACCAAACATCCAACCACAACAATCCTCTATTAGGGACGATCCCCCAGATAAGGAAGAGATAGTTTCCGCCATTCGGTCAATGGCGGGAAGGAAAGCTGCAGGTATAGACGGACTACCAACCGAACTCCTCAAAGCGGACCCGGAAATAACAGTCGATATACTCCTCTCACTCTTTACTGAGGTGGAAGGAAGGCGTCATTGTGAAAATTCCGAAGAAGGGCGACCTTTGGGATTGTGGTAATTGGCATGGTATATGTCTACTTACTGCCGTATCAAAAATTATGGCTAAGGTAATTCTTAATAGGATTAGTGATGTCGTCGAGAGCACTCTCGAAGTTTATCAGGCTGGATTCCGTAAAGGGTCGTCTTGTACCGACCACACAAATACCCTACGGAAAATATTAGAGGAGTCAGCCGAAATGGGTTCGCCACTACATCGCATGTTTGTGGACTTCGAGAAGAGACCGCGTTAATCGAGATTACATATGGAATGCGTAGGAGAGGTATTCCAGATAAGGTCATAGCTATGATTAAAGAATCCTACGAAGATGCAAGGTGTCGCGTCTTGCATAGAGGAGAGCTGTCCGAGAGCTTTTCTGGGCGAAAGGGTGTCAGACAAGGCTGCATATTATCACCAGCCCTGTTTCTGGTGGAAATAAATGACATCTTGAAAGCTACACTGGAAGCTGGGGAAGATAAAGGTCTTCAATGGAAACTATTTAACATCTTAAGTCACCTTGATTATGCTGATGACGTGTGTTTGCTTACACATAATCTTTCGGACTTAGAGTCAAATGTTCGCTCGTTGCATTCTAAATGCAAAGAGGCGGGATTGAAAATAAGTGTGCGTTAAACCAAGTACATGCACATGGGTTCGAACGCAAGCACACCGATTGTTCTTAACGGACAGGATATGGAAGAGGTGCAAGATTTTTGCTATCTCGGAAGCATTGTCAGCATGGACGGCTGAGCCGAAAAGGATATTGAGGCTCGGCTAAATAAAGCTCGTCAGGCCTTCGATATCCTTTCCCCTTTCTGGAGGTTAAGAGACATCTCCCTTCGCACGAAGCTGCGAGTTTTCGACGCATGCGTCAAATCCGTGTTTTTATATGGTTGTACTACGCGAAAAGTGACCGTTCGACTTACTAAGAAACTACAGACTCTCGTGAACCAATGCCTCCGACGCGTTTTAGGAATATTCTGGCCAGAAGTGATCTCCAACGACGAACTTTGGAGTACAACTGGCCTGACTAAAATAGGTATTGAGATTCAACGGCGGAAGTGGCAGTAGATCGGTCATACTTTGAGGAAAACAGAGCGAAACATTGCCAAATAGGCTCTGGATTATAATCCACAAAGAAGACGTCGGGTTGGTCGACCATGCAACATATGGAAGCGAGCAGTTGAGCAGGAGGCCAGAGGAATAAACATGCCCCTACAGGGGGTCTTAACAGGAATTTGATTGATTTTATTGACAATTAAGTAAAGTCAAGTTTATAAACGGGCCAAATTGATTCATCCCTTCCACACAAAATCATAAAGTATGAATACTACTAATCTGCAATTTAAAACGAGTCAATTGAATTACTGAATGATGTTTATAGTTTTTCTTAAGAAGCCATTAAGAACTCCCACTCGTTCTACTACTTCCCATACAAACGCTTTCACTAAATCCAAAACTCTAATTTTCCGAGTGCATACCTATCAAGTTTTTGAAGCTTCAATTTTATATAAAACATTTGAATAGCAACTCTATCATGATGTAGAACAATTAGTTTAATGCCGATAACTCTTCTTCTACTCCTCTTAGAAATTTTCTTAAAATCAAATAATTTTGCTTTACGTCCAATCAAAATCCTGTTTTCAGAATATCATTGGAGACAATAAATAAATTATAAATTAATCGTGTTTATACCGTGAATTTTTTTGGTATCGTTTTTTTATATTTTCCAAAAAAAATCGTCGTTTTCAGATTGTAACTTTTAAAAATAAAAATTTATCAAAAAAAAAAACGAAGAAGAAGATAATGTCGATGATCCTTTACAGTTTTCACGAAGTCAAATTTTTGATATTTAGTTCTAGCAACTGTATCTCTACAGGTACATCCTTCAGACATAACACATCCTCTTTTCAATCTATTTTCTACAAAAGAAAACTAGTATGGCTAAAACCCTTGAAAATGTGACCTGAAAAATTTACAAAGAAGCAATTTCGTTGAACATCTGCGTTCAGGTTACTTTTCTGGAAACGATTCGATAATTTTTTTCTTTCCGATCGTCTCAGGGTATAACGTAAAAAAATGAAAAGGATCCTCGTATTTCCGAATGAAAGCCTGCTGGAAACGAACCCGATAAGCTGCTTTATTGGATTAGTCAAGGCAAAAAGGACTAGTCCTTGGAATATTCCTATACAACGCATTGTTGTCATTTCTTAATGCTGCCTTAAATGTCTGAATGAGGATGTTTCGATGTCCTTTAGAAAAGGAATTACGGATAATTCGACACCTTTACTATGCACGTTCCATTTGAACACCTTCCTGATATTCGGCACACTGATGATTTATCGTTTTAAAATTTTAAAATTGCGATAATATTGATCGAGGACATGGAATGTATTCCGTAGTGTCAAACTGTTTTGTGGCGGGGGGTTTTCCGCCGCTAACGAGTAGGGATTCCGATTCAAAATATTGGGCAAACCAGTTCTTCACATCGCGTTCATTTTCAAAGGCTTATGTGGATTTTACTATACAAAATGAAAAAAAGCGAGAGGAGTTGGAAGTTGGGAAGGTTTCCGAGTTTGTAGAGCGATGACGCGGCAAATTCAAGTATGTGCACTTGTATTTCAATTTCTGTTTGTATTACCGAAATAGGTTCAGTCCCTGTGTTGTTACTTTTCGTCAAGAGTTTCTTCGAGATGCTACGAGACCATGAACTGGACTAAAAAGTAAGCATAGTCGTCGAATCATGATGATGTCGACATTTCGATTGATTCGCGGTTCTGTTATTGTTGGTGTATAATTTTTTTTATTTATTTATTTTTTCTTATAGTCCAACTTAAGGTAGAGCACTTGAGATGCTTAAGCCTCAAGCTGAGGCATACTGGAGAGACCCTCTGATGGACGTATTATGTGGCTGTTGGATTTGTGCTTTGATCGCGCCTCGTTGTGGTCTAGAGAGAGTAAGATCTATTTTGTCATTGTTTGCTTTTCGGATTCAAAGCGATATTCTGTGGCCGGTCTTTAAGACAAACAACCAAAGGCTTGGCCGGACTAGAGCTGCTCTCGGCTGGATCTTAATTACATTAAAAAAGTCGTAATAAAAACTCGACCAAAAAACGAATATTCATAATTTTTCGGAGGCGGACGTTCAAGTGTCCTAAGCCCACTTTTAAACTGTTGGATCGCGAGTGAGATTAAGCGTTTGAGCCGTAGTGCGCAGGCATGCGGATGTGAATGTGTGCACACTCTGAAAATATAATAGACAAGAAAAAAGTGTCGCAAAACCTTGCCCAACTTATAAAAGTACGATAACGAGATCCACTTGATTTACACCCAAGTATTAGTTTCATATAGACGGGAAAGGTAATGGCTTGATTATGTCCGGGGTTAAAGCTTTCAGTATGATTCGACCGCACTCGTCGAGTAAGCACTTCAAACAGATCATAAAAGAGAGATTTGTTCTGTTGAGCTGAACTTCTCAAGACTGTCGTGACGTTTTTTTCTCGTCCGTTTCGCATTAAAGGTGTTATTACCAACATATTGTCTTTGGAGATTTACCTTTCTCACGGCGATCGATCCCGTGATGCGATCATCGTCTGGATTAGTGATCTGCACCGCGTGAACTCTGGGCTAGTTTTAATCACCCAATGCCGGGATCTAGAAGATCATTAAAGGAACGTAAATATGAACGTTCGTAAATGTTTACTTAGGCCATGCGCGACAGGGAGACCAGTGTATGCTCGTTAATCTGATCACACTGAACGCTTGTTGGAAGGCAATGAGATTATTCAAAACCACAAATAGAAATCTTGCTCTAGGCGCGAAATTTTTATGGTCCCGCTTAGTAGGATTAATATATGATACTGAATCTATTATGCAATAATTCTAATATCCTCGTAGGATGTACTACGGAACGACTATCTTATGAGTAAAAAGTTATTGATGCCATCCATTTATGTATGTATAATATTTCAAGAACAGTCTTATAATTCGCGTTAATATCTACAAGTTTAATCCTGCAACATGGGGTTGATTATAGCCTAGTAGGTGGCGTGTATGTCTTGTAATGCGAAGGTTGTGAGTTCAAATCCCGGTCGGCGCAATACATCTACGAAAATGAAAAATTCGTGGAAAGAGGGTTATGCGAAGGGCTAACAACCCTTACACAATAAATAAATAATGAAAAAATGTTAACCTGAGTGTCAGGAGGCCAAGGTCCGATTTGGGCTGTTGCGCCATTGTAGAGATTTAGAAAATGGGATCGATTAGTAGATTTCTTCTTAAAATATACTATAAGAGAGATGCAGATTATTAGTAAAAATTTGCTGATTTCGAAACACAACTCTTACTTTATTGGACAAACTTTCAAAACAACATGGAAACATAAAAAAATGTCTGTACTTCATACTTTTACTATAATGGCACTACAGCCCAAATCTGGCCTTGGCCTCCTGACCTTCAGGTTCCTTAACATTCATACTTTTACGCAATTGAAATCTTAACTTTTCATGGCTCGTATACTCATATGCAATAGCTGAACAAAGATTTTATTTTCAACGAGAATTCTGTGGAATTATTTTATTCAAAAGCCTCAAGCTTAGCACTGTTCAAAAAGCTCTCTGTAGTTTGAATGAACCTTAAGGGCTATCACGGAACTTAAAAACACAACAGGACTGCGATACCCAAGATGAAAGAGATTTTTTCTGATTTTTAGAAATTCTGTTGGGGATGTGGTGGAGGGAGGGAGTTTTCTCACATCAAGCTAGAGTTTCTATCAAATTGTTTTCCACAAAATTTAGGATTCAAAAATCTAATAGGTACTGAGAAAATTAGTGTAGTGGATTTAGTGAAATTGCGGGAGGTGGTAGAAGGATAATGATTTTTTTCGGAAATAACTAAAAACATCTAGTTTTTGATATTTTAAATTCCAGGTCATCATACTTTTCAGGAAAATCAACTTTTTTTAAAGTTTTGAAATTGTGTCAGATTGTATGGGAGGGGGTAGAAGGAGTGAAACTAATCGTCTAATTTTTTTCATCATCAATGGCGCGACAGCCCAAATCGGGCCCTGGCCTCCTGAAGTCGTCGCCTCCAATCGTCTCGATCCAAAGACCGCGTCCTCCAGCTGCTAATTTTTAGAATGGCTTTGCTGTCTTCATCAACCGAGTCTTCCCATCGCTTGCGTGGTTTGCCTACTGGCCGGTTACCACTCGCTTTGCCTTTAAGAGCACGTTTGGGGATTCTTCTGTCTTCCATCCGCTCTACATGGCCAGCCCACTGCAGTTTACGTAGCTTGATGAACGTTAAAGCTTCTGGCTCGTCGTAGAGTTGATACAACTCATGGTTGTATCTTATTCGCCATTCCGTTCCTTCCTTCACAGGTCCCAAAATTCTTCGGAGGACCTTTCTTTCGAATGCGTTAACTGCTTTTTCGGAAGTTCGCGTTAATGTCCACGTCTCGCTGCCATAACAGAGCACAGGTCGTATAATAGTTTTATAAATCCGCAGCTTATTGTTCCTGTGCACTTTCTTGGATTTCATTATTGGAAGTACCGAATAATACGTCTTATTTGCTAGTATTATCCGTCGTTTGATTTCGTCTGTTTCATTACCGTCTTTTGCTAGATTAGCCCCAAGATATATGAAGTTGTCCACACTCTCCAAATTATATTCCGCAATTGTTATGTTTTGTCTGATTGGCGTTCTCCTTCTTGTTTGCGTCATTACTTTTGTTTTGCTTTCATTAATGCGCAACCCGACTTCTTTTGCGGCGGAGTCAAGATTGACAAATACCTCCTTAGCACTAGGGAAGGATCTTGCTAGAATGTTAATGTCGTCAGCGTATGCTACTAGTTGGGTGGACTTGAATAGTAGTGTCCCGTTGGTGTCGACTGGGATTTTTCGGACGACATACTCTAGTGCCAAGTTGAAAAGCATAGGAGCTAGACCATCTCCCTGCTTTAAACCACATTCCGTTGGAACGCTGGTTGTGGAATCGGTTTGTATTCTCACTTGGGATTCAGTGTTCGTCATTGTGAGTCTTGTTAGTCGGACTAGTTTTGGAGGAATTCCAAAGTCAAGCATGCTGGTTGTGGAATCGGTTTGTATTCTCACTTGGGATTCAGTGTTCGTCATTGTGAGTCTTGTTAGTCGGACTAGTTTTGGAGGAATTCCAAAGTCAAGCATGAGTTGGTACAGTACGCTCCTGTCGATACTGTCGTATGCTTGTTTGAAATCTACGAATATTTGGTGCACGTCTGTGTTATATTCCCAGCATTTCTCAAGCACCTGTTTCACCGAGAATATCTGGTCTGTTGTAGATCGTCCGGTTCTGAATCCGCCTTGGTATTCGCCAATTATTTGATTAGTATAGGGCTTAAGACGACGTTCAATAATTTTTGTCAGTAGTTTATAGGACGTACACAACAATGATATACCTCTGTAGTTCTCACAGCAGAGTTTGTCTCCTTTCTTGTAAATTGGACATATAATGCTTTTTCGCCAGTCGTCGGGTATGATTTCCTCTGTCCAAATTTTGCATATCATGCTGTGCAGTATTTCAGCGACACAGTTTCCACCGTTTTTCAGAAGTTCAACTGGTATTTCGTCAATTCCCGGCGCTTTGTTTCGTTTTTGGTCACATAGGGTTGCTTTGATTTCAGGAAGCGTGGGTGGTGTCGATGATGGTTCATCTTCGTCAGTTGAGGCTTGAATTGAAATGTTGTCTGTCGTTATCGGTGCTACTGGGATGGGATTCAAAAGATGTTCGAAGTATGAAGCTAATCTCCTTTTGATTTCTTCTGTGTCGCTGATGATATTGCCCTCTGCGTCTTTGCAGAGACTGGTTTTTGGTTTATATCCCTTTTTCAAGTCTTTTACTATGGCGTATGCGTCCCGCGTATTATTTTTTCTCATGTCGTCGTCCATTTTTTGTATCTTGTCATTATGGTACTTCCTTTGTTTTCGTCTGCAGGTCTTTTTCGCATATCGCCTAAGCTCGTCATATCTTTCTTTTTTGGCTCGTGTTGGTCGTTGAGTAAAAATTTTGTAAGCTTCGTTCTTTCTATCTATTGCGTCGCGACATTCTTGGTCGAACCAATCATTACTTTTTCGCCGTGCTTGATATCCTAATACCTCTTCCGCGGAGGATTTGATGCCGTCTCGTATTTTCATCCACGCATTATCCACTGGCATACTTTGGATATTTTCATATATTGGTGTCAGGTGTTTATTACATGCTAACATGTAAGCCTGCGCCACCGTTTCGTCGTTAAGCTTGTCGACATTGAATTTGCGAGCTCTTCTCGTTTTCGAATACCCACGACAAGCTATTTTGCATCGATACTTAGCTCTGACTAGATAGTGATCAGAGTCACAATTCGCACCGCGGAGAGTTCGTACATCAAGTATACTGGAAGCAGCCCTTTTCTCAATAAGAACGTGGTCTATTTGGTTGAAGGTGTGACCATCTGGTGATGCCCACGTTCGTTTGTGAATATCGCGATGTGGGAAGCACGTAGAGCTTACTATGATATTTTTGCTGCTTGCGAAATCAATAAGACGTTGGCCATTGTCGTTGGTTATGTCATGGAGACTGTGCCCTCCTGTTGTTCCTCTATGAGCCTCCTCCTTTCCGACTTTTGCATTAAAATCCCCTAAGACAATTTGTAGGTCATTCGAGGGCAGTGAGTCATATGTTGTCTCTAGGGTGGCATAAAATTCGTCTTTAGTTACATCGTCCTTGTCTTCTGTTGGTGCGTGAACGTTGATCAACCAGGTGTTGAAAAATTTAGTCTTTATTCGGATTGCACACAATCTTTCACTTATTGGTTTGAAGCTCGTGACCTGCTGCTTAAATTTTTTGTCAACGACAAAAGTCTAATTTTTTTGGTCTTACTAATATTTCTAAAAAAAATTTAGTGCACAATTTCAGCTCGATCAATTTTATACGTACTGAGTAAATTTGTTTATAGTATTTCATGAAAAAATGCAATTTGTATGGGAGGTGATCGAAGGAGGGGCGGTCACAAATAATTTTTATGCAATAGATTGAAATCGCATTGCATTTATACTTTTCGAGTAAATCCGTTTATTGTCAAATTGCGAAACTGTGTAATTTTGTATGGGAGAGGGTAGAAAGGATAGAGCGATTTGGCCCGTTCACGAACTTGACATTACTTTTTTTGTAAAAAACGACGTGTACAAAATTTGAGCTCTCTAGCTCAAATCGTTCTCAAACTAGAGATGACACGGACGGAAGAACGTGCGGACAGACGGACGATCAGATGTACGCAGGGACATCCGGTTTCGAGATTTTTGAGTGATTATATGAACTTCTGTATTATTAATTTTTCGGTGATAATTGATTTCTTAAAAATGGGCAAAAAAAAATTTTTTTTATGGGAGAGAGTAGAAACTTAGAAGGTATTCAACCAGTTAATATATTTTACTTTCAAGCATTTTTTTCAAATCAATTTCACAAATTTTTAAGTTTATAGCTTAAAATGTCAATCAAAAAATCTGAGTTTTTGAGTTTTTTTTTTTTCAACATACATGAAACTCCTCGTGTAGGTTAAGGCCCCCCTTCGGTACATAACACTTCTTGTTCAAATTACTATTTTCTATGTATGTATATCAAATGGGTATATGCATGTGCACCTAAACATTGTATCTTTAACCAGAGCCCTAAGAAAATAAGTGAAAATTTTGGATATTTTGGCCTATATTCCCTAAGACCCCCAACTTAATTTTACCAACATTATAGCTCTACGAGTATAATGTGACAAAATTTCAACTTAATGTATTTTTTGAAATTCTTCCCATTTTCCCCACTAATATTAAGTCCAAATGCTATATTTTGCCCATTTAGATCATGTTAAGTGAAAAACGCAGCATTACTACCTTTAGATGTTTCTGCAAAGTACTGCCACGGCAATATTTTGAAGTTTGCATTTCTGCAAAAGTAAAAAGAACTGTGCAGTGTGGTAGAATATTTGGAGTTTTTGATTTTCGAATTTTCGAGCAATTTATTTCAAAACTGTTAATACTTTTCAAAGTTGTGTTGTAAATTAGAATATAAAATCAGCTTCAATGAGAATGTTTTACACAAATATTGAATTGCTTAAAAATATATTGAACCTGAAACCCAAAATTCTCTACAGCAATAAGTTTCAAGCTCCAGCTCCTATTTAATTAAACAAAGCAGATTCAGGCAATTAGAAAAAATTTGAAGACGTTTTTCTCGAAGAGACATTTTCAAATCTGGATCTCAGCGCAGGAAATACTGAATCACTCAAATCGGAAGGATAATTAGATAATTGAAATCTGTGGAAGTAGCTTTTGACGATCAAAACTCTTCACTGAATTAACATTTTTTGATTCAAACTTTTGGTAAAAACATAACAGGAGTACGATTGGGCATGAAGCCCAATCGTGCGATACTCTAGATGAAAGAGAAAGTTTGTATGAGAGGTGGAGGGGCAAGTTTTTAATGACTTTTCAGAAATAACTATAAACATCATGCTTTTGACATGTTTTAAATTGCAGATCAGTAGCAATCATACTTATCAGGAAAATTGACTTTTTATGAAGTTGTGAAATTGTGTCATTTTGTATGGGAGGGGGTAGAAGGGGTAAAGCTAATCATCTAAATTTTTTACGGTTTTACTAATAATTCTAAATAAATATTTAGTGCACAATTTCAGCTCGATCAATTTTATACGCACTGAGTAAATTGGCTTAGAGCATTTCATGAAAAAGTGCAGTTTGTGTGGGAGGTGGTGGAAGGAATGGGAGGACTCAAAAACCTTTTCTACAGCAAATTTATATCATCATAAAAGTAATATATTCCAAATTTCAGATCAATTGCATTTATATTTTTTGAGAAAATCCGTTTATTGTGAAATTACGAAATTGTGTCATTTTGTATGGGAGGGGGTAGAAGGGGTACAGCTAATCACCTCATGTTTTTTGGTCTTACTAATAATTTTTAATAAATATTTCGTGCTCAATTTCAGCTCGATAACTATTATACGCACTGAGTAAATTGGTTTAGAGCATTTCATGAAAAAGTACAGTTTGTATGAGAGGTGGTGGAAGGAGGGGGAAGACGCAAATTATTTGTATAGAGTAGATTGGAATCATCATAAAACTATTACATTCCAAATTTCAGATCAATGTCATTTGTACTTTTCGAGCAAATCCGTTTATTGTCATTTTGTATGGGAGGGGGTAGAAGGGGTGGAGCGATTTGGCTCGTTCACGAACTTGATCTTACTTTTTTGTTAAAAACGACGTATACAAAATTTGAACTTTCTAGCTCAACGCGTTCTCAAGCTAGAGAGGACATGGACGGACAGACAGACAGACAGACAGACAGACAGACAGACAGACAGACAGACAGACAGACAGACAGACAGACAGACAGACAGACAGACAGACGGACGGACGGACGGACGGACATCCGGTTTTGAGATTTTTGAGTGATTATATGAACTTCTGCATCATTCATTTTTTTCTCCGAGCCTTATTTCTTGGCGTTACAAACTTTGTGGCAAACTTATAATACTCTCAGATTTCATCTAGAGTATAAATATAATTTTAAGGCGAGCGTAGTTTCTTCAAAATAGCACCATGTTTCTTTGAACTACCAGGAACTCCTAGGTTCAAAGAAACATTATCTAGCTTTTTTCTATGGTTTTTCAACTACTTTCTGGAAACCCCGCATGCCTGAAGAACAAATAATATTTTTTAGCACACTCTAGAAATGTATAACGAGCTCCACTTTCAACATATTCTGTGTTGCATTAGTTTATGATGCGAAAATTCTATAAATTACTTTAACTTTAGAGTTACTGTTCTGCTTTTGAGCTGACCGGTCGTGTTTTTGTTTTTCAAGTACCTCCTATAGTGCTCAAGCGCCAGAGCGGTTCGCCGTCATTCACATTGTGTCTAAATCTGTACGGTATTGACGTCGCGAAATTGGATCGATTACACCTCTTTCCTCATAATATCTCGTAAAAGGCATAGTGTACACCTTGGCAATGACCACATCTTGACCCAAATGGGTAAAAGCTGAAAAGTGATTAGGCCGGAACCTACGGCGAAAAAGCATGTTGCAGTGCGCAACTTCTTCAGTGATCTTCCATTGCAATGCCAAAATGAAGGCACTAGTGATACAATACAGGATGGTAATAAACCACTTAATAATAAAGTAACACATCAAAAAGAACCAGTTAAACAAATCGTCGTTCTTAAACAAACTAGTGCGAGCTTTCATAATCTGCTAAAATCAGTTAATATTAGCGATTACATGATTAAGTTTATGTCAGTAGGCATTAAAGTTAACTGTAGTACCAAGTTGACCTATGACTCTGTTACTACGGTTCTATCAAATAATAATTGGGAATTCTACTCCCATGGCGACAAGGCTAGTAGACCTACTAAAATTGTTCTATATGGGCTCCATACTATGGAAGAAGATGCTTTCAAATCGGAACTAACTCAGTTTGGCCTCGCCGTTGAAAACATCAGAAAGATGTCCTTTAAAGAACCGCGGTCATCAAATTCTACGGCGTTATACACAGTGCACTTTGCGCATGGCACCAAACTCTCCGACGTTAAAAAAATAAAAGCACTTTTTCACACAATTGTGCACTGGGAGTATCAGCGTAAAAAACCGAAAAGTGTCACCCAATGCTATAACTGACTTATGTATGGACATGGAGCAGCGCATTGCAACGTCAGAACCTTCTGTGCAAACTGTTCTGTCCAGCACAAGACTACGGATTGTGTACAAGGAGTGATGAAATGCATCAATTGTCAGGGTCCACACAAAGCTACGGACTCTATCTGTCGAGCTTCTTACATAGAACTCAAGGCACGTATGACAACCAGGCGCAAAACCACGCAGGAACAACAGCAAAACCAAAAAATAAATAAAGGTTTCCTGTTAAATTTGAACACCTTTCCGCATTTGTCCAGCACTCGACGAGAGCCAACTCAAGCATTTCATCAACTGCCGCCGAAACGTGCAGCATGGGTCAACGGTAACAGTAATCCCAATCTGTTTACTCTGGATGAGATTTATTCGCTTCTAGACGACGTAGTCTGTAATTTATCAACTTGTTCAAATAAAATTGACCAGTTCAAGGTTATTACGGAATTAGCAATTAAATATATTTATAATGGCAAATAATTAGAATGTATATAATTTTCTAATCTGGAACTCTAGAAGCATTTGTAATAAGAAAATTAGAATTCTTCGATCTATTGTCAAGAGAGAAAATCGACATTGCCTTAATTAGCGAAACCTGGTTAAAGAATGCTAGTTCATTTAGGGATAGTAACTATTCAATTTACAGACTCGATCGTACCCATTCTAAATGTGGTGGTGTCGCAATAGCTATACGTAAGAGAATATCTCATAAGTTAATTCCTTCTCTTAACACAACAGTGATAGAAACAATAGGTATCGAGCTGGATCTAGCTCAGCATAAAACTATTACAGTAATTGCAGCATGCAGCGTGACAACAACAGTAAGACTTTTGATTTTAAATCCGACTTACGCAAAATACTTAGTATAAAAGACAACTTTTTAATATGTGGAGATCTCAACTGCAGACACCAAGCATGGGGTTGTGTTAGGAGAAATCACTGGGGAGGTATTCTTCATACTCCACTACAATCTCATCCAATCTCTATTTTGTTTCCAATAATGAATAATGAATTCAATGGAATTGTACTCTCTGCTGTCGATCGATGCGCCCCTAAAATTTCAGATAAAAAAAACTATTGGTAAACCTCTACCTGCTGAAATAAAACTCTTGATTCAGCGAAGGAATACCGCAAGGAGAAACTGGCAGAGAACTAGAAACATCGCTCACAAGTCATCTTGGAAATGCCTAAATACTCTCGTAAATGAAATGATTAATATTTTCAGAAACAACAGCTGGAATCGCACATTAGCGGAACTTAATAAAGGATCAAAACCATTTTGGAATATAATCAAAGTTATCAAAACACGAAAAGTATCTCTGCCACCCCTTAAAGAAGGTAGTTTGCTATTTGTCACAAGAGAAGAAAAGTCTGAACATTTATCTAATATTTTTAGTGATAATTTCCGGGTAAATAATAACCTCTCAGACAAAAACACCGAAGAGATAGTGGAAAATTGCCTAAAACAATTTCACAACTCAACTGAGTCAGAGATAGTTGAACTTATTAAACCTAAGAGTGTTAAAGAAAAACTTCAACATATCCAACCAAAAAAATCATCTGGCTTTGATAACATCTCAAATCAATGCTTGAAAAATACGTCCCGTAAAGGTATAATACTCATTACACATATTTTTAATGGATGTCTTAAGTTAAAATACTTTCCCTCAGCATGGAAAACTGCAAAAATTGTTCCCACCTTGAAACCAAAAAAACCTGCAAATCGGGAACAGCTACAGACCAATCAGCCTTCTCAGCAATTTAGGGAAAGTATTCGAACGCATTTTAAAAGAGAGAATCCTAAGCTTCATTGCCAGCACTAATATTCTGCCGGATGAACAATTCGGCTTTAGAAAAAACCACTCGACGATACATCAACTTATGAGAATTAAGCAGTCAGTTCACAATTATCTAGTTCAAAACAGTCATTAGCCCATTGTCTCTGGACATAGAAAAAGCATTTGATAGAGTCTGGCACAATGTTCTGATTTACAAATTTATTGAATATAAATTTCCAAAGTATATTATAAATATGATTATAAGTTTTCTTCAAGGTATCGGTACAAAACTATCAATCAGCAAGCAGAGAAATTCATGCTGGAGTACTTCAAGGTTCAGTTCTTGTTCCTATTCTCTATCTTATATTTACTGCTGACTTTCCCATCTTGAAAACTGTGAGTCAGCCCTCTTTGCCGATGACATAGCAATTTACTGTAAAGGTATCTTAGCTGCAGATATATGCAGTACGCTAAATTGCGCCTTAGATAAAGTGATAAATTATTTGCACAAGTGGAAAATAAACATAAACACCTCTAAAACTCAAGCCATTTATTTTACTAAACGCAGATCTAGTCCATACACTCCAGCGGCTGACTATCTCATAGTAAACGAATTAGAAGTACCATGGAGTCACAATATAAAATACCTGGGCTTCTACTTCGACAAGAAGCTCACTTTCATCGAACACATATCCGAAACAGTCAAAAAAGCCAACACGCTTATCAAAGTAATGTACCCATTTATTAATAGAAAATCGGAGTTGAACTTAGAAAACAAGCTTCTAATCTTCACAATGATTTTTCAACATGTGCTTCTATATGGAGCCATAGTCTGGAAAGATTGTGCTCAGAGTCATGTAAAAATACTTTATTATTAAAATAATAAAGTAAAATTACAAATTGCCCAGAACAAGATCCTCCAAATGATTTATAATCTACCAAGGTACTATTCCACAATTGGACTACATTCTTTAACTAAAGTCGATTTAATTCAAACTAAAGCGGAAGCATTATATGCAAATTTTTCAATAGATTAAAGCTCACTGACAATAGATTAGTAAATGAAATAGCATTTTAAGTTTTTTATATTATAGTTTATTTTCTTTTTTTTTTTTTCTTTCTTTCTTTTTTGTTCCTTTTTTTAAATGTAGGTTAAGTTTAGTTATAAGTTAGAATAAGTTCATCAAAGAGCTTTTCTGCCATTTTCCTACACATACCTATTTAAACGACTTAAAAGAATTTATTATTATATATATATTACTCACTTTCACCAGCTGTATAGTCTCTGACTGAACTCAGAACGATTTTTCGTTGTAAAACAAATATTGTAATCATGGCAAATAAAGAATTATTATTATTATATTACTTTAACTTTAGGTCTTTCGGGTGTTTAAGGACAATTCCAGCTTAAAATTCATCTGTAAACAACTTTTATTCACGATTTGAAGAGTTTGAAAAGATGTAAAACACTTTTTTCATATTTCACAATTGCTTACAACATTACAAAGGTTAGCATTTTTAAAATTTATAAAATAATTTCATTATGTTTTATGATACCTTTTAACATTTTAACAACTGCAATACATACTACATTTTGTGTTTGTTTTGACATGTAAAAATAAAAAGCCCTGAAAAGTTCTATACAAACAATTTCCGCGGATCATTGAACTTCTGAGAATTTCTATTTGATATGCCAAATTAAAAAGAGCACAGAAAATTTTTTCTACACGAAAATTTGCCATCATTTTCATAAATGCTGTGTATTTTGAGCGAAACTTGATACTATTCTCTCCATTCAAAAGTCTACCCAGTGTTGCCCAAACGCAAAATTGGTAACTGTTGGAGGAAAGGCACAAGGGAAAATAAACTGCCAACAAGTCGGGCGAAACTTTATTATTCTTGGGACATGTTGCGGATGTGTGGAAAGTCAATATGCAGGTTAGAGTGGTTAGGGAAGACTAAGTGAAAGGGAGTTCTTGAGCAGGGCTGTTGTCTATTTAACAATATTTCATTCGTTTCTACAAGTTTGGGTTTTTATGGAGGGGAGGAGGAGGGGTAATAGTAAGGGTGGGTGGATGTTAATAGCTTTTTAATCACGTACAATATTCTCTGTGTAGAATGTGTTTCATAGACGAAGTTGCATAGAATTTTCATTCACAAAACCGAACATTTGTATGGGAGGGGGTAGAGTAGGTAGGGGAATCGTAAATTTTGATATGCAGTTTTATTTCGCTTCTCTTTTAAGGTGCTTTTATAAAATTTCAAGTTCATAGCTTTTAGTTTGTTGGTTATTAGTTGATTTATGAAATTGGTCGAAATCATAGTTTTGTATGGGAGGAGGTAGAAGGGCAAGCGCGATTTGAAAATTTTGAAAGCAATTTCATTTGAATTATTTTTATAAGTTTCAACGCAAAATTTGAAATTGATAGCTTTTAAGAGTTAGCTGATAACTTATTTTATAAAAATGCTCGAAAAAATAATTTTGTATGGGAGGGGGTAGAGGAGGTAGGGGAATCGTAAGACTTGTGATGCAATTTTCTTTCTTTTTAGTTGTTAGGTGCTCGTACAAAATTTCAAGTTCGTAGCTTGCAATTTGTTTGTTATTAGTTGATTTAATAAAATTGGTCGAAACCATACTTTTGTATTGGAGGGGGTAGAAGGGTAAGCGCGATTTCAAAACTTTTAACGTAATTTCATTTCAATTATTTTTGTAAGTTCTTATGCAAAATTTCAAATTGATAGCTTTTAATAGTTAGGTGGTAATTGATTTCTTGAAAATGGTCGAAAAAATAATTTTGTATGGGAGGGGGTAGAAGTTTTAAAGATTTTCGACCAGTTAATAATTCATTCTTTTATGGATTTTTTTTAAATGCATTTCGCAAATTTTCAAGTTTCTACCTTAAAATTTCATTCAAAAATTTTCAGCTTATGTGTTTTTTCATTTCACATGAAACACCTTGTGCACGTTAGACCAGGGGGGTCGGTGCATAACAATTGTAGAATTTCTATTATTTTTTATGTATGTACAATAAATTGATATATTGATCTGCAAAATTTAATCTCTGTATCTTTCACCAGAGCCCAAAAAAAATTACTCAAAATTTTCAACATTTTTGCTTTCCACCTCCCTCCTCTTACACCCCCCCACTTAATTTTTTTACCAAAACTAACAACTATATAGTTCTACGATTTGACAAATTTTTGATGTGATATCTGCCCTCAGTTTTGAGATATAATGGTTTGAAATTTTGGAAAGTTCAATGCTCCCCATTTTCCCCCACTACTATTTTCTCCAAATATTATATTTTTTCATATTTCTTTAGTATAGCTTAATATAAGTACCAAGTTTCAATTGCATAGCTTAACAAATAGCCGAGATATTGATTTTTAAGTGTTTTTCTTTGCACCCCCCCTGACTCTCCCCCTTACAATAATTAGCCTCTATGTAAGCTGATTCCAGTGAATCTGTATGTCACCTTGATGGTCTAAAATTATAAATTTTTTATGCTAAGTAATTTCGAAGATATAATCATTTGAAAAAAAAATTCGGCCGACAATTGGTTTTTAGCCCCCCCTTTTTGCACCCCAATGGATAAAAAAATTAGATTAATTTTAAAAGTTGTTCCACAAACACTTTTATATGCACATTGATTTTTAGCTTCCTAGCTGTAACCATGTTTGAGATATTTGAATTCTTAGTTTTCGGTTTAAGTGCTCCCCCCGCCTCCCCCTGAACCCTTACACCCCCAAAAATGAGTGTCCTCCTGAGATCCGCAACTACCTACAATCCCTCCAAAAATGAGCTTTCTATCTCGAATGGTTTGGGAGTTAATGTGCTCTGAGCGTACACACCGGCGTACGGCGGACGGCGTACGGCGGACGGCGTACGGCGGACGGCGTACAGACAGACGGATTTTTTTTTTTGCATTTTTAGGCTAATTTAGTCACGAAACGCGAAAAAACGAAATTTCAGGGTAGCAAATTTTTTTTTTTTCCCAAGTCGATCACAATACTTTATTATTAAAATAATAAAGTAAAATTAAATAAAAAAACTTTTTCTTTTTTTCTGATCTTAACATGCCAGGCACTTATAATATATTGAATTCCAAGTGTTATTTTGTATTACATTTATTTATTCATGGCATGCTGTGTGTTGGCCTTTTCGTATTACAGTTTTTCTATTTTCACTATACTTTTAATTTTAATTGGTATACTAGCGAGTATTCCATGGTGTACAAGTCGGTGATGGAAATTTCTATTGAATTCACTACATAACCAACTTCACATATACATTATGTAGAGTTACCCGGTTACCCGACGAACTTCACAGTTAACATGATCTATTCCGCAAGTATAGCTTAACATATATTCCAAGTTTCAATCACAAACCTTGTGATATTAATTTAAAACTTTTTATTTTGCATAAAGCCCAATCATATGATACTCTGGATGAAATACTTCCTTACCTTTTGTTTGGGAGGTGGTAAAAGCAGAGGGGGAGGTTTGTAATTTTTGTATGTAACACAATCCTTCTTAATTGAGTGTGGGAAGGATAATTATGGTTAAATTAGTTAATTAAGGTTACTTTATCGCATGAGCCGCACGGTACTTTGTATATTCCTTCAGTCTCCAATGGTTTTTTATCTTTCTGGTTTCCTCAAATTCCTCGGATAGTAGTCGGGGTAGTGAATGTTGTCTTGATGTTGGATTTTCGAAGGATTTTCCCTATCTTATCCGTCGTGCCCTGGATGTAAGGTAGTTTTACCCATCGTTTGTCTGTATTTCCTTCTTCAGTGTCTTACCGTTCTGTTGTCCTTGCATTATAATCCTTATGTAGTTTCTCCATTTTTCCCATTTATATTTTTCGAACATTAACAACAATATTCTGATTACAACGATTGGTTTTTTGGAGATGTCCGATGAAGTATTTTGAATACCTTGATGATGCCTTGATCCAACGGCTGTAGGATCGAGTTAGTGATCTTCACATTACTCAAAGGAAGAGTGTGGTTGTGGGCCGTGCAGTTATACCCAAAAAGAAGGATTCGCCACTTTATTTTTTCTATTTCCGCTTTTTATGATGTAATCCACTCATTGAATACGTCACACCTCATCCATGTTTTTCGTTTGGACTGATTAGTTATTGAGAAAATTTTAATGTTTCTAAAACATCTCGATTTCCCGACCATCAACGGTTTCAGTTTCTTCGAACCATCCATAATAATTGCTAACAAAATGGTTAGCACATGGAGTGATCGGGTCGGCATTTGAAACATAGGTCGATCTCGTCCACATTAAGGACGTTTTTGGGCTCGTAGTCTGCGATCATTTCTAATAGTTTTTCTTTTCATTCAAAACAAAGTTCGGTGTTGCACACTTGCACTTTCGCAATTTAATATCGTTGTGTTTTTTAAAACGATCAAGCCCGAAAGTCCTCACTCGAGATTCCTAATTAAATAAACAAGTCCTGGAAAACCATTATCAGAATACGATTCTTTCTAAAATATGAATTCTAAGACGTTCTGTTGACCCTGAATGCGGGCAAAAATTCGTTATTCCGAGGCGAGTGAAATGCATTGATTTTACACGAATTAAAGAGATTTTTTTTCACGGACCAGCACTTTTACTTTATTATTCTAATAATAAAGTATTGTGATCGACACAAGAAAAAAAAAATTTGCTAACCTGAAATTTTCTTTTTCGCGTTTCATGAATAAATTAGCCTAAAAATGCAAAAAAAAATCCGTCCCGCCGTACGCCTTACATATGGACACATATCTCCGAGATCGTTAAAGGTAGAATGTTCGTTTTTGGGTGAATTGTTGATTGGGTAAGTGAGCTGTATTTTCTAAATTTTGGGGGGTGTTAGGTTGAAGGGAGAGGCGGGGGGAGGGAAAAAGCCGAAAAATATACTTGCTAATATCTCAGCCACGAATGCAGATAGAAAGTTGAAAACCAGTAGACATATAGAGAAGGTTGTGAGACAAACTTTAAAAATAATTTAATTTTTTTATTGATTGGCGTCCGAAAAGGTTTTGAAGGCCGAATTGTTTTTTCAAATGATTAAATCATCGAAATTTATTATCCTAAAAAATTCATATTTTGGGACCGTCAAGGAGGCATTTAGTTCCATCAAAATCAGCTTAGAGAGTGGTAATTTATTGTAAAGGGGAGAGTCAGGGAGGGTGCAAAGAAAAACACTTAAAAATGAATATCTCAACTATCTCTTAAGCTATGTAATTGAAACTTATTTTAAGCTATGCTAGGAAAATACAAAAAACATATAACATATTGAAATAATAGTAGTGCGGGGAAATGGGGAGCATTTCAAAAAAGGCGCTCTTTTCAAAATTACAAATCCTCATATCTCAAAAAAAGTACAGATATCAAATCGAAAATTTGTCAGATTGTAGAACTACATAATGGTTAATTTTGGTAAAAATTTTAATTTGGGAGGTGTAAGGGGAGGGAGGTGATAAGACAAAAAGGCCGAAAATTTTGAGTGATTTTTTTGGGGTTCCGGTGAAAGATACAAAGTTTAAATATTGCATGTGGATACATCTATTTGATGTACATAGAAAAATAATAATAACTTGATCCATAATTGTTATAAACCGACCCCCCCGGTCTAACGTGCACAAGGTGTTTCATGTGCATTGAAAAAGCACAAAAACTGAAAATTTTTGAGTGAAATTTTAACTTGAAAATTTGCGAAATCCATTTTAAAAAATCTCTAAAAGTATGAAATAATGAAAGAAAAGATTTCCGGATTCTTTACTGTTACGCTTTATTATTCGTGACGTTTCGTCCGTAAACCGAAACGTCACGAATAAAAAAGCGTAACAGTGTAGAATCAGGAAATCTTTTCTTTCATTTCAAAATGCACTGTGAAAACATTCACCAAACCACAAGTATGAAATATTAACTGGTCGAATACTTTCAAACCCCTCCCATACAAAATTATTTTTTCGGGCATTTTTAAGAAATAAGTTGTCAGCTAACTCTTAAAAGCTATCAATTTCAAATTTTGCATAAAAACTTCTAAAAATAATTCAAATGAAGTTGCTTTAAAAGTTTTGAAATCGCGCTTGCCCTTCTACCCCCTCCCTTACAAAACTATGATTTCGACCAATTTCATTAAATCAACTAATAACCAACAAACTAAAAGCTACGAACATGAAATTTTATACAAGCACCATACAAGAGAAGCGAAATAAAAATACCTATCAAATTTCACGATTCCCCTACCTTCTCTACCCCCTCCCATACAAATGTTCGGTTTCGTGAATGTAAAATACACCGAATTTTATGAAAATTCTATGCAACTTCGTCTATGAAACACATTCTATACAGAGAATATTGGACGTGATTCAAGCAATTAATTCAAAGGGTATTAACATCCACCCACCCTTACTATTACCCCTGCTCATCCCCTCATAAAAACCCAAACTTGCAGACACGAATGAAATATTGTTAAATTGGCAACAGCCCTGCCAAAGAACTCCCTTTCACTTAGCCTTCCCTAATCACTCTAACCTGCATATTGACTTTCCACTCATCCGCATTTTGTCCCAAGAATAATAAAGTTTCGCCCGACTTGTTAGCAGTTTATCTTACGATGTATCGCGGTAAACGATACATGGGGATGTGAATTATCGGGATGCTATTATTTAATTAAAATCAACTTTAATTATCATTTTTGTTTGCAAAGCAAAGTTCGGTTCAGACGAAGTTAAATTTCCTGAAGAACGAGAAAACTTGATAATTAACAATCATGATAAATTTTAAGTCTGAAGAAATATTTACCAATTTAAGACTGCTACAGTGAAATTCGCCAGACTAACTGCTTTCGTTATTCTGGAACAACGTTGACATTTAATTATGTACTCCGCTCTATTGTCCGACTAAATACATTGCCGAGGGTGTTTTAATATTTAAAAAACTTAGATACTAAGGTATTCACATCAAACGAAATTACCTGCATTCGTGGGCTTAGACAATTCCACTCAATGGACTGATGATAGTTTGTCATCAAAATAATAGATCTAGTTAAGGCTCCTAGACATCAATTTTCTGTTCTTTATAGGATCTTGGATACAAATTTAAATTTTGTCTTTCACTTTTTGAACTTTAAATTATTGCTAAAAAGTTATCAGGACAGACAATGTTTCTTGTGTTTCGAATTTCGACTTGATTAATTACTGATTCGCAGGGAATTGACCTCCTACGCTAAATGATCAGATTTAAAGTTTTGACATGCGAAATTTATCCAAGAACTCAATAACGAGGGAGATGAATGTCGATATCGTTAAATTGTTTTTTTTTTTTTTTTTTAAAACCACCCCTCTAAAGAATGCCACTGCCAGTGGAATTATTTATTGTCTTGGGATTGAAGATATGCCAACTTCGCATACTATAAACGCGGACCGGGTTTTTGATCGAAATTTTTCAAATCTCGAAAGGTTGCTTTAAGATGCTGCTTTACAACAAATTATTCAAAGTTTATACATAATCACAGATTTGCATTCCTGTTCAATAACTGATCGCATGCACTGTGTTAACATACCACCACTATCTGGCCAATTCCCAAAATCAACCCTAGACCGAACTCACAACGAATGATTGATTTATGTAGGTTCGGATTGTTCCTGCATTTGAATGAATTTTACAGAAAGGATTTCGATTTTTTACAACACCTTCAAATGGAATACCGACAAGGCTCTGAAAAATGCTTAAGACGTTTATGTCTAGAATTCGCATTTGCGACGAATAAGTCTCTGAACGTTAGGACACACGTAAGCACTTCCGTCACACTCAGGGGGTCTATTTAAATGTCTGAAAATATTTTTCCATTCTAAAATCTTTCCGAGAAATATTCGTAATACGTATCCATGAGAAATTACTCATCCTGCTGAGATTGATATCGTTTTGGCCATATAAGTAGGTAGGTAAAGCGATACACACATACTCACACGACAGTTGCCCATAGTATTGCAATAAGACAGAGGATTATCGTTAAGATCTGCTTTGCAGTCACAACGGTCTTATAGTCTTAGTTCTAGCTAACCTTGAGTTACCTAAGGTACGACACTGGTAATTATCGCAATCGATAAAATTGTCCATAGTCTGGTGGTCGTTTTGCGGGTTTCTCATTCCCAATAGGTGTACCAAAGTATCGGCAAAGACACCTTTTCAGCATTCATTGGGACTACGATTGGGTCTCGGGATCTGTGTTTGGTTTTCTTGTCGAGATCTTACCTAACAAGTCAATTACGTTAATTAATTAGCACTAATTATCTGGTGGCGTTGCTGGAACCCGAAGCTGAAATTGATCAAATAGTGAGCATGTGTAAATTAGGACGCCTGACGATCGCTTATACCGATTAAGACCTTAAGTAAAGGATGATAGAGTGAAATGGAATGGTTTGCGACTGCAACATAATTATAGCATTGTGAAATGCCAGAAAATAAAGGAGAATTATGAACGTAAGTAAAATGATAGTTATCATGTCGGCATATTCGTTGTTGGAGTTTGAGCTTAGAATTAAATACTCGTATCGTAAATATTATTAGTGAAGCAACGAATACCTACTACTTTACCGAATACGACCGTCAAACAAGTTATTTATATATGTATGAATGAATTGTGATTTTTAATTTCACAACTCATTCAAACAAATATTTTGATTTTTTATAATGTTAATATTTGAAATTAAGAATTGGCAAAAAATGAGGTGTTTAGGCGATTTCGTTTTTTTGACTTAATATTACCATCAGTAATCGCTAACTTCTTCTCTGAAGTAATTTTGATTTAAATTTTTGTTAATCGTTGTTATATTTATGACGAATATTCTCTGCAATTAATGCCGTTAAATTAGCCTGCGCATTCGGTATCTCTACAGTCTTCTTTGGCGATTTTGGTGTTACGTAACTTATTATTATTTGTAAAATGTTTTCACTGTGAAATCTTTCGTAGATTCCCTGCCAAATTTTTTTTACCAGCAACGAACTCAAACCCTCCAACGTACATGTACTGCGCTAAGATCTTGCTTGACAAATTAACATTCGTTCACGTAATGTATACCGAGTTCTTAAGATTCTAGATGCTAGCAAATCGTCCAGTCCTAATGGAATCCCTGCCCTTGTGCTTAAAAATTGCTGCACTTCTCTCGCTAAACCTCTTTGCAAGCTTTACCGTCTTTCCCTAACGTGCACTGCTCCATCTTCATGGAAGCTTTCAAATACTCAGCCAGTTCCAAGAAAGGAGAACGTATTAATCGCGGTAATTATCGCCCAATAACAATAACCTTACTTCTGTCGAAGGATATTGAAACAATCATCAACCATAGAGTTATAGAGTATCTCAACATAGATAAGGTTGCGGAAAAACCGTTCTACAGGTGATCTTTTACCCATCCTTACAGAACGTTGGAACAAAAGAATTCACCAGTTGTGAGTTTTGTATTGTTGCTCTTGATATTTTCAAGACTTTCTACAGAGGACACACTCAGCGCCCTTTTAGCCAAACTTTAAGCTATTGGTTTGGCCAACTTCCTTATTTCCTGGATTAAAAGTTTTTAACCAACCGTTCATTGTGTTTCGTATTGAATGGTGTGGTTTCTTCTTCCAATAAAATAAACGATAGTGTCCCTCACGAATCGGTTATTTCCAATTGTTATCATATCTCATATCTTCGAAATCCTGATATTGGAAGTCATTTTTGGGTGGATCGTAATTTGTTTAGAGAAGTTTCATTATCTAAATTTAGGAGAGTGATGGCTTAAAGGAGAAGGCGGGTGGAGATAGGCAACTAAGACTTTAAAGAGTTTTGTTTTTATTAGATATTTATTTTTGTTAATTATATTCAATACTAGCAAACGCCCGCGACTTCCTCCGCATAAAAATCGCTATAATAAGCAATTTTTTAGAATATAGTTAGTAATACATTATGTGGGATATATAATCTGCTTACTTTAATAACTCTTTGAACACAATGTTTTGTATTTTGTTGGAATCAGAACCATAAATGATTAAGAATGAAACCATTATACTCGCATTTGAATGGGAGAGGCTCGTGATCAAAACAAAGAGCATTTAGGACATGTGAATAATTATAGCTCGTGTTAATTAAAAAAAAAGCCCAAATAAAATAACATAAAGCTTAAAAACCTAACAGGACTACGATTGTGCGTAGAGCCCAATCATATGATACCATAGATGAAGTCGAAATTTTTGTGATGTTGTGAAATTTTGTATGGAAAGTGGCTGCACTGAACTAATTTGTTTCACATCATGCTAGAGTAGCTATAAAAATGTTTTGTACCAAATTTAAGCTTCAAAAATTGAAGAGGTACTGAGAAACTTTGAGCATTGAATTTAATGAAATTGTGCCATTTATATGGGAGGTGGTGGAAGGAGTAGGGGGTTTTAAGTGAATTTTTGACAAACAACTGTAATCATTATACAATTGATATATTTTAAACTTCAAATCTGCATCTTTTACGCTTTTCAAGAAAATCGAATTTTCGTAGAGTCGTGCAATTTTGTCACATTGTATGGGAGGGGATAGAAGGAGTAAAGCTACTCGGTTAATTTTTTCTCGATATTAATAATGATGCTAATATAGGATAGAATAGAAAATTTGAGCTCGATGAAAGTTATATGTACTAAGAAAATTAGTTTAAAATATTTCATGAAAAAGTGCAGTTTTTATGGAAGGTGGTGGAAGGAGTGAGGGGTTTAAAGTGACTTTTTGAGACGAAACTACAATTAATTTGCAATTGACATATTTTAGATTTCAGATCAGTAACATTAACGCTTTTCAATAAACTCGAATTTTTGTAAAGTCGTGGAATTGTGTCACATTGTATGGGAGGGGGTAGAAGAGTGAAGCTACTCGGTTAATTTTTTCCCGATATTAATAATGATGCTAATTTAGGATAGAGTACAAAATTTGAGCTCGATGATAGTTATATGTACTGAGAAAATTAGTTTAGAATATTTCATGGAAAAGTTTGTTTGGAAGGTGGTGGAAGGAGTGAGGGGTTTAAAGTGATTTTTTGAGACGAAACTACAATTAGTTTGCAATTGACATATTTTAAATTTCAGATCAGTAACATTCACGCTTTTCAAAAAACTCGAATTTTTGTAAAGTCGTGGAATTGTGTCACATTGTATGGGAGGGGTAGAAGGAGTGAAGCCTATCGGTTAATTTTTTTTCCCGATATTGATAATAATGCAAATTAAGGATTATGTACAACATTTAAGCTCGATGAAAGTTACACGTACTGAGAAAATTGGTGTAGAGTATTTCATGAAAAAGTGCAGTTTGTATGGGAGGTGGTGGAAGGAGAAGATGGTTTTAAGTGAATTTTTGAGAAACAACTATAATCATTATGCAATTGATATATTTTAAATTTCAGATCTGCATCAGTCACGCTTTTCAAGAAAATCGTATTTTTATGAAGTCGTGGAATTGCCATATTGTATGGGAGGGGGTAGAAGGAGTGAAGCTATTCAGTTAATTTTTTCCTAATATTAATAATAATACAAATTAAGGATTCAGCACAGCATTCAAGCTTGATGAGAGTTACACGTACTGTGAAAATTGGTGTATAGCATTTCATGAAAAAGTGTAGTTTGTATAGAAGGTGGTGGAAGGAGTGAGGGGATCCAAATAATTTGTATACCATACATCACATTTCTGATAAAAATAGTATGTTGTAAATTTCAAATGATTTGCACCAATGGTTTTGAAGAAAATGTGGTTATTATATATTTTTTGAAAATGAGTCATTTTGTATGAGAGGGGGTGGAAGGCGTGAGGGTATTGAAATAAGACTACCCGTAGATTACATCGCGGTGCATATCTAATAAACTGTGAAAGTTTCATTACAATCGTCTTAGCCGTTTTTGCGTGAAAACCGGAAAGACGGACAGACAGACAGAGAAATTTTTTAAAAACGTTTGTTTCTGCTTAGTTATTGCTAAAATAAAGTAAAATACTTATTTATAGCCATTTATAAACAAATAACAGACAGACACTACAATTATATTTACATGTATAGATTTGCGCTTATTCGCAGCAGACTTATCAAAGCGAAAGCCTTTATAGAACTGAAAAAATTACAGGCACAGATCATCAAGAAACCGGACATTTGAATACCAATCTATAACTACTTAATCGTATACAAAGTAAATAATTCAAACGTCAAATTATTGCACCCAACACTCCTCCTCAATGATGTTCGACATATTGGATCAGTCCGCAATTCTCCCTTGGAAGACCTTTCATCAGTATATCTGCTACCAACTACTGCCCAAAGATGGAGATGCGTATCCGAACAACTTGTCCTTGTCTCCGCAGCCAATGTTCAAACGCAACGATTTCGTTTGCTTTAGATATCGAATCGCCTCTGGTCAATAACGTATCGTTGGCTTCGACAGCTTTGGTGACAGAAACTCAACTGCTGCCACATACAACAAACAACTTCTACAATGGCACTACAGCCCAAATCGAGCCTTGGCCTCCTAAACTTCAGGTTCCTTAACATTTTTCATTATTTATTGTAGAAGGGTTGTTAGACCTTCGCGCAACCCTCTATCTTCGAATTTTTCATTTTCGTAAATTGAGGTGACCAAAGTATTCCCAAGCAGGCAGTGTGCTGGAATTATGTGTCGAACGGAATTTGAACTTACGATTTTCGCATTGTAGACCAACACGCTATCTAATAGGCTACACACTAGCTACAACAAACAACGCCGTTCGATATTGTTCGTTCGTGAACATCACCTCCTCGCACGGATCCGTACGATATGTCAAGATTAGTGGTGTTACTTGACCGTTTGCGTTCTCAAGCCCGAATTTGCTAACCACCCTTCGATGTTGTGAATCCCAAGGTAATTTTGTACCGATCCGAGATCCTTGATATACCCTCCGCTTGTTCCCAACAGCAGCTTGTTGAAATGTGCTGCCTTTCTCGCGACTAGAATGTCATGCACGTAAACTAAGACGTACAAGATCCCGCAGGCCTCATCATATGCGAAGAGGCACGCTTCAGTGCGTAAGCTTCATGCGCACGATTACCTCGTGGTACTACTTTTGAGTTTCAGTTTCATATCTCCACCCACCTTCTCCTTTCACCCATCACACTCCTAAATTTAGGTTTTGAAACTTCTCTACGTTCTAGCCAAATATGTCTTCCTATCTTTTAGGGTTTCGAAGATATGAGTCGCTGAAATATAAAAAGCGTACAACGCGGCGTACTGACTGACGGATTTATTTTAATTTTTAGTTAATTAAAGCTAATTTATTCTACGAAAATGAAAAATTTTAAGATAGAGGGTTGTATAACAACCCTTCTACAATAAATAATGAAAATGGGTAAGGAACCTGAAGGTCATTGAAGAAGATGTATTTAGTCATGCAACGTTAAGAAACAAATTTTCAGGGTTGCAATTTTTTTTTTCTGTGTCGATCACAATACTTTGTTATTACAATAATAAAGTAAATTTCTAAAACCTAATACACAAATGTTTAATTGCGCTGCAATTTAAGTTTAAGAGCTATGAAAGTAGGAAACCAATTATCTCTTGTAATAATTGTAAAATAGAAACAAAACTTCTTATTAAGTGTACAGAGATAAAAAAGATCTATTTTTTCGATTTTTGGGAAAAAGATGAAAAAAGAAATAAGCAAGTTATTTTAAAAACTTATTAGCGGCTTCGAGTTGTAATAGTTAGTAAAAAAACGAAAATATGAATAGATAAATAGATGGGGATTGTAAAAATCTCAAGAGCTATCGAACAAGTCGATATAAAAACTTGGATGAAATACAAATAAAACACGATTACAGCTAACTAAAGCAAGTACATAGTTATAAAGCAGTATTGATGGCATCGCGAACCACGATAGTAAAGCAATCTAACCTTCCCGATTGTCGAGTATCAATAACTTACCTTTGCTCCTGATATTTATGGCAAACAATCTTAGGGACTAGAATTTGTTGTTATTGGCAAACTTTTTATTTCTGTTGGATCGTCGCTCTGTGCAAGATCATTTGCGATCATTTGTTGATAAATTGTTACTATAGGAGAGCAAATGTTCTCATCTTCGTTCATCGTGCGCGCAGTTAACTTGATTTTTATTTTATTTATTTCCGAATAAATTTCTTGATTCCGATCGAGAGTCATTCCGTTTGGTTTCAGTAGATTTTATTTTAGCTTGCTTATTGCGATCACGAGGTAGCTCTTCGACAGTACCACGGCTGCTGTTACTTTTGCTGTTCGATCAGCTTTAAACCGCACCACAATAATCCCATTCTTAACCGTTTCGTCTTGGACTTGGGGGCTTCATCCTTCTAGTTAAGAAGATGCCCCGTTTCTGGTGGGTATTATGGGCGAAGATGCCAACTACCATGCCGGCCAGGCATGGAGTTTCTCATGTTTACCAGTATCTCTTTTAAATCGATTGATGTGGTTATGGATTATTGCTTTGTGGTGATCACAATCGATCAATTGTGGAGATTAAATTACATAAAATTGATTAGATGATCACAACTTTTATGTTCGATTCAAGGCACTGCGCGCTTCATTTTACTTTTATTGATGACGTTGATCGTACCGATCGTAATCGATCGCCAAGGATTTGTAATGATATTATTGTGGCGGTGATCGTGGTAGATCTCGCTTAATGCGGTCAATTGAATTAATTCTAATTATTAGTTTTTACTTTGTCAATTTATTTTTATTGCCCATATTAAATGGTAGACAGGTTAGTCGATTGGTTGCTGAGTTCGCATATAAAAAGGAGCATTGTACACAATACAGCGCTTGATAAATGTTTGAACGCGAATATTCAAAGCAGTTATTAAAGATCTTAAAAGCGATCTTCATTGCAGCTCTGCAACACAAGAGCTCTTATTCTTGCCACGGTTCGACACAGTCGCTGGATATTTTGCAAGGATATGTGCCTGTGTTTGTGTGTACGCCGGCTTCCAGAAACTAAAACTTGCCAAAGATATGGATCATCGTTTTTATGATTATTATTATTAGAGCGTTCAGTGATCTTGCTGCACCATTAAGCATTAAAATGCAAGCGAAGAGAACAAGACGTGTAACAACCGACCCGTTTCCAACGATCTTGTAGATCGTTTCCAAGGCGCAAATGTTGCAGTGAAAAAATAACGAAACGGAGAAAATTGGTCCGAAAGAGATTCTCGCGCATAACGCCTGCAGGATGAATTTTTGGCTCGAACAGAATCAAGTTTGCTTTTGCGTATCCCTATAAAATGCGATATACACGTATATGGGCGCTTATATCCAGAGCAAGTACAAGATCGATACACTTGATCGATAGCGGGCACATGCAAATATATTTTTAGTGAAATTCCGCGGGGATCGAATGCTTGACGAAGTTCCGCGAGCTTAGGACTGGCGAGTGCTAGTGCTCATTTTATAGTGCGATCATCGACTTTGATAGATAAGAACAGGGCGATGAGAATAAGATTCTTCTCGATATTAATTAGCTGCTAAGGCGCTGGCTTTACATTGTCTGCTTACGATCACTGATCGGTACTACAAATTTTTCTGTACCTAGCAAAGCTAGTAGTTCATGTCAAATCAGGAGCCACTGCTGCCGAGCTCTCGTCTTTGGCGAACCTGATTCATGATGCCTGGGATCACCACACATCTCTATATGACGTACCTGGTACACGCTACACATTATCATGGTTTGAATGCACAGAACGCGCCCAAGCGATTGCGACTAGACTTGGATGCAGGTGTTTTTATACGAAAATGGCTCTGGGCCGAAAACGTTTAGGAAGAATTTTTTGAATAGCCTACGGTTTCTGTGAGACATTCAAATGAGCCGTGCTATACTATAGCGCGCCGCAGTAGTTCGAAAACCTCTGTCAGATGGAATATGATCGATCGACGAAAATTGTTTTCCGATCTTCGATATTTGAATGGTATTTGCCCGATTCGAGAAAACTTAGAGCGAAGGTAGCTATTCGCTACATACAAACAACGTGAACAAATTCGTAGTTTGTTCAGGTGATTTTTTTTCCGGAAGAATAAACGTTATATTCAGTAAATTCGATTGACATATCTCTTATCAAGATGTACGCATGATGCTTTACAAGAATGTCATCTGTCGGTAGAGAGCACTTATGTTAATTAATTGTTTGCAGCAGGTGTGTACGCAGCTGCAAGTTTATTTTCAGTTGTTTAAGGGATATATTTGAGTCACCTACCGAAAAAGTTTCACGTAAATTTCTTAGTATTTAGGAAAGACATAAGCTGATCGATGGCTATCATGAAAATCTGATGCACAAAGTTGTTTTCTTCTTAACTATTATATTAGTGTTTCTCTAGCTCGTTCCCAGTGAACCACTCCTTTCGTTTTCCTAACGAAAATGAAAACAATATACTTGGCTCATGCTTTGATCAATTGAAATTGCTTGATTTGACGTTTTTTTTCTATGCCAAGCCAAAGCCATTTGCTTCAAAAAAGAGTCCACTTTGCTCCCCAGATTCCAATTAAGTAATTTTTCCAAATAAAAAAAAACAGGTTTAATGCATTAATTAAAGAACATTTATTCATTTTTCAGACACATGTTCATTATTGTTAATCTCAGATTTAAACTTGAAAACTGATTCCTTTTGCAGCAAAGGAAAAGATGAAAGCAAATCAAAATCATCTAATTGCGTAGAATTGTTTTGCTGTTGCTTGACAAAACTTTTGAAAAACAATACTTCTCTCCCTCTATGGATACAGATGGTGTTGCCAAAATCAGATACAATTTGTGCGAATCGAGTGACTTCCTCACAAAAGCAATAAGTGGAATGAAGCCGCCTTATGAAAAAGGAAGGCTGATCGAAGTTCATAAGAATAATGTTCCCCGTCTGATTCACATCGAACATCGAGTCAAGGCGATTCCTGAGGCAATTCATGAATCAGAATGACCTCGATACGAGAAGCTGGAAGTTCCGTCAGATGATACAGTCCGACAAAGATGTTAGGTTGGAAATTGGGACATACTCAAGTTCAGCACTATCGATTAGGAAAATGAGGTACTGAGTGCACTTCGGACTGTGCCGAATTCACCCTGGAAAAGAATAAAAAGTGATGGCCAGAGCGGTGCAGATGTTGTGTAGCATCTTATTATGAATTGCGTTGCATGCATTATCGTGCATTATTTTGCTACAGAACACAGATAAACCTTCATAACAGTGCAGCGGCGACTGTGAACCTACAGGCCCATTTACGTCAAGATAGGAGCGAGTTGGCGCTCATCCAAGAGCCGTGGGTGAGTAGTGACAACAAAATCCTTGGATAGAGCGCGAGTATGCTTAATGTGTACCACTGCACTGAAGCAGGTAAGCCGCGCTCCTGTATAATAACAAAGATCTCTCAGTTTTGCAGCGAGGTCGCAGTTTCGGAAAGGGTAGTAAACGGTTCCAAGCAAGCCGTCCTTCTAAATCTACATGCGATACGATTCACCAACACCATCACAATTATATCTGTCCCGACAGATAATAGGTTTCACATAACAGAACGGCAAATATCGGCCGGGCAAACGCGTATCGCAAAGCAGGAATGGGCTCCATCATAGACATAACTTTCGTAAGCAACTACCTTCTACGGAATACGAAATGGCGTCTTAGCGAGCAATATACACACAGCCATCATCAGGCAATAATACTTGATACAAAAGAAAGAAAAGCCGTACAACGACCGAAATTAACAGGCCCAAAATAGAAAGATAAACTCTTCGACAAGGACACGTTCGAAGAAATGATGAACATCGACGTCACAAATCGAAGCGAAACAGCAAAGATCCTTGCGGAACAGCTCACCCACACTATCATCACAGCGTGCGATGCAGCGATGCCCAGAAGGACAATTAGTGGAAGAGGTGCACCATGCTACTGGTGGAACGAGGAAATAAAAACACTCAGGGCAAAGTGCTTACAAGCCCGACGCAGAGTCCAACGATCAAGGGGAACAGTAGACTTTCAGGACCGATTAAACACTTTCAAAGTGGCAAGACGAGATCTAAGCAAGGCGATAAAACAGAATAAGGCAATTTGTTTCAAAAATCTCTGTAACGAAGCAGATATAAATCCCTGGGGTGTAGCATATAGGATGGTGATGACAAAGCTGAAGGGTCATAGGTCCCCACAAATAACTTGCCCGATAATGCTAAGATCAATAGTCGAGCACCTGTTCCCCCAAAGGCCATCTACTATGTTTAGCATATCCAGAGAGATCAGCATAGAGTCTATCCCTGCAATTACGTCGGCGGAACTATTTGAGGAATGCGGAAGGATGGGAAACAACAAGGCACCTGGACCCGATGGCATCCCAAATTTGGCAATAAAAGTTGCTATTCAAAAGAGGCCCGACATCTTTATAGCAATTATGCAAAAGTGTTTCGAGGAAGGAGTCTTTCCTGAGCCATGGAAGCTCCAACATTTGGTACTTCTACCAAAAGGAAACAAGCCTCCTGGAGAACCATCGTCATATCGCCCAATATGTTTACTGGATACGTTGGGAAAGATCCTTGAGCGAATTATTAACAACAGACTGCTCGTACTAGCAGAGGAGAAAGGAGCACTCTCAGACCACCAGTTCGGATTTAGGAAATCGCGTTCAACTGTTGACGCCATAAAAGTAGTAGTCGATACTGCAGCTGAGGCGATACAAGGAGAAAGATGGCGAGAGGGGCCAAAAAAATATTGTGCAGTAGTGACACTGGACATTAAAAATGCCTTTAACTCGGCAGATTGGTCACTCATGAACAGATCGTTAGTCAGGATGGAGACACCATACTACATGTTGAGAACAATTGCAAATTACTTCACCAACAGGAAGTTGAGGTACCAAACTGATGAGGGGTTAAAGTACTACAACGTCACCGCGGGTGTCCCACAAGGATCTGTACTAGGCCCTCTCCTGTGGAATATTATGTATGATAGAGATCTTCGACTATCGTTGACATAAGGAGTAAAATTAATCCGGTTCGCTGACGGCATCGCCGTTGTTATCGTGGCTAAGCACATCCACGAAATAGAGTCAGCAACAAATGAAGCCGTATCACAAATTAGAGACTGGCTAGAGTCCGCTGGCTTAGAATTAGCTGATCACAAAACGGAGGCTGTTCTAATAACAAGCCGAAAGAAAATTGAACACGTGAACATTCAGGTCGGCAGTCAAATCATCAGATCCAAGGAGGCAATTAAATATCTAGGAGTTATGCTCGATAACAGATTAAAATTTAAAGTTCGCGTGAACTTCGCGAGCAAAAAGGCGTCACAAATGCAGGCAGCTCTTTCCCGAATACTGCCAAACATCGGTGGACCAGGATATGCCAGAAGGATACTACTTTCGAGAGTAGTCAGCTCGGTTCTCCTATATGCTGCTCTGGTTTGGGCGGCGGCGCTAGCGACAAAGGAAACAAGGAAAAAGATGTCATCAACATATAGGCTCTGTGCGATAAGAGCAATCAGCGGTTTCCGAACAATATCGGACGAGGCAGCCTGTGTCATAGCCGGAATGATCCCCATTGACATTCTCGCGAATGAAATGCTAAGGATCTACGAAAGAAGATCCTCGATCCAACAAGAGGCAGCTGTTGCCAGGAAAATAAAAGAAGAGGAAAAGGCATCATCAATGTCTATGTGGCATGCCAGGTGGGACAACGCTACAAAAGGCAGATGGACCTATAAGTTAATCTCCGAAATTGAGGTCTGGACAAAGCGGGTGTACGGGGACTGCAACTATCACATCACGCAGTTCCTATCAGGTCACGGCGGCTACCGCAAATACCTACATAGGTTCGGACACGATAATTCGCCTCTTTGTCCAAATTGCCTAGATCAAGAAGAAGACACAGAGCACGCGGTTTTCAACTGCAGTCGCTTCGGAGAATGGAGAAATAATATTCCGAGTCCACCATTCATCATTGACTATATGATGGAATCAGAGGAAAATTGGATGGAAATTTGCACACTCGTAACAAATGTGCAAAATGATCTTCGAAGAATCGAGAGAGAAAGTAGAGCAGAAACAATTTAAGGAGCACAGCATAAAATGCTAGCCAGCCCCGCGAAGTAATACCTAACGGCAGTCTCGCGGGGAGAGTGGTTGAAGTCTGTGTGCGGGGGTGTGGTTTAGTACGCAGGCACATATCGGCTGACAGTTTTGTTAGGATCAGGTATGTGAATCGTGGATGCCAATGGCACGGGCTATTGGTATCTAATGAAGATTCCACACCTCCCTGGCGTAACCAGAAAAAAAAAAAACCTAACAGAACCGATTTCATCTGATTCTGGCTTGTGAGGTGATTCAGTATGGGGAAACTCAGAAAGAAATAAAAGAGGTAAGTCACTCATTGAATTTCTAGAAGGGATAAATATGTGAGTAAAAGATTGGATGGTTTCTCGTAAGTAGTCACTATGCGACTAATGATGGATAACTTTCACAACAGACCGCGATACTCCTAGCTTGATCTCGTAACGGAATGCAAGGCCACAAATTGGCATGCTTTTGGAATCCATCTAAATCACTTATTGGGTCGCTTCCTAACAGTTGCTAAACAGGGAACCGATGCCGTTGAGGAGGACGTTAACTTCTTATCAACTGTGGTAATAAGGAGCTATGACATGGTTTGCCCCCATGAAAAGATCTGAAATAAAAATTTAAGCAAACTGCTGGTGGAACGTAAGCTATATTACGTCGTAAAGCTTAGAAAAATCATCTCTGTGCAAAGATGCAATCTTTGCAGTAATTTTGCTCAATTATTAGCTCAGTAAATAAAGGGGCTTGACTTAAGAAAGTTCTGTAAAAAGGCTCTTCCATGTTTGGGTTCCTGCAAACGTGCGATGTACATGGACCACTTCATCGACAGGAACTCTGGAGCTGTCACTTCCCGAGGTTTGGAAATTCAGACAAAACTCTGACGCGGCTAAATTGTTTTTACTTAAATCGGGTTATCGATAGTGACAATTTAGCCGCTCTTTCCATTATGGACCAGAAGGAATAATGCCTACAATGCTTCAACATAGACTGGACTGCATCGTTATAAGGCTAGTTAACATTTTCAAGCCCTGTATCTACGATATGTGCCTTCGAAGTGGAGGTGAAGGTGGTGAAGGCAATAAAAACACTCATACACAGCCAAAGGACTACAGGCCAATAAGTCTGACATCTTTCTTTCTAAAAACCTTTGAATGACTGATAGATATTTACATAAAAGCACCGTAAACATCGCCAACCACAGTTCTTCCCAACATGCTTACATGAAATGACGGTTTGTAGAACCGGCACTGTACACGGTAGTATCAAACATTGGAAAATCTATGGATTTCAAGGAGTACACTTTAAGTTCTTTTGCAGGTGGTGTGCAGAAAAATTACTGTCCCAATGGGAAACGACTCCAGGACAAAACAAGTGGATAGAGGAACATCACTAGAAGGAGTTTTGGCATCTTTTTTATGGCTACTAGCCGTGAATGGTAGCCTGTCGCAGCTAAACGCTGCTAGTTAGTATGCTATCACCAATGCAGTGGATTAAGTCATCCAAATTAATGAGAACTACCCAAGAACTTTAGGCGAACTTATGCAAAGTGCAAACATTGTTGCTAGTTGGACTAATTCGTGTGGATTGATAATCAACCCTGACACGACGACGCTCATATTCTTCACTAGAAGACGACGTATAAAAAGCTACAATCTGCCAACCATTGGGAGAGTTATTCTAAACCTTTCAGATAGGTTAACTTATCTAGGAATCAACTTGTACAGACGGCGACTGCAAGTCGAAAAAAAATTAAGAAAGCAAACAATGCCTTCTCCATATGTAAAGAAAATTTTCTAGCAAAAAATGGGGACTGAAACCAAATATGGTAAGATATATGTATTTCAATATCATACTACCAATCGTTATACATGGTGCGCTGGTATGATGGGAAAGTACCGAACTGACATATATTCAACCACAATATAGTCACATTCAGAGATTTCCTGCACAGGCAAAACGGGGTATTACATACAACGCCCACATTCTGGGTAAAGCATGCATTACGGCAATCAGACTTGAAATTTTTGCGTATGGTTTCGGACCAATTTAAAAAATTTCATGCCATCCTGGAGAATATGAAAAGGGAATCTCTTTCCCGATAGTAGTGATACAAAGCAATCAAAGATGCATTTTGTGAAGTACTTCGAAGTCACTCTACCTAACAGATGGCAATGGATTGACAATCATGTCATACAGAATGGCGAGATAGCGATATTTACTGATGATTCGAAAATGGAAGAGGGAGTAGGTTATGGCGTCTTTTCTGAAAACTTTGATCTGAATCTTCAGGCATCTACCACTTTATGCTACAGTGGGCTGGCTTCAAACAAACTATTTTGGTTTCTTTCTTGGCGGGGTGGCGGCAGCTGGACAGCTGCAGAACGGTCAAATCCTTTTAGGAAGAACCGAATAACAACTGCGCTGTTAAAACGTAATCGCTATAGCATCCGAACTATTGTCGGCCCACAGGTCATTGTTTGCTAAAGTTGTATACATTTAGGTTGCGGATCACGAGCAACATCCTTTGCAGAGGTTGCGAGGAAGACGAAGAATCTATCGAACATTATCTTTGTCACTGTCCGCAAATCTCCAAAAGTCGTCTCCTTTGTTTAGGCTCTAGATTCTTCTGAGAACTAGATGACCTCAGAGGCGTCCAACATATGATCCTGCTATGGTTCGCAAACCGAACCAAGTGGTTGGAACAAGAGGAGTGACTTCCATCTTATAATAAATGGTGGGAGTACAATGGGTTCAACTAGATGGCCCCAGTGTATTGTAGTTCTATGGAACCACCCTCCTACAACCTAAACCTATGCTACAGTATGCCAATTGGAGGTAATGACTATTGCAGAAAAGGCGGAACTGGCCTTGCGTGCAGGAATAAATGTTAAGCGAGCAATTTTTTACTCAGACAGCTAAACTGCACTGAATAGCCTCGGGGACAACCTGCACTTTGCAACTTTGCTGAGTTCCAGGTCATCGGAATATACCTAGAAACGAAATAGCGGATAGGCTGGCCAAGAAAAATCTGCCGGTGCCACCAATGATGAAACGGCCTTGATAGCTACGCGAACAATGTGTGTTGAAGGGAAAATTTTGAAAAGCGACGCGTGTAACATCATGCAGATGCTTTTGGGCGGGTTTGGTAGTGAGAAATCGATAAAAATATTGAGACTCGACAAAACTTCCTATTGACACTAGTAGGTATAGCTACGGGCTACTCTCTTCTTAGAAAGCACACCGATGACATTTGCTGAGGCAGTGGTTAGGAGGATGAGACCGTATCGCATTTCCTCTGCCATGGCCATGCCTCCTAACACTTCGAAAACAAATTCCCGGAGAGTACTAATTCGCCGAGCTGAATGATATGCAAGTCCACTTGGTACAATTATACAATTATGAAGACGTCGAATAGGCTCATTGGTAGCCTACGTACCATGGTGTTCTGTCCAACCCCTTCACAATCCTAACCCTAATATTATACCTCCCTTGCAGTTCGGCTCAGTGCAGTGTTAAGGAGAATGTCATTCATTTTTTTTATTATTCTCCGCCGAACAATTGAAAATTTTCAGTATCAGCTGCAAATCTGTAACTTAGAATTGTTTTATCAAAATTTTCATAAACAATTTCTACTATATTAATTTTAATAAAATTTTTAATTTGTTCTTCTTCAACTTCGCTATCCTCCACTCACAATACTCGTTAGGAAAACAAATATTTCTTTAAGAAATTAACATAACTTACTTAAATTTCATTTATTTAACTGAATAGCAGCAATGATTTAGAGTTTTAATCAATTACAAATTCCTGTTAAGACCGCCTAGGTATAGGACAGAAACAGCTCTCTTCCACAAGGCGCGATCCTTAGCATTGGCCTTAAGCTTTTGCCAGGACTTGTTGTCAACCCCTTTGGGAAACTTAAAAACTTTTAGACTACTTTTAGATAAAACAACCTCAATGAAGCTCGCACATGCAAAGGTAATGGAAGAATGGTCGCACTTTTGAAAACAGTGGTCTTATTTACGATGCATTTTTGGAGCGATATAGGGATAATTAGCCTCTGGTGGATTGTAATTTTTTTTTGATTCAGAAGTATGTAAAGGCTTAGCATCCTTTATGATGCTTGACGGAAACCTTCTTGCCGATTTGTTTTCACCAGGCGGGAAGCAAAAACTGTAGTTCACTGTGTTTTCTCAGTTACGAGGCAGCAAACAACTCTTCTTTTTAACTTTTACGAAATTTTTCAACATAGAATATTTCTTCGTTGTCTTTGTAATTGGTTATCCCACGAAGTCAGTTTAAGAGAGCCCAGATATACGCATGCTGGTAGAAATGCATTGATAAGGCTAGATAATCAATTGATTTCCTATTATGATCCTTTGTAGGAACCTAGGGACAAAAACATATCTCTTTCACAAATCGCGATCCAAAACATTGGCCTTTAATTGTTACCAGGACTTATTTGTTCCTCTGACTCCCTGTTGAACTGCTTGTATCCATGCTACATGGTCGACTAACCCGTCGTATTCCTTCAGAGTTATAATTCAGAGCTTGCCTCGCGATGTTTTGTGCTGTTTTTCTCAAAATATGACCGATTCACTGCCATTTACGCCTTCGAACATCAATGCCTATATTATTTTGACCAGTTGTACTCTAAAGTTCGTTGGAGATCGCATCTGGCCATAATATCCCTATACGTCGGAGGTATTGGTTCACGGAAGTTTGCAGCTTCTTTCAAAGCCTATTGGTAACTTTCCATGTAGTACAACCATATGAGAACACGGATTTGACTAAGTTTTATGCGAAAGGAGAACTCTCTCAACTCGATAATCAGATGATCCAAAATGATATTATATTTCCGCTAATCGCCCTGCGGAAAAATCCACTCCATAAAAACTTCAACAGCAAAGATATGTTTCCAGAATATAACGGGCATATGCCAAAAATTAGTTAGAATTCTATTAAATCATATCCATATAATTTTTCAAATCAGATACGTAAGCTCGACACATACGTATAACAAGAAAATATATGTTTATAACCTAAAAATTTTCTAAACGTACGATTAAATAACTGAAACGAATCATTTACAACAAGATTATAGATAATCTCGTCTGTTCAACTCTATTGTTAATGTGAAAATGTTTAGCTCGTTTAACATGATGTTGTATTCAACTTGTGCCACCAAAACGAAGAACAAGAAGAAAAACTGTCGCCTGATTAATGTCATCGCCGATCAGATCATCTTCCATATCGTAGACACCAAACTAAATCTCTAATTTATGTGTACAAGCGATAGAACGAGTCAGTTGATAGGGAACGGGAGATGAACGCGGATCATGTAAAGTATGAAACTGGTTATTTATTTGGTGGATCATCACAATAAAGATCTCAACAATTTTCTTCGAAACTATCTAAACTCGCCGATGAGTAGAAAGTCAATTTCGGGATAGGTAAGGATTACGGGAAGAGAAAGAAGAAATGAAAACGGGAGAGGTTGTTCCCTATGTCTTCCCTCAAAAGCACTATTGCTGCTAGCTTACTAAATTATCAGATGACGAAACGAATAATCTTATACATCGGAAAAATAAAAGAAAGACAAGACATCACTGCGATCAGAAGATCATGTCTCGCAACACCTTCATCTGGAACGTACATAAGTATAAAACAAATCTTCCGATCAACATCTAAAATCTAAATTTTCAGTTTTTACGATTATTTAATCGTCGGCAATGAATACCTGTAAAATTGAGAACGATCTCACAGTGGTTTTAAAAAGTTATCGTACGGATGAAGAAAGGGTTTTGCAAATTTAAAATATAGAAAATTTCATTGATTCTTCAACTCCATAAAAACTCATTACAAAATCAATTTTTCACTAAATTATGCGAATAAGGAAATATTATAATATATAATATTATTATTATAAAAAAATCATTACAAACAGGTAAGTCCTTGCTCCAAGCGATATGTGTGTGCTGAAATTATCATAATTTAAAAGAGCTCATGAATTTAGATAACAACTAGACTACTTCAGCCCATAACGATCGATGTCGTTTTTTGTCGTTTTTTGAATATATACTACTGGGCAAAAAAAACGATCAGGATAAAAAATAATGAAAAACCTAACAGAACTGCGATTTGGCGTAAAGCCCAATCGTACGATACTCTAGATGAAGGAGAAATTTTTTTATTTTAAGAAATTTTGTAGAGGAAGTGGTAGAGGGGGTGACAACATTGAACTAATTTTTTTCACATCAAGATAAGGTTGCTATCAAAAAGTTTTATACAAAATTTAGGATTCAAAAATTTAATAGGTACTGAGAAACTTAGTGCATGAATTTAGTGAAATTGTGCAGTTTATAAGGGAAGTGTAAAAGGAGGGTGGAGTTATTAATAACTTTCTTAGAAATAACTGTAAACATCATTTGTTTGGCATAGCAGATCAGTAGCATTCATACTTTTCAGTCAAATCGACTTTTTGTAAAGTTGTTGAATTGTGTCAAATTGTATGGGAGGGGGTAGAAGGAGTGAAGCTAATAGCCTAATTTTGTTTGGTTTTAAAAATAATTCTAAATAAATGATTAGTACACAATTTCAGCTCCATTAATTTCATACGTACTGAGTAAATTTGCTTAGATTATTTCATGAAAAGTGCAGTTTGTATGAGAGGTGGTGGAAGGAGGAGGAGGACATGTATAGTTTTTATATTTTAGACTGAACTCATCATAAAAGTAATATATTCAAAATTTCAGACTAATGGCTTTTATAGTTTTCTCACAAATCCGTTTATTATCAAATTGCGTAATAGTGTCATTTTGTATGGGACAGGGTAGAAGGAGTCGAGCGATTTGGTCCATTCACGAACTTGTCCTTACTTTTTTGTCAAAAACGACGTGTACAAAATTTGAACTCTTTAGATCAACGCAAACTTATAATACTCTCAGATTTCATCTAGAGTATAAACATAACAGAATTGTGATTGGGCGGAAAGCTTAATCATGTGATACTTAAGATGAAATGGGAAAGAGTTTAATGTACTGGAAAAAATATGTCATCTCAAATTTGTTCAAATGGTGACTTTGGTATGGGAGCTGGTAGAAGCAGAAGGGGGTGGCTTGCAATTTTAGTTTATTATTCTAATAATAAAGTATTGTGATCGACACAGAAAAAAAAAATTTGCTAACCTGAAATTTTTTTTTTTTGCGTTTCATGACTAAATTAGCCTAAAAATGCAAAAAAAAAGTTCATCGCGCCGTACGCCGTACATATGAACTCATATCTCCGAGACTGTTAAAGGTAGAATGTTCGTTTTTGGGTGGATTGTTGATTGGGTAAGTGAGCTCCATTATCTAAATTTTGAGGAGTATCAGGTAGCGGGGGGAGAGAAAGAGTCAAGAACTTCACGTGCTAATATCTCAACCACGAATGCAGATAGGAAGCTGAAAATCAGCAGAGGTATGAAGAAGATTGTGGGACATACCTTCAAAATAATTCAATTTTTTTATCCATTGGCGTCCGAAAACGGGGGGGGGGGCTAAAAACAAATTGTCGGCCGAATTTTATTTTTTTTGTTTCAAATGATTATATCTTCGAAATTATTAATCGCAAAAAATTCATATTTTGGGACTATTAAGCTGTCATATAGATCCACCAGAATCAGCTTAGAAAGAGGCTAATTATCAAACTGTAGAGCTATATATATCTTTAGTTTTGGGGAAAAAATTTAAGTTTGGGGTGTAAGAGGAGGGAGGTGGAAGCAAAAATGTTGAAAATTTTGAGAAATTTTTTAGGGCTCTGGTAAAAAATACAAAGTTTAAATTTTGCACGTCGATACATCTATTTGATATATATATAAAAAAAATTATAATTTGTTCCAAGATTGTCAGGCATCGAAGTGGGAGTCTAACGTGCACAAGTTGTCGCAAGTACAATGAAAAACATAATAGGACTACCATTGTGCGTAAAGCCCAATCATGCGATACTCTAGATGAAGAGAAATGTTTTTATTTTTCTGCAGCAGATTGGAATTATTATAGAAGTAATATGTTCCAAATTTCAGATCAATAACTTTTACACTTTTCGAAAAAATCCGTTTATAGACAAATTGCGTAATTGTGTCATTTTATATGGGAAGGGGTAGAAGGGGTAAAGCTAATTGTCTAATTTTTTTTTGGTCTTACTAATAATTATAAAATAAAATAGTTAGTGCACAATTTCAGCTCGATCAATTGTATACGCACTGAGTAAATTGGTTTAGAGCATTTCATGAAAAAGTGCAGTTTGTATAGGAGGTGGTGGAAGGAGGGGGAGAACACAAATAATTTTTATACAGTAGAATGAAATCATTATAAATGTATTATATTCAAAATTTCATACCAATAGCATATACACTTTTCGAGAAAAGCCGTTTATTGATAAACTGCGTAATTGTGTCATTTTGTAAGGGAGGGGGTACAAGTGGTGGAGCGATTTGGACCGTTCACGAACTTGTCCTTACTTTTTTGTCAAAAACGATGAGTACAAAATTTGAACTTTCTAGATCAACGCGTTCTCAAGCTGGAGAGGACACGGACGGACGGACGGATGGACGGACGGACGGATATCCGGTTTTGAAATTTTTGAGTGATTATATGAAATTCTGCATCATTAATTTTTTTCTCCGAGCCTTATTTCTTAGCGTTACAAACTTTGTGGCAAACTTATAATGCTCTCAGATTTCATCTAGAGTATAAAAACACATAAGCTGAAATTTTTGAATGAAATTTTAAGGTAGAAACTTGAAAATTTGCGAAATGCATTTAAAAAAAATTTCTAAAAGTGTGAAATATTAACTAGTCGAATATCCTCAAAACTTTTACCACCTCTTATACAAAATTATTTTTTCGACCATTTTTAAAAAATCAATTATCACCTTACTGTTAAAAGCTATCAATTTGAATTTTTGCACAAAAACTTACGAAAATAGTTGAAATGAAATTACGTCAAAAGTTTTGAAATCATGCTTGCCCTTCTACCACCTCCCATACAAAAGTATGATTTCGATCAATTTCATTAAATCAACTAATAACCAACAAATTAAAAGCTACGAACTTGAAATTTTGAACGAGCACCTTATAAGAAAAAAAAAGAAAACTGCATCACAAATTTTGCGATTCCTTTACTTCTTCTACCCCCTCCCATACAAAATTATTTTTTTGAGGATTTTTAAGAAATCAGTTATCAGCTAACTCTTAAAAGCTATCAATTTCAAATTTAGCACAGAAACTAACAAAAGTAATTGAAATGAAATTCTTTTAAAAGTTTTGCACTCGCGCTTGCCCTTCTACCCCCTCCCATACATAAGTATCATTTCGATCTATTTCATTGAATCAACTAATAACCAACAAATTAAAAGCTACGAACTTGAAATTTTGTACGAGCACACTACAAGAGAAAGGAAATAAAATTGCGTCACAAATTTTACGATCTCTCGACCTCCTCTACCCCCTCCCATACAAATGTTTGGTTTCGTGAATGTAAAATACACCAAATCCTATGAAAATTCTATGCAATTTCGTCTATGAAACTGACATTCTATACAGAGCATATTGGACGTGATTCAAGCAATCAATTAAAAAACTATTAACATCCACCCACCCTTACTATCACCCTTCACCCCTCCCCTCATAAAAACTCAAACTTGCATAAATAAACGAACGAAATATTGATTATATGTATTGGAGCTTTTGAACGGTTCCGCAAAGTGTTAAATTGACAACTGCCCTGCCCAAGAACCTTCTTTCACTTAGTCTTCCCTAGCCACTCTTGGATAGCTCTCTTATATTTGAATGAGAAAAACTTTTCTTAAATTTATAATATTATTGCGAGCTAGGGGTTCGCCGGGATTTCAAGTAAAAACACAATTCGTTTAAAAATAAGTGATAATTTATTTATTCGCACTTAATTCGATTTTCAACTTAATTCGCACTATATGGCACTACCGCCGCGTACTGTTCTATCGCTTTCCTGGTTCGCGTCTTTCATAACTGTCGCTGAATAACTGCCTGCTCGCTGAAAGCTTTCGCGTTTTTATACATTCTTATGGCAGTTCTCGAAGCTTTCTTCAGTGTGTATATCCTGCTAATTATCGCCCAATAGCAATAACCTCAATTCTGTCCAAGGTCGTGGAAACAATCATCAACAAGAGAGTAATAGAATATCTCAACACCAATGATATTATTGACGACAAAAAACCTTCCATAGGAGACCTCTTAACCACCTTCACTGAACGTTGGAACAAGAGCATTCATCAGTTTGGTGAATCTTGTGTAATCGCTCTTGATATTTGCAAGGCTTTTGACAGAGTATGGCACACTGCTTTTAATCAAACTTAAAGCTATTGGTTTGGGCGAATCTCTTATTTCCAAGATTGAAAATTTTTTAGCCAATCGTTCAATGCGTGTGGTATTGGAAGGTGTGGTTTCCTCTTCTTAGAAAATTAACGCTGGTGGTTCTCAGGGCTCGGTTCTTTCTCCCACCCTTTTTCTGATATTTATTAATGACTTGCTATCTTTAACTTTCAACCCTGCACATAGCTTCGCCGATGACAGCACTTTAGACTTCTCCTATCACTTCAACAGTGCGTCCTTAGCCCGATGTACTAGCTTAGTAGAACAACGTAGGTACATGGCTCAGTCATTGAATGACGACTTGGCAAAAATTCTTAGTTGGGGCAATAAGAATCAAGTTGAGTTCAATGCTTTGAAAACCCAGTGCTGTCTTGTGTCCCACAAACGTGACTCTAACCTTGACCCAATCACCTTCGAAGGCCAGCCATTAACCACTTCTTCAAGTGTTAAGATGTTAGGTATCCAAATCACAGATAGCTTATCTTGGAACGATCATATATATAACATCGCCAATGAAGTATCTAAATGTTTGGGCTACCTAAAACGGTCTAAAAACTCCTTCACCGCTTCTGGGTTACTAACAAGGCCTATATTAGACCACGTCTTGAATTTAATTCCCACCAATGGGCGGGAGCTGGAAAAACTTCTCTCTCCTATCTGGATAGTATCCAGTCTTGGACTATTAAAATTATAGGAGATTCTGACATCACTTCTTCGCTCGATTCACTCGAGCATAGACTAACTGTAAGCTCCCTAACCCTTTTATGTCGCTACTACAATGGAGATTGTTCGGACGAAATCTCTAGTCTCTTGCCCCATGTATGCCCTTACCCAGTAATACTAGCGCTGCTTCATGCGCTCATAAGTATTCTCTCAACCCACCTTCGGTCGCACTGTCAAATTTCGTGATTCGTTTTTAAACCGGACTGTTCGAGTATGGAACTCGCTGCCCATCTCGGTGTTCCCGCATGACTACAACATTCAGCAATTTAAAGGACATATTCATAGCCACTTCCGTCTCTATCCCCTTAATTCCCAAAAACCAATATCTTCCCCCCTCACCGGAGCTATGCTTCAGTACAAAAGGGCAACCCCTCTAGTTCCGGTGTTACATAAAAAAAAAAAAAATGTGTGAACAGTTCTCGAAGCTTTCTTCGGTGTGTATGTGTTATACTGGAAAGCTCTAGATCTTTAATTGTAGCTTTCTACATAGTGAAGTACCATATACTGTTCTACATAATTCTTTTTTATTCGAGAGAGATCGAATTACGGAGTTGCCAGATATGCATGTAACAATATAGATATTTGTATGGGAGGGGGTAGAAGGAGTAAAGCGAAGCTAATAATTTTTCAGTATATACAAAATTTGAATGATTGCAATACATACAGAGTGGGCAATTAATTGGTTTCTTTTTAAAAATGCAATAAAATTACTTCATTACTAAGAGCAAACATTCCCATTAATGATGAAACACAACTTCGTTCAAGTGGCTGCCTCGGCTGGCTTCGAAGTAGTGCATTCTGTCACTCCAATTTTCCAAGACCATGTCGATGGTTTCGGGCTGTAGCTCACGGATTGCTTGGATGATATTGGCCTTAAGTGCTTGAATCATTTCTGGGTTGTTGGCATAACATCGCTCTTTCACGGTTGCCCAGAAAGAAAAGTCCAAAGGGGTCAAAACGTAGCTCCAAGGCGGCCAATTGATATCGCCAAACGCCAAAAAACGCACTGTTTGGGCTACACCTCATTCACTTTGAAATTAAGTTTTCAATATTTTCCAACATTGTTCAAACCGACTCATTTCGTTTTGCGGAAGTATGATACTGACATCAATCATTTTAATTTTGGCCAAATTTTAAGTTTGTACTTTTTTTTTAGTTTTAATGGAAATCGATATAATAAATTTACCCAAATTATGCATTTGTATGGGAGTGGGAAAAGGAGTATACGGATCAAAACAAAATTTTTTCGTTGTCAATGGTATTTCTAATTTTATACTTTCTGCAAAACTTCAAGTCGACAGTTTCGAACAAAAATAAAGTAATTGAAATTTCAAAATTTCATTGTATGGGAAGGGTAGAAGGGGTGAGGTGAAGGTGAAGTTTTTTTGCAAAACTGCTTGCAATTAGAATGAAATTAATTATAGCAAAAATTCGTTTTTTAGCTTTGTTAGTTTCAATACAAATCGAAAAGATGCATTTTTCAAATCTGTGCACTTGTATGGAAGGGAGTACAAGGAGAGAGGAGATCAGATCAATATCTTGTGGTGCTTATGATACGCACATTATTATCTTTTGTCTTAAATTTCATGCCGATAGCTTAAATACTTTCGAAAAAAAAGCAATTTCTTAAAATTTTGGGAATTTCATGAAATTTGCATTGGAAGGGATAAAAGAAGTGGGGGTATGTAGACCGTTCACGAACACAAAATTTCTTTTTTGCTAGAAATGAGACATAAAAAATTTCAGCACGACAGCCCAAAGCATTCGAAAGTTATATTGTAGACAGACGGACAGACGGTCACTCGAAATCGAGGCTGTTGAGCAACAACAAATATCTCTGTAACCTTCGCGGCACCAAGCGAACATTATTTCTTAGTATTACAAACGGTAAGGCAAACACAATATACTCTCAGATTTCATCTAAAGTGAAAAAAGAATAAATATTCAAAGTTCATTGAATATTCAGTTGTTTTTTCGTCGAAATTCCTCTCTGTTGCAGTTGTGCTTATCTCTTAGTTATTTTTCTGGTAAAATGCAATAAATTCAGATTAATTTGAACACAAGAAAAGTGCTTGTGTCACCGTGAACCATAAGACTAAAAAACCGATGAGAAACAGCATTTTTGCTAAAAGCATTTTGACGTGACGAAACGAGTTTTTTTTTCGCTGTGTGAGTCGTTTTTGCCAATTTTTATTTTTCAATTTTATTAAATTTTAAGCGAATTAATCACATGATTTACGAGATAAAACCCATTTCCTAGGATATAACGCGATTTTTTTTCATAAGTCTGATGTCTATAAATTTTAATGTAGTCGGCACACAACGGAAAGTTGATAATCGAAATTGTTTGAAATGATGAACGAAAGATTTAAGGCAGTAACCTGGCAAATTTTCTTCGATTGTTTTTAGATATTAGGAGATTATGAGCTATAGTTGGATCTAAGATCGATAAATAATTACAAGCTTAACATTGGTGATTAATTAGTGCCGAATTCGAAGATAGAGTCATGTTCCATATTTTTTAAGGCATTTGGATTGCGTTTAAAATAGCTAAGAAATTTTTTCAATAAAACTAAGAAAATTTGTGTTTTTGTTTTCCTCTATCCCAAAATTAAATTTATGCCTGCGAGCGCTGAAAGAGAATATGGCAATTGATTTCTTCTATCAAGCATTGTTTTAAACAAATGGTAGTTTCAGCAAAAAAAAATTAATACTAATATTTAGGACAGCTTGAAGGCCCGAAGTTTGAATAAAGGTTAAAAGTGTAACACAATCAAGACGGCTAATAAGCCCATTGGGGCGAGTAAATAGTAAAGATCTTTACTATTTACTCAATGTATCAAGGGCTTGTCAACCATTATCTTAAAATCTAACTGAGAAACACTCTCATCAGCCATAAACCAATCGTGAGTAGGATTATCGTTGCCATACTCAGGACCAATGTCGGAAATGCCATAATTCTGCTCCAACTAACGCCGCAACTCCTTGAGACAAAAAGGAGTTTTATGGCCAACTGAATGCCATCTTTGAGCGCATTCCATGAGGTGATATTATTTTCATCTCAGGAGATACGAACTTCTAGATTATGGCTTACAATATTGGACTAGAACACGCCATGTGGAAGCATGTTTCCTCTTGGGTTCATACATCACAACCATGGACTAAGAGACCTGAAATGAGCGAATTATTTGTGGAATCTCCAAAGTTTACCGGAGGCGCTTTTTTTCCACACAAGAGTCATCATAAAACAAGATACCATTACTCAGAAATAACCCGGATATTAGTCGGTTGTAGAGAATATTTTCTGGAGGTTTTTCCTTTTTTTATTCGTCGTACTCTCGGTATAAGATAGTGTTACTCTTAGTTTGTCCATGTTTCCTTGTTCAGTGTCTTGATGTTCTTTTTTCTTTGGATGCTTCGATTACCTTCTTTATTTCACTAGCTTTGTATCCATATCTGTAAATGCCCAAATAAACTGTTCCTTTTCCTTGTGAAGACTGTGCAGGTTTCATTCAGTTACGCATCTGGCTCTTTGTATTAGAGTCTTCAGAACGCCTGTTTTTTTCACTTGGATGGTGATGTGAATGTTCGTGGAGATATCTATTGACGTGGGATGGTTTCTATACTCTGAAGATTAAGACATATCATTCTTTTCCACCAGTTATTACAAAAATGGCAGTTTTCCGTTGCTTTCTATTCCCTTGGTGAACTTAACTTTCTCTTGTTCTGAGTTCAGGTGGGCTGAAACTTTGCCCAGCTCTTCTTTCCCATGTTGCCATATGATGAAGTAATAAGATATAATTTTGGTTTTAATTAAGCTAAGTCATGCTTTTCTAATTACTCCGTGAAAATTTCCGCTACCACTGGTTAAATTGGGGATCCCATTGCTGCTCCTTCCGTTTGCTTGCAAAGTTTTCCGAAAGCTGAAATGAAAATGTTATTTAAGCATAATTCAATTAAGTCACACCTGTTGTCCGGGTGAGTTTCCCAATAATATTTAAGGTGTTCTTGATTGGGATGTTGGTTAAAAGTGATTTCACGTCTAGAGTGACTAAAATGTCCGCTGGTTCTAAGTTGATTTTCTAAAGTATTGCTACTAGATGAGCAGAATTTTTAAATTACTGCGATGTGTTACTTAGTGGCTCGTTAAATAGTGGACGTAACTTTGTGGCGACAGCCTTAGCAAGTTTTGGATATGTCATTGAGATCCCTTGCCTGATTTCAATCTTTTAGGGCAGACTACTGATTGTCGATTCTATTTGCTGGATGATTTCTTGGGATAGAATACCTGTCGTAGTAAGCGCAAAGTTGAATCCTTTGTTTAACATATCCTCTTGTTTCTTGTTAATGAAAAGTTATATTCTACGTTGTTACTTCCGCCCCGCAAGGGGGTAGTTGTAGGATGAGGTTTTACAAATTCCTGCAGCTATCTTTGGAGACTAGCGATTCCACGGACCTGAGCTAACTATCACCCTGTGGGATGGGGGCTGTAGAATTCACCCACAGCCAGTCCTGCTTGCCCTAAAACTGGCAAATGTACACTCACTGGATCATGGGCTTATCACCCGTGATCTTAAGACCTAAATGATACGAGAAACGGATACAGCGCCTCGGATACGGACTGATTCTACGGTAACGACTTTTGGCATTCGAAAACAGACTATGATTGGCTTCTGGAACGTTCGAACATTGAATAACGGGTGAAGAGCTGGGGTTACTCGGTCCTTGCACCGCCAATCGGTGATCGACCGTAAAATAGAGCACTATAACATCCAAATCTTGGGCTTGAGCGAGGTCAGGTGGACAGGATCAGGAGAAGAACGAACCCCTAGTGGAAAAACTATTCTGTACATTGGCCCTGAAAGTGAAGCCAGAAATTGCGTGGCGTTCGTTCTTACACCGAGAGCGAGAAACAGTCTTATTAGCTGGGAACCAATCTCGGATAGGATTATCGTCGTCAGGCTCAGGACCAGTGTCAGAAACGTCACAATTCTGCAATGCTACGCACCAACTAATACCGCAACATCTGGTGACAAAGAGGAGTTTTATAGCCAACTGAGTGCCACCTTCGAACGTGTTCCAAGAGGTGATATTATTATCATCTCAGGAGATATGAACCCCCAGGTTGGATCAGACAACACTGGATTAGAACACATCATGGGGAGGCATGGTGACCCTTGGGTCGACACGTCACGACCTTGGATTAAGACACCCGAAAACGGCGAATTATTTGTGGAGTTTTGTAGTACTCGGCAAATGGTCATCGGAGGGACCCTTTTTCCACACAAGAGTCATCATAAAACATCTTGGGTTTCCCCTGATGGTGTTACTCAGAACCAAATCGACCATTTGGCTATAAGTCGCCGATGGAGAAGATGTCTCCTCGATGTGCGAGCGAAACGTGGAGCTGACGTGGGAAGCGATCACCACTTGATGGTTGCCTGCTTGAGATTGTGTACAGCAGCTATCCGACGACCTCAAATTCTGCAAATAAAGCGCAAGCTTAATGTGAATAAACTTAGAAATCCCAACAAAAAACGCAAATACACCACTATTCTACGCGAAAAGTCATCCACATTGGACCCGGAAATAACAGCCGATATACTCCGCCCACTCTTGACTAAGGTGTGGAATGAAGGAAGATATCCGACTGAATGGAAGGAGGGCGTCATTGTGAAAATTCCGAAGAAGGGCGAAGGGTAATTCTCAATAGGATTAGTGATGTCGTCGAGAGCACTCTCGAAGTTTATCAGGCTGGATTCCGTAAAGGGTCGTCTTGTACCGACCACACAAATACACTACGGATAATATTAGAGCAGTCAGGCGAAATGGGTTCGCCACTACATCTCATGTTTGTAGACTTCGAGAAGGCTTTCGACAGCGTTAAGCGAGATTACATCTGGAATGCTTTGCGTAGGAGAGGTATTCCAGACAAGGTCATAGCTATTATTAAAGAATCCAAAGAAGATGCAAGGTGTCGCGTCTTGCATAGAGGAGAGCTGTCCGAGAGCTTCCCTGTGCGAACGGATGTCAGACAAGGCTGCATATTATCACCAGTCTTGTTTCTGGTGGTAATAAATGACATCTTGAAAGCTACACTGGAAGGTGAGGAAGGAAAAGGTCTTCAATGGAGACTATTTAACATCTTAAGTCATCTTGATTATGCTGATGACGTGTGTTTGCTTGCACATAACCGTTCGGACTTAGAGTCAAATGTTCGCTCGTTGCATTCTAAGTGCAAAGAGGCGGGACTGAAAATAAATGTGCGTAAAACCAAGTACATGCACATGGGTTCGAACGCAAGCACACCGATTGTTTTTAACGGACAGGATGTGGAAGAGGTGCAAGATGTTTGCTATCTTGGAAGCATTGTCAGCATGGACGGCGGAGCCGAAAAGGATGTTGAGGCTCGTCCAATTAAAGCTCGTCAAGTCTTCGGTATCCTTTCCGGAGGTTAAGAGAGATTTCCCTTCGCACGAAGCTACGAGTTTTTGACGCATGCGTCAAATCTGTGTTGTTGTATGGTTGTACTACGTGGAAAGTGACCGCTCGACTTACCAAGAAACTACAGACTTTCGTAAACCAATGCCTCCGGCGCATTTTAGGAAAATTCTGGCCAGAAGTGATCTACAACGACGAACTTTTGAGTACAACTGGCCAGACTAAAATAGGTATTGAGATTCAAAGGCGGAAGTGGCAGTGGATCGGTCATATTTTGAGGAAACCAGAGCGAAATATCGCAAACCAGGCTCTGGATTATAATCCTCAAGGAAGACGTCGGGTTGGTCGACCATGTAACACATTGAAGCGATCAGTTGAGCAGGAGGCCAGAGGAATACACAAGCCCTGGCAACAGCTTAAGGCCGATGCTCAGGATCGCGCCTTGTGGAAGAGAGTTGTTTATGTCCAATGCCCCTATAGGGGGTCTTAACAGGAATTTGATTGATTGATTGACGTTATTATTTTCCATCTGAATTCGTTGCACTGCTCCAAATGTTGATTCTAAGCTCTTGAATCACGTTCCTGTACCGTTTTCTTCTTGATGAATACTGGTTCCGTGCATTCTTAAATGAAAGAATCAAAACAATTAGAGGTATCCTTCGGTAGAAGGCAACCGACGATGAGGAGAAGCGTTAGGGTTTCTGTCGATGTCATCGTTGTCATCGTTTTTCGAAGGTTTCAAAGTAAAAGTAGATTTGTTCTAACCTCTCGTGTGTCATTTCTCCAAGTAATAACGTAATAATTTGCGAAATAAATCAAGTTAAGCCTCGAGTTTATAAATTAAATTATAATTATATTAATTAGCATTCCAGGCTTCCTAGTACATTAAATTTTCTGATAATCAAAATAAATATCGAAACTTTTTCAGTGAAGCTCGTTTTTTTTCCCAATTCCCACCACAAGTATGAAAAATAGCGAGCAGTTTTGAAACGAATAGCTTCAAAAGATGTTTAAATATCCAAAATTCAAATTATTCTTTAACACTGTACAATTTTTACTTTTATAGAAAAGGAGAATTACAAATAATGCCAAGTTAATACTTCGCAAAGGTATCTATTGGTAGTTATGTGGATTTTTTCAGACGACATGATCTTTATGGGGTCTGAAAAGGAAATTGATTGTGTGACACTTACGGCGTACTAACGATTTTTCCCTATTGCATTGCAGATCTTAGTAAGTGCTTGGCATTAAATTTTTTTTCTGTTTCAACCATAATTCTTTATTTTTAGAATAATAGAGTAAAATGTTTCGGTATTCTTGAGTGTTCTAAGCTCCAGTGTAAAAATAATTTTCCAAATTTCTTAATTAAAATAATACAGAATCCCTCTGTTCCATTGAATTAATCAATCTCCAGTTAAACTTCGAACAAGTTTATTTTACTAGGCGCTACCCTTTGCATCATGACTAAGTTTACTGCTCTAGTCTCCATAAGCTACTAAGTCATACAACCTGGGCCTTCTTTAAGGGTTATAATTTAAATCTTCTTTTACTCTTTCCTTCGCCGGTTCCAAAGTGTACTAAAAACTCTCCATTTCAAAGTTAAAACTGAAGATGCTCATAATGTTTTTCTCCACTGCAAAATTGGTGGTTTTGATTGTAGCTAGTCTGTGAATAAAGTCTTTCTCCCAGAAAAATCAGATTAGCGGATATATTGCCTTGAAAATAGTGGGTGGCATGTTTATCTACAATGCGAAGGTCGGGAGTTCAAATCTCGATCGACGTACATATAATTCTACCACATTGCCTACGTGGGAATGTTTGGGTTACCTCTATTTACGAACATGAAAACTCGTAGATATAGGGTTATGCGAAGGACTACAAAACATTCAATAAGTAATGAAAATGTTAAGGAGCCTGAAAGTTAGGAGATTACGGCCCAATTTGGGCTAAAGTGCCATTGAAGAAGATAATTTTCAGTTGTGAAATATTAATTAATTTTTTTAATTAGTAAGTAAAACTTTATCTGCAATAAACAAATTTCGAGTCCAAGATAGTGATCGATACTCCTGATCACTTAACTTCACGAAAGCTCCTGCATTATGTAATGACCTTCGTGACGTCGAAAGCGCATTTATCCCTAAAAAAATACAAAACAAACTGCAACACATTTCGCTCGATTCAAGAACACAGCAAGCAATATACCGTGAAGTAAGCATAAATTTAACTCGTACGTCCGAAATTTCATCTGCCTTCAATCTATCCGATAGTGAAGCGAACTTCCTACTGTGTCCCGAACTAAATTATACTTCCCATTATCTTTGATTAATTCCTGAAAAATGTTAATACAAAAACGATGATCGCAGCTTGTTCGAGAGTCGAGCGTATGCTGCCGTGTGTGTACTAGTAAGCCGAAAACAGCTGAATCGTATAGTTTGTAAGGAATCTTATCGAAATATATCTTTTATCTTTTTTTGGGCACTGCTGATGTTGTTCTTGTTTTATTCTATCTAGTCGGATTTCAGGCTTGAAAACAAATTACCGGAGAAATTTATTTGAAAAAAATTTTAATTTCTCCGAGAGTTGAAGAGGAGCAATGCGGAGTCGAAGGAGTCCCAAAATAATGAGACTTGACTAATGGCATTATCGTGCCATTCAATCTGCAGATTTAGATACAAATCTCGACTTGAAAGTAACAGTTGTTCATGGATGATGGTCAAGGTTCGGCTTTTCCGTATGCTCGATACGTCTTGGAATGCCGAAATTTATTTGATCATCTGGCCCAGTAGATGAGAAAACGCGCTTAAATAAATGCCATTTAGCTGGTGTTATCGCACAGGTGATGGAAATTTTATTAAGTCGGTTTAAGGTATCGGATGAACGTTTTAGATTTTAGAGCAATGAAATGGATACTTTAATAACGACAGATTCATTGAACTTGCTGGCTTAATTAGTTAGAAATATGTACTCATGATTGATCTGCGCAGTTCCTTCTATTTCATGGCTCAAGTCATGAAACAAACTTTGTGGAATGCAACGTTAGATGACATATTCTCATGCTAATGTAATCTTTATAGTTTTGAAAGTGATGCTCATCAAATTTTTTACATTACTCCATAACAAATAGGTTTCACTTAACGGGGTCGCTTGAATAAATTATTGGATGTCAAGTCAATCTGAAAGTTGGAATTGTGCCAATAGCTAAGTTATTGTTTTTAATATTATCACCCTTGAAAACATAATTAGTATTAAAATTGTACTCGTAGGGACTGAAAAATCTGTTAGACACTTTTCCGATCCGTCTGTCCGTCCCTCAAAATTGAGAGCGTACTGAGCTAGAAAGCTAAAATTTGGTAGTTTTAAGTCATAATATTTTGCTAGTAGGAGCAGCATTTATATTTAATACTAGCGATCGCCCGCGATTTTGTCCGCGTAAGAATCGCAAAATAAGCAATTTTTGAGAATGTAGTTAGTAATACATTGTTCGGGATATATAAACTGAATAGCTTAATGGCCCTTTGAAGACAATGGTTTCTATTTTGTTGGAATCAGAACCATAAATTATTAAGAATGAAACCACGATACTCGCACTTGGAACAGGCTCGTGAGCAAATCAATCCCGTGATCTAAGAATATATTCGTATTGAAGAGCACTAAGGACATGTGAATAGTTATAGCTTGTGTTAATTAAAAAAAAAAACACAACTAAAATAACATTAAGCTTAAAACCATAACAGGACTACGACTCTGCGTAAAGCCAAATCATACGAAACTGCAGTTGAAATTTTTGTGATGTTCAGAATTTTGTATGGGGAGTGGTAGAAGGGGTGATAGTACTGAACTAATTTATTTCACATCAGCTAGAATAGCTATAAAAATGTTGTGTACCAAATTTAAGTTTCAAAAATGGAACAAGTACTGAGAAACTTAGAGCATTGGATTTAGTGAAATTGTGCGATTTGTATGGGAGGTGGTAGAAGGAGTGGGGGTTTTTGGTGATTTTTCGAGAAACAATTATAATTATCATGCAACTGATATACTTTAAACTTCAGATCTGTATCATTTACACTTTTCAAGAAAATCGAATTGTTACGTAGTCGTGGAATGTGTCTCATTGTTTGGGAGGGGGTAGAAGGAGTGAAACCACTCGGTTAATTTTTTCCTCATATTAATAATAATGCTAATTAAGAAATCCATACAAAATTTTAGCTCGATGAAAGCTATACGTATTCAGAAAATTGGCTTAGAGTATTTCATGAAAAAGTGCAGTTTGTATGGCAGGTGGTGGAAGGAGTGGGGGATTCTGAGTGATTTTTCGAAAAACAGCTGCAATCATCATACAATTGATATATTTTAAATTTTAGATCTGTGACTTTCACACTTTCCAAAAAAAATGAATTTTTGTAAAGTCGTGGATTCGTGTCACGTTGTACGGGAGGGGGTAGAAATAGTGAAGATAATCGGTTAGTTTTTCCCGATATTAATAATAATGCTAATTAAGGATTTGGTACAAAATTTTAGCTCGATGGAATTTATACGTACTGAGAAAATTGGTGTATGGAATTTAATGAAAAAGTGTAGTTTGTATGCGAGGTGGGCGAAGGAGTGGGGGATTTAAATAATTTCTATACTTAAAGATTGCATGTGAAATAGAAATAACACATTCTAAATTTCAAATTAATAGCTCTTATAGTTTCCAAAAAAAATTTTAGTATTACATATTATAAAAATGAGTCACTTTGTGTGGGAGGGGGTGGAAGGCGTGAGGGGAGGGAAAAAAACTTAAAGCAGATTGCATCCCGGTGCATACCTAATAAACTGTGAAAGTTTCATTACAATCGGTTCAGTTGTTTTTGCGTGAAAGCCGGACAGACAGACAGACATACAGACAAACAGACAGACTGACAGACAGAGAAGAATTTTAAAAACGTGAATTTCTGCTTAGTTATTGCTAAACTAAAGCAGCAAAAAAGTATCTTATAGCCATTTGTAAGCAAATAACAGACAGACACTACAATTATATTTATATATAGGTAGACAACCATTTTTGAGACGAATTGTACTTTCTCAAATGTACTCTTTAAAATTGGTTAGACTCTAATCGTAGAACGAAAATCACCAGAGCTTTATTTCGACACATCACATTTAATTTTTAACAAAATTTAAGCATGCGAATGATTCTAATATTCTAAATATCTTTCTATCTCTCTCTCTGTCTCTTCTGAAAATTTCAGGAAATTAAAAAGATTATTTTCATGATATTAAGAAAATAGTTGTTCAGCTAAAGTGGTTTTTATTTATTTATTTTTTTTTTTTTCATTGTACTTCATTTAGAATTTTAGAAAAGACACTAATCCTCTTTTTAAGACAAGCCTTGTATTAGGAGTGAGGAGTCGTTGAAATTTATTAGACAAAAATCAATAATTCAAAATATTCATTCTATTTTCAAAACTATCTTATGGCAAATATTCGTTCATAATTGAATTTTTTACTTACTTAAGACAATTTTTATAATATTGTTATTACAAGACAATATACCACAGCTATAATACTACAGATTATTCTTTTCACATTTGTAACATCAAATATCGTTTCCTTTCTATGACTAATTGTAAAAAATCTGATCAATTCTTTCCTTAAAAATGACAGCATTTTCACTTCACGCAGAGAATTGAAGAACTTAATGCCGATGTAGGAATAATTGGCTTGCCCAATATTTTTGAATCTGGAAGGTAGATTGATATCTTGCTTATTCCCACCGCGAGTAAGACTTGTGTTGGTTTCAAAAGAACCATTTATGACATCTTTAAATATTTGGATGTTAATAATGAAAGTAAAAATATTGTCGATACTTATGTAGGGAATCTACGTTTTTTCAATAAAATTAATTAATTATTAAACAAAAGACGGGTCTGCAACTCGACCATTCTGATAATACGACGACAGAACATATAAACGGTGAAATGGTTTTAATTTATGATAGTGCAACCTCAATAAGAATTAATTTTAATATTATAGCTTCAATGATTACAATACCTCAAATTCAAATAAAATGGTCTTCTACTGTAAATTCAAGTAAAAATAAACTGCCAACAAGTCGGGCGAAACTTTATTATCCTTGGGATGAGTGGAAAGTCAATATGCAAGTTGGAGTGGTTAGGGAAGACTACGTGAAAGGGAGTTCTTGGGCAGGGCTGTTGTCAATTTAACAATATTTCATTCGTTTCTGCAAGTTTGGATTTTTATGAGGGGAGGACGAGGGGTAATAGTAAGGGTGGGTGGATGTTAATAGCTTTTTAATTGATTGCTTGAATCACGTCCAATATTCAATGTATAGAATGTGTTTCATAGACGAAGTGGCATAGAATTTTTTTTTTCATAAAATTCGGTCTATTTTACATTCACGAAACCGAACATTTGTATGGGAGGGGGAAGAGTAGGTACGGGAATCGTAAAATTTGATATGCAGTTTTATTTCATTTCTCTTGTAAGGTGCTTGTACAAACTTTCAAGTTCGTAGCTTTTAGTTTGTTGGTTATTAGTTGATTTAATGAAATTGGTCGAAATCATACTTTTGAATGGGAGGCGGTTGAAGGGCAAGAGTGATTTCAAAACTTTTAACGCAATTTCATTTCAACTATATTTGTAAGTTTTTGTGCAAAATTTTGAATTGGTAGCTTTAAATAGTTAGGTGATAATTGATTTCTTAATAATGGTCGAAATCATACTTTTGTATGGGAGGGGGTAGGACAGGCGCAATCTCAAAATTTTTTACGCAATTTTATTTCAACAATTTTCGTGCAAAATTTCAAATTGATAGCTTTTGATAGTTAGGTGATAATTGATTTCTTGAAAGTGGTCGAAAAAATAATTTTGTATGGGAGGGGGTAGAAGTTTTAAAGGTTTTCGACCAGTTAACATTTTGTTTATTTAGGGTTTTTTTTTAAATGCATTTCACAAATTTTCAAGTTTCTACCTTAAAATTTCACTCAAAAATTTTCACTTTATGTGTTTTTTTCAATGCACATGAAAACCTTGTGCACGCTAGACAGGGTAGACAGTTTATAACAATTATTATTGTTCTGTGTATATGAAATAAATGTATCCATATGCAAAATTTGAACTTTGTATCTTTTACCAGAGCCCTAAAAAAATCACTCAAAATTTTCGACATTTTTGCTTATTACCTCCCTCCCCTTACACCTCCTAACTTAATTTTTGTATGGAAATTAACTTTTATGTAGTTTTACAATCTGACAAATTTTCGATTTGATAACTGTACTCTTTTTTGAGATATAAGGATTTGTAATTTTTGAAAGTGTACCATTTTTCAAATACTCCCCATTTCCCCCCACTACTATTATTCCAATTTGTTATATTTTTTTGTATTTGCCTAGTATAGCTTAATATATGTTTCAAGTTTCAATTACATAGCTTAAGAGATAGTTAAGATATTCATTTTTAAGTGTTTTCCTTTGCACCCGCCCTGTCCCTCCCCCTTACAATAATTAGCCACTCTCTAAGCTGATTCCGGTGGAACTATATGCTACCTTAATGGTCCCAAAATACGAATTTTTTATGATAAGTAATTTCGAAGATATAATCATTTGGAAAAACAATTCGGCCGACAATTTGTTTTTAGCCCCCTCTTTTCGGACGCCAATGGATAAAAATATTAAATTATTTTTAAAGTTTGTTCCACAACCTTCTCTATATCTCTACTGATTTTCAACTTCGTATCTGCATTCGTGGTGGAGATATTAGCAAGTGTAATTTTTGACTTTTACATTTTGGATGATTTTGAATCTGCTTATCAACATCCTAATCACATTGCTTTGTTACAATTTTACGTTCGAAGGAGAGAAACTTTTCTTGAATTTCAAATACATAAATTTGTATGGGAGGTGGTAGAAGGAGTGAGGTGAAGGCGATATTTTTTAAGCACTTATTACAATTATAAAAGGGATTCTGACAAAATTTCAAGTTTTTACTTCTTCTAGTTTCTATGAAAATCGGTTAAATGCATTTACCAAAATTCTGCATTTGTGTGGGGTAGAAGGAATATCCGAATCAAAACCACATTTTTTGGATTTAATCATATTTAAAATAGTATTCTTTTTTCAAATTTTAAAGTTGATAGCTTTGACGGTTTTGGACAAAAATAATTTAATTGAGATTCCGAAATTTCGTAAAATTTGTATGGAAGGGGGTAAAAGGAGTGAGGTAAAGTTGATAGTTTTTCCAAAATTAGTTGCAATTGTAATAAAATTAATTATGACAAAAATTGATTCATTTAAATTTGCTAATTGCAATTCAAACCGAATAAATGCATTTTTGAAAATTGTGCATTTGTATGGAAGGTGGTAAAAGGAGTGGGGGGATCAGATCAATATTTCTGGAGGTTAGTGATATTTACATCAATATACTATGAGCTAATTCTTAAGTCAATAGCTGAAATGGTTTCGGAGAAAAATCAATTTCTTTAAATTTCGAAATTTCATGAAAGCCAAATAGATACAACTTGGTTGTAAAGAACTTTGCTCTAATATCCTAGCCATTAATCATCTAATGCTTAAGTATAGAATGTAATAAATTTTGATCAATAAACGCAGCTAGAGGGTATCCTAGTGGGTAGCGTGCTGGTCTACAATGCGAGGGTCGTGAGTTCAAATCCCGGTCAACGCATAATTCCAGCACAAAGCCTGCTTGGGCATACTTTGGTCACCTAAATCTACAGAAATGAAAAATTCGAAAGTAGAGGGTTGTGCGAAGGTCTAACAACCCTTCCACAATAAATAATGAAAAATGTTAACGAACCTGAAGGTCAGTAGGCCAAGGCCCGATTTGGGCCGTAGTGCCATTGTAGAAATAGAAGGAATAAACGCACGTACATATGTATGTAAGACACATAATTCACATTCATACCTCCAAGTAAGAGCAATATTTGATTCCCGAAATTCTAAATATTCAATATACTGCACTGTGCTGGATCACCGCGTGAAATTTTCAAATCGAACATTATAATTCTCGTACTCTAGATGAAATCTGAGCGTACTGTAAGTTTGATCCCAAGTTTATAACGCTAAAAAATAAGGATCGGAGAAAAAATTTGATGAGGCATAAATTTGTTTCATTGCTCAAAAACTTCAAAACCGTCCATCTGTCCATTTATCCGCCCGCCTGCCTGTCCGTCAGTTCGCTCTATAGCTTTAGTACGCGTTAAAATATAAATTTCAAAATTTTTGCGCGTAATTTTTCACAAAAAAGTAAGGTCTAGTTTGTTAATGGGACAAATCTTACAACCCCCCTCCTTATACAAAATGACACAATTTAACATTAAATACATTTTCTCAAAAAGTACTATATGGAAGCTATTGATCTGAAATTGGAATCTATTATTGCTGCGGTGATTTCAATCAACTGTATAAAAATTGTTTGAATCCTCCCACTCCTTCGACCACCTTTCACATAAACTGGATTTTTTCATTAAATAATATAAGCCAATTTTCTCATGGAAACTGTGCGCGAAATATTTATTTAGAATTATTAGAAAGACCGAAAAAAATCAGACGATTAGCTTCATTCCTTCTATCAACTCACTTGCAATATGACACAATTTCACAACTTTATAAAAAGTAGATTTTCTTAAGAAGTATGAATGGTTCTGATCTGCAAATCAATTGCATAATGTTCATAGTTATTTCTGTAAATCATTGAGAACTCTGCACTCCTTATATCATCTCCCATACAAACTACACAATTTAACTGAATCCAAAGCACTACTTTTTTTAGTACCTTTTAAATTTTTGAAAATTAAATTTTTTATAAGACATTTTGATACCAGATCTACCACAATGTGAAAAATTTCGTACAATGCCGCCACTTCTCCTATTATTCCCCATACATAATTACATAATTTTTCGCAGTAAGAAAGGACAAGTAAAAATTAAAACTAACAAGAACTACGTTTCAGGTTATTTGTGATGAAATCTTAAGCTTTTATCACCTTTTCAACTCGAGAGAGCAGAACAGGGCCCGTTCTTATAAAGTAGCACAATTTACTACGTAGTCCTCTTCTTTTAATTTGACGTAAGCTTTACATTTTTCGCCTTAATATTCTATATAAATTTGAGAGTATATTGTGTTTGCCTTACAGTTTGTAACGCTAAGAAATAATGCTCGCAACGAGTCATCAAGGGTACAGAAATTCTTGTTATCTCTTAAGAACCTTAGTATCGAGTGACTGTCTGTCTGTCTACAAAATAACTTTCGAACGCTTTGAGCCATTGTGCTGAAAATTGTTTTATATCAATTTTAGCAAAAAATTAACTTTATGCTCATCACTCCTTCTACCCTCTCCCATACAAATTACATGAAATTTCGAAGTTTCTCCGAAACTATTTGAGCTATCAACTTGAAAAAGGCAAACGTAATATGATGTGAATAGCATTAAAGTCGAAAATAAATAAATATTGATCCGATACCCTCACTCCTTCTACCCATACAAATACACAATTTTGAAAAATGCATTTTCTCGAATTTCATTGAAACCAACTAAGCCAAAAGGACGAATTTTCGCCAAAATTATATCCCATATCTATTCTAAGTGTCCCATACAAATTTCACGAAATTTCAATTAAATTATTTTTCTTTGAAACTGCCAAAGCTATTGCCTTGCAATTTTGTGCAAAGTATAACAATGCAAATAACATTAACGTAGAACTTTGTTTTGATTCCAATACTTCCCTACCATACAAATGAATAATTTGGTAAATGCATTAATATGTATGTAATCGATTTTCATTAAAACTATAAGAAAAAGCATAACAGAATTATGATTGGGCTTAAAGCCCAATCCTATAATAATCTAGATGAGATGGAAAAGACTTTAATATACCTGAAAATATGTCATCTCAAATTCTTCCGAACAGTGAATAGAGACTGAGGTGGTAGAAGTAGAGGGGAGGTTTGTATTTTTCGTGTATGACACCGAACATGGCATGCACAATGTTTTTTGTTTTTTGCTGAATTTAAAGTTTTTAGTTTTTATTATTTTTAAAGAAACTGGTCATAGTTTTCCTGAAATTAGGGCATTTGTATGGGAGGTGGCAGAGGAAGTGGAGCGTTTAAGATGATTTTGAAACTGCTTATCATCATCCTTATCACCATGCTTTGATTCAATTTCAAAGTCGATAGCTCTCATATACTTGAAGGAGAAATGCTTTTCTTGATTTTATAATACAGATGTTTGTATGGGAGGTGGTAGAAGGAGAGAAGTGGAGCTGATAATTTTTTCTACCACTTATTTCAATAGTTAAGAAACAAATTCTGGCAAGGTTTGAAGTTTGGACTTTTTCTAGTTTGAATGGAAATCGATAAAATGCATTTAACAAAAATTATCCATTTGTATGGGAGGGGGTAGAAGGAGTGTATCGATCAAAACAAATTTTTTTCGCAGTATTATTATTTCTATTTGTATACTTTTTACAAAATATCAAGTTGATAGCTGTAACAGTTTCGAAGAAAAATAATTTAACTTAAATTCCAAAATTTCGTGAAATTAGGGGTAGAAGGAGTGAAGTGAAGTTAATAATTGTTTTCAAAATAAATTGCAATTATAATAGAATTAATACTGACAAAATTTCGTCATTTCAGCTGTACTAGTTTCAATCAAAATCGGAAATTTGTATTTTTCAAAATTGTCCATTTGTATGGGAGGGGGTAGAAGGAGTAAGGGGATCGGGTTAATATTCCGTAATAATAATGACGACGGACTGACGGTCACTCGGAATCGAGGTTTTTGAGCGACAACAAACATTTCTATACCCTTGGCGGCTCAGTGCGAGCGTTATTTCTTAGCGTTACAAACATTAATACAAACACAATATACTCTCAGATTTCATCTAGAGTATAACTAGAACCTTACAATACTGACAGAATTTGTCCCATAATAATTGCAATAAATGCTAAAAAAAATATTCACTTCTTCTTCTACAAATTTCTATGTTAGAAATTCAAGAAAAGGATTTCTCCTTCGAATATATGAGAGCTCTCGATTTTAAAATTGGAACAAAGCATAGTCATTAGAATATTAATAAGCAGTTTCTAAATCATTCAAAACCTCCCACTTCCTCTGCCACCTCCCATTCAAATGCCACAATTTCAGAAACAATGTCCAATATCCTTGAAAATTTTAAAATTCTAAATATTTTTCTTTGAATAAGCTTTGCGGAATGGTAAATGAAAACTTCAGGAAATATCTTCATTATATTAAATTTTGAAGTATCGAATAATTGTTATGATCACAGAATATTTTTGATTGAATATCTTGGCTATTTCAGATTATAAATTGATATGTAATCGAATTATAACAAAAAACTAATTATTGAATTGTGTTTGTAGAATAATATTAATCGTTCTGTATTTGTATTATGAACTAGCAAACGCCCGCGACTTTGTCCGCGTAAAAATAGCAATAATAAGCAATTTTTGAGCGTGTAGTTAGTAATACATTACGTGGTATATATAATCTGCTTACTTTATGGCTCTTTGTAGGCAATGGTTTGTATTTCGTTGGAATCAGAAATTATTAAGAATGAAAGCATGATACTCGCATTTGTATGGGACAGGCTCATGATCAAATCAAACCCGTGATTCGAGATCATATACGTGTTGAAGAGCGTTAAGGACATGTGAATATTTGTTGTTTGTGTTTATTAAGAAAAAATAAACTGCCAACAAGTCGGGCGAAACTTTATTATTCTTGGGACAAGTTGCGGATGAGTGGAAAGTCAATATGCAGGTTAGAGTGGTTAGGGAAGACTAAGTGAAAGGGAGTTCTTGGGCAGTGCTGTTGTCAATTTAATAATATTTCATTCGTTTCTGCAAGTTTGGGTTTTTATGAGGGGAGGAGGAGGGGTAACAGTAAGTGTGGGTGGATGTTAATAGCTTTTTAATTAATTGCTTGAATCACGTCCAATATTCTCTGTATAGAATGTATTTCATAGACGAAGTTGCATAGAATTTCCATAAAATTCGGTATATTTTACATTCACGAAACCGAACATTTGTATGGGAGGGGGTAGAGAAGGTAGGGGAATTGTAAAATTTGATATGTAGTTTTATATCGGTTCTCTTGTAAGGTGATTGTATAAAATTTCAAGTTCGTAGCTTTTAGTTTGTTGGTTATTAGTTGATTTAATGAAATTGGTCGAAATCATAGTTTTGTATGGGAGGGGGTAGAAGGGCAAGCGCGATTTCAAAACTTTTAAAGCAACTTCATTTGAATTATTTTTATAAGTTTTTATGCAAAATTTGAAATTGATAGCCTTTAAGAGTTAGCTGATAACTGATTTCTTAAAAATGCTCGAAAAAATAATTTTGTACGGGAGGGGGTAGAGGAGGTAAGGGAATCGTAAAACTTGTGATGCAATTTTCTTTTTTTTCTGTTGTTAGGCGCTCACACAAAATTTCAAGTTCATAGCTATCAATTTGTTTGTTATTAGTTGATTTAATGAAATTGGTCGAAATCATATTTTTGTATGGGAGGGGGTAGAAGGGCAAGCGCGATTTCAGAACTTTTAGCGTAATTTCATTTCAATTATTTTTGTAAGTTTTTATGCAAAATTTCAAATTGATAACTTTTAATATTTAAGTGATAATTGATTTCTTAAGAATGGTCGAAAAAATACATTTGTATGGGAGGGGGTAGAAGTTTTGAAGATATTCGACCAGTTAATATTTCATAAATTTAACGATTTTTTTTAAATGCATTTCGCAAATTTTCAAGTTTCTACCTTAAAATTTCACTCAAAAATTTTCAGTTTATGTGTTTTTTTCAATGCACATGAAACACCTTGTGCACGTTAGACCGGGGGGGTCGGTTTATAACAATTATGGATCAAGTTATTATTATTTTTGTATGAACATTAAGTAAAGGTATTCACATGCAAAACTTCAACTTTGTATCTTTCACCAGAGCCTTAAAAAAATCACTTAAAGTTTTCGACATTTTGGCTTATCACCTCCCTCCCCTTACACCTCCCAACTTGAAATTTTTATCAAATTTAACCATTATATATTTCTACAATCTGACCAATTTTCGATTTGATATCTATACTATTTTTTGAGATATTAGGATTTGTAATTTTGAAAAGTGCGCCATTTTTGAAATGCTTCCCATTTCCCCCCACTACTATTTTGTCAAAATGTTATATTTTTTTTATATTTTGCTAGTAAAGCTTAGTACACATTTTAAGTTTCAATTACATAGCTTAAGAGATAGTTGAGATATTAATTTTTAAGTGTTTTTCTTTGCACCCCCACTGACCCTTCCCCTTACAATAAGTAGCTTCTATCTAAACTGATTCTAGCACATGCATATGCCATCTTAATGGTCTCAAAATATCAATTTTTTATGGGAAGTAATTTCGAAGATATAATCATTTGAAAAAAAAATTCGGCCGACAATTGGTTCTTAGCCCCCCCTTTTCGCACCCCAATGGATAAAAAAATTAAATTATTTTTAAAAGTTGTCCTACAAATTCTTCTATATGTATGTTGATTTTTAGTTTCCTAGCTGTAACCATGGTTGAGATATTTGAATTCGTATTTTTCGGTTTAAGCGCTCCCCCCGCCTCCCCCTGAACTTGTACACCCCCCAAAATGGGTATCCGCCTGAGATCCGCAACTACCTATAATCCCTCCAAAAATGAACTTTCTATCTTGAAGGGTTTGGGAGTTAATGTGAGCTGAGCGTACACGTCGGCGTACGGCGGAGGCGTACAGACAGACGGTTTTTTTTTTTTGAAATTTTTAGGCTAATTTAGTCATGAAACGCGAAAAAAAAAAAATTTCAGGGTAGCAAAGTTTTTTTTTTTCTTGTGTCGATCACAATACTTTATTATTAGAATAATAAAGTAAAATAACATTAAGCTTAAAAACATAACAGGACTACGATTGTGCGTAAAGCCCAATCATACGATACCATGTATAGATGAAATCGAAATTTTCGTGGTGTTAAGTAATTTTGCATGGGAAGTGATAGAATGGGTGACAGCACTGAACTAATTTGTTTCACATCATGCTAGAGTAGCATTAACAATGTTTTGTACCAAATTTAAGCTTCTGAGAAACTTAGTGCATTGAATTTAATGAAATTGTGCAATTTGTATGGGAGGTGGTAGAAGGAGTAGGGGGTTTTTGGTGATTTTTCGAGAAACAACTATAATTATCATGCAATTGATATACTTTAAATTTCATATCTGTATCATTCACACTTTTGAAGAAAATCGAATTGCTATATAGACGTGGAGCTGTGTCTCATCGTATGGGAGGTGGTAGAAGGAGTGAAGCTAATCGGTTAATTTTTTTCTCGATATTAATAATAATGGTAAAATTTAGTACAACATTTTAGCTCGATGAAACTTACACGTATTAAGAAAATTGGTGTATAGTATTTCATGAAAAAGTGTAGTTTGTATGGGAGGTGGTGGAAGGAGTAGGGGGATTAATATAATTTGTATATCAAAAGATTGCACTTGTAATAGAAATAATATATTCTATATTTCAAAGAATAGCTCGTATAGTTTCCAAGAAAATTTGATTAATATATGTTTTTGAAAATGAGTCACTTTGTATGGGAGGGGGTGGAAGGCGTGAGGGAAATGAAATAAAACTAAAAGCAGATTACATCTCGGAGGACACCTAACAAACTGTGCAAGTTTGATTGCAATCGGTTCAGCCGTTTGTGCGTGAACAGCGGCCGGACAGACAGACAAAAATTTCAAAAACGTGTTTTTATGCTTAGTTTTTGTTAAAATAAAGCAAAAAACTAACTTTTAGCCATTTATAAGCGAATAAAAGACAGACACTACAATTATATTAATATGTATAGATTAATGATAATATAGCAATATTTAAATATCATGCATGAAATCAATAGTAAGCAATACTGAAATGATCATGGGTCAATCATTGCTGAAAACATTACTTAACAAGAATTGATGGAAGCAAAGGTATCAAGTAATGATTACTGAAGCGATGTGGTAATCATTAAGTTCGTTTTTGGTATGTGTTTATTTGGGCAAGAATCATGTATGAAAATCCTATTCCTTTGAATATAACAGGCGATGGAATTATTTACCTTTATTGTTGTTAGTACATCTTTTCTGGAAAAAAGAAATCCTCAAACAACGACCTATGCAACAAAAACCCAAGTCATAAATTCACCCGATCGCATGATTTTTTGACAGGCAGCAGCATAACACAGTTAAGCATCGAAACAATTGATTTCTGACGGGCGTCGCCTTCAAGGAGAACCTCAACCTGTGGGCCTGCCTGCACCATGATGGTTACTAGTGTCCACCGTGCAGTTTATTGTTCTTTGCATGATGTCTTCGTTTGCCCTCAAGTTTCCTGATAATTACTTTGGGATTTCCTGTTCGGATCGTCTCAAAGAGAACGCATTGTTTGGCAACTATTCCCCAGATTGGCTTGTGAGGTATTTTCTTTCTGGGTATGGACTAGTCAAACATGGAATAACGAGCTCAGAAAAAAAAATAAGAACAAATAAAAGTAAAACAGTGCCTAAAAGACAAAGTTAATATATTTGAGCAAAGAGACCGCGTTCTAAAGTGTGCAAAGAGTGGTCCGGCAAGAAAAACTAGCGATTAGCGCTGAGGTGCTGGGAAGATCGATTTCTAGTGCACATAAGATCCGAAGGTGGACTATTGCTCGAACAAACCAGAGAAAAAAAAAGAATCATTCGAAATTTTGTCTTAGTATATTCGAGCGGGGTACAGAAGAGGATCATGGAATTTTATCCGAATCATCTGGGTTAGTCTGCGCACATACCTTCTATACCGCGCCACACAGTGCTTGCCTTGCCACGCAAGAACCAGAGACCAATCTGGAGAAGGTGACTTCAATCAAAAACCACTCTTCTAATTACTCGTACGAAATGTAAATAAAACCTTAAGACGTTCGAGGACCATCACGAGAACGCAATGATTTTTCGAACGGTCATCTTTCGTCCGAGTGAAGAACCATGAGCTCCACGGCCGGATGATTGAAAGATGGTGCGCGATGAAGGTGGTGGGATAGTTTTCGACCGCCTACTAAGATTTCTTCAGTTCTGGAACCACTTGACGTCGTCGAATTGTATATAGAACACTCGACTGTATCTATTTTTCCTGGATATGATTTTCGAGATTTTTCAAACGAATCGCAGATCTTAACGTAGACAACATCGTTCAGCGCTTGGAGCTGCGGTTGCGAAGCGACTTGCCGTGAAGATAACAACGTTCGAGATGAATGTAATCAAATGCCACTTTGTCATCTTTCGAATCATCGAAATTCGTGTTTGCGACGAAAACGCTTTTGATCTTTCGGGTACTTTTGTCGAGGATTACGGTCAAGATTTTCGGATCGGATCGAGAGTGTGACGATAGAAAAACATTGAAAATCTTACGAAAAAATTTCGTCTTGGATTTGTTTGGATTTAAAATGTTATAAAAAATTTTATCACTTGAATAGAAATCATGCACTAGAAAATTTTTAATGGAAATAAAAGACGGTTTCGAGTTTATTTTAGCTCGCATCTGATAGCCGTTAGATTGTGTTAAGTGGATCGTGCAGTATCAATCGAAATCTAGTATCGAAGTGCTTACGATATCCATGTTAAATGTGTGATTCGAATGGACAAATTCGACAATATCTGCCTCGCAATCATGAGTTTATTTGAGTTCTCCTTGAGAGTCATGAATAAACGCTTAGAACGTAAAGTATTACTTTCTTGATTGTAATACTGAATGCAAAATGGGGTTAAGGACTGCGCTCTTAGAGATCCAGGTCTACATGTTTACAATCAAAGAGCAAGAGATTAAATTATTAAACTTCCTTATTTCAAGGATTGTAGTATTGACTGATCAACGTTTTTTTTTTACGATTTTGAAGCAACAAATTTGTATAAACTTCGATGTCCTCTTGATTCCCCTAATTTATTAATTTCTTGTTATTTAAATGTCTTTATTAAATGAAATAAGGAACGGAAATCTGAAACCGACATTAAAAAAAATCCGCCGCCAAATCTTTTTTTTAATCAATCTTTTCAAAAAAGGAATACTTCGGGTTAAGATTAAGAGTAGGTATTTTTAATTATTGTGAAATTGCGATTCGAATAGAGGTCAAGCTCAATGTTTTTGATTTTGCACAGAAGTCTTATTTGATATTCCGCATCAAAGAGCGCGACTAAAACTGCAAAATTCTGGGAATTAATTAGCATTTCACGACTTTCGATTTCAATCGATGTCTTGGTCTTGGTCGCGCTGTGCATCGGATTAACGCAGTGATTAATCGCATTTTGTGGAAAATTATGCGACGTCGAGACCGCAGACGACGTACGATTGTTGCTAGAGCTGTAGTGCTGATAACAATCGGTGACTAATTTTTGGTATTTCTGGTATTTAACTTAATGCATAAATCGAATATAATGGATGAAGTTGGTAGATATTTTAATTTGTGTATCCCATCAAAAGAATATCTTTTCGACTTGAATTTTCAAGTAAAAATACAGAAACAAGTAAGTAACAATCGATATATGTATATGTACATACGAGTCAATTACCATCTGAACTTCTTCTTGAAAAGTATGGGAAATTTTGAATTTATCAATACATATTTCGGTAAATATCAGTTTCACAGAAATCACAATGCTGTAATATTTGTAGTTTACAAAATTACTACTACAATTTGTGGCAAAGTTTTTATCCGTCTTTGTTGTGGTTGTAGATAGCCTTATGGCAATGAAATGCAACTTCTTCCAAAGTTTATGTTCTGAACTTATTAAAGACAAGCAGTTCAATCTTTCTTGAACTACTTATCTTTGTTCTTTGTCCAATTTTGATTGAGTTTATTTTTAGAAACGAGTGTTTCCAACTGCAATTCGTAATTTTCATTGAACGAAGTATTTGTAAAGAAGTCTCAACTTTTGGAAAGGTAGTAGATATCTAAAATTAAAACTTTGTTCTATAAAGCAACGACACCACAACCATGCAGAATAACATACAAAATTAAGAAGCCTCCCCCACCCATTATATTGTACAAAGAGGAGTAGATAAGAAGCTTCCAAACAACCAACCCTCAAATTTTTTTTTAATTTAGGGAACACTTGGGTGCACTGCGACCGTCTCGGCCTATTGTGGGTTTATTGCCACTTTACCCTACCACAACTCGATAGATTTGGTTAATCTAAGTATGTTTAAGGGAGCCATGTTGGCTAGTTCATTAGTTTTTCTCCGTCTGTATAAAATGTATCTCCGGAACGCTTTGAACTATCGTCCTGAAATTCATTTTATGTAATTTTTAGCAAAAAAAAAAAACTTTAAGTTCGTCATCGGGTTGCATCACCTACTCCTTCTACCTCCTCGCAAACAAATTAAGATTTTTTTTCGCTACTATATAAGCTATTGACTTCCAAATTACAGTGGATGACAGCTTATTTCGTGCAGCTACAAATTTGAAATTTGTTAAGCTGTTATTAGAAAACTATGTTAAATATTGACAAGATTTAAATGCCATGTTTTAAACAAAAATTTATTGTTTAATTTAGGAACTTCAATAATAACACAATTGTCTAATTTAATTTAATTTATTTATTAGCCATTGAACAAAACAAATATTTCAATTACACAATAGCTAGGGAGGTTAGAAGGAAGAAAAGTGAAAAAGATAACAATAATACATTACAAAAAATAAAAACAAATAAAAATTTCCAAAAAGCTAAAAGTATCGAAACAAAAAGTATTCACCAAAAATTAATGAAAAAATAAATTTTTAAGTTTTTCTTTAAAAGCGTTAAAGGAAATGCTCAAAGGACCAAGCTGTAAATTGTCGTGATTGCGCTGAAGTCTTACTGCAGGAGAGTAGAAATAAACCGCAAGTTAAGCGCGTGGAGGATAAAAAATATTCAAACAACGCGTATTAACATTATCAACTCTAAAAGTAAGCTCATCTACGAAATTAGTCATGACCAAATCATTTACAACCTTGTGAAGAAAGCATTCCTCAATATAACTTCTGCGAACGTATAAAGGATGAAGATGAAGCTCGGAAAGCCTAGAGGAATAGTCAGCGTACGGTTTTTTAAAACGAAAAAATAAAGATCGCGTGAACTTACGTTGGACGGATTCAATAGCGAGAGAATGACACATATGTTGAGGATTCCAAACAACAGAACAGTATTTTAAAATACTTCGAACTAGAGACGTAAACAGCAGAACAGCAGTACTAGCACGAGAGAAGGTTGAAGACAATCGAAGGACAAAACCAGAGAGACGGTAAGCTTGGTTGTTTATCTGCTCGTAATGAGCTGTGAAACTCAGTTTACCATCGAACGTCATACCAAGATCCTTCATTATCGACACTTCCGATAGTCTAGTTCCATCAATATTATAAGAAAGCTCAGGAGGTACAAGTTTAAGTGAGTATAACATACCGAACGAACACCACATATGAAGATTATCAAGGTCAGATTGTAAAATATTGCGATCTATAGGGGAATTAATCACACGAAAAATTTTGAGGTCATCAGCATAAAGGAGACAAGAAGAAGACAAAAACTGGGGCAAGTCATTTATAAAAAAAAAGAAACAAAATAGGACCGAGAATTGACCCCTGAGGAACACCAGACGTGGACGAAAATACAGAAGAAGTATGACCCTTAAAAGAAACACGCATACTACGATTAGATAAGTAGGAAGATATCCAGTCGAGTAACTTGCCTGAAATCCCATATAGTTCAAGTTTTTCAATTAGAATAATGTGATTAACAGTGTCGAAAGCCTTTGCAAAGTCAGTATAAACAGTGTGAACAGACTGACGGAGCTCGAAAGATTTAGCAATGAAGTTTGTGAAATCGCAAAGATTTGTAGTTGTAGACCTTCCTCTAACGAAGCCATGTTGATAGGACGATATGAGGTGACCTAGCTTGTCGCTAATAGCATTGTGCATAAGCCGTTCAAAAATGTTGCTAAAACAAGTAAGCATAGAAACAGGGCGATAATTTAAGACGTCCTCCGAGTCACCTTTCTTGAAGATAGGTATTACATTAGCAAGTTTCCAAACGTCAGGAAAAACACCCTCCCTTAAGGACTTATTGAAGATAATCGAAAGGGGAAAAGAAATTTCAACAGCTAATGATTTTATGAAAAAATTAGGAATGCCATCACAACCACCGTTTGTTTTAGGATCTAAGCTGCAAATAACATTTAAAACATCAATTGAAGATACAAAAATAGAACTAATGGAACTATGACTGGAAACATTAAAAGTATAATCAAGTTCAGTGCCCGAGTTTTTAAACACAGAAGAAAAATATTCAGCAAAAAGGTTGCATATAGCTTGGCTATCGGTGGTTACAGTATTATGATATCTAAGAGCAGATTGAGGTTCCTGAGTTTTTTTGCATCTTTTAACATGAGCCCAGAAGGGTTTCGTTTCATTACGAGCTAAACTAGACTCCAGTGAAGAAACATAAAAAGAGAAGGCAGACCTGATACACTTTCTAACAATGGAACGCTGGTTAGAAAATTTTTCGTAGTCAGATTGTAGCTGTGAACGAATAAATTTCCTGTGTAAGCAGTTTTTTAGACGTAGGCTCCTGATAACTTCAGGAGTGAACCAAACACGATAGTTTTTTGAAGAAAAGTGCTTGCGAGGTACATGATTCTGAATGAAATAATGTAATAATAAATAATTGATGTCGAAGCGTTTACAGAAAATCCAGAGAACACCTCCACCCAATTAATATCACCCATCAATCGACTGATTTCAGAATAATTTCCCCTTAGGAAATTGAGCTTAGATGTCGGAGAAGCAACAGTACTGTTTCGCTTACAGATGTTAATCCATATTCTCAAAGGCGGGTGATAAGATTAGAAAATACCAGGTCCAATAATATATCTCTATAATATCTGATGAAGTTATGCTGAGAAACGCTACAAAGGCTCATGAAGGAGGAAATGCAGGAGGATAATGAGTTTTGAGACACAGGAAGAGTAGCACTATTGTTCCAGGAGACCATAGGTAAGTTGAAATCCCCACAGATCAAAAATTTTGAACCCAGATCAATGTTGTTAATGAAGATAGAAAGATCATCAAAAAAGTGCTCAAGTGAAATTACATTAGAACTACAAGGAATGTAAACGCAACAAAGGTAGAGAAAACTATTATAAGAAAGTCTAACTTTCACCACAATACTTTCGATGGGATGAGAGTCGAAGACCGGACAACGTAAAGATAGTAAGTCGTTATTAACAGCAATTAGAACCCCACCTCCACCCTTTTTATCGGTTGGCATCAAATCACGATCATTTCTGTAAACGGTGTAAGATGATGGAAACAATTCAGAGCTGAAAATTGAAGGAATCAGTGACGATTCAGAAACACAAATAATGTCAGGAGAGTTCTCTAATATCGCACAAAGAAAGACCGACAACTTGGTCCTTAGACCACGCACATTTTGATATAATAAATTTAAAGAGCAAGTATTAGAATTTACGTTTGATGGCCTTGAACAGGAAAATTTGGAGAAACAGTACTAATTCTACGATGTTTGAAGTCCTTACACGTGATACCATCAGGCCAGAATCCATCGGCCGACAAGCGGGGAAGATATTCCTGTGGAGCACGGAGTTTAAATGAAACAAAGTTGAGGTTATCGATAACAGCTGTTTGGCGCGCTTCTGCCCTTATCTTGAATACGATTTTCATGAATGTTCAATGATACTCTGCACTGTGGTGGGACTCAAATTAAGCAATTTTCCGCAGGGATAGCCCGTTCTTGAAATGACTTATCACTAATTCTCGCTGCTCAATTTTCGTGCGACGACACATTTTTTTCAAAAAGCACTTCTTGTCCTTTACACGTAAAATATCACACTAAGTATTGACTTTTGGTAGTTGCCAATTCTTCAAAAAAAGTAAAGAAAAAGAAAGTCCCGTTATACAGTGCAACACGATCGGGCAGAAATGGAGACAAGTACATATCTGCATGCGTTTCTGCTGCACCATCGGTCTTTTCTGTCTGAAGAACTTATTTTTGTAATTTGTTTTTTATTTATTGTAATCAATAAGCATGTTTTTCTATATCTACATTCAAAATTTCATGATTTTCTAATTCGATTTTAAGATACATTGTTCCATAGTTTAAAAATAGCACTGCACGAAATAAGCTGTGAGCCACTGTACGTCAAAGTGCGGATATCATTTACGTCAAAAAACTTTAAAACTTGCGAAATTTATATTAAGAAAATACATAAAAGTATAAGATACAGTGGAGGAAATAGCTATAATGCCGTCAGAATTTCATATCAACTCTTTTAAAGAAAAAAAATTCAAACTTCCGGTTTTATACATTTTCGTAAGAAAAAAAAATGCACCATAATTATCAATAAATGAAAAACAATCAAAATCAGTTCACTTTTAAGGGAAATGGTTATAAAGCCATCCCAATTAAATTTATGTGTATCAGTCTGTATGTATGTAATTTTTTTTTAGTTTAATAGTTGGTACTGCCACACTCTAGAAAATTTTTGTTTAAAATTACTCTTATAATAATAGGCATCCGGTAACCTCCTATTATAGTAGTAAAATTACATGCCGATCCAATGACAGTTTGATTACACAAAAGTGTAATCTTACTCAACTTCGACTGAGTTTTAAGTCTATTAAAGTGTAAATCTACTATAAGAGAAGTTGCAATTCTAATAACTCATGTGTAATAATTTTCAGAAAAAGTGTAAATTTACACCCACTAGTTCTTATTTCTAAATCATAATATGGTAATTATACTGAAAATTTGCCTATAATTACTCACAGAAGGTTTTATTTTCTACAACTAACGAGTATATGTACCTAATCTTTTCGCTATATGATTTTCGCATATAATTGAAATCAGTCATTACTAAAGCGTGTAATCTCTCGAACATTTGTAAAAACTTATAAAGGTGCAGCTAAGTGCAGCTTTCAAAAATATTACACCATTATACTTATATTTTGCAAGTCCTATTTCCATTCTTTTTTTATTTGTGGTGTTTTGATTTCTTTATCAATATTTTATTTCAATTAAATACGCTAATTCATATAAAGAAAATAAAAGAAAAGATTTACTCGTTTGTTGTTGAAAATAAAACATTCTATGTGTATATATAGTGAAATTTTCAGTATGCATTATAAGTATAATTTAAATTAAAAAATTACAAAATTTTAATTAAAAGATTTTATTTTTTAAAAACAAAACATCATCAACTTAAATCAACTGGATCAATTCATATTATTCAGTTTTTGAATTAAATTATAAATTTTACTCATAGTATTAATGAGGAATTTTCTATTGGTGGGATTATCCTTTTTTACGTCTTCCAGTGTTTTTTCCGAACTGTAAGGAAATATATACGAACTATATTATTGTTAAAAAAGGAATAATTTAATGCATAGTAATTACCTTAAACTTTTTGTACAAAACATTTTCGTTTTCATTGAAATATGCTGCCAAACAATTGATAATGCTCTCTGGATCCGATCCATTTTTTTGTTTTGTTTTTGTATTAAGACATTTGTATAACTTGTCTGCTTCAGCTATAAATTAAACCTTAAAGTCCAACGGGTTCAATTTCATCAACTGTTGAAAATGGTCAAATAATATTTTTTTGTCAAATATATATGGCCATTTTAGTTTGATATCTTCGATAGATGGAATATCATTTAAGTTATTTAAAAATGCCCTTAAAACTGAAAAATAATCAGCATTTCCTACAACTGAGTTCTTTACAGTTAATTTCATGTCATTGGAAAGATGACTGTGGATTCTGCGAATATGTGACCGAAAAGATATTTTCCGAGAAAAGGTGCGATGACAATTTTGTGCTGGGCAAGGAACTGTGTTACACTAGTCTCTTTATGGGCACAAAAAATGCATGCGGAAACAAGAAAAATTAGAACACTTTTTGTCACACTGAGGAAATACACAATGAAAAGCATGATTTTTGACACCACGATGGACAAATAAATGTTTATTGTATGATTGGATTTCGCCAAATTGACGAGAACAAAAATGGCAATCAAACATTCCAACCCCAAGAAAGTAACAAAACACAACACAAACCTTTCGTCACCAGATACGCGAAAGAACTAAGCACAAGTTCATGATTGACAGCACCACCACTTTGTTATTTTACCTATAAGATGTAAAATTAAACTAACGGAGTTTAAATTTCCTAGTTTTATTCGTAAAAATAAACCAATATAGTTAAAAATTACTTATGAAGGATTATTTGTACCTAAAATTTAGCAATTCCGTTCTATTGTCTAGATTAACAACTTTGTGGCGCAATTTTCCTACAGAAATTTAATTTTACCCATAATTTTATGCAATCATGCTGTTTTTTTAATCATAAAATTTAATTCAGTTTCTAGAGTGCACCTTTGTTGGAAATGACTACAAAGATGCGGTCCGGCATGGAATTTATCAAGTACTGAAGGGTTTCGATGGAAATGGCGCTCCAAGCTTCTTGAATTTTTTTTTTTTTACAGAATGATTTCGACCTTTATGTGCAATGCACAAACACAGTCATGGAGAGAAGGAATGGGATTAGGAAGGTTGGGGAAGAGGAGTGAGAACGACCGTAACGAGTGGAGAAGCTGATATATATTCTTTTTTCAGTTGTACTGGCTGCTACCGACAAATATTTGCAGATGTTATGGGGGACTGAATGATAGAAAGCAAACAGAATCCATCTACTGAGTATCTAGGCCTTCTGAAAGTAGAACTGTTTCACTTTTACACCGTTGGCCCATTTTATTTCGAATAATTATTCATCGCCAGTAGAACTGAAAAATTCGTGCTTAAAAAAATTTCGTCTGGAGTGGGAATCGAACCCACGACCTATTGACTGAAAAGCAAGCACGCTGCCCACTACGCCACGGAAGCCTCATTTTGTGAATTGCTGCTTTTAACTCAAAAACGTTGTTGAATTGATGACCACCCTACTCGTAAACTTGACGCGAGAAAATCCCCTACAGATTCCCGATCGGGTTAAAGTCGGGACTACAAGCGGGCCATTCCATAACCTCAATGTCCCGATCCTTTAGCCAGTCTAAGGTGTCACGCGAACGATGGATTGACGCGTTATCCTATTGGAAGATGAATTGTTCTTCCATAAGGCTTTCGGAAAAGGTACTTCATCCAGGAGATCAGTGCAGTTTTTGGAAATCGTCTTCGACGAAATGCTACAATGTAGGGTTTTGCCTTTATAGCAAAATGCTGCCCACGTCATTACTGTACCCCCTCCGAAATTCCAACTTCAGCCAACTTCCTTATTTTTTCTCAAGTCATGCCAATAAAACTGGGAACCGTCTGGACCGTTCAAATTAATTTTTTTTCATCGCTTAAAGCTACATTACGCCACTCCTCCTTCCACGAAACATTAAGCGTGCTTGCTTATGCCTTTCAGTTAGCCTCGGTTTGGCAAAACTTTTTGTCCACATATGGTATTGTGAATCATATAGAATTTGGCGAACACGTCTAGTGATTACAGGCAAACCTAATTCACTTTTAATTTTCGACGAAACCAGTTTTTTCTTCGCCGCTTTTTGAATTAATACATTTTCATCCTTTTAGTTATCTTCGGTTTTGGACCTGGATGCTTTTATATCCATATTAATTTCCCAATTTAATAAAGTTATTTACCACGGTACGTGATCTTCCAATTTCACTCGCAATTTTACTTTATTATTCCAATAATAAAGTATTGTGATCGACAAAAGAAAAAAAAACTTTGCTACCCTGAAATTTTTTTTTTCGCGTTTCATGACTAAATTAGCCTAAAAATGCAAAAAAAAAATCCGTCCCGCCGTACATATGGACTCATATCTCCGAGACCGCTAAAGGTAAAATGTTCGTATTTAGGTGGATTGTTGATTGAGTAAGTGAGCTCTATTTTCTAAATTTTGTGGGGTGTTAGGTGGAAGGGGGAGGCGGGGGGAGGGAAAAAGTCGAAAACTACACTTACTAATATCTCCACCACGGATGCAGATAGAAAGTTGAAAATCAGTACAGATATAGAGAAGGTTGTGGGACAAATTTTGAAAATAATTTAATTTTTTATCCATTGGCGTCCGAAAAGGGAGGGCTAAAAACAAATTGTCGGCGAACTGTTTTCTCAAATGATTATATCTTCGAAATTACTTATTGTAAAAAATTTATATTTCGAGACCATTAAGGTGGCGTACAGTTCCATTGGAATCAGCTTAGAGAGTGGCTAATTATTGTAAGGGGGAGGGTCAGGGAGGGGTGCAAGTGAAAACATTTAAAAATGAATATCTCAACTATTTCTTAAGCTACGTAATTCAAACTTGAAACGTATATTCAGCTATACTAGAAAAATACAAAAAAAATATAACATGTTGAAATAATAGTAGTGGGGAGAAATGGGGAGCATTTCAAAAATGGCGCACTTTTCAAAATTACAAAACCATATATCTCAAAAAAAAGTACAGATATCAAATCAAAAATTTGTCAGATTGTAGAACTGCATAGTGGCTAATTTTGGTAAATTTTAAGTTTGGAGGTGTAAGGGGAGGGAGGTGATAAGCAAAAATGTCGAAAATTTTGAGTGATTTTTTTAGGGGTCTGGTGAAAGATGCAAAGTTTAAATTTTGCATGTGGATAAATCTATTTGATGTACATAGAAAAATAATAATAACTTGATTTATAATTGTTATAAACTGACCCCTCCGGTCTAATGTGCACAAGGTGTTTCATGTGCATTGAAAAAAACACATAAACTGAAAATTTTTGAATGAAATTTTAAGGTAGAAACTTGAAAATTTGCGAAATGCATTTAAAAAAAATTCATAAATATATAAAATATTAACTGGTCGAAAACTTTTAAAATTTCTACCCCCTCCCATACAAAATGATTTTTTCGACCATTTTTAAGAAATCAATTATCACCTAACTATTAAAAGATATCACTTTGAAATTTTGCAGAAAAACTAATAAAAATAGTTAAGATCAAATTACATTAAAAGTTTTGAAACCGCGTTTTCCCTTCTACCCCCTCCCATACAAAAGTATAATTTCGACCAATTTCATTAAATCAACTAATAACCAACAAATTAAAAGCTACGAACTTGAAATTTTGTACGAGCACCTTACAATGAAAAAGAAAGGAAAATTCCATCACAAGTTTTACGATTCCCTTACCTCCTCTACCCCCCCCCCCCATACAAAATTATTTTTTCGAGCATTTTTAAGAAATCAGTTATCAGCTAACTCTTAAAAGCTATCAATGTCAAATTTTGCATGAAACCTTATAAAAATAATTCAAATGAAGTCGCTTTAAAAGTTTTGAAATCGCGCTTGCCCTTCTACCCCCTCCCTTACAAAACTATGATTTCGACCAATTTCATTAAACCAACTAATAACCAACAAACTAAAAGCTACGAACTTGAAATTTTATACAAGCACCTTACAAGAGAAGCGAAATAAAACTACATATCAAATTTTACGATTCCCCTACCTTCTCTACCCCCTCCCATACAAATGTTCGGTTTCGTCAATGTAAAATACACCGAATTTTATGAAATTCTATGCAACTTCGTCTATGAAACACATTCTATGCAGAGAATATTGGACGTGATTCAAGCAATTAATTAAAAAGCTAACATCCACCCACCCTTACCCCTCCTCCTCCCCTCATAAAAACCCAAAATTGCAGAAATGAATGAAATATTGTTAAATTGACAACAGCCCTGCCCAAGAACTCTCTTTCACTTTGCTTTCCCTAACCACTCTAACCTGCACATTGACTTTCCACTCATCCGCAACTTGTCTCAAGAATAATAAAGTTTCGCCCGACTTGTTGGCAGTTTATTTGTGTTTGACATTCCCAATTTGGACAGTACTTCAATTTTTGCTTTTTCTCTTTCTGAAAGTTTCAGTTCTCTAGACATAATGGTTTTTATTGTTATTTTTACTGAAATTATTTTAAAAGTTAATAATTAACATGTAAAAACAATTTATGTTACAATTTTACTCGCTGGTACCGAATTACGACACTCAACTGAATTTTTCCTTAACTCTTACAGTTTATTATAATGAGACATATGGCGCATTTTCAGAAACGAGTGCAAACATGTTTCAGAAACTGTAAGCGAAAAAACGCATGAAATGGTTTTTCTGGGTAAAAAGATTGGTTGCTTTCTAGCTATGTATTTCCTCCAGTATATTAACTGGTCGACTACCTTCAAAGCTTCAAGGTCCTATGACTATTTTCAAAAAATCAATTATTACCAAACTATCAAACGGATCAACTTCTGCAATCCTTCTTCTACTTCTCTTTCTACAATGGCACTACAGCCCAAATTGGGCCTTGGCCTCTTGACCTTCAGGTTCCTTAACATTTTTCATTATTTATTGTGGAAGGGTTGTTAGTCCTTCGCGCAACCCTATATCTACGAATTTTTCATTTTCGTAGATTGAGATGACCAAGATATACCCAGACCGGGATTTGAACTCACGACCTTCGCTGCAGTCCAGCTATTAAAAAAAAAATTTAATGGCCTTTTCTTTAATTGTTATTCCCATTTGAATTCAACAAAAACGGTTAGTCCCTTAAGGAAATTTGTATCTATCGTGAAATCATAAGAGACATGCGACCAAGGTGAAATATACCTAGGTAATTTTCACCGAAAAAATGTGTGAACATTTCTGATTCCTTAGGACTATTTTTGATGTCCTTTGCATTTAAGAGGATAAAGATCATAAGATTTAAAGATTGGAAGTTGCAAGTGAAAACTTTAATAGAAATTTGTATATGGAAGGCTCGATAAAACAAAACTCTATATATATAATTATTAGGACTAATTCGTTTTGTCATTTCACAACTATACAACAGACAGAGAATCAAATTATGGAATCTGAACTCAATATGCAAATCTTTCGTTACAGCTTTCCGTACAAATAGATAAATCTAACATCAACTGAAAACCAAAGATTTATGTCTCTCGTTGTCATAGATCACATTCCCCAAGGACAATGGCCAACTACTTCTTAAGCATTCCTACTACTGCTTCCAGACGACAATCAATTGAATGCCATTAACACCAAATGCAATAGCGTTTACAAAACAACATGAAAATTCATTAGAACGCTTACGATCTGCAGCCGAATCGTAATTTACATCGAGTACCCAGCTAGTGAGGCGATGCGGAGACAAAGCCCAGGAAATAAATCTCCTTTTGACAGTTCGACTGAGGTGTAATTAAAACGGAATACGACCAGTACTTATATGACTAAGAGTATCATACACGGCCATAGTATCCGTTTTGTGGACAAAGGCCTCGTTTAGGGCCCATTCCTTCAGCGAATCATCTAAATATGAGTTTGAATGAGTGCCTGAACAGAGCCCGCAATCAAGGCGATTCCATAACAGGCTGTGCCAACAAGGCGACATAAGTTCTTCTTTATGTACCCATTGTTGCGTTGCGTTGCTCCATGTGTGTGATCCATTGAGGCCACGTCCTCCGATGGAAACGCTCATAACTTACAATAAACTTGGACTTGCGCCGTTTTGCTGTTGCGACGCGTCGTCTGTCTTTGCTTCCTTTTTGCATTTCTCATCATCTTTCGCCCCAGAATCGTCGTCGCCGTTGTCGTTATCACCTGAATGGAAAATAGTGGGCAGAAACGGTCGCTATTCGAAGGTACTTGAACGGTAGACGCTAGAACGCCCAAAATGGATTTTATGTTGCACTCTGGTATTGCGCGGCAGAGTAGCCTCTACCGCGACGGTATCCGACCACATATGAATTAGTGATATATCGGGGAATAGGGTCTGCATCATGGCCGCTTGATTAACCATTGCGGAGCCCATTAGCAATTGTTGGTCGACATCGCGCGAAGGCTTTACGGTTCCACCCACGATTTCATTAGGCCGATAGTCGAGTACCTCACACAGTTAGGGAATTAATTATGAGGCCACACATTTAATCAAGCTGCGCCGCCGAGCGTTGGTAGCCACAGTCGCCAATTTCCTCCTCCCGTTTCTTGAACCGAAGTGTGCAAGAATATTTACGATGCGCGCCTTGCAGTTCGCGTCAGTCATGCACGTTTGCATAATTTTGTAATATGCTGCGGCACAAGAATGCTCATCGAAAATACTAAATTTATTCATGAAATGCAATCGGATTGATCGGTTTACACATTACTGGAAATAACGAATGACACGCTTCGTCGGAAAGTGGTTTGATTGACTTCACTTTTAGGATTACTATGGTACCGTCATCTTGCTCTTGCTACAAGAATTAGACCTTTTCCTTGAAACTCTGTTAGAAGTACGTACGTGGCATCTTCTAGCGCATTTCGAAAACTAGAACTTATGACATCTGGAGAATATGATCGTGGTGTGATAGCTTCCAATTATTTTTTTACCAGAATTACCACATCGGATTTATTTCCTAAAAGATAGTCCTTATTGAAGATGTCAA